>CAWUFW010002887.1:0-1200000 GCA_963921515.1 Calotriton arnoldi
TTTATCTTTCACCTTTCTGCATCTCTGCTCTTTTGTGCCTTATTTTGCCTATTTTCCCTTTTTTCTTTATCCTTTATTTCCTCCCTTTACCTTTCCCCGCCGCTGCTGCCCCCGCGGCCCCTCCCCCCAGCGCGACCGGCCAATCCAGCTCCCTCTCCGCTCCCGCCTCCCAGCTGTCCAGCCCTCCCCGACCCCTACTTAATGGCGGCCACTGCGGGGACAGGCGAGCAAGACCACTGACTCATTGTCAGTGAAATTGCTCTCCCACCCTCGCAGCTCCACCATTAAGTGAGGCCTGCCTGCCCCTGCACTCCCGAGTGTTGGTGATCGAGGACCTCCTCCACCCGCAGGTTTCCTGCGCCTCATCCCTGGTGGTCCAGTGGACCTCTGTCTCCTTCCTCTAACTCTGCTCTTTCACTCGTTTTTCTACCCTTTTTTATCTTTCACCTTTCTGCACTTTTCTGCATCTCTGCTCTTTTGTACCTTATTTCTGCTCATTTTCCCTTCCTCTCTCTCTGCCCTTTCACTTGTTTTCACTCGTTTTTCTACCCTCTTTATCTTTTATCTTTCACCTTTCTGCACTTTTCTGCATCTCTGCTCTTTTGTGCCTTATTTCTGCTCATTTTCCCTTCCTCTCGCTATGCCCTTTCACTAGTTTTCACTCGTTTTTCTACCCTCTTTTATCTTTCACCTTTCTGCATCTCTGCTCTTTTGTGCCTTATTTCTGCCGATTTTCCCTTTTTTTCTTTATCCCTTAGTTCCTCCCTTTACCTTTCCCCGCCGCTGCTGCCCCCGCGGCCCCTCCCCCCCAGCGCGACCGGCCAATCCAGCTCCCCTCTCCGCTCCCGCCTCCCAGCTGTCCAGCCCTCCCCGACCCCTACTTAATGGCGGCCACTGCGGGGACAGGCGAGCAAGACCACTGACTCATTGTCAGTGAAATTGCTCTCCCACCCTCGCAGCTCCACCATTAAGTGAGGCCTGCCCCTGCCCCTGCACTCTCGACTGTTGGTGATCGAGGCCCTCCTCCACCCGCAGGTTTCCTGCGCCTCATCCCTGGTGGTCCAGTGGACCTCTGTCTCCTTCCTCTAACTCTGCTCTTTCACTCGTTTTTCTACCCTTTTTTATCTTTCACCTTTCTGCACTTTTCTGCATCTCTGCTCTTTTGTGCCTTATTTCTGCTCATTTTCCCTTCCTCTCGCTCTGCCCTTTCACTTGTTTTCACTCGTTTTTCTACCCTCTTTTATCTTTCACCTTTCTGCACTTTTCTGCATCTCTGCTCTTTTGTGCCTTATTTCTGCTCATTTTCCCTTCCTCTCGCTCTGCCCTTTCACTAGTTTTTACTCGTTTTTCTACCCTCTTTTATCTTTCACCTTTCTGCATCTCTGCTCTTTTGTGCCTTATTTTGCCTATTTTCCCTTTTTTCTTTATCCCTTATTTCCTCCCTTAACCTTTCCCCGCCGCTGCTGCCCCTCGGCCCCTCCCCCCCAGCGCGACCGGCCAATCCAGCTCCCCTCCCCGCTCCCGCCTCCCAGCTGTCCAGCCCTCCCTCGACCCCTACTTAATGGCGGCCACTGCGGGGACAGGCGAGCAAGACCACTGACTCATTGTCAGTGAAATTGCTCTCCCACCCTCGCAGCTCCACCATTAAGTGAGGCCTGCCCCTGCCCCTGCACTCTCGAGTGTTGGTGATCGAGGCCCTCCTCCACCCGCAGGTTTCCCTGCGCCTCATCCCTGGTGGTCCAGTGGACCTCTGTCTCCTTCCTCTAACTCTGCTCTTTCACTCGTTTTTCTACCCTTTTTTATCTTTCACCTTTCTGCACTTTTCTGCATCTCTGCTCTTTTGTGCCTTATTTCTGCTCATTTTCCCTTCCTCTTGCTCTGCCCTTTCACTAGTTTTCACTCGTTTTTCTACCCTCTTTTATCTTTCACCTTTCTGCATCTCTGCTCTTTTGTGCCTTATTTCTGCCTATTTTCCCTCTTTTCTTTATCCCTTATTTCCTCCCTTTACCTTTCCCCGCCGCTGCTGCCCCCGCGGCCCCTCCCCCCAGCGCGACCGGCCCATCCAGCCCCCTCCCCGCTCCCGCCTCCCAGCTGTCCAGCCCTCCCCGACCCCTACTTAATGGCGGCCACTGCGGGGACAGGCGAGCAAGACCACTGACTCATTGTCAGTGAAATTGCTCTCCCACCCTCGCAGCTCCACCATTAAGTGAGGCCTGCCCTGCCCCTGCACTCTCGAGTGTTGGTGATCGAGGCCCTCCTCCACCCGCAGGTTTCCCTGCGCCTCATCCCTGGTGGTCCAGTGGACCTCTGTCTCCTTCCTCTAACTCTGCTCTTTCACTCGTTTTTCTACCCTTTTTTATCTTTCACCTTTCTGCACTTTTCTGCATCTCTGCTCTTTTGTACCTTATTTCTGCTCATTTTCCCTTCCTCTCGCTCTGCCCTTTCACTTGTTTTCACTCGTTTTTCTACCCTCTTTTATCTTTTATCTTTCACCTTTCTGCACTTTTCTGCATCTCTGCTCTTTTGTGCCTTATTTCTGCTCATTTTCCCTTCCTCTCGCTCTGCCCTTTCACTAGTTTTCACTCGTTTTTCTACCCTCTTTTATCTTTCACCTTTCTGCATCTCTGCTCTTTTGTGCCTTATTTCTGCCTATTTTCCCTTTTTTCTTTATCCCTTATTTCCTCCCTTTACCTTTCCCCGCCGCTGCTGCCCCCGCGGCCCCTCCCCCCAGCGCAACCGGCCAATCCAGCTCCTCTCTCCGCTCCCGCCTCCCAGCTGTCCAGCCCTCCCCGACCCCTACTTAATGGCGGCCACTGCGGGGACAGGCGAGCAAGACCACTGACTCATTGTCAGTGAAATTGCTCTCCCACCCTCGCAGCTCCACCATTAAGTGAGGCCTGCCCCTGCCCCTGCACTCTCGAGTGTTGGTGATCGAGGCCCTCCTCCACCCGCAGGTTTCCCTGCGCCTCATCCCTGGTGGTCCAGTGGACCTCTGTCTCCTTCCTCTAACTCTGCTCTTTCACTCGTTTTTCTACCCTTTTTTATCTTTCACCTTTCTGCACTTTTCTGCATCTCTGCTCTTTTGTGCCTTATTTCTGCTCATTTTCCCTTCCTCTCGCTCTGCCCTTTCACTTGTTTTCACTCGCTTTTTCTACCCTCTTTTATCTTTCACCTTTCTGCACTTTTCTGCATCTCTGCTCTTTTGTGCCTTATTTCTGCTCATTTTCCCTTCCTCTCGCTCTGCCCTTTCACTAGTTTTCACTCGTTTTTCTACCCTCTTTTATCTTTCACCTTTCTGCATCTCTGCTCTTTTGTGCCTTATTTCTGCCTATTTTCCCTTTTTTCTTTATCCCTTATTTCCTCCCTTTACCTTTCCCCGCCGCTGCTGCCCCCGCGGCCCCTCCCCCCAGCGCGACCGGCCAATCCAGCTCCCCTCGCCGCTCCCGCCTCCCAGCTGTCCAGCCCTCCCCGACCCCTACTTAATGGCGGCCACTGCGGGGACAGGCGAGCAAGACCACTGACTCATTGTCAGTGAAATTGCTCTCCCACCCTCGCAGCTCCACCATTAAGTGAGGCCTGCCCCTGCCCCTGCACTCTCGAGTGTTGGTGATCGAGGCCCTCCTCCACCCGCAGGTTTCCCTGCGCCTCATCCCTGGTGGTCCAGTGGACCTCTGTCTCCTTCCTCTAACTCTGCTCTTTCACTCGTTTTTCTACCCTTTTTTATCTTTCACCTTTCTGCACTTTTCTGCATCTCTGCTCTTTTGTGCCTTATTTCTGCTCATTTTCCCTTCCTCTCGCTCTGCCCTTTCACTTGTTTTCACTCGTTTTTCTACCCTCTTTTATCTTTCACCTTTCTGCACTTTTCTGCATCTCTGCTCTTTTGTGCCTTATTTCTGCTCATTTTCCCTTCCTCTCGCTCTGCCCTTTCACTAGTTTTCACTCGTTTTTCTACCCTCTTTTATCTTTCACCTTTCTGCATCTCTGCTCTTTTGTGCCTTATTTCTGCCTATTTTCCCTTTTTTCTTTATCCCTTATTTCCTCCCTTTACCTTTCCCCGCCGCTGCTGCCCCCGCGGCCCCTCCCCCCAGCGCGACCGGCCAATCCAGCTCCCCTCCCCGCTCCCGCCTCCCAGCTGTCCAGCCCTCCTCGACCCCTACTTAATGGCGGCCACTGCGGGGACAGGCGAGCAAGACCACTGACTCATTGTCAGTGAAATTGCTCTCCCACCCTCGCAGCTCCACCATTAAGTGAGGCCTGCCCCTGCCCCTGCACTCTCGAGTGCTGGTGATCGAGGCCCTCCTCCACCCGCAGGTTTCCCTGCGCCTCATCCCTGGTGGTCCAGTGGACCTCTGTCTCCTTCCTCTAACTCTGCTCTTTCACTCGTTTTTCTACCCTCTTTTATCTTTCACCTTTCTGCACTTTTCTGCATCTCTGCTCTTTTGTGCCTTATTTCTGCTCATTTTCCCTTCCTCTCGCTCTGCCCTTTCACTAGTTTTCACTCGTTTTTCTACCCTCTTTTATCTTTCACCTTTCTGCATCTCTGCTCTTTTGTGCCTTATTTCTGCCTATTTTCCCTTTTTTCTTTATCCCTTATTTCCTCCCTTTACCTTTCCCCGCCGCTGCTGCCCCCGCGGCCCCTCCCCCCCAGCGTGACCGGCCAATCCAGCTCCCCTCCCCGCTCCCGCCTCCCAGCTGTCCAGCCCTCCCCGACCCCTACTTAATGGCGGCCACTGCGGGGACAGGCGAGCAAGACCACTGACTCATTGTCAGTGAAATTGCTCTCCCACCCTCGCAGCTCCACCATTAAGTGAGGCCTGCCCCTGCCCCTGCACTCTCGAGTGTTGGTGATCGAGGCCCTCCTCCACCCGCAGGTTTCCCTGCGCCTCATCCCTGGTGGTCCAGTGGACCTCTGTCTCCTTCCTCTAACTCTGCTCTTTCACTCGTTTTTCTACCCTTTTTATCTTTCACCTTTCTGCACTTTTCTGCATCTCTGCTCTTTTGTGCCTTATTTCTGCTCATTTTCCCTTCCTCTCGCTCTGCCATTTCACTTGTTTTCACTCGTTTTTCTACCCTCTTTTATCTTTCACCTTTCTGCACTTTTCTGCATCTCTGCTCTTTTGTGCCTTATTTCTGCTCATTTTCCCTTCCTCTCGCTCTGCCCTTTCACTAGTTTTCACTCGTTTTTCTACCCTCTTTATCTTTCACCTTTCTGCATCTCTGCTCTTTTGTGCCTTATTTCTGCCTATTTTCCCTTTTTTCTTTATCCCTTATTTCCTCCCTTTACCTTTCCCCGCCGCTGCTGCCCCCGCGGCCCCTCCCCCCAGCGCGACCGGCCAATCCAGCTCCCTCCCCGCTCCCGCCTCCCAGCTGTCCAGCCCTCCCCGACCCCTACTTAATGGCGGCCACTGCGGGGACAGGCGAGCAAGACCACTGACTCATTGTCAGTGAAATTGCTCTCCCACCCTCGCAGCTCCACCATTAAGTGAGGCCTGCCCCTGCCCCTGCACTCTCGAGTGTTGGTGATCGAGGCCCTCCTCCACCCGCAGGTTTCCCTGCGCCTCATCCCTGGTGGTCCAGTGGACCTCTGTCTGTCTCCTTCCTCTAACTCTGCTCTTTCACTTGTTTTTCTACCCTTTTTTATCTTTCACCTTTCTGCACTTTTCTGCATCTCTGCTCTTTTGTGCCTTATTTCTGCTCATTTTCCCTTCCTCTCGCTCTGCCCTTTCACTAGTTTTCACTCGTTTTTCTACCCTCTTTTATCTTTCACCTTTCTGCATCTCTGCTCTTTTGTGCCTTATTTCTGCCTATTTTCCCTTTTTTCTTTATCCCTTATTTCCTCCCTTTACCTTTCCCCGCCGCTGCTGCCCCCGCGGCCCCTCCCCCCATCGCGACCGGCCAATCCAGCTCCCCTCCCCGCTCCCGCCTCCCAGCTGTCCAGCCCTCTCCGACCCCTACTTAATAGCGGCCACTGCGGGGACAGGCGAGCAAGACCACTGACACATTGTCAGTGAAATTGCTCTCCCACCCTCGCAGCTCCACCATTAAGTGAGGCCTGCCCCTGCCCCTGCACTCTCGAGTGTTGGTGATCGAGGCCCTCCTCCACCCGCAGGTTTCCCTGCGCCTCATCCCTGGTGGTCCAGTGGACCTCTGTCTCCTTCCTCTAACTCTGCTCTTTCACTCGTTTTTCTACCCTTTTTTATCTTTCACCTTTCTGCATCTCTGCTCTTTTGTGCCTTATTTCTGCCTATTTTCCCTTTTTTCTTTATCCCTTATTTCCTCCCTTTACCTTTCCCCGCCGCTGCTGCCCCCGCGGCCCCTCCCCCCCAGCGCGACCGGCCAATCCAGCTCCCCTCCCCGCTCCCGCCTCCCAGCTGTCCAGCCCTCCCCGACCCCTACTTAATGGCGGCCACTGCGGGGACAGGCGAGCAAGACCACTGACTCATTGTCAGTGAAATTGCTCTCCCACCCTCGCAGCTCCACCATTAAGTGAGGCCTACCCCTGCCCCTGCACTCTCGAGTGTTGGTGATCGAGGCCCTCCTCCACCCGCAGGTTTCCCTGCGCCTCATCCCTGGTGGTCCAGTGGACCTCTGTCTCCTTCCTCTAACTCTGCTCTTTCACTCGTTTTTCTACCCTTTTTTATCTTTCACCTTTCTGCACTTTTCTGCATCTCTGCTCTTTTGTGCCTTATTTCTGCTCATTTTCCCTTCCTCTCGCTCTGCCCTTTCACTTGTTTTCACTCGTTTTTCTACCCTCTTTTATCTTTCACCTTTCTGCACTTTTCTGCATCTCTGCTCTTTTGTGCCTTATTTCTGCTCATTTTCCCTTCCTCTCGCTCTGCCCTTTCACTAGTTTTCACTCGTTTTTCTACCCTCTTTTATCTTTCACCTTTCTGCATCTCTGCTCTTTTGTGCCTTATTTCTGCCTATTTTCCCTTTTTTCTTTATCCCTTATTTCCTCCCTTTACCTTTCCCCGCCGCTGCTGCCCCCGCGGCCCCTCACCCCCAGCGCGACCGTCCCGATCCCGCCTCCCAGCTGTCCAGCCCTCCCCGACCCCTACTTAATGGCGGCCACTGCGGGGACAGGCGAGCAAGACCACTGACTCATTGTCAGTGAAATTGCTCTCCCACCCTCGCAGCTCCACCATTAAGTGAGGCCTGCCCCTGCCCCTGCACTCTCGAGTGTTGGTGATCGAGGCCCTCCTCCACCCGCAGGTTTCCCTGCGCCTCATCCCTGGTGGTCCAGTGGACCTCTGTCTCCTTCCTCTAACTCTGCTCTTTCACTCGTTTTTCTACCCTTTTTTATCTTTCACCTTTCTGCACTTTTCTGCATCTCTGCTCTTTTGTGCCTTATTTCTGCTCATTTTCCCTTCCTCTCGCTCTGCCCTTTCACTTGTTTTCACTCGTTTTTCTACCCTCTTTATCTTTATCTTTCACCTTTCTGCACTTTTCTGCATCTCTGCTCTTTTGTGCCTTATTTCTGCTCATTTTCCCTTCCTCTCGCTCTGCCCTTTCACTAGTTTTCACTCGTTTTTCTACCCTCTTTTATCTTTCACCTTTCTGCATCTCTGCTCTTTTGTGCCTTATTTCTGCCTATTTTCCCTTTTTTCTTTATCCCTTATTTCCTCCCTTTACCTTTCCCCGCCGCTGCTGCCCCCGCGGCCCCTCCCCCCAGCGCGACCGGCCAATCCAGCTCCCCTCCCCGCTCCCGCCTCCCAGCTGTCCAGCCCTCCCCGACCCCTACTTAATGGCGGCCACTGCGGGGACAGGCGAGCAAGACCACTGACTCATTGTCAGTGAAATTGCTCTCCCACCCTCGCAGCTCCACCATTAAGTGAGGCCTGCCCCTGCCCCTGCACTCTCGAGTGTTGGTGATCGAGGCCCTCCTCCACCCGCAGGTTTCCTGCGCCTCATCCCTGGTGGTCCAGTGGACCTCTGTCTCCTTCCTCTAACTCTGCTCTTTCACTCGCTTTTCTACCCTTTTTTATCTTTCACCTTTCTGCACTTTTCTGCATCTCTGCTCTTTTGTGCCTTATTTCTGCTCATTTTCCCTTCCTCTCGCTCTGCCCTTTCACTAGTTTTCACTCGTTTTTCTACCCTCTTTTATCTTTCACCTTTCTGCATCTCTGCTCTTTTGTGCCTTATTTCTGCCTATTTTCCCTTTTTTCTTTATCCCTTATTTCCTCCCTTTACCTTTCCCCGCCGCTGCTGCCCCCGCGGCCCCTCCCCCCCAGCGCGACCGGCCAATCCAGCTCCCCTCCCCGCTCCCGCCTCCCAGCTGTCCAGCCCTCCCCGACCCCTACATAATGGCGGCCACTGCGGGGACAGGCGAGCAAGACCACTGACTCATTGTCAGTGAAATTGCTCTCCCACCCTCGCAGCTCCACCATTAAGTGAGGCCTGCCCCTGCCCCTGCACTCTCGAGTGTTGGTGATCGAGGCCCTCCTCCACCCGCAGGTTTCCCTGCGCCTCATCCCTGGTGGTCCAGTGGACCTCTGTCTCCTTCCTCTAACTCTGCTCTTTCACTCGTTTTTCTACCCTTTTTTATCTTTCACCTTTCTGCACTTTTCTGCATCTCTGCTCTTTTGTGCCTTATTTCTGCTCATTTTCCCTTCCTCTCGCTCTGCCCTTTCACTTGTTTTCACTCGTTTTTCTACCCTCTTTTATCTTTCACCTTTCTGCACTTTTCTGCATCTCTGCTCTTTTGTGCCTTATTTCTGCTCATTTTCCCTTCCTCTCGCTCTGCCCTTTCACTAGTTTTCACTCGTTTTTCTACCCTCTTTTATCTTTCACCTTTCTGCATCTCTGCTCTTTTGTGCCTTATTTCTGCCTATTTTCCCTTTTTTCTTTATCCCTTATTTCCTCCCTTTACCTTTCCCCGCCGCTGCTGCCCCCGCGGCCCCTCACCCCCAGCGTGACCGGCCAATCCAGCTCCCCTCCCCGCTCCCGCCTCCCAGCTGTCCAGCCCTCCTCGAACCCTACTTAATGGCGGCCACTGCGGGGACAGGCGAGCAAGACCACTGACTCATTGTCAGTGAAATTGCTCTCCCACCCTCGCAGCTCCACCATTAAGTGAGGCCTGCCCGTGCCCCTGCACTCTCGAGTGTTGGTGATCGAGGCCCTCCTCCACCCGCAGGTTTCCCTGCGCCTCATCCCTGGTGGTCCAGTGGACCTCTGTCTCCTTCCTCTAACTCTGCTCTTTCACTCGTTTTTCTACCCATTTTTATCTTTCACCTTTCTGCACTTTTCTGCATCTCTGCTCTTTTGTGCCTTATTTCTGCTCATTTTCCCTTCCTCTCGCTCTGCCCTTTCACTTGTTTTCACTCGTTTTTCTACCCTCTTTTATCTTTCACCTTTCTGCACTTTTCTGCATCTCTGCTCTTTTGTGCCTTATTTCTGCTCATTTTCCCTTCCTCTCGCTCTGCCCTTTCACTAGTTTTCACTCGTTTTTCTACCCTCTTTTATCTTTCACCTTTCTGCATCTCTGCTCTTTTGTGCCTTATTTCTGCCTATTTTCCCTTTTTTTCTTTATCCCTTATTTCCTCCCTTTACCTTTCCCCGCCGCTGCTGCCCCCGCGGCCCCTCCCCCCAGCGCGACCGGCCAATCCAGCTCCCTCCCCGCTCCCGCCTCCCAGCTGTCCAGCCCTCCTCGACCCCTACTTAATGGCGGCCACTGCGGGGACAGGCGAGCAAGACCACTGACTCATTGTCAGTGAAATTGCTCTCCCACCCTCGCAGCTCCACCATTAAGTGAGGCCTGCCCCTGCCCCTGCACTCTCGAGTGTTGGTGATCGAGGCCCTCCTCCACCCGCAGGTTTCCCTGCGCCTCATCCCTGGTGGTCCAGTGGACCTCTGTCTCCTTCCTCTAACTCTGCTCTTTCACTCGTTTTTCTACCCTTTTTTATCTTTCACCTTTCTGCACTTTTCTGCATCTCTGCTCTTTTGTGCCTTATTTCTGCTCATTTTCCCTTCCTCTCGCTCTGCCCTTTCACTTGTTTTCACTCGTTTTTCTACCCTCTTTATCTTTCACCTTTCTGCACTTTTCTGCATCTCTGCTCTTTTGTGCCTTATTTCTGCTCATTTTCCCTTCCTCTCGCTCTGCCCTTTCACTAGTTTTCACTCGTTTTTCTACCCTCTTTTATCTTTCACCTTTCTGCATCTCTGCTCTTTTGTGCCTTATTTCTGCCTATTTTCCTTTTTTCTTTATCCCTTATTTCCTCCCTTTACCTTTCCCCGCCGCTGCTGCCCCCGCGGCCCCTCCCCCCAGCGCGACCGGCCAATCCAGCTCCCCTCCCCGCTCCCGCCTCCCAGCTGTCCAGCCCTCCCTGACCCCTACTTAATGGCGGCCACTGCGGGGACAGGCAAGCAAGACCACTGACAAATTGTCAGTGAAATTGCTCTCCCACCCTCGCAGCTCCACCATTAAGTGAGGCCTGCCCCTGCCCCTGCACTATCGAGTGTTGGTGATCGAGGCCCTCCTCCACCCGCATATTTCCCTGCGCCTCATCCCTGGTGGTCCAGTGGACCTCTGTCTCCTTCCTCTAACTCTGCTCTTTCACTCGTTTTTCTACCCTTTTTTATCTTTCACCTTTCTGCACTTTTCTGCATCTCTGCTCTTTTGTGCCTTATTTCTGCTCATTTTCCCTTCCTCTCGCTCTGCCCTTTCACTTGTTTTCACTCGTTTTTCTACCCTCTTTTATCTTTCACCTTTCTGCACTTTTCTGCATCTCTGCTCTTTTGTGCCTTATTTCTGCTCATTTTCCCTTCCTCTCGCTCTGCCCTTTCACTAGTTTTCACTCGCTTTTTCTACCCTCTTTTATCTTTCACCTTTCTGCATCTCTGCTCTTTTGTGCCTTATTTCTGCCTATTTTCCCTTTTTTTCTTTATCCCTTATTTCCTCCCTTTACCTTTCCCCGCCGCTGCTGCCCCCGCGGCCCCTCCCCCCAGCGCGACCGGCCAATCCAGCTCCCTCCCCGCTCCCGCCTCCCAGCTGTCCAGCCCTCCCCGACCCCTACTTAATGGCGGCCACTGCGGGGACAGGCGAGCAAGACCACTGACTCATTGTCAGTGAAATTGCTCTCCCACCCTCGCAGCTCCACCATTAAGTGAGGCCTGCCCCTGCACTCTCGAGTGCTGGTGATCGAGGCCCTCCTCCACCCGCAGGTTTCCCTGCGCCTCATCCCTGGTGGTCCAGTGGACCTCTGTCTCCTTCCTCTAACTCTGCTCTTTCACTCGTTTTTCTACCCTTTTTTATCTTTCACCTTTCTGCACTTTTCTGCATCTCTGCTCTTTTGTGCCTTATTTCTGCTCATTTTCCCTTCCTCTCGCTCTGCCCTTTCACTTGTTTTCACTCGTTTTTCTACCCTCTTTTATCTTTCACCTTTCTGCACTTTTCTGCATCTCTGCTCTTTTGTGCCTTATTTCTGCTCATTTTCCCTTCCTCTCGCTCTGCCCTTTCACTAGTTTTCACTCGTTTTTCTACCCTCTTTTATCTTTCACCTTTCTGCATCTCTGCTCTTTTGTGCCTTATTTCTGCCTATTTTCCCTTTTTTCTTTATCCCTTATTTCCTCCCTTTACCTTTCCCCGCCGCTGCTGCCCCCGCGGCCCCTCCCCCCCAGCGCGACCGGCCAATCCAGCTCCCCTCCCCGCTCCCGCCTCCCAGCTGTCCAGCCCTCCCCGACCCCTACTTAATGGCGGCCACTGCGGGGACAGGCGAGCAAGACCACTGACTCATTGTCAGTGAAATTGCTCTCCCACCCTCGCAGCTCCACCATTAAGTGAGGCCTGCCCTGCCCCTGCCCCTGCACTCTCGAGTGTTGGTGATCGAGGCCCTCCTCCACCCGCAGGTTTCCCTGCGCCTCATCCCTGGTGGTCCAGTGGACCTCTGTCTCCTTCCTCTAACTCTGCTCTTTCACTCGTTTTTCTACCCTTTTTTATCTTTCACCTTTCTGCACTTTTCTGCATCTCTGCTCTTTTGTGCCTTATTTCTGCTCATTTTCCCTTCCTCTCGCTCTGCCCTTTCACTTGTTTTCACTCGTTTTTCTACCCTCTTTATCTTTATCTTTCACCTTTCTGCACTTTTCTGCATCTCTGCTCTTTTGTGCCTTATTTCTGCTCATTTTCCCTTCCTCTCGCTCTGCCCTTTCACTAGTTTTCACTCGTTTTTCTACCCTCTTTTATCTTTCACCTTTCTGCATCTCTGCTCTTTTGTGCCTTATTTCTGCCTATTTTCCCTTTTTTCTTTATCCCTTATTTCCTCCCTTTACCTTTCCCCGCCGCTGCTGCCCCCGCGGCCCCTCCCCCCAGCGGACCGGCCAATCCAGCTCCCTCCCCGCTCCCGCCTCCCAGCTGTCCAGCCCTCCCCGACCCGAAGGCGCGTCAAAGGCAAGCCCGTCTGCGCCCGTCCGCGACCCGACCGCGACCAGCGCCAGGAACCCTGGACCTCCGCCCGCCAACGCTACGACCCAGCAGCACTCCACGCACTCAACCCAGGCCGCAACAACAACTGCAAGCTAGCATCACCAGCCGACTCCCACGGACCCTTCAGCTGTCACCGCTGCCGGCACACCTGCAGCACCGCCAAGAACACGGATCCAGCACAACCCGCCCACAAGAACACAACCGAACCGAAGACCCTGCAATGCATCCTCCTCAACGTCCGATCCCTCCACAAACACGCCACAGAAATCTGGGACCTCCTCGACAGCACCACCCCGGACGTAGCGTTCTTCACCGAAACCTGGACCAACTCCACCTCGGGACCGGACATCGCCATCGCCATCCCTCAAGGATACAAGATCTCCAGGAAGGACCGCCCCACCCGCCCAGGAGGAGGAATCGCCATCGTCCACAAATCCAGCCTCCGCCTGAGCACACTCCCTGACGAGCCCACAGAACTGATGGAACACCTTCACTTCAAGATACTGGCCAGCCCCACCGCCACCCTCCGAGGAACCCTCATCTACCGACCCCCTGGACCCCGCGGACCCTTCGCCAACTCCATCACGGACATTATCTCCCCGCAGGCCATCGCATCCACCAACTACACCCTGCTGGGAGACCTCAACTTCCACCTCGACAACCAACTGGACCCCAACACCACATCCCTCCTGGACAACCTCCACAACATTGGACTGCGCCAGATCGTGACCGAGCCCACGCACTCAGCAGGACACACCCTCGACCCCCTCTTCACTACAGGAAACTCCATCACCTTCAGCCACACCACCGAACTCCCATGGACCGACCATCGTTGCGTCCACTTCACCTTCAGAACACCCACCATCCACAGACACCAGCACCTGCTTCCACGAAGAAACTGGACCAAAATCACCGACGACCAGCTCACCTCCTCACTCAACAACTCCACCCCAACCATCGCGGAAAACGACGACCCCAACACCGCAGCCCGAACCCTGCATAGATGGATCACGGACAGCACCAACACCATAGCCCCCTCAAGAAAAACAACAATACCCGCGCCAAGAAAGCCAGATGGTTTACCACCGAACTTCGAGAGTCCAGAAGCACATGCCGCCGCCTCGAAAAGGCCTGGAGGAACACCAAATCCACAGAAGCCCACGACAACTTCAGAGCCGCCACAAACGCCCACCATCAACTCATCAGAGAAACGAGGAAAAAGCGATTGAAGACAGAATCTCCACCCACGCGCACAACAGCAAGGAACTCTTCAGCATCATCAAGGAGTTCGCCCAACCCACTAGCGAGTCTACCGACATCCCTCCCTCACAAGACCTCTGCGACAAACTCAGCACCTTTTTCCACCACAAAATCAAGAGCATCTACGACAACTTCGACGAAGACAACCAACACACTGAACCCTCACCAACCATCCCCGACACCCGGAAACCAGCGATTGACGACTGGACAGCCCTCACCACGGAAGACACACTGAAGACAATGAAGTCAATCCACTCAGGGGCCCCCACGGACCCCTGCCCCCACCACATCTTCAACAGAGCCGCCGACACCATCGCACCCATGCTCCGCCACACCATCAACCGCTCCCTGGCGACCGCCTCGTTCCCCGACGACTGGAAACACGCCGAGGTCAACCCCTCCTAAAGAAACCCTCAGCGGACCCCACCGACCTCAAAAACTACAGACCCATCTCCCTGCTCCCGTTCCCAGCGAAAGTCATCGAGAAAGCCATCAACAGCCAACTCGCCACATTCATTGAAGAACACAACATCCTCGACTCCTCCCAATCCGGCTTCAGAAAAACCACAGTACGGAAACCGCCCTCCTCGCCGCAACAGACGACATCCGCACCCTACTGGACAAAGGAGAAACAGTAGCCCTCATCCTCCTCGACCTATCAGCGGCGTTCGACACAGTCTCCCACCGCACCCTAATACGCAGACTCTACGACGCAGGAATCCAGGACAAGGCCCTCGACTGGATCCGCTCCTTCCTCTCCGGCAGGACGCAGCGGGTCAGACTCCCCTTTCCTCTCGGACCCCACACCTACCACCTGCGGAGTCCCCCAGGGCTCCTCCCTCAGCCCGACGCTCTTCAACGTCTACATGGCTCCACTCGCCCCCATCGTCAGAACCTACGGACTCAACATCGTGTCATACGCAGACGACACCCAGCTCATCCTCTCCCTATCCAACGAGCCCAACACCGCCAGACGCAACTTTCGAGAAGGCATGGAAGCCGTCGCCAAATGGATGAAAAACAGCTGCCTACAACTAAACACCAACAAAACAGAAGTACTCATCATGGGCCCAAACCCCGATGCCTGGAGCGACACCTGGTGGCCCCCCGCCCTCGGAAACCCGCCAACCCCCACGGACCACGCACGCAACCTGGGAATCATCCTGGACTCCGAGCTCAAAATGGACCGCCAGATCAACTCTGTCTCGTCTTCCTGCTTCCACACCCTCCGCCTCCTTCGTAAGACCTTCAAATGGATCCCCTCGAACACCGAAAGACCGTCACTCATGCCCTGGTCACCAGCAGACTCGACTACGGCAACGCACTCTACGCCGGAATAAACAAAAACCTCACCCGCAAGCTACAGAACATCCAGAACGCCGCCGCAAGACTGGTCCTCAACCTGCCAAAACACTGCCACATCTCCCAGCACCTGCGCACACTCCACTGGCTCCCTGTCGAGGCGAGAATCACCTTCAAGATGCTCACCCACGCACACAAGGCCCTCCACGGCACCGGACCAGCATACCTGAACAGCCGACTCAAATTCCACGCACCCCAAAGGACCCTACGATCAGCCCAGCTCTCCTACGCCGTGGTCCCCCGCACCAGAAAGACCAGATCGGGAGGCCGCTCCTTCTCCTTCCTCGCGGCCAAAGCATGGAACGCCCTTCCGCTCCACCTCAGACAGACAACATCGCTCCCCATCTTCGCAAGAAACCTCAAAACCTGGCTCTTCGACAGACCCCTCCTTGATGGATGGAACCTGCACCCCTCCCCCAAGCGCCTTGAGACCCTTACGGGTGAGTAGTCGCGCTTTAACAAACCCCTGATTGATTGACTGATTGATTGATTCCACCGACTCCCCAGGCATCTGATGCCTCTTATAAAATGTATATTGTTCCATTATGATATTTCTTTTTTTCTTTTAATGTAAATCTAGCACCTTTATGGCAGATGCATATTCATTAATCACATCTCCCTCTCCCAATACAGGAACAGCAGGCAGGTGTTTCAAAATCATTCTCCCTTCAGTACCCAAGGAATTATGTAAAATTGCTAAAACTTTTGTGTGAAAACCTCACCTTCAATTGCCTCCAAGTAGGCTTCAAACCTCTCCTTCCATTGTTCCCAATCAACTAAAGGCAAACCTGGTGCTGATAAAAAAGGAACAGGAGGACTCAAAGATTGTTGCATGTCTTGCAGGTTGATTGTCAGAGGAGTACAGAATTTGCTGAGCTCTCAAATATGCACTCCAAACAGTATATCCCACCAAACAGTACCTTTTGTTGATTTTCCAGGCTATCCCCGTGAAACTGTTGCTGAAAGAAGGCCGCTTGATAATGATGGGCAATCCTCGTTGAAAGCATGCGTTCATCAGCTGGAGTACATCCTCACAGACCGCTAAGAAAACGAAAGGCAAACAAAGCAAGAGTCACGCCTATGCCGAGAAATACGTGCTCACCGCGAACATCAATGCGCGTTGTCCCAACAATGCAAAATGGACGCCAAACATGCCAAATGTGCCGCATCAAGGACGGGGAAGCTGATTCCTTACGTCACACGCAGCCTGTGCGTTCCAGTGACGTGTAAGAGTGCCCTGAATCTTACGGTGACCAGGAGTTGAGTCAAACACTAATAGCAGTGCGTCTCACTGAGGGCACTCCAAGCCCGGAAAAGCACACAAAAACATTCCTTAAGCGAAGCTCCAGCCGATGCCGTCACCTATGCAGTCACCGAAGAAGACAGCCGTTGAGTCCCACACCAAATGGGACACCCAGCTGTATGTGATGGTTCGCTCTGGTCATCACCAATGAAAGGATGTGGCTGAAAAAGAGGAGGACTCTCCGGGAGGTACAAATAATGTTGCTTTATTTCTAAGCTCCTACAACACAGCCAGCAGGGCATCTGAGAACAAACAAGCAACTGCCCGACCCTTCAAAACATTACATTCCATCTTTCCCCGCATTCCTTTTCTACCCCACATTATAGGGCTTTTCCATGGATTCCAACTTCCCTCAGTCTTTTTACCAGAATTGAGTGGTCTACCGTGTCAAAAGCCACACTTAGGTCCAGGAGCCGGATTGCGGACGGACCCCCCTGATCCAAGATGCTTTTGAGCTACTCGGTGACCACCAGAAGAGCTGATTCTGTACTGTGTTGTCGTAGAAAATCCATCGTAGAAAGTTGTTCTCTTCCATAAACTGGGATAAGTTATGGTGGACATTAGGCGAAAATTGCCTAATATCGCTGGATCTAGGTGGGGTTTCTTCAGCAAGGGCCTAACGATTGCATGCTTCCACTAATGAATTAAATTAATGCGGGGAGGGCCTTATGGCCTCCCCGGGGACCGCCACCTCCCCGGGGCAAAGATTTATAATGTGATGCGGGGGGCCCGCACAGCCCCCGCATCTCCGGGGACTGTCACCTCCCAAGGCCAAATTATGACAAATGCGGGGGGCCATGCGCCCCCGCAACTCCAAGAACTGCCACCTTCTCGGGACAAAATTAAATATCAATGTGTGGGGGGCTCCAGCCCCCCAAACAGCCCCGGGGACCGCCACCTCCAGGGGGCAACTCCTTTAAATTAAATACAGGGGCCGCGTAGCCCCAGCAGCCCTTGGGAACACCACCTACCCAGGGCTTAATTTACAAAGGATGGGGGCCGCGCAGCCCCCCTCATAGAGACCTAGATGGCCCAGGGGACTGCCACCCCCCAGGGCCAGGGCCAGCTCCAGCAATGTCCCGGGGCACCCACCCCAGGGACATTGCAGTTTGCTATGGCTTGGCTGGAGCACCGCTCCTGCAAAGCCATAGCAAACACTCTGCTTTCAGCAAGCGACAGCAAAAATGCTCTTGCTTGCTGAAAGCGGAGCATGTCTGTTTAAGCCTGGGCGTAGTTCGCGAAGTAGCGCTACGCAAAGTGCAGTTCGCACTACGCGAGCTACGCGTAGCACTACGCGAACTGCGTAGTGCACTGTTCGCAATGATTGCACAGTGCCGGATGCTTGTCCGCACTGTGCAATCATTGAAAACGGCATCTTGCACAGTGCGTGCTAGATTTTTACTCGAGCGGCAGCTTTCTCAACGCGGACAGGTAGTTTCTCATCGCGAGCGGTCGCGAGCATACGCGACCACTCGCAATGAGAAACCTGACCTCCCCGCGTTGAGAATCTCGCCGGGAGGTTTATTTTCCACGTTCGCGATCGGCAACTTGATGTTGCTGATCGCGAACGAGGAAAAAGTCTCGCCGGGATGTCATTTTGCTTGCTCGCGGTCGCCAACTTGACGTTGAGGACCGCGAGCAAACAAAAAATGACCGCTGCACTACGCTACGCTACGCGTGTTTGCACTGTGCTACGTGCAATTCGCGTTGTGCGAAGTAGCGCAAACTTCGCAAACTACGCGAGCGTAGCGTAGTGCTTTGCCCAGGGTTAGTTTCCATGCCTGCTGTGAAGTGAGCAGGGAAACAGATATTGTTTGAGAACCAGGGTGCTGCATGTTAGCAGCTCCCTGGATCTCAAAGCAATGCCAGCTCCTGCATGAGGCGGGGAGCCAGCAGGGAGTGCGGGGCCTTGAGGGCCCCCCCGCAGTCCCCAATGAAGTGGCCAGGTCCCGGGGGATTGGGCTCGGGGGGATTTGTGGACCCCCCTTCCCTTTAAAAAAAAATATATTAAGGCCTGGCCCCGGGGGATGGGGTCCCTGGGCTGAAATCGGTCTGGGGACGGGGAAGCACGGACTCCCTCACTTGTTCATTTTTTTAATTAAAAAAAAGGGGGCAGGCCCCGAGGGATGCGGACCCTGAAGAGCCCAGGGGACTTCATCCTCCAACTAGTAGTGCGCCAGGAGGTGCATTTGCAGAGTGGTGGAGAAAGGGGGTGTGGTCACCGAAAACCTCTCAGCAAACCCACTGTGTGGGACTAGCTAGAGGTAACAGGAGAGGTAGTTGGCCCCCAAGGACCCTCAATAGCCAAGGGGACTTCATCTCCCTACTATTAGTGAGCCAGGAGGCACGTTTGCAGAGTGGTGGAGAAAGGGGGCATGGCCTCCTACCAGGTCTCAGCAATCCTGCTGTGTGGAACTTACTTGAGGTAACAGGAGGGTAGTTGGCCCCCAAGGACGTCCTTGTGGGCCAACTACCCTCAGAGATGTCATCAGTGATGTCATTTTAGATATCATCAGAGATGTCACTGACCATGTCATGAGTGATGTAATATGTGAGGTCATAAGCAGTGCATTGCGGGGGAGTAAGTTATAGTTGTTTTGGTCTGACCCATGAAGTATGATCACTGTTTCAAGAACAGCACTGAAGGAACAGTACTGGGAAGCCACATCCTTACAAATTGCACTTGACGCTCAGGGCAGTCTGACTATCAATTTCCTAGACTTCAAGTGTGTACCCTGCTTTGAAGACACAGTTGATGAAATTGCTCCTCCCTTGGCCCGGAAGCTGTTTTTCAGTTTCGTTATAAAACGCTTCCGCTTAAAACTTTTTGCAAAAACTGGAGGTCAGGCTTTGAAAATAGGGTTCTTTGCCCCGCTTGCAATGCGAGTCCTGAGTCCATTACCCACCTCCTATTTTTCTGCCCATTCTATAAATCATTGAGGGCCAAGTGGATCATTCCGCTCTGTAAAATCATTGACCCCGTTCACTATTTGGAGGTGCTAAGACTGTTAAGCACGGACACTAGTAGACTCGTGGTCTTTGGTCTATCTAGATTCTGGCACGCGGTATGGCTGAAAAGGTTCAAGTGCTTGAAGTGATGACCATTGCCTAGCACTGGATCAATCTCAATGCACCTTAGTCTGGACATCATTTACGATTCTAAAACTGATTTACTTGATGCTTTGTTTTGATTTCCTCGATCCCTCAATTACATTGATTGCCGCTTTTATTTTTGTAATTTTATTCCCTTTTAATTGTATTATATTTAATCATGTATTTTATATGTGCATTCTATATATGTTTTCTTTACTGTGCTGTGTATACTTTTATGACCCTGTGGTCGAAATAAAGTAAAGAAGGGAGAAAGTTATAGTTAGCTCAGGTAACTATAACTGCCGAATTTCACTGGTTTTATACGAATGAAATCTGACCCTAACTATATCGTCCCTGTAACTTTTGTTTTTTTAAGTGATTTTCTACGTTTTTTTTAATGCTAATTCCTAACTATAACCTCCCTGTTACCTTTTGTTTTTTTCAGTGAATATATATATATATATATATATATATACTGTGTGAGCAAGGCAGGAGATACTGCTGAAACGCGTAACAGCGTGTATTAAATAAACAGTGCAGAATCTATGACCGAGTCTGCTGTGTTGATGTCCGGTTTTATTGGGGAACTGGAGATTGGAGTTCATTATATATATATATATATATATATATATATATATATATATATATATATATATATATATATATCTACTGGCGGTCGCCAGTAGATAGTTATAGTTAGGACCTATTATCCATAGGAAATTCGTAACATTCTTTTCCCAATAACTTTGGTACCGGTTGACGAATCATCGCGAAATTTTCAAAACTTATGGCCCGCTCCGGTCAGCTCCTATCTTGAAAGTTTCAGGGTGATTCGGCAAGCGAGGGCCGAGAAAAAGGGGGTCCCATAACGTGTTTTCTCCATGTTATTTTCCATAGGAAACTTTAGCCACGGCTACAGCCCGAACTGCTGAACGGAATTACACCAAATTTGGCAAAAAGGTAGTGCTTGGTTCAGAAAGCATCCTTTTTTTAAATGGTGTAAATCCGTTCAGTAATTCCAGAGAAATTCAAAAAATAAGAGTCAAAAAATCAATTTCCCATAGGAAACTTTATGCAAGGCTACAGCCGAAACTACTGAACGGATTTACCCCAAATTTATCAAAAAGGTAGTGCTTGGTTCAGAAAGCGACCTTTTTAAAAATGGTGTAAATCCGTTCAGTAGTTGTGGAGAAAATCAAAAAATAAACGTATCAATATCTATGGCCGCGGTGGATCCGCGCACCCTCCCGACCACGAGCTTCATGCTAATTGGCTGTCAACACTCCAAACCAGGAAGTGTTGGCAGCCATCTTGTGACTCGGTAACCGAGTCACAAGAAAAGAGAAAAAGAAACGGGAAAAAAAAGAAAAGGGGGCAGGGTAGCAACACCCTGACCCCCTAGGCCTGCTTAGGGGGTCCCACAAGGACCCCCAGGGCCCAAAAAGCATTTAAAAAAAAAAGAAAATCGGCAAAATGCGCGCCGAATTCGCGGATCCGGCCGCAAAACAAAAAAAAAAACGAAGCGCGGGCTCTCACGCTTCGTTAATAATTAGCCCCCGGGTGGGCCAAGCCCGGGGGCAGTGAAAAAAGTGTGGGGGCCCCAATCCCCCACACTGCCCCGGGACTGCCACCTCCCCAGGGCTTGATTAATGAGTTGCGGGGGCACGCAGCCCCCCGCAACCCCTGGGGACCGCCACCCCGGGGCTTTCATTAACTATAATAGCGGGAGGCACACTGCCCCCGCAGCCCCGGGACCGCCACCCCGGGGCTTCATTTTTAAAAACAATATACCTGTGTGGGGGGCTCGAGCCCCCCGCACACGCCCCGGGGACCGCCACCTCCCCGGGGCACTAATATTTAAATTTGGGGGTCCATAACGGACCCCCGAGCACCGGGGACCACCACCTCCCCGGGGCTGTGCATGTGATGGGAGGGGGGCCACGCGGCCCCCCTCCTGGAGCCTGTGATGGCCCTGGGGACCGCCACCCCCCAGGGCCGGCTCCTGCAGTGTCCCGGGGTGCCCACCCCCAAGACACTGCTGTTTGCAATGACAGGGCGGAGCCTCGCGGCTCCCGCCCTGTCATTGCAAACTGCTTTGTTTCATTGAAGCGAGAGCAGGAAACCTGCTCTCGCTCCAATGAAGCTAAGCAGATTGCTTTTCCACAAGGGGAGCTGCATGTCAGCAGCTCCCCATGTGGAAAGCAATGCCGGCTCCCGCAGGACGCGGGAGCCGGCGGGACCGTGGGGGATTGGGGACCCCCACAGTCCCCAACAAGAGGCCAGGCCCTGGGGGATGGGGTCCCCGGGGCTGGACGTGACCCAGGAGGGGGCCACGCGGACCCCCTCCCCTGTGTATTTTTTGTAAAAAATTTAAAAAGAGAGGCCAGGCCCCGGGGGATGGGGTCCCCGGGGCCATATTTGGCCTGAGGAGGGGGCCACGCAGCCCCTCTCACAAAAAAAAATTAAAAAGGATGGCCAGGCCCCGGGGATGGGGTCCCCGGGCCAGAGTGGCTCGGGAGGGGCCACGCGGACCCCCTCCCCAACAAAAAAATTAATAAACAAAGGTGGGCCCTGGGGATGGGGTCCCCGGGCCAATAGAGGCCTTAGGAAGGGGGCCATGCAGCCCCTTCCTATAAAAACGATATGTGTGGCCATGCCCCGGGATGGGATCCCTGGGCCGGAATTGACCACGGGAGGGGGCCCACGCGGCCCCCTCCCATTAACATTTAAAAAAAAAAGAGGAGCAGGCCCTGGGGATGGGGTCCCGAGGGCTCAGTAAGCAAGAGAAGGGGGCCACACAGCCCCCTTCTTTAAAAAAAAAAAAAAAGACGGCATCGCGGCTATGCCCCGCCCTCTCCCTGCAACACTCAGCAAACGTGCCCCCTGGCACGTTTAAAGTTGGGGAACTAATTCCCCTTGAATACTGGGGTTCCCTGGGGGCCAACTAGCACACCAGGTACCTCCAGTATGCGCCGGGGAGCTGCGTTGCAGAGAGGTGTTCAGAGGCCACGCCTTTTTACACCTCTCTGCAACGCAGCTCTGTATGCTTACTGGAGGTACCTGGTGGGCTAGTTGGACCACAGGGACCCTCAGGATTCAAGGGACTTTATCCCCCAACTTAAAACGCGCCACAGGGTGCGTTTGCACAGTGGTGAAGGGAGGGGGCGGGGCCTGAGGTAACATGTGTGCAAACACGCCCTGTGGTGCATTTTAAGTTGGGGAATTAATTCCTCTTCAATCCTGAGGGTCCCCGGGGTCCAACTAGCCCACCACATACCTCCAGTAAGCGCCACAGAGCTGCGTTGCAGAGTGGTGTAAAAAGGGGCGTGGCCTGGGCCACCTCTGGATGATGTCATCAGTGATGTCATCAGTGATGTCATCAGTGATGTCACTGACCATGTCATGAGTGATGTAATATGTGACGTCAACAGCAGTGCATTGCGGGGGCGCGAGTTATAGTTAGCTGAACTAACTATAACGGGGGAATTTCACAGGTTTTGTACGAGTGAAATGTCCAACTAACTATAACGCCCCTGAAACCTATGGTTTTTTTCAGTGAATTTCTAAGGTTTTTTTAATGCTAATTTCTAACTATAACGTGCCTGAAACCTATGGTTTTTTCAGTGAATATATATATATATATTACTTTCTTCCGTTTATCCTCGGATTCAATCAGGTTCCTTCAGAAACGGACACAGACCCAAGATAAGTGCAATGATTTTATTCTTCTCTAGTCGCCATTACGCGTTTCGGCTCCTGCGAGCCTTGTTCATATGACAAAGTGCTGTGAATTGACTAGCATATTTAAAGTGACTGTGCTTAATTAGTGAATATCACGTGGCATCAAGGAATCATAGGAATGGAAGAAATATTCAAACTTGCTCCATTCGGCACATGTGACGTAACAGACAATAGTGGCTAGTACATTTCTATAGCTATCTGTATAGGACGTCATAGAACAGTGAATAAATGCACGATTAAATATCTTCATTCCATACATGCAATATCTAAGAGATACATGTAAAATACATTTTTATAAAAGTCTCTATGTGTCCGACTGAGCAGGGAATTACATCTGATTATATATGTCTGCATATTATTTTGAAATGTTGCGTCTGTTGACCTTATTGGAATTAAATGCAGACAAGGAAAATCGATAAAATATCAAATAAGAAGGATGAATCCTCTGTACCTATATAGCATACTATCCCCTGGTGCCAATAGGGTGCTACAGTGTTTAGTGTAGAAATTAACAGAAGGTAAGAAAGAATATGGTGTAAGGAATTTAAAATCTGGAATAACGTTTCCGTAAGACAATTGTCGTGAATGCCCTGGAGTACATTGTATAATACCATAATGAAGGGCGTGAAACCGTATCATATCGTTAGATGAAGGTGGTTAGGATCTTATGTGTAGAAATGTCATAAGGAATTCTTTAATGTGGCAGAACTGCTATGAGGATCTTAAGAACATGCTGTGTCAATGTAGAGCTGAGGTTAAAAGTTGTTAGACCCCTCAAAGCACGGGTGATTTCTAGTGCAAACAGCAAAGGGTGTTTCTAAAATGGGTTGTGCAAAACTGCAATAAGTGTGCACAGATGCATAAGCCAAAAAGTATAAAATGTTCACATTTGAATACCTACATAAATGTATGAATAAATAACTATATAAATGGATGAATAAATACATGCATACATGGCAGTATAATACACTTAAAATACATATATAAATATCAATATAAATATATAGCAACATCTTGACTGTACCTATACAATAACTGTAATTATACAATCAATAAATATAGAGAAAAACTATAAAATTCCATAAAAATTGATGATAAATACACTGTCATTTGAGATGTCATCAGTGATGTCATCGGTGATGTCACTGACCATGTCATGAATGATGTAATATGTGACGTCATCAGCAGTGCATTGCGGGGGCGCGAATTATAGTTAGCTGAACTACCTATAACGGCCGAATTTCACAGGTTTTGTACGAGTGAAATGTCCAACTAACTATAACGTCCCTGAAACCTGTGGTTTTTTCAGTGAATTTATATATATATATATATGTATGTATGTATGTGTGTATACATATATATATATATTGGGCTCAATTTCTTTGTTTGCAGAAAATAAGCACTCACGGCTGCCGTGAGTGCTTATTTTCTGCAAACAAAGAAAATTGAGCCCGAATACTCGCGGAATGCACCGCAGCATAATAGCACCCGTCCATGAGTGATTCGAGTTTTGGTGTGAATGGAGCGTATATATATATATATATATATATATGCACATATGTCCCAAACAACTGCCCTGATGTAAGGACGCACTCACACAGGATGACGATTCACAGAATCCTTTATTTTGAAACCGGAAACTGCATTCCAAAGATTATTGGCTGACGTTTCGAAGCATCCAGGCTTCTTTTCAAAGGCACTGCTTTTGGAAATCAAGGCGGTGTTGACGCACATGTATTTAAGCATTCATTAATTGCCCTCCGAGAGATCCAAAACAATTATGCAATTTACAAAGCATTTTTGTTTTGGAACTCTCGGAGCCCACCAAAGGGAAAGAATTGTTGTGGTGCACACTACAAATACCAGAATGCATTGTGAACTTACCCATTAGGGAATCCCACCGGAGGGCAATTGATGAATGCTTAAATACATGTGCGTCAACACCGCCGTGATTTCCAAAAGCAGTGCCTTTGAAAAAGAAGCCTGGATGCTTCGAAACGCGTCAGCCAATAATCTTTGGAATGCATTTTCCGGTTTCAAAATAAAGGATTCTGTGAATCATCATCCTGTGTGAGTGCGTCCTTACATCAGGGCAGTTGTTTGGGATATACACATATGTATATACATATATATATATATTTTTTTAATATATATATTGCAAAGTAACCTTGCCGTTGTTATGTGACAAAGGAAAAAGACTAGCACTCCAGGGATATCACTCTAAAGTTTTAATGAGTCGTTCATTAAAACTTTGGTGTGATATCCCTGGAGTGCCGGCTTCTTCCTTTGTCACATATCAACGATGAGGTTACATATATCTCCGATGAATGAGCCACAGACTCTGCAGGGCGGGTCAGTGATACGGGACTGGAGCTCCCCGTGAAAAACATCCAAACACCACCTCGCTCATTCTTGGTAGTGAGGTACACCGACGCCTGCTGGAGGTTGTAGAAAAATGCTTTATTCATTGTGGAAAGCTGCACAGGTAAAAATAAAGCCCAACGAGTTTCTCCTCAAAAGAGGCTTGATCACGGGTAGAAACTCTCTGCCTTTCAACTGTTCTCGTGCTTTCACACTGCAGTTCAGTTATTTCCCAGAGTGCACTTGCCCACTAGGTGTGTCTTTTTATTTCTTCCACGCAGACAGCAGCATGCTGAAACTGTATTAGTCCATTATCACAAACATGCTGCAATCCTGCCTGACGCTGAAGACTGAAAGTAAGTGCATTGTTCGTTTTTAACCTGTTCTTTGGAAAAAATGTTTCAATTTGGAAAATGTATTGGAAGCTGAGGCTGCACAAAAGAGAGCTACTTACAGAGAGCTGGAGAGCTACCAAGAGCTCACCAGCTACTCGTTCGAGAATCCTGGTCCAGAAGTTGCATACATAATAATTTATTGAAATCACTCCAGATTCTGGACTCCACTTCAAGACTAGAACTTGAGTACTGAGGAGTTTGCATTTTACTGAGCTCCAGGAATGGCTGCAGGTTTAGCAGTACTGCAAGTTCCAGGCTTGTAATTGGACTGAAGGTCACATTAGGAAGGTTTACTTGAGGCAGGACGGACAAGGTTTATTTTTTGAGGTCATAGGTGATCGTATCATCTATAAATGGAAAAAAAATGTTAATTAGGTAATCATTTCGAGGATGGATTTCAGGAGGTTTTTTGAACATCTCTTGGGGCAGATGTTGCTCGCTATCCCTGGGCATTTACTGATGTTCCCTAACTGAAGAAAAATGATCATTCGAGACCGATACAAATTAGTGGAATGGTGACGTGGACAAATAGGATCATAGCTTTAAGATCCATAAGTATTGACTACATGCCTTTCGGGGTCACTTTAAAACATGGATCGCCCCCACTTCGCTGCCAAACCTCCTGGGCAGATTATCACACAGGGCCTGATTCACAGAACTAACTTACGTCAAAAACGTAAAGTTAGTACTTTTGGTATTCACAGAATACACTTACTCATTTTGGTATTCACAGAATGAACTTACTCATTTCGGTATTCACAGAAGTTAGTAGTCCTAACTTTAGGACTCCTAAATGCCTTCTGTGAATACCGAAAGTCTTAAAGTTAGGATTTTTCTCAGTTTAGGAGTAGTAAAGTTAGGACTACTTTACTACTCCTAAACTGAGAAAATCCTAACTTTAAGACTTTCGTATTTACAGAAGGCATTTAGGAGTCCTAAAGTTAGGACTACTAACTTCTGTGAATACCGAAATGAGTAAGTGCCTTCTGTGAATACCAAATGAGTAAGTGTATTCTGTGAATACCAAAAAGTACTAACTTTACGTTTTTGACGTAAGTTAGTTCTGTGAATCAGGCCCACAGTACTTGTAGAATGGAACCTCCAGACTTTACTACTTCCAGAGATCTGAAGTCTGATGGCTTTTTACAGAGTTGTTTCCATGGCGATGTATCTTCTGACATGCAGCCCGAAGATGACAGAAGCGTTTTTACAACTCTACCAAAACATTTGAGGAGGTTTGCAGGATTTCTTTTAAATAAGACACATTATTATTTTTCACCTTTAAGCAAAGCGAATATTTTTTTTCTTTACAATATTTTTAAAAGTCGCATCATGCATAGCAAGAGTGGAGCTCTGCATAGAATCATATACTAATTCAGCAATAGGAAAAGTGAGGAAACACTCTCAGCTTTCTTATTTACCACTAGCATGTACATCCTTACTCGAGAAAAAAATATTTTTGTGACATTACAGTGCTTTTTCCAAAGAGAAGCATGGCTTACTCTTGGAAATACATGAGTAATTCACATCTAAGCGTGGCATAAGACACATATATTCACATAAAATGCTTTGTGAATCAGGCCTTGACATTCAGGTGTAATTTAACATCTAAGACAGGAAAATGACACAATTACATGTAGTAAAAGCTTTGTCACTCAGGACCAAAATATCCAAGTTACCACCCGCCATGTTATCTTCGTATTGTACTGTAGTATTTGCGCATGTGCTAATACATGGGTTGTTCCACTGTTTGCAAAAATCACCCTGTTTGTGTTGGAATTAATGGGTTAGCCCTGATGACGTCAGGAAGTTAAAAGGTTCAACTACCAGGACTGAAACGGGCAGTTAAGTAAAGTACCCGAGTTGTCTGCGTCGTCTTTATTAGCGTGCCCAACACCACACCTACAGATTGGCAAAATGTAACCCACAGGCCTGGCTTTAGCGCTGGTGGTGCCCAGTGCGACAATGTTTGTTGGAGCCCCCCATCACGGATTCCCTCACCACCACCTTTTAACCGTGCCCCTCAAGTCTCCATAACCACTCTCTTTCAGGTGCATTTCATTAGTTATATAGCGCCACTCATACCAATGTAGGGTGTCAGAGCACTTTGTATCACACACACATTACACAGAGACAATCAATCATATGTCTGTAAATCAGTCTATAGGAAATGTTGCATAAGCCAGAGGAGTACAAGGTGTAGGAGTGACGTCATCCATACTGGTAGTCAGTATAGTTTAAGAGTGCTTGGTCTGGAGAAGCACAAACTCAGAATTGAAAACGGAACACCATAATTGGGGGATCTCTTTAATAATAAGAATCGATTTCTACCCAAATGAACCCTTTTTGCAACATTAATCTATGCTCTAATCTGTACTTTGCAGTGTGCTTGCAGTTCTGTGATTTAATAATTCACTGTACTATATCAGGATTTTAACTTATAAACTGCAAGTAACAAAAGAATGTCTCTTAGAAAAGCAGTAACCCACTGACCTATTTACATTATATGCACTTTGTGATCTGCAGGGTACACGTTCTTTGCAGCAGGCACATTAATCCTCTGTGGTATATTATGATCAGTCAAAACCTCAACTAGGCAAAACCCAGATCTCTCTCCAGGAAGAACATTAATCACTGGAGTTATCTTGACATTTTTGTTGTTGCCTGGAAATTGCTGGAGTCAAGGATTGCTGCAGCAGGTGCTTTTAAAACCGAAATAAACTTGCAAACATGGTGCCCCACGAAGTCAGAACCCAGTGCGTTGGCACCGGTCACACCGCCCTAGAGCCGGCCCTGGTAACACACAGTCTGTTTATGTGGCTGAAAAAAATTAAACCAGTTCTAACTTGCAACCAAAATATACTCAGAAAAGGAAACCTACTCCGAAGTGCTGGTCGATAAAGTCCATACTAAATGCAAGAGTATTAACAGGGGCTGCCTAATGAATGAGTATTATCAAACGTTAATATCATGACGGCAGCACTTCTTCTTCCGGGTCCCTGACATGCACCAACCCCGTGCTGTCTTAAAGATTCTTGGGGCCCTGGCAAGACACATTTTGGAGCCCCCTGTTCATAACAGCTTTGAATTTTATTGCTCACTTTTGTGTTAGTTGTAGCCAATATGTTGTCAAAAAACTTTTCAGAAACGGGTTTCACACAAAATCAGTTGAAATATGTCTTTCCAAGGACCCAAAAAATCCTTAAGATTACACTGGGCAAAGAGAGACAGAGGTAGAGGTAGGCAGGGGTGTAGCTTGGGGGGTTGGTGGGGGGGTTGGGGTGTGACACCCCACAAACAAATGCATTCTTGGCCTGGTCATTGGGTCAAGGGGGGCTGAATCAGGTCTGAACGTCTGTATCAGTTTTTCATTGTTGGCTAAGAATAAAAGTCTAAACAGTGACCTTTGCTGTTAAACAGGAAAGTGAGAGACAGAGATATACATCTGTTGGCTGAATTTCAAAATGTACAATCAGAAAACCTGCAATCAATGCCAGCTTTTCTGCTTGTCCGAATTGTGTGATCCTAGGCAAACATTTCACTTAAGAGCCTTTCCTGTGTGTCCAAATTGTGTCATCCTAAGAGTCTCTTTTTACTTTATTATCACATATGAGAGTATTTTAAATACTTGAGTTCAGGCAATGCCCTGTACAAACACCTCATTTTATTGACCTTGGAAGGATGAAAGGCTGAGTGCACCTGCCAGGATTTTTACCTATGCCCATGAGGTCATACTCAGGCCCCTACAGTGGACGCATTAGTCCACTAAGCCACCAGACCCAGACTGTAATGTTACTCCATCTACAATAAGAATCCAGGCCATGTTTAGGGATTACATGACTACTATAGGGTTTAGATGAAGGGACTGGGGGCTAGTCACAAAGTGCATCTTGTAGTAGTGCAGTAGCAATAAAAACACACTACAAAATTCTATTCACAAACTGCACTTCTAAAGAACTAATGTCTTTTTTCAGTTGCACTTTAGAAATGCAGTTTGTGAATAGCATTGTTATGTTATGTTATGTATGTTAAAAATGATTTGTAAAGCGCAACGAATACTTGGAGGTGTCTTGGCGCGGCTTCAATATTGCTGAGATCTGACAATACAGTTAAAAGGTAGGTCCCTAACAGTTCAAAAAGCAATGTTTTCAAAGCTTTCCCGAAAGGTCAAAGGTCTGGGATTGATTTAAAATGAGCCAGGAGGGTGTTCCACAGCCTAGCTGCCTTCCGTATGAAGCTCCTTCCACCCCAGGAAGCACGTCTGAAGGTTAGAACAATTATATTATTTGCATTGAGAGAGCACAAATGTCTGGTTGGGCGATACCAGATGAAACTCTGCTGTAGATGTTTCGGGCCTATGCCATGGAGGGCCTTATGGGTGATACATAAGACCTTAAAAATGATTCTCTGGATGCCCGGTAGCCAGTGGAGCTTACATAAAGCTTCTCTGGCGGATTGAAATTTAAGGATACCCATAAGAAAGCGTGCTGCTGTATTCTGAAGGACTTGGAGTTTGGTGAGAAATTGTTGTTGGATATTTTAAAAAAGGCCATTGCCGTGATCTAGTGTGAACATGACTAGCGCCGTCATAACTGTTTTCTGTAATGTGATGCCACAGGATGATAAGGTAGAATTTTCTTTACTGTTTTGATGATAAAAAAGGCAGATGACATGAAGGCTTTAACTTGGTTTCTATATGTCAATTTATTGTCCATCCGCACTCCCAGGTGTTTTGCTTTCTTTACGGGTCCAGGGGGATTACCTCGTTCTTGAGGCCACCAGCTGGGGGACCAAAATGAACTGAAGGGGGAAGAGGTGTGCCGCGGCCAGGGCGACTGACGCTGGAATCTGGGGCTCACGGTTCGATCCCCGGCGGCAGGGCAGCCCAGCACCAGGTGACTCTGGGCAATAGCTTGCTTAATCTTCCCTACGGCCCCCAGCGCCGGGATGCCTTCGGGTAGCTGTTCGCGCTTTACAAATACTGGATTTATTTATTTTTATTTAACTGTCTTTGCCAAACAGAATGTTTTTCTGAGTTTAGTTTGAGGCAATTAGAACTCAACCATTCACTAATTACCAGCATGCAGTTGTTAAATCTGAAGTTGGTATTTTCGATATCACTGGCTAAGGAAATGACAATCTGGGTGTCGTCAGTGTAGGAAGTGAAAGAGAAGACAAAAGATTTGATCAGAGCCGCCAGAGGAATAACGTAGACGTTAGATAAAATGTGACTTAGTGAAGACCCCTGAGGGACTCCACAAAGGAGGAAAAAGGGATCTGATACAATACCTGTGGCTGACACTGATTGTTCTCTCTCTCTAGGAAGGGATTTCAGGACAGCTAACGCTTTTCCTTTGACTCTTACCTCAGAGAGACGGTCAATCAATACAGTATGATTGACAGTGTCGAACGCCGCCGAGAGATTCAGCAAAATCAGTGCTCCTTTCCCCCCTTCATCCAGGGTGAATCTGGTCTCTTCAGTGGTCACGATCAGAGTGGTCTCTGTACTATGTTCTTTTCTGAATCCGAATTGTGTCGGGTCAAGGAGTTTATTGTTATGGATGAATATGGAGAGTTGTTGATTCATTCATTTCTCTACTATTTTCGCAGGGAGTGGAATCCTTGAGATAACTATTAGTGTCCTGTGCGTTAAGGTTAGGTTTTTTTACTAGTGGGAGTATAGATACCGTTTTCAATTGTTTAGGATAATAACCCGTGTTGAACATAATGTTGAATACGTTTTTCAACTGATTTGCAATGGTATCGGTGTTTTTTTTTACAATAGATGGATGACAGGGATCTGATGTCGAACTTTATTTAGCTGAATTTATTAGCTCGGCTACTTGTTTGTTTTTAAGAGGAGAGAATTCAGTAAATGATACATCTTCAGGATATGACCAATTCTAGAGTCATTCGACTTGGACTTATTGTGAGTCGAAAAATTATTAAAGATCCCTTCTACTTTTGTAAGAAAGAAATTTGCAAGTATATTGCAAAAGTCTTGGTTGTTTTCAGTTGAGTTGGTACCGGGAGGGGTGCAGAGTTTGTTCACCATCAGGAATAGCTCCTTAGTAAAGTTTTTAGCTAGTTCAATTTTTTGAGTGAAATATTGAGATGTTTCCTACATTATTAGTGCCTTATATTCTGCAAGATAGTGTTTATACTTTCTTTTTTCAGTGTTATTGTAATTTGTTCTCCATTTACATTCTTGTCTTCTGCATTTTTGGTTCAAGGATCTTAATTTATCTGAAAACCATGGTGCAGATTGTTCCCTATATAATGTTTGGTCTGTGTTACTGGTGCCAGAGAGGAGACTGCTGAACTAAGCCAATTGAAATAGCCGCTGACTAGTAGCTCTATGTCGTCAGTTTTAGGAGGTTGATGTTCAAATAGAAGCTGGTTGTTCTGAACTTTATGCCAGGGCCTTTGCGTTTCATGAATGTGGGGCTGTCTTGAGCAAGTGTTTACTTGGGCCAAGCTTATTTGTAAAAGTATCGCACTTTGGGTGGACCACGTTAATGGTAAGATATTACGAATTTTCAAATAAGGGTTATTCGTAAAAGTACCATCCAGTATGTGACCTGCCGAATATGTGGGGGAGTAGGACCAAAGCATGCCACTACATCAACTAAGGACTCAGGGGCAGATTTACATACCCCCTGCGCCACCAGTACGTCACTTTTTGTGACGAACTGGTGGCGTATTTCTCTGCCCCATATTTACAAGGACAGGAAAAGCCACCCTGCGTGACTTTTCCTGTCCTTGTAAATATGGCCCTTTACATGCAGCACTTTGCGTGAAAGGGGCATTCCATGGGTGTTGCTGTGGGTGTTCCCACGCATCACCCATGGAATAAGACACATTTCCAGATTTACAAGGAATCGTAAATCTGGAAATGCGTTAGAATGCTACGCCTCCCCAGGGGAGGCGTAACGAGGCGCTACGTGGAGAAATTTCATTTCTTCTCGTTTTTTCCTCTATCAATGCGTGCAGCATTCTACAGCACGCATTGAAAGAGGAAAATGCCTGTAGTGATTGTTTTTGTTCAGGGAGGTGCCCCTTCCTGCACAAAAACAATCTCCCCATGACGCAGGCATTCTTGCACCATGGTGCAAGGGTGCCTGCGCCGACGCATGGCAGCTGTTTGTGTGCCAGCGCAGGGGAGAGCAGAGGAATGCGACATATTATTGTAAATATGTCGCATTTCTGTGCTTTGGAAGTGCCGCAGCGTGGCGCAGCCAAAGGGCTTGCGTTGCCGCGATGCGGCACTTCCTTGTAAATCTGCCCCTAAGTGTCTTTTTTAGTTAAGTGCTCTAGATTAAAATTAAAATCACCTAAAATGGTGTATTCTGAGTAATGTAGGCAGGGTTTAAGGAGGGTGGCAGCCTCCTGTAAGAATTTGTTTCTGGGGCCTGGAGAGTGGTAGATAAGCATTCCATTACTGGTTTGGGTGTTTGTAAGCTTAATATTGTATGCAGGCGCCTCGCATTCTAATAAGGGTCCAGGTTGGAAAGAAGCTTGCATGGAGTCACGGTAGATAATGGCAAGCCCACCTCCCCCCGCTTTTTCTGCTGTCTATCTAGTCTAAAAAGAGCATAGGCTGTGGGAATGGCTGCAACGAGATCCAGGGCCTGAAGTCTGATCTGCCCATGTTTCTGTCACAAAGATAGTTTCTAGATTCTGGGCATCGAGGAAGTTGGTGAATTGCACTTAATTTTTTACAAGGGAACGCGCATTAACTAATGCACGTGTAATGTAATTTGGCTTACTTCGTGGCTGAGTATGTTTGTCAATTACCTCTATAAGGGCACTGCTGAATTCTATCTGCACCTTGCAATTGTGACATGTGAATGTCGAGCTGCTGGTAATGTCAATAAGGTCACATTTGATACAGTCTGTGTCCTTACCTGAAGTACTCAATGTGATAAGTGCCTCACGGGAATACTGTATCTTGGAAGGAGGTTGTTGGGAGCTGGAGGTGCCAGAGGGTCTGGCGCTAAGCGCAGTCTTAGCGCGGAAGGGTGCAGATGGGCTTACCTCTGGCACGTCTTTGTCGCGCTAGCGGTGCACACGCTGCACAGACACGCTTCTATAGATGTTTAAATAGCCCACCAGTGCGGGGTGTGGCTACAAATGCCGTATGCTTATGCAGAAACAGGTGGGCACATTAAAACACAGAACTGGGGTCCAGCAACCCCTTCAGTCCCTCTGCAGGCTCCCCAGTGTTATGTACCCCCAATGAATGTACCCCAATCTAGGCCTAGGTAACTACACGACCTTTTACCTACATTTGTCCTACTTTGCTCTGCATAACGGTTCTAGCACTGACCCTTTACCCAGTTATTTGCTGAATAAATGTCGACTGGTTTCCTTGAAACTAGCCTCATTCATTATGCATGAGGATTCTTAGAAAAGTCCTGCACATGACGTACATAACAGGATTAACATACTCTGTATAAAAGTCATGGTCATCTTCATCCTAGTGCAAAAGAACTACTTTGCACAATTGCAGGTATTGTTCTAGGCTCATTTGTATAATCGTACTCACAACATATCGATTGTGTTAGGAACCCTGAGGCTATCTTTATGGTATAAAAGAACCATACCAAGACTAGATAGGCAGAGGAGAAGCTCCCACGCTGACACAAGACACTGGGGTCCCAGCCTGTAGAAGCTACAACATGCAGCGGTCTGACATCCCTTGCGGGCTGTCCAACTCGAGACCAAGACGGGGTCCTTCGTTCTCTCCCGTCAGGTAATGGGGTTGGCTCATTCCTAGGGAATTCTTGGCTTTTACACCCACATACATACATCTCCATAGTTTATTCTGTGTATATCTCTGAGACTAAGTGAGCACGATTGACTGAGCGAAAGGTGCTGTACTATTTCCACAATCCCTGAAGGATCAAGGGTTGTCATGTTCGATAGTTGCCAGAAACTATTCGCTCCTTGGTAAGGTTAGGGGGCTTATGGTGGCACTGTGAGCTAGCTGGTCTAAAGGCTAACATATCCTTTGGGGGTGTCTGGAATCAGTCTGGACACCAATCCCTTAGTTTTTGTTGTCTAAACGCGCAGATCCTATGTATTTTTAGGAACTACAGGACACCTACTGAGGGATGATACTGGTAAAACAAATCTAAATTAAATAAAGTGGGAGATAATCAAAACTATAAAATGAAAATAATGTGTAAAGACCCTCCTTAAAATGGTGCCTGTCCTAAGAGGAGCCAAGCATCTCTGAAATGACACCTAAGTGCCTACAAGGAACTAAAAAGGGCAAGTCAAATCTCCAATGCAGAAGCTGCGCGGGCGCGCTTCCATAGATGTTTAAATTCCTGATCAGTGTGGGAGGCGTGGCTACGAATGCTGTAGGCTTGTGCAGAAACAGGTGGGTGAATAAAAATACGGAACTGGGGTCCAGCAACCCCATCAGTCCCTCGGCAGGCTCCCATGCTGAGGGATGATACTGGTAAAACAAATCTAAATTAAATAAAGGGGGAGAAAATTAAAAGCATAAAATCAAAATACTGGGTAAAGACCCTCTTTAAAATGGTGCCTGTCCTTACAGGAGCATGTTTGTAGTAGTATTGTAGTACTACAAGCATACTAACAAAGGCAGTTTGTGAGTAGCCCCAGGCCCTTCAACACGTAGTTACACTTTTGAGTAAATTTACTCTCAGATTTTGTAATTAGCCAAAAAATAGTAAACTTACTCAAAATTGTAAATACTCAAAAGTGTAAGTCAGGCACATATAGTGACTGTTTTACCAAAACAATAGTAAATCTGCACACATGGAAGTACTCCTTGAATGAATGCAAATATACTGTTTTTTGGAATTCATAAGCATTTCCAGTAGTAGACTTGGAAAGCTGCACCAGTCTCTGGTTTCCAGGCATACTGCTGGCAATCAAACACCCAAAAGTTGAAAGGATGAATGGTTGCAAATAATTTAACTTGTGGCAATCGCTTCCAACCCATGGTCTTTCACCCACTTTGCCTTTTTAGATAGAGGCCCACCTATTGCAAATTAGTATTGATCATGTGCTTCATGGACACAGTCCATCCAAAACCTTGCTCATCTCTCCCTTCCACCCTGCAGCCCACTGCTTTTTTAGTTAGAAAAATTGAGATTCACTCCCACCGAATCTCACTGACTAAGCTACACCCCTGGAGTTGGGCAAGAGAAGAAGAGAGGTTCAGATAAAGAATAGACAGAGGTGACCTAGAGAGAGACAAAGTTTACTTTTAAAGGAGCACCTTGAAATGTGGGGGGCTCTGGGCAATTGCTCACTTTTCCCATGCTTTACAATGTTTATGTCCGACCCACTGGTAGGTAGGCGTAACCCTCTGCTCATTTGGAGATTGGATCCTGAGGGTGGCTGAGGGGCAGAGATCTGCCTTGTAGAGGTTCTTCTACCAGCCTGAACTGGTGTACCACCATGTGTTGCAGGCAGAGGCGGGCTGCCACCATGGGATATGCAGGGATAAGCCTCCACCACCACCCTACCCTGCCTCCCTGTCAGGGAACCTTGAGAATTTTCAATATCAAGGGGAAAATCTTTGATTTAGATTATTTTTACCTCATCTCTTTTTATTCAGCTTTATTTTTTGAGTGGTGCTTCTCCCTCTTACCTGCTGCTAAAGCTCTATACAGACATATTGCTATTCATCAAGTGTGCTGAGGGAGCAGGAAGCACCAGATCTTCCAATGCACGTTTCATTCGTGTACCATGCTCTTCTCACTTGCTCACTTACATGCCAGGCAAGTAAAAGAATGATAGCCTTATATCTCAAGGCCTCATCCTCTGGGAAGGCAATGGCCAGAGGCTGTACTTACTGTCAGTATAGCAAATAGGAGGCTTGGGATTCATATGAGGTATGTACGTCCCATAGGCAGGCCAAGTGCACGACACAGTGCCCAACCATTCCTGTTTAACAAAGCATAGGGCTTGGCCATAGGCCTGCCCACACAAGACACAACTCTAGGTTTTGTCCTGTGTGTACACATTCTGTATTTGGCAAAAGGCAAAGCTGTTGGAAGGGTAATGGGCGCATCCAGACGAAAATATAGACTTGATAAAAAAAAGGCTCAAAGTAGGAAAGCCTGGCACACTTTTGGCTTAAGATTAGGTGTGAACAGAATTTCTATTATGCCGGAGTAATTGGAGTAATTTCTGTAATTTAGAAAGAAGTGCGTGAGTCCCTGCCACATTTGCCCAAACTCTCCCCATTCCAGGTATATGCATGCTGTAGTTCGGGGAAACTCCTTGCATTAACATCCCGAAACTGGGATCTAATTTGGAACCTTGAGACAGGAGCTTATGTCCCTTCATCCCTGCGTTCTGTGCCAACTGGGTTTGGGCAATCATGAACTTCTGCTTCAGTCCCTTTTGTTTAGCCTCTAAAGCCTCACTACAATACTTCGCATACTGCAAGATCGTGTCTCCTGATTTGCTCTGCCAACAGAGGATGCCTTGAATAATTTGATTGCTGATATATTGCCTTAATCCATATACAAAAGAGGCAAGATATCCTCCCATGTTTTAGCCTAAGGGGTCATTCATCCTAATGTGCTCCCTTTACACCTGCATTAGTCTCTCAAACTAAGAGTTCACTGATTCCTTGGGATCTTGAGAGATTTGATAAATCTTAGGCCAATTAATCTCTCTTTGGGGGACCTCCATCTTTAGGTGTCTTATGACTTCCTCATACTTCAATCAGGGAATTTTAAGCGCGCTACTCACCCGTGAGGGTCTCAAGGCGCTGAGGGTGGGGGGGTCCGCAGATCTGCCGGTAGCTCGTTCCAGGTCTTGGCTGCAATGTGAGAGAAGGATCTTCCTCCTGCTCTGGCTCTGTGGATGTGCGGGGTTTCGGCCAGTGCGAGGTTGGAAGATCGGAGGTTTCTTTTGGGTACGTGGAAGTTGATTCTGTCGTTGAGGTATTTGGGTCCGTTGTTGTGTAGACATTTGTAGGCGTGAGTGAGGATTTTGAAAGTGACTCTTTTCTCCATGGGGATCCAGTGGAGACTTCGTAGGTGTTGGCTGATGTGTTTGTGTCGGGGGATGCCAAGGATGAGTCTGGCGGCGGTGTTCTGTATTGTTTGGAGTTTGCGGAGTAGGGACTTGTTGATGCTGGCGTAGAGTGCGTTTCCATAGTCCAGTCTGCTGGTGATGAGTGCGTGGGTGACTGTCTTCCTTGACTCAGGGGGGATCCACTTTAAGGTCTTGCGGAGGATGCAGAGGGTGTTGAAGCAGCTGGAGGTGACGGCGTTGACCTGTCGGTTCATGGTGAGTGATGAGCCGAGTACGATGCCGAGGTTCTTGGCGTGGTCTTAGGGGGTAAGTGGGCTTCCAAGGGCGGTCGGCCACCAGGTGCTGTCCCAAGCAGAAGGGATGGTACCAAGGACGAGGACTTCTGTCTTCTCGGCATTGAGCTTCAGGCAGCTGTTGGTCATCCAGACTGCGACGTCTTGCATTCCTTTCTGGAAGTTGAGTTTGGCAGTGGTGGGGTCTTTGGTGAGGGAGAGGATGAGCTGGGTGTCGTCGGCATAGGATACGATGTTGAGGCCGTGTTGTCGGACGATGGCTGCGAGGGGGGCCATGTAGATGTTGAAGAGGGTGTGGCTCAGTGATGAACCCTGTGGGACTCCGCAGGTGATTTTCGTGGGGTCGGAGAGGAAGGGTGGGAGTCTGATCCTTTGGCTTCTTCCGGTGAGGATCCAGTCCAGGGCTGTTCCTTGTATGTCTGCGTCGTGTAGTCTGGCAACTAGTGTGCGGTGGAAGACGGTGTCAAAGGCCGCTGATAGGTCAAGTAGGATGAGGGCTGCGGAGTGGCCTTGGTCCAGGAGGGTGTGGATGTCGTCTGTGGTGGTGAGTAGGGCGGTCTCTGTGCTATGGTTGCTTCAGAATCCGGATTGGGACGGGTCGAGGACGGCGTTCTCTTCAATGAATCGTGTCAGTTTCCTGTTGACTGTTTTCTCTGCAACTTTGGCTGCGAAGGGGAGGAGCGAGATGGGCCGATAGTTCTTGAGGTCGGTGGGGTCTGCTGTGGGCTTCCTGAGCAGGGGTCTGACTTCTGCACACTTCCATTTGTCTGGGAAGGTGCCTGTTTTGAAGGTGGTGTTGATGGTGCGTTGTAGTTCGGGTGCAATGGCGGCCGCAGCTCTGTGGTAGATGTGAGGGGGGCAGGGGTCGGTGGGGGCCCCTGCATGGATGCTTTTCATGGTCGAGGCGGTGTCTTCAGCCGTGATCGGTGTCCAGTTGGAGATGGTGGGCTGGCTGGTGTTTCTGGGGGGCGGGGGGCCGTCTGTGGCACCTGGTGGATGGTCGATGAAGTTGTCATAGAGGTTTTTGATCTTGAGGTGGAAATAGGTTCCAAGCTTGTCGCAGAGGTCTTGGGATGGTGTGATGTATGTGGCTTCGCTGCGTGGGTTGGTGAATTCCTGAATGACACTGAAAAGTTCCTTGGAATTAGTGGAGTTGGCCAGGATTTTGTTGTGGATGAAGTTCCTCTTGGTGGCTCTGATCTGGTTATGGTAGTCCGTCAAGGCGTCCTTGTAGGTGGTGTGGTTTTCGGTTGTCTTGGTGTTTCTCCAGTTCTTCTCCAGGCGTCTGCAGGTGCGTCTGGCTTCTTGGAGAGTGGTGGTGAACCAGGCGGCTTTCCTGGGGCGTTGTCTGTCGGGGTTGCGTAGCGGGGCGAGCTCGTCTGCGCAGTTGAAGATCCAGGTGTGGAGTTCTCTGGCTGTGTTGTTTGCGTCGTTTGTGTCGAGTGCCCAGGTGTGGTTGTCTCGGGTGAGGGTGGAGTTAAGTTGCTCATCGGTAACCTTGCTCCAGTTCCTTCGAGGTGGGCGTGGGGCTGGTTTGGGTGCCTTGGGTTTGTTGATGGCGAAGTGTACGCAATGGTGGTCGGTCCATGTCGGCTGTGTTGTGTGGCTGAATTGGACGCTGTTTCCTGCCGCGAAGATGGGGTCGAGGGTGTGTCCTGCTCTGTGGGTCGGTGTGTTGACAAGTTGTTTAAGTCCGATGCTGGCGAGGTTGTCACGAAGGATAGTGGAGTTGGGGTCGCTGGGGTTGTTGAGGTGGAAGTTCAGGTCTCCAATGAGTATGTAGTTTGCTGAGGCGATGGCGTGGGGTGCGATGAAGTCGGTGATGGTGGTGGCGAAGGGTGTTCGGGGGCCGGGGGGTCTGTAGATGAGGGTTCCTCGGAGTGTGGCTTTGGGGGTGGTCTGGATCTGGAAGTGCAGGTGTTCGGCGGAGGGAAGGTTTCGCTGGAGGTGGTGAGGCGGAGGGTGCTCTTGTGGGCGATGGCGAGGCCCCCTCCAGGGTGGTTGGGGCGGTCTTTCCTCTGGATCTTGTATCCGTCTGGGATGGCAGTGCTGATGTCGGGGCGGAGGATGCGTTGGTCCAGGTCTCTGTGAAGAAGGCGATGTCAGCCAAGAGAGAGTCGGACCTAACAATACATGAAGGGGCTTTCGTCCCTGTCACCTGCAGCGGTACATGTGTGGGCCATTCAACAGCGCTCTTGCATTCTGCCCATAGGTCTTTCCTGACTGCTACCTCAAGTAAGACATCCAAGTCTACCCACAATAGCTTGGAGATGGTCACAATTTGCTCCATCTGGGTGTACCACTTCACAGGATTCTCTCTAAGCATTGGAAGGGAGTTGGTAAATGGAAAAGATCTGATCGAGACCATGGGACGTGTATATACGCTCCCTCTTGTACCTCTTGTAAGGGAATCTCCTTTACCTCCCCCCCCCCCACTGCTGCTTCCTCACCATCCTGCCCCCTTTGCTTCACTTTAGTCATCTCTTTCTTGGACCACAATTCTTTGAACTTCTCGGTGTCACTCCATTCTCTAATGCTTTAGATTAATTCCTTTACACATGTTCACAACCCTCTCAACTTCAGTGTCTGCAATTCCTTCTCACTCGTATCTATCCTAGCATTCCTTTGCAACTTCTTCCACTGTGTTATATCAATACCACATTCATCTGTCATTTCTCCATTTTGCCATGAACCTCTATTGCCACTTTCACTGCTTCCTTTCACATATAAAGCAACTAATTTTCCTTGTAATACCCCAGGTAATCCATGCCCACATTCCCAATGACCAGCTCCTCAAATTCCTTCTTTAATTGGGGTAGATTTATCCTCAAATAGTTTGCCCTGCACCTGGTGAGCTAACTGAGAAGTCTGTGCTGGTTGTCTGACCCATAATTTCTCTGTTGATCATGTTTCGCCTTTGGTAAGGAACTATGGCCATGCTTCCTGTGCACGATGCTGAATCCTGAGGTTAACGTGGGACAGGCTGTCTGTGAACTAAGCAAGCAGGGGTCTCGACTAGGGAGGCAGGAATGATGCTCATCAAGGGTTAGATACTTGTTGCAACTGATACAGGGGTCTGAACAAAGGATGGAAGTGGCATTTCTGTATAACTTGGATCACGCATTCTCAGGCGGTAGCACTTGGTGTGTCTACTGCTGCGGCATTATGAATGAATGGATTTTTTATATAGCGCATGGCTACCCGGAGGCATCCCAGTGCTGTAGCAGGACTGAGGAGGAAGGGGAAGGTCCCTATGGGAAAAGCCAGGTATTCAGTTGTTTCCGGAAGGCCAGGTGGTTGGGTTCCTTACGAATGGAGAGAGGTAGGGAATTCCAAAGCTTGGATGAGTTATATGAAAAGAGGCGACCGCCTGATCTGGACCTCATAATTCTTGGAACCTCAGCCAGATAGACCTCGTTGGAACGGAGACTTCTGGGGGCCTTATAAGGTCTGACTAGGGCCTTGGTGAGGGGTGGGCCATTTCCCTTCAGAGATTTATGAGTGATACATAGGGCCTTGAAGTAGATTCTCTCCTGAACTGGGAGCCAGTGGAGAGAGCGAAGGGCGGGTTTGGCTGAGGAGTGGTTGCTGGTTCCTGTGAGCAGTCTGGCTGCCAAATTCTGAACAACCTGCAACTTGGTGGTTACTGACTTCGAGGCACCCAGATAGAGAGAGTTGCCAAGATCTAATCTGGACAGGATCAAGGCCTGGATCAGGAGCTTTCTAGATTGACCGGGGAGCAAGGGAAGAACTTTCCGGATTGTTCTGAGAAGGCCATAGCATACGGCGGCAGTCTTTCTCGCTTGGGTCTTGAAAGAGAGTTCCATATGGGAGTGGTCTGACACTAAGGAGTTCTTTTTTGAGGGCGTCTTCCTCCTGGGTCTCTGTGTCTGGTTCTTTCTCTGGGTTTTCCTTTTCTAACAGAGGATATGCCCCAACTGTTTCAATGACCTCCTCCCTCCACTTTCTCTACTTTACTGCGTCTTGCTCCCTTCTCCATGTATAAGCCCTACTGCGTATCTTGAAATCAAATTTCTTCCTTTTTTTCTCACTCACTATTTGTTCCCAAAGATTTAACACCTCAAATTGTGTGGGTCTAGGTTGCAGTTTTAAATCATACATTCTTCTTCTCAGATTCTCTATTCGGGGGATGTGGAAAGTTCCACTTGGGGAAATCGAAGCTCCCCACCTTTGGACGTATATTCGTGCCATTGGTTAAGCCACATGCACGTGTTTAACCCTATCATCGCTGCAATTTCTCTAGCTGGGGTGCCCTTAGGAGGAAACTTTTCTTCCTTATTTTCATCCTTCTCTCCTTTTGACAACTTATTCCCCATTATAACAACAATCACAAGCAGTCCTGGTTGAAACCCTCACTCCGACGATTGCCTTATTCCATCCACCAAACCAGCGCGCCTCAGTCAAAGGTCATCCTAAGATTCAATGTCCACCAGCCAATCACTGCACAGCGTCAAACTGGCGCAGTGCTCCAATCGCTCCTAAGTCTCTTTTTAACCTTTACTCCATTTGTCTGCTTCACCTACACAAACGTTTTCTACAGCGACATATTCTACCTATTCTTCCACTATAGTGAGCTCTCGACCTGCGAAAGTCACTTCTCAGCGCGTCCACTCCCTGTGCACTAAGGAACGTACCACCACTGATCTCCCTTAGCAGACTTGTAAAAGAAAGTTGCGTTTCTACTTTGGTGCATCTGGTTGCGCTTCACAGTACACTTCGGGCTGTAGTCGTGTTCAAAATATGAATAATCCCCATAGAAATTACATAGGGAAAAAGCGTTTTGGGACCCCCATTTTTTCTGGGCCCCCGCTTGACGGATCACCCCGAAACTTTCAACACAGCAGCTGAACCAAAAAGGGGAAGTTTTGTGACTATTTCATGGAGATTCATCTAGTGGCGCCAAAGTTATTTGCCAAACAAAAAACGCTTTTCCTATGGAAACTTTGGTCCTAACTATAACTACCTACTGGCGCCAGCCAGTAGGTAATGTGTGTGTGTATATATATATATATAAATTCACTGAAAAAGCCATAGGTTTCAGGGACGTTATAGTTAGAAATTATCATTTAAAAAACCTTTGAAATTCACTGAAAAAACCATAGGTTTCAGGGACGTTATAGTTAGTTGGACATTTCACTAGTACAAAACCAGAGAAATTCGCCCGTTATAGTTAGTTGAGCTAACTATAACTCGCGCCCCCGCAATGCACTGCTGATGACGTCACATATTACATCATTCATGACATGGTCAGTGACATCACTGATGACATCACTGATGCCATCTCAAATGACATCACTGATGACATCACTGATGACATCATCCACGTGATAATCTGATGCACCTCCTCACACCCTAATATAACCTTTGATACACCCACTCTAAAAGGCAGACTACCTTTTTCGAAACCGTAGACACACCAATACCAGTTACTACATACCCACTCACTGATTCCTAGGTCTACACACATGTCCACTCATTCATCCATACAGTTACTCATACTTGCTGTCACTCATCAATACAGCACTATCATATGCCCTCAAACACCTATACAGACACTCTCACACCACCACTCACCCATAGAGTTACTCATACACCTAGTCAGTCATGCAAAGAATCAATCATACTCCCATTTACTCACCTATACAGTTATACACACACCACTTCACTTATTCATACAGATACTAACGCATACTTACTCTCTTCTACAATCACTGACACAAGCACACACTCATCCATACAGCCACTCTCACAATCACTCACTCTCACATATAGTCATTTATATACTCCAACACTCACATATACTGCCGTTCACATATGTAGTTACTCACACATGTACCACTGAGACATCCATTCACTCACCAACACACCCATATACACACTCACCCACCCATACAGCCCTTCACAGATGCACTCTTGAACCGATACACCCAGTGAATCACCTACTCACACATCTATGCACAGAGTCACACACCCCCACCCACCCACAGAGACACTCAGGCACCCATACAGATACTCAGACAACCAATCAATAACCCATATAGACACTCACGTAGCTACTCACCAACCCATGCAGCCGCTTACACACCAACTGACAGACTAATACAGACATTCACACAATTTAGTCACTATCCCATGCATTCAGTAAGACACGATTAATCACTCTCTTATAAAGTCAGTCACGCACCTACTAAATCATCTATTCAGACACTTATACACCCACTCATTCTTCAATACACCTTGGCATATATATATATATATATATATATATGTATATATATATATATGTATATATATAAAACATATTTAAACTTTACAGAAACACATAGTCACTGGATGATGTCATCAGTGATGTCACTTGAGATGTCATCAGTGATGTCATCAGTGATGTCACTGACCATGTCATGAATGATGTAATATGTGACGTCATCAGCAGTGCATTGCAGGGGCGCGAGTTATAGGTAGCTCAACTAACTATAACGGGCGAATTTCTCTGGTTTTGTACTAGTGAAATGTCCAACTACCTATAACGTCCCTGAAAGCTATGTTTTTTAGTGAATTTCAAAGGTTTTTAAATGATAATTTCTAACTATAACGTCCCTGAAACCTATGGTTTTCTCAGTGAATTTCAAAGGTTTTTAAATGCTAATTTCTAACTATAATGTCCCTGAAACCTGTGATTTTTTCAGTGAATTTCTAAGGTTTTTTAAATGCTAATTTCTAACTATAACATCCCTGAAACCTGTGGTTGTTTCAGTGAATTTCTAAGGCTTTTTAAATGCTAATTTCTAACTACACCTAGATAGGTAAGACATGTGCAGAAAGAGAAAGAAAGAAGCAAGAGAAGTGCAGAAAGAAGCAAGAGAGGTGCAAAAAGAAGAAGAAAGGTACAGAAAGAAGCAGGAGAAGTGATGAAAGAGGCAAGAGAGGTGAAGAAAGAAGCAAGAGAAGTGCGGAAAGAAGCAAGAGAGGCACAGAAAGAAGCAAGAGAGTTGCAAAAAGAAGAGAGTGAGGTGCAGAAAGAGGAAGAAAGGCGCAGAAAGAGGCAAGTGTGGTGCAGAAAGAGGCAAGAGAGGTGCAGAAAGAGACAAGAGAGGTGCAGAAAGTGGCAAGAGAGGTGCAGAAAGAGGCAAGAGAGGTCCAGAAAGAAGAAGAAAGGTGCAGAAAGAGGCAAGAAAAATGCAGAAAAAGGAAGAAAGGTACAGAAAGAAGCAAGAGAAGCGCAGAAAGAAGCAAGAGAGGTGCAGAAAGAAGCAAGAGAGGTGCAGAAAGAAGAGAGTGAGGTACAGAAAGAGGCAAGAGAGGTGCAGAAAGAGGCAAGAGACGTGCAGAAAGAGGCAAGAGAGGGGCAGAAAGAGCCAAGAGTGGAGTAGAAAGCCAAGAGAGGCGCAGATAGAGGCAAGAGAGGTGAAGAAAGAGGCAAGGGAGGTGAAGAAAGAGGCAAGAGAGGTGCAGAAAGAGGCAAGAGAGGTACAGAAATAGGCATGAGAGGTGTAGAAAGAGACAAGACTGGTGCAGAAAGAGGCAAGAGATGTGCAGAAAGAGGCAAGAGATGTGCTGAAAGAGGCAAGAGAGGTGCATAAAGAGACAGGAAAGGTGCAGAAAGAAGAGAGTGAGCTGCAGAAAGAGGGAAGAGAGGTGTAGAAAGAGGCAAGAGAGGTGCAGAAAGAGGCACTAGAGGTGCAGAAAGAGGCATGAGAGGTGCAGAAAGAGGCAAGAGAGGTGCAGAAAGAGACAGGAAAGGTGCAGAAAGAAGAGAGTGAGTTGTAGAAAGAGGCAAAAGAGGTGCAGAAAGAGGTAGGAGGGGTAGAAAGAGTCAAGAGAGGTACAGAAAGAGGAAGAAAGGTACAGAAAGAAGCAAGTGAGCTGTAGAAAGAGGCAAGAGAAGAGCAAAAAGAGTCAAGAGAGGTGCATCAAGAGGCAAGAGAGGTACTTCAAGAGGCAAGAGAGGTACAGAAAGAGGAAGAAATGTTCAGAAAGAGGCAAGAGAGGTGCAGAAAGAGACAGGAGAGGTGCATAAAGAAGAGAGTGAGCTGCATAAAGAGGCAAGAGAGGTGCAGAAAGAGGCAAGAGAGGTACAGAAAGAGGCAAGAGAAGTACAGAAAGAAGAGAGTGAGCTGCAGAAAGAACCAAGAAAGGTGCAGAAAGAGGCATGAGAGGTGCAGAAAGAGGCAAGAGAGGTGCAGAAAGAGGTAAGAGAGGTGCAGAAAGAAGAGAGTGAGCTACAGAAAGAGGGAAGAGAGGTGCAGAAAGAGGCAAGAGAGGTGCAGAAAGAAGAGGGTGAGCTGCAGAAATAATCAAGATAAGTGCAGACAGAGGCAAGAGAGGTGCATAAAGAGGCAACAGAGGTGCAGAAACAGGCACGAGAGGTGCAGAAAGAAGAGAGGTGCAGAAAGAGGCAAGAGAGGTGCAGAAAGAGGCAAGAGAGGTGCAGAAAGATGCAAGAGAGGTGTAGAAAGAGGCAAGAGTGGTACAGAAAGAGGCAAGAGATGTGCAGAAAGAGGCAAGAGAGGTGCAAAAGAGGCAAGAGAGGTACAGATAGAAGAGAGTGAGCTGCAGAATGAGGGAAGAGAGGTGCAGAAAGAGGCAAGAGAGGTGCAGAAAGAAGCAAGAGAGGTGCAGAAAGAGACAGGAGAGGTGCAGAAGGAAGAGAGTGAGCTGTAGAAAGAGGCAAGAGAGGTGCAGAAAGAGGCAAGAGAGGTACAGAAAGAGGCAAGAGAGGTACAGAAAGAAGAGAGTGAGCTGCAGAAAGAACCAAGAGAGGTGCAGAAAGAGGCATGAGAGGTGCAGAAAGAGGCAAGAGAGGTGCAGAAAGAGGCAAGAGAGGTGCAGAAAGAAGAGAGTGAGCTGCAGAAAGAGGGAAGAGAGGTGCAGAAAGAGGCAAGAGAGATGCAGAAAGAAGAGAGTGAGCTGAGCTGCAGAAATAAGCAAGAGAAGTGCAGACAGAGGAAAGAGAGGTGCATAAAGAGGCAACAGAGGTGCAGAAACAGGCATGAGGGGTGCAGAAAGAAGAGAGGTGCAAAAATAGGCAAGAGAGGTGCAGAAAGAGGCAAGAGAGGTGCAGAAAGAGGTAAGAGAGGTGCAGAAAGATGCAAGAGAGGTGTAGAAAGAGGCAAGAGTGGTACAGAAAGAGGCAAGAGATGTGCAGAAAGAGGCAAGAGAGGTGCAAAAGAGGCAAGAGAGGTACAGATAGAAGAGAGTGAGCTGCAGAATGAGGGAAGAGAGGTGCAGAAAGAGGCAAGAGAGGTGCAGAAAGAAGAGAGTGAGCTGCAGAAAGAGGCAAGAGAGGTGGAGAAAGTGGCAAGAGACGTGCAGAAAGAGACAAAAGACAACTAGATTGCTAACATTCTATATTTATTACAAAAGTGTGGCACACCTGACGTCATCTTGATGTAATCAAAACTGTAATACCTAAAGCATTTCCTTTAGAAATTATAGAAATGAGAGGGTTTTATTTGCATAGAAATTATGGTTAGTGCTCTAAAAAACTAAAATGAGGACATATTTTCTGAGTTCTCCAATAGCGACAAAGCACTTTTAAATTATTTGTTATCTTAATGTTTTTTTATCCAGTTGACCACTTGATTAAATGTTACGCTCAGGGGAGAGAATGTGGTGTTACTTCCAGAGCTGCAGACTTTGCAACTGGGGAACCAAGTTGGAGTTTCTGCTTCAGCTCGACATTCTGTGATTCTGGTCAAATCACTTAATCTCCCCATGCCTACAACCAAAATGAGTTTGTCCTTGTATGATGTAACCAATGCTCATGTAAATCACTCCAATATCTGACCAGCCTGCACTATATAAAACTGCAAAAAAAAAGGATAAAAAGTGTTTTCCACACTTCTGTCATTGGGCTATACGTGGGCTACATCTGGGTGATATTTGTGCTACATTTGGGCTCCTTTTTCCTCTGGTGGCCATCTTGGGAGACTTAAATTAAAATCATTAAACTTTATTCGATATGATTTAGAAACATAGATCATAAAAGTTTACATAAAATCAGTAAATCCTCTTTCTTAATACAATACAGTGAGAATTAATTAAAACCAGTAGGTAAAAACGGGTGTTACAAAGCCCGGTTCAGAGCAACTTCAGGTTAACAGAATAGTAAAGTTCAATGTTTCGCAAGATCAATCTCATGTACTTTGTGCAAAATACGCAATAAGGGGTCCAAGTAAGATGCAACGCTCCAATACCTGACCAGTCTGCACTATATAAAACTGCAAAAAATAAAAAATAAAAAGTGTTTTGCACACTTCTGTCATTGGGCTATATGTGGGCTACATCTGGGTGATATTTGTGCTACATTTGGGCTCTTCTTTCTCTGGTGGCCATCTTGGGAGACTTATTTGTTATGAAGTTTCCTAATTTCCTCATTTACTACAGTCTCCTCAGTAGGAAATGCTTTCAGCTTTTTACTTTGATTCCATCAACAAGGCATTCAGATGTGTCACACATTTGCCATAAATTCAGAATGTTAGCACTCTAGGTGCTCATTAGATCACTGTAGTAAAGCTACTGCTCACCAGGGAGTTAACTGGAAGTCTACTGCTGGTATTGAAATTGATTATTTCAGTCTGCATGTCAGAATGTTCTAATGAAATAGAGGAGGATTTGAGATCTCACTTAAAACATGCCCTAATTTTTCTTTCTGCAGCACTAACCATAATTTCTATGGCAAAATGAATCCCCTCATTTTGTTCCTTTTTAAATTAAATGTTTTAAGTGTTACCAGTTTATTCCAATCAAGATGGCTTCAGGTGTGCCATAATTTTGTCATAAGTAAGACTGTTAGCGCTCTAGTTGTTCTTTAGAACACTCTGGGAAGCTGCAGTAGAACACAAAGGAATCAACTGACAGGCTGCTCTTGTTGAAAAATAACAGGAAGATATTTGAGATCTCACTTAAAACATGTCCTAATTTTTCTTTCTACAGCACTAACCATAATTTCTATGACAAAATGAACCCCCTCATTTTGTTCCTTTTTAAATTAAATGTTTTAAGTGTTACCAGTTTATTCCAATCAAGATGGCTCCAGGTGTGCCATACTTTTGTCTTAAGTAAGACTGTTAGTGCTCTAGTTGTTCTTCAGAACACTCTGGGAAGCTGCAGTAGAACACAAAGGAATCAACTGACAGGCTGCTCCTGTTGAAATATAACAGGAAGATATTTGAGATCTCACTTAAAACATGTCCTAATTTTTCTTTCTAACGCACTAACCATAATTTCTATGACAAAATGAACCCCATCATTTTGTTCCTTTTTAAATTAAATGTTTTAAGTGTTACCAATTTATTCCAATCAAGATGGCTTCAGGTGTGCCATACTTTTGTCATAAGTAAGGCTGTTAGCGCTCTAGTTGTTCTTTAGAACACTCTGGGAAGCTGCAGTAGAACACAAAGGAATCAATTCTATGTCAGGATCCGAGGCTCCGATTATGCTTCTCATTTCTTTGCTTTTTATTCACAGCAGCCAATCAAAACACTTTATTCGTAAAAACTACAAATCCCATGAGCACTCAGTGCCCCTAACAACCATAGAGTGTAACATATAAAGGTGTCCACAGAGGTAACCACTTCCTCTTTCTTTGCTGCTCCGCAGCCAGTTAAGTGCCTTTCAACTTTACTATTCTCAATTGCTTTTGCTGTTTGCCTTAGACTTGCTATGGTTAGCGCGTTGATAGAGCGATATTGTTGTATGTATTGCCTTTCACTTTCTCGCCTCTGCGAGTAGCAGCGCGTGTGGCACATTTACTGTATCGAAATCTTGTGTGTAAGCGCGTGCTTGCATCGCGTGAGTCGGCCCTCACTTTGGTTCAGTTCACTGTTTTTCCTCACCGGAGCGCTTCGGCCTCCTCTGCAGGGCGCGACGCGCCCCGAGCAGTTGCCTGTGGAGTGGGAGACACGGGGACGAGGACTGTGCGTCGCTCGATCGCTCAGTCCTCTTTCTATTGTTACGGGCGGCCGCGCAGGTGCGGCGGCCATTTTGTGCCTTATTCTCCGCAAGTACCAATCGAGTGTACAACGAAGCGGGAAAAGGCTGTAATTTGAACTTTAAGTGCCTGTTTCAAGCCCCGATTTACATCCGCTGCTAGCTGAGGGCAGAGGGCTGTACAATATAAGCATAGGCCTTGCCTAGAGGGGTTTTTCTGGCAAGCCCTCCCTCCACATCTAATTCTAAAGGCTGTGTCATCTGGCTTGCCTGGGGTCTACCTCTACCCCGTGAGTGTCCAGCTGCTGGACTTTGGATCGAGAATCACTCCTCCTTTGAGTGATTTATCCCTGATAGCTACAAGTATACTACATTGCGACATGGCAGAATATATGTATGCGGAAGAGTTCTATTATGAGGCTGAGCCTGCGGGTTCATTAAAGCAAGAACTGGTGGACGCTTTGGATGCTGGGGTCCAAAAGTCGGTGAATACTGCCTTAGTAAAGGCTATCGCCCCCTTAAAGAGGCACCTTAATAAATATGCCATGCAGCAGGGTTGGATCCCCGCTCCGACTAACCCTCCTAAACCTAGCGCTACGCAGGTGGTCAATCCCCATAAGGATGACTTTGCCAGGCTCGCGGACTCTATGGCTAAATCTCCTGCACATGCCGACCTTTCTGATTCTCTCGACGGAGATGCTGGCGATGCATCCACGGACCAGGAATCCGATACCCAGTAGGCTGCTAAACCAGCCAAGAAAAAGAGGAAGGAGCATCATTTAGAGACCCCCTCCCAACCTAAGGTCCTGACCTTTGAACTAGCTGACATCATCCACCCCAACTCAACAGTGTGGCTTCCCCAGCAGGAGGTAGCGGAGTACGTGCAATCACACCTGCATCTTCCATACAACAAGGATGTCAGAGCTCGCCTGTGGTCCGAATGCCCTAGACCGGACCTGGCGGCGAAGGTGGCAGACACCCCTGAGGTGGACCCCACCATGTTGACCTATTTAAAAAAGTATGCTAAGGACCCGAAAAAAGGCATTGACCGAGCTTGGCGGTCATGCCAGGACAAACTTCTGGATTTGACGGGCCCCACTACCAAAATACTAGAGATAGGTTATAGAGCCAAGGAAACTGGAGCGTCCATCGACCCTGACGACCTTATAGGCTGGGCGCAAAGAGCTGTATGCCAATTGGGCAACGCTAATTGCGCCATGTCGAGCGAGAGACGGTGGTCCATCCTGCTCAAGCTCGACCCCAAGCTGGCAGAACTCTCCACTTCAGAGGCAGGACCCGTGGCCCAGGGCCTCCTCTTTGGCCAGCCGTTCTTAAAAGAGCTGACGAAATTTGTGGCGACTTTTAGTGGCCTTGACAAGGCACAGGAATCTCTAAAATGAGCATTCTGCCTAGTTTTCAATAGGGCCAGACGATATCGGGGGCGGTCGTTCGGCCGAGGTGCTCAAGGCGCCCCACGAGGCCAATACCAGCAGCAGCGCTGGGGATATCAGGACTCCAATTCCTCCTTCTACCCCACCCGACGAGCACGGAATAGGTTCCGCAGAGGCAGGTTTCACGGGAACCAGGCCAGCCAGCAGGACACAGGAAATTCAGGTGAGACTGGTTTCATGTTTGGATGTGATGTTGGGGGGACGCATTCAGTCTTTTCTTCAGGTTTGGCAAACGATCTCACAAGATGCATGGATCTTGGAGACCGTCCAGGGCTACAAACTAGAGATCTACGCCACCCCCATCCAGGGTCCTTTACCCCCTCAAATACATTTTTCCCAACAAGATCAGAATTTTATCACGGAGGAGATAAATTCTCTGGTGAAGAAAGGAGCCGTAGTCCCTACTCTGCTCCACCCTCGGGGCTTTATCAGCAATGTGTTTCTAGTCCAGAAGAAAGGGGGCGGGTCCAGGTTAGTCCTCAATCTAAAAGAGTTCAATGGCTGGATAGTATATCGCCATTTCAAGATGGAAGGCATCCATCTTTTACGCGATTTACTGCAAGAAAGAGATTGGATGGTGCATCTAGATCTCAAAGACGCGTACCTCTCCGTACCTATTTATCCCCCACATTGCCGGTTCCTCCAGTTCGTCTGGGAAGGCGTGTGTTACGAGTACAAGGTTCTTCCTTTCGGGCTATCTTCGGCACCATGGTGCTTCACAAAACTCCTACGCCCGGTTGTGGAATCCTTAAGAGCGAGAGGAGTTCGGTTGATCGTCTACTTAGACAACATCATCATTATGGCGCGCTGTCCCCAGTTGGTGATCTCACATCTAGAATGGTCAATTTCTCTTCTCCAGAGCTTAGGCTTTGTAGTGAACCCTCAGAAATCCATCTTGTCTCCAACGCAGTCCATAGAATTTCTAGGGTTTCAGATTGATTCGCGGAGCTGCCAGCTTCTCCTTCCAGCTCAAAAGATCAGAACCATCAAGAAGGAGTTGAGAGTTATATTGAACAAGCAAGTGGTCTCGTTGAGGTCAGTGGCGCGGACCGTGGGTCTATTAGCCTCCTCGATACAAGCCATTTTCCCGGGCCCTCTTCACTACCGGGAACTCCAACGTTTAAAGATCCAACATCTCCGCAAAGGCCTCGGTTATGCAGAAAAGATTCCTCTCTCCGAGGAGGCGAGGTGGGAGATGCTGTGGTGGCTCGAGCACATGGAGTCGTGGAACCGCAGAGCCATATTCGGGTCCAGTCCCGAGATTGTGATCGAATCGGATGCCAGCCACTGGGGCTGGGGAGCGCGTTGCGGCTCAGTAGCCACTGGGGGTCGATGGTCCCAACAAGAACTTTCCTTGCACATCAATTGTTTAGAGCTGCTGGCAGGCTCGTTCGCTATTCGCAGTCTCTCCCCTCAGAAGGCAGATTGTTGCATCCTCTTACGAATGGACAATATCTCAGCGGTCCACTATGTCAACAAACTGGGGGGAACGAAATCCAGGATTCTGGTAGAAATAGCCAAAGATTTTTGGCATTATTGCCTACTCCACAGAATCTCAGTGGTGGCAGAGTATCTCCCAGGTCGCAGCAACAAGGTGGCCGATTGGCACTCACGCTACCTTCGGGACTTCAGTGATTGGAGGCTACACCCTCGAGTTTTTCGAGCTTTGAACATCCTATGGGGTCTGTGTCACCTGGACCTCTTTGCCTCACGCCTCAACAGGCAGCTACCGGGATTTTACAGTCGGCGTCCGGACCCAGAGGCGATAGCCTCAGACGCATTCCTTCAGAATTGGCCCCAGACTCTGAATTACGCGTTCCTGCCATTTATCATGATTCCCAGAGTCTTGGCCCAAACCAGGCGTCAACAAGCGGACTTGGTGCTTATCGCCCCGTTATGGAGAGCTCAAGCTTGGTTCCCGACAGTTCTGGAATTGTCCTGTGCTGTACCTATTCTTCTTCCACAAAAATGGAACCTGTTGTTAGACCCTCAGAAGGCTCCTCATCCATTGATAGAGTCAGGACAACTCCCTCTGGTAGCTTGGCGAGTTTCAGGGATCGTTGGGAAATCCCGGGTCTTTCGAGAGACGCTCACACGTTCATTAATGAAGCATGGTCATCCAACACGCATAAGCGCTATTCATCTGCATGGAACAGATGGTGTGGCTGGTGTTCTCAACGGAACGCCGATCCCACTACAGCACCTGTCTCCATGGTAGTGAATTTCTTGGCCTCCTTAGCGTCATCTGGTTTAGCTTACAGGACTGTTAACAACTTTCGATCCGCCATATCGGCAGGACACGTTCAAATAGAGGGTAAATCCATTGGGGAGCATCCATTAGTCTGTAGGTTATTTCGGGGTATTAGAATGGTAAAACCCCCATGCCCTAAATACTCGGTCCTTTGGGACGTGTCGGTGGTTCTACGATTTTTAGAATCCTGGCCTGCCAATACATACCTGTCTCGGAAGCAGCTTTCAGCGAAATTAGCCATGCTTTTATGCCTGGTTTCTTGTAAGAGAGTGTCCGATATCCGCGCCCTCGATCTCGCAGGTCGTTGGTTCTCTCCTGAAGGAGTAACCTTTAACATATCCAGACAGACCAAGAGTAACTCTACCTCAGTATCATATCCGGCGTTCCCGGATAATCCTAAGCTGTGTGTAGTTCAATGTTTGAAAGCGTACGAGGTGAGTACCGCAGAATTACAGATCTGATATGAATGGTCAGTTGTTCATTGCCTTACAAAAGCCTTTTCGACCAGTGACCCCAGCCACCTTATCTAGGTGGGTGCGTTGGCTCATGGAAGAAACAGGCATTGATGTCTCTAGATTTGGCGCCCATTCGGTGCGAGGGGCAATGGCATCCAAATCTTTCTCCATGGGTGTAAGTCTTTGTGGTATAATGAACGCAGCTGATTGGTCAGCGGAATCTACATTTAAGACATTTTACTATAAACCTATTTTGGATGTAGCGTCAATAGTGGTGGCTCAGCTTTGAACAAGCATAATCGGAGCCTCCGGTCCTGACATAGAATAAAAAATTTGCAAACATACGTGACAAGAATTTTCAATTCTATTAAGGACAACGGAGGCGAGGATTATCCCACCCAGAGTAATGGTACTGTGGTTATGCATTATTGTTGATAATAATGTGCATGTTTTCCCTCCCTGGTGTCTAGTTGACATGTTTATGAACGTTCTTGCATTTCCCAATATTACGGAGGTTTATCTTTGTTTCAGGTACAGATGGCAAATGAAGAATGCAACGCCTCCACGTTGTCCGAGTTTAAGGGTTGTTATCCCTGGAGCTATGTTGCGGTTGCCCGCCAAGTGATAGCAGTTCATGGAATCGTCTTCACGTTTTGAAGATTCAGAGTTCATACGTTCAATGTCTGGGTCGTGAAGGACTCTTCCACCAGGGACAAAGTTTAGGATACTGTTTGGAGAAAGTTTGTTTTAAATATGCTGAGATCAAGCAAAGAAAGAGGAAGTGGTTACCTCTGTGGACACCTTTATATGTTACACTCTATGGTTGTTAGGGGCGCTGAGTGCTCATGGGATTTGTAGTTTTTACGAATAAAGTGTTTTGATTGGCTGCTGTGAATAAAAAGCAAAGAAATGAGAAGCATAATCCTCGCCTCCGTTGTCCTTAATAGAATTGAAAATTCTTGTCACGTATGTTCGCAAATTTTTAACTGACAGTCTCTGCCCTTGTTGGATGTACATGTTTTACTGAGAATGTCAGACTTCATTCTCACATGACTGAGAAAGATAATGTGAATTTACAGAAAATATGCTCTCATTTTAGCTTCTGGAGCACCTTCCAAAACTCTATGGGACAAGCATGAGAAAATAGTTTTCTCTCAAACATGATTCATGATATCCCAGCAGAAGGCTTTTCACAGGGTAAAATCACCTTAGAACACACCACAATTCCTAAAATTAGTATGGTACCATCAACAAATGAATTCTAATGTAACTAAAGTCTGTTATCACCCTTTATAGTTCTCCTTTTGGTGACCCTCAAAATCTTCTATTCACTACAATGCATTTCAATGGGGTTCTATCATGTATATTGGTCCCAAGATGGCTGCCAGCAATTCCAGGATGAAGTGCTGACAGCCAATCAGATCTCACCATGAGTTGTGTGGTTATGCTCCGCCCAGATATCGATATTTTTTCTTTTTCTAATTTCTCAGCAACTATTGAACGGATTTACACCATTTAACAAAAATGACACTTTCTGAACCAAGACCTACCTTTTTGCCAAATTTAGTGTAATTCCATTCAGCAGTTCGGGCTGCAGCTTTGTCTAAAGTTTCCTATGGATAAATACATAGGGAAAACATGTTTTGGGACCCCCCTTTTTTCTCGGCCCCCGCTTGACGAATCACCCCAAAACTTTCAAGACAGGAGATGACCAGAGCTGATCACTAGTTTTGAAATTTTCACGAAGATTCGTCAACCGGCGCCAAAGTTATTCGGAAAACAAAAAACTCTTTTCCTATGGAAACTAGGTCCTAACTATAACTACCTACTGGTGACTGCCAGTATATATATAAACATTTATATATATATATATATGCGTATGTTCATATATATATATATGTTTATATATACATACATTTATATATATTACCTACTGGCGGTTGCCAGTAGGTAGTTATAGTTAGGACCTAGTTTCCATAGGAAAAACATTTTTTGTTTTCCGAATAACTTTGGCGCCGGTTGACGAATCTTTGCGAAATTTTCAAAACTAGTGATCAGCTTCGGTCAGCTCCTGTCTTGAAAGTTTCGGGGTGATTCGCCAACCGGTGTTTTCCCCATGTATTTTTCCATAGGAAACTTTAGACAAAGCTACAGCCCGAACTGCTGAACGGAATTACACCAAATTTGGCAAATAGGTAGGACTTGGTGCAGAAAGAGTCCTTTTTGTTAAATGGTGTAAATCCGTTCAGTAGTGGCTGAGAAATTAGAAAAAAAAAATATCGATATCTGAGCGAGCCTAACCACACATCTCATGGTGAGATCTGATTGGCTGTCAGCACTTCATCCTGGAATTGCTGGCAGCCATCTTGGGACCAATATACATGATAGCACCCCATTGAAATGCATTGTAGTGAATAGAAGATTTTGAGGGTCACCAAAAGGAGAACTATAAAGGGTGATAACTGACTTTAGTTACATTAGAATTCATTTGTTGATGGTACCATACTAATTTTAGGAATTGTGGTGTGTTCTAAGATGATTTTACCCTGTGAAAAACCTTCTGTTGGGATATCATGAATCATGTTTGAGAGAAAACTATTTTCTCATGCTTCTCCCATAGAGGTTTGGAAGGTGCTCCAGAAGCTAAAATGAGAGCATATTTTCTGTAAATTCACATTATCTTTCTCAGTCATGTGAGAATGAAGTCTGACATTCTCAGTAAAACATGTACATCCAACAAGGGCAGAGACTGTCAGTTGATTCCTTTGTGTTCTACTGCAGCTTCCCAGAGTGTTCTAAAGAACAACTAGAGTGCTAACAGCCTTACTTATGACAAAAGTATGGCACACCTGAAGCCATCTTGATTGTAATAAACTGGTAACACTTAAAACATTTAATTTAAAAAGGAACAAAATGATGGGGTTCATTTTGTCATAGAAATTATGGTTAGTGCTGTAGAAAGAAAAATTAGGACATGTTTTAAGTGAGATCTCAAATATCTTCCTGTTATATTTCAACAGGAGCAGCCTGTCAGTTGATTCCTTTGTGTTCTACTGCAGCTTCCCAGAGTGTTCTAAAGAACAACTAGAGCGCTAACAGTCTTACTTAAGACAAAATTATGGCCCACCTGGAGCCATCTTGATTGGAATAAACTGGTAACACTTAAAACATTTAATTTAAAAAGGAACACAATGAGGGGGTTCATTTTGTCATAGAAATTATGGTTAGTGCTGTAGAAAGAAAAACTAGGACATGTTTTAAGTGAGATCTCAAATATCTTCCTGTTATTTTTCAACAGGAGCAGCCTGTCAGTTGATTCCTTTGTGTTCTACTGCAGCTTCCCAGAGTGTTCTAAAGAACAACTAGAGCGCTAACACTCTTACTTATGACAAAATGATGGCACACCTGAAGCCATTTTGATTGGAATAAACTGGTAACACTTAAAACATTTAATTTAAAAAGGAACAAAATGAGGGGATTCATTTTGCCATAGAAATTATGGTTAGTGCTGCAGAAAGAAAAATTAGGGCATGTTTTAAGTGAGATCTCAAATCCTCTTCTATTTCATTAGAAAATTCTGACATGCAGACTGAAATAATCACTTTCAATACCAGCAGTAGACTTCCAGTTAACTCCCTGGTGAGCAGTAACTTTACTACAGTGATCTAATGAGCACCTAGAGTGCTAACATTCTGAATTCATGGCAAATATGTGACACATCTGAATGCCTTCTTGATGGAATCAAAGTAAAAAACTGAAAGCATTTCCTACTGAGGAGACTGCAGTGAATGAGGAAAATTAGGAAACTTCATAACAAATAAGTCTCCCAAGATGACCACCAGAGAAAAAAGAGCCCAAATGTAGCACAAATATCACCCAGATGTAGCCCACATATAGCCCAATGACAGAAGTGTGCAAAACACTTTTTATTTTTGTTTTTGTTGCAGTTTTATATAGTGCAGACTGGTCAGGTATTGGAGCATTGCATCTTACTTGGACCCCTTATTGTGTATTTTTGCACAAAGTACATGAGATTGATCTTGCGAAACATTGAACTTTACTATTCTGTTAACCTGAAGTTGCTCTGAACCGGCCTTTGTAACACCCGTTTTTACCTACTGGTTTTAATTAATTCTCACTGTATTGTATTAAGAAAGAGGATTTACTGTTTTTATGTACACTTTTATGATCTATGTTTCTAAATCAGATCGAATAAAGTTTAATGAATTTAATTTAAGTCTCCCAAGATGGCCACCAGAGAAAAAGGAGCCCAAATGTAGCACAAATATCACCCAGATGTAGCCCACGTATAGCCCAATGACAGAAGTGTGGAAAACACTTTTTATCCTTTGTTTTTTGCAGTTTTATATAGTGCAGAGCTGGTCAGATATTGGAGTGATTTACATGAGCATTGGTTACATCATACAAGAACAAACTCATTTTGGTTGTAGGCGTGGGGATATTAAGTGATTTGACCAGAATCACAGAATGTCGAGCTGAAGCAGAAACTCCAACTTGGTTCCCCAGTTGCAAAGTCTGCAGCTCTGGAAGTAACACCACATTCTCTCCCCTGAGCGTAACATTTAATCAAGTGGTCAACTGGATAAAAAAACATTAAGATAACAAATAATTTAAAAGTGCTTTGTCGCTATTGGAGAACTCAGAAAATATGTCCTCATTTTAGTTTTCTAGAGCACTAACCATAATTTCTATGCAAATAAAACCCTCTCATTTCTATAATTTCTAAAGGAAATGCTTTAGGTATTACAGTTTTGATTACATCAAGATGACGTCAGGCGTGCCACACTTTTGTAATAAATATAGAATGTTAGTAATCTAGTTGTCTTTTGTCTCTTTCTGCACGTCTCTTGCCACTTTCTCACTGGCGTAGCAAGGGGGGGCGGAGGGGTCGGTGCGCCCGGGGCGGCACGAGTTTTGGGGGCGGCGGCGGCTGCAAAAATCATTGCCAGCACCCGCCCCCTCAGCGCGGCGGCAAAAGGCAGGGACCGTCACGGGCAGCAGAGTGCCTAGCTATGCCACTGCACTTTCTGCACCTCTCTTGCCTCTTTCTGCAGCTCACTCTCTTCTTTATGCACCTCTCTTGCCTCTTTCTGCACCTCTCTTCCCTCATTCTGCAGCTCACTCTCTTCTATCTGTACCTCTCTTGCCTCTTTTGCACCTCTCTTGCCTCTTTCTGCACATCTCTTGCCTCTTTCTGTACCACTCTTGCCTCTTTCTACACCTCTCTTGCCTCTTTCTGCACCTCTCTTGCCTCTTTCTGCACCTCTCTTGCCTCTTTCTGCACCTCTCTTCTTTCTGCACCTCTCGTGCCTGTTTCTGCACCTCTCTTGCCTCTTTATGCACCTCTCTTGCCTCTGTCTGCAGCTCACTCTCTTCTTTCTGCACATCTCATGTCTCTTTCTGTACCTCTCTTGCCTCTTTCTGCACCTCTCTTGCCTCTTTCTACAGCTCACTCTCTTCTTTCTGCACCTCTCCTGTCTCTTTCTGCACCTCTCTTGCCTCTTTCTGAACATTTCTTCCTCTTTCTGCACCTCTCTTGCCTCTTGATGCACCTCTCTTGCCTCTTGATGCACCTCTCTTGACTCTTTTTGCTCTTCTCTTGCCTCTTTCTGCAGCTCACTTGCTTCTTTCTGCACCTTTCTTCCTCTTTATGTACCTCTATTGACTCTTTCTACACCTCTTACCTCTTTCTGCACCTCTTGCCTCTTTCTACAGCTCACTCTCTTCTTTCTTCACCTCTCCTGTCTCTTTCTGCACCTCTCTTGCCTCTTTCTGAACATTTCTTCCTCTTTCTGCACCTCTCTTGCCTCTGTCTACAGCTCACTCTCTTCTTTCTGCACCTCTCCTGTCTCTTTCTGCACCTCTCTTGCCTCTTTCTGAACATTTCTTCCTCTTTCTGCACCTCTCTTGCCTCTTGATGCACCTCTCGTGACTATTTTTGCTCTTCTCTTGCCTCTTTCTGCAGCTCACTTGCTTCTTTCTGCACCTTTCTTCCTCTTTCTGTACCTCTCTTGACTCTTTCTACACCTCTTACCTCTTTCTGCACCTCTCTTGCCTCTTTCTACAGCTCACTCTCTTCTTTTGATTACATCAAGATGATCTGTCAGGCGTGCCACACTTTTGTAATAAATATAGAATGTTCAGTAATCTAGTTGTCTTTTGTCTCTTTCTGCACGTCTCTTGCCACTTTCTCACTGGTGTAGCAAGGGGGGGCGGAGGGGGCGGTGCGCCCCGGGCGGCACGAGTTTTGGGGGCGGCGGCGGCTGCAAAAATCATCGCCAGCACCCGCCCCCTCAGCGCGGCGGCAAAAGGCAGGTACCGCCATGGGCAGCAGAGTGCCTAGCTATGCCACTGCACTTTCTGCACCTCTCTTGCCTCTTTCTGCAGCTCACTCTCTTCTTTCTGCACCTCTCTTGCCTCTTTCTGCACCTCTCTTCCCTCATTCTGCAGCTCACTCTCTTCTATCTGTACATCTCTTGGCTCTTTTGCACCTCTCTTGCCTCTTTCTGCGCATCTCTTGCCTCTTTCTGTACCACTCTTGCCTCTTTCTATACCTCTCTTGCATCTTTCTGCACCTCTCTTGCCTCTTTCTGTACCTCTCTTGCCTCTTTCTGCACCTCTCTTCTTTCTGCACCTCTCGTGCCTGTTTCTGCACCTCTCTTGCCTCTTCATGCACCTCTCTTGCCTCTGTCTGCACTACTCTTGCTTATTTCTGCAGCTCACTCTCTTCTTTCTGCACCTCTCTTGCCTCTTTCTGCAACTCTCTTGCCTCTTTCTACAGCTCACTCTCTTCTTTCTGCACCTCTCATGTCTCTTTCTGTACCTCTCTTGCCTCTTTCTGTACCTCTCTTGCCTCTTTCTGCACCTCTCTTGCCTCTTTCTACAGCTCACTCTCTTCTTTCTGCACCTCTCCTGCCTCTTTCTGCACCTCTCTTGCCTCTTTCTGAACATTTCTTCCTCTTTCTGCACCTCTCTTGCCTCCTGATGCACCTCTCATGCCTCTTGATGCACCTCTCTTGACTCTTTTTGCTCTTCTCTTGCCTCTTTCTGCAGCTCACTTGCTTCTTTCTGCGCCTTTCTTGCCTCTTTATGTACCTCTATTGCCTCTTTCTACACTCTCTTACCTCTTTCTGCACCTCTCTTGCCTCTTTCTGCAGCTCACTCTCTTCTTTCTTCACCTCTCCTGTCTCTTTCTGCACCTCTCTTGCCTCTTTCTGCACATCTCTTGCCTCTTTCTGCACCTCTCTTGCCTCTGTCTACAGCTCACTCTCTTCTTTCTGCACCTCTCCTGTCTCTTTCTGCACCTCTCTTGCCTCTTTCTGAACATTTCTTCCTCTTTCTGCACCTCTCTTGCCTCTTGATGCACCTCTCATGACTATTTTTGCTCTTCTCTTGCCTCTTTCTGCAGCTCACTTGCTTCTTTCTGCACCTTTCTTCTTTCTGTACCTCTCTTGACTCTTTCTACACCTCTTACCTCTTTCTGCACCTCTCTTGCCTCTTTCTACAACTCACTCTCTTCTTTCTGCCCCTCTCCTGTCTCTTTCTGCACCTCTCTTGCCTCTTTCTGAACATTTCTTCATCTTTCTGCACCTCTCTTGCCTCTTTCTACAGCTCACTCTCTTCTTTCTGCACCTCTCCTGTCTCTTTCTGCACCTCTCTTGCCTCTTTCTGAACATTTCTTCCTCTTTCTGCACCTCTCTTGCCTGTTTCTGCACCTCTCTTGCCTCTTTCTGCACCTCTCTTGCCTCTTTCTGCACCTCTCTTGTCTCTTTCTGAACGTCTCTTAACACTTTCTGCATCTCCCTTGCCTCTTTCTGCAGCTCACTCTCTTCTTTCTTTACCTCTCTTGCCTCTTTCTGCACCTCTCTTCCCTCATTCTCTTGACTCTTTTTGCTCTTCTCTTGCTTCTTTCTGCAGCTCACTTGCTTCTTTCTGCACCTTTCTTCCTCTTTCTGTACCTCTCTTGACTCTTTCTACACCTCTTACCTCTTTCTGCACCACTCTTGCCTCTTTATGCACCTCTCTTGCCTCTTTCTGCACCTCTCTTGCCTCTTTCTACACCTCTCTTCCCTCATTCTGCAGCTCACTCTCTTCTATCTGTACCTCTCTTGCCTCTTTATGCACCTCTCTTGCCTCTTTCAGCACCTCTCTTGCCTCTTTCTGCACATCTCTTGCCTCTTTCTGCACTTGTCTTGTCTCTTTCTACACCTCTCATGCCTATTTCTGTACCTCTCTTGCCTCTTTATGCACCTCTCTTGCCTCTTTCTTCACCTCTCTTGCCTCTTTATTCACCGCTCTTGCCTCTATCTGCACCTCTCTTAGCTTTCTACTCCACTCTTGCCTCTTTCTGCACCTCTCTTGCCTCTTTCTGCACCTCACTCTCTTCTTTTTGCACCTCTCTTGCTTCTTTCTGCACCTCTCTTGCTTCTTTCTACACTTCTCTTGCTTCTTTCTGCACCTTTCTTCCTTTTTCTGCATTTTTCTTGCCTCTTTCTGCACCTTTCTTCCTCTTTCTGGACCTCTCTTGCCTCTTTCTGCACCTCTCCTGCCTCTTTCTGCACCTCTCTTGTCTCTTTCTGAACCTCTCTTGCCTCTTTCTGCACCTCACTTGCCTCTTTCTGCACCGTTCTTCCTTTCTGCACCTCACTCTCTTCTTTTTGCAACTCTCTTGCTTCTTTCTGTGCCTCTCTTGCTTCTTTCCGCACTTCTCTTGCTTCTTTCTGCACCTCTCTTGCCTCTTTCATCACTTCTCCTGCTTCTTTCTGCACCTTTCTTCCTCTTTTTGCACCTCTCTTGCTTCTTTCTGCACTTCTCTTGCTTCTTTCTTTCTCTTTCTGCACATGTCTTACCTATCTAGGTGTAGTTAGAAATTAGCATTTAAAAAACCTTAGAAATTCACTGAAACAACCACAGGTTTCAGGGATGTTATAGTTAGAAATTAGCATTTAAAAAACCTTAGAAATTCACTGAAAAAATCACAGGTTTCAGGGACGTAATAGATAGAAATTAGCATTTAAAAAACCTTAGAAATTCACTGAAAAAACCATAGGTTTCAGGGACATTATAGTTAGAAATTAGCATTTAAAAAACCTTTGAAATTCACTGAGAAAACCATAGGTTTCAGGGACGTTATAGTTAGAAATTATCATTTAAAAAACCTTTGAAATTCACTGAAAAAACCATAGGTTTCAGGGACGTTATAGTTAGTTGGACATTTCACTAGTACAAAACCAGAGAAATTCGCCCGTTATAGTTAGTTGAGCTAACTATAACTCGCGCCCCACAATGCACTGCTGATGACGTCACATATTACATCATTCATGACATGGTCAGTGACATCACTGATGACATCACTGATGACATCTCAAATGACATGATCCAGTGACTATGTGTTTCTGTAAAGTTTAAATATGTTATATATATATATATATATATATATATATATATATGCCAAGGTGTATTGAAGAATGAGTGGGTGTATAAGTGTCTGAATAGATGATTTAGTAGGTGCATGACTGACTTTATAAGTGAGTGATTAATCGTGTCTTACTGAATGCATGGGTTAGTGACTAAACTGTGTGAATGTCTGTATTAGTCTGTCAGTTGGTGTGTAAGCGGCTGCATGGGTTGGTGAGTAGCTACATGAGTGTCTATATGTGTTATTGATTGGTTGTCTGAGTATCTGTATGGGTGCCTGAGTGTCTCTGTGGGTGGGTGGGGGTGTGTGACTCTGTGCATAGATGTGTGAGTAGGTGATTCACTGGGTGTATGGGTTCAAGAGTGCATCTGTGAAGGGCTGTATGGGTGGGTGAGTGTGTATATGGGTGTGTAGGTGAGTGAATGGATGTCTCAGTGGTACATGTGTGAGTAACTACATATGTGAAAGGCAATATATGTGAGTGTTGGAGTATATAAATGACTGTATGTGAGAGTGAGTGATTGTGAGAGTGGCTGTATGGATGAGTGTGTGCTTGTGTCAGTGATTGTAGAAGAGAGTAAGTATGCGTTAGTATCTGTATGAATAAGTGAAGTGGTGTGTGTATAACTGTATAGGTGAGTAAATGGGAGAATGATTGATTCTTTGCATGACTGACTAGGTGTGTGAGTAACTCTATGGGTGAGTGGTGGTGTGTGAGTGTCTGTATAGGTGTATGAGTGCATATGATAGTGCTGTATTGATGAGTGACAGCAAGTATGACTAACTGTATGGATGAATGAGTGGACATGTGTGTAGACCTAGGAATCAGTGAGTGGGTATGTAGTAACTGGTATTGATGTGTCTACGGTTTCGAAAATGGTAGTCTGCATTTTAGAGTGGGTGTATCAAAGGTTATATTAGGGTGTGAGGAGGTGCATCAGATTATCACGTGGATGATGTCATCAGTGATGTCATTTGAGATGTCATCAGTGATGTCACTGACCATGTCATGAATGATGTAATATGTGACGTCATTAGCAGTGCATTGCGGGGGCGCGAGTTATAGTTAGCTCAACTAACTATAACGGGCGAAGTTCTCTAGTTTTGTACTAGTGAAATGTTCAACTAACTATAACGTCCCTGAAACCTATGGTTTTTTCAGTGAATTTCAAAGGTTTTTTAAATGATAATTTCTAACTATAACGTCCCTGAAACCTATGGTTTTTTCAGTGAATATAATATATATATATGAGCAAACAAAATTCCCACAGCGCTGTCAGCTGAAAACAAGACACGGACTCCACTTCGTGCTGATGTTTTCTTTTATTTAATTCATGGCAGGATGACACGTTTCGCCCACCTCACTGGGCTTGCTCACATAACGAGACACATTTCAAAGCCATCATTTAAAGTGAAACACACACCACGTGATCGCAAAAAGGAATAGTCATGAAAGAAATACCAGCATTTGTAAAGCGCACAGCTACCTCCGGAGAGTTGTCCCGGCGCTGGGGGCCCTCGGGAAGATTAAGCGAGCTATTGTCCAGATTCACATAGTGCAGGGTTAACCTGCCGCTGGCACCGGGGATCGAACCGTGAACCCCGTGGTCCGGAGTCAGGCACCCTGGCCGCTGCGCCACACCTGACTGACTCCAATTACTCGTCTCGTTTAAAATGAATGCAAATGCAGATCTTATTATTTGATTTCATTACTGGTAATAGACTGTATTTACAACTGTTTTTAATCTTAAAAACACAGTATGGCTAATGCCAATATTGATACCAGTTTCAGACATATTGGTTGATTTCATCCATTCGTTTAAGGTTACCCAAAACCACTGTATGGGTTACTTGTGCTAATATCTGCTCTAATGCTGCTTTGTTTGATCGACACCACAAGCTAAAACGAATTGGGTAAAATTCATCCTTTAGGAACAAATAAAGTGCAAAGTGCTTTAAAACATTTGATGTTATTAAACAAGTTATTTCTATAACAAATTGACAAATAAGAGCAGCGACATGGCTTGTTGATACACAATTATACCTGCTTAAATGCAGTAAATTTCTATCGCCATTGACCATAGCTCCTTATTAAGTATCCTTTAACTATACTATTTCCTTTATTACTATAATACATATCTTCTCATGGATTTATACTAAGGTGCACAGTGCAAGTATATCCTTCGTAGATACAGTACCTATCTCCGCTTGGAGTTATAGTAAAGTGCATAGTGCAGGTACGTTGTAAATACTAATACGTTTCTGTAATATCTTGTTGTCCTAAAGATGTAAATATGTCAAATATGGTTCAATACTGTTAAACATATTCAACATTACATTCACTTAAAAATGAATCTACTTGGTCAGAGCTGTTATGAAATAACTAACCTACAGACCCCTAACAATCAGTGCAAAAAATTGAAAAAGTGTCGTAGTGCGTGATAAAGGTGCTTAAGTGCTTGGATTAAAACATTATAACTACTAGGGAATGGGAGAGGCAGCAGCAATTATTCTCTTCATTAAAAAGAGCAACCTGCTCTGTTCTACTTCTTATACTCAGTAAGGCTTGAATTATCTCTTGTTAATCACTCTAGGTGGGAGACCCCTCCTTTTGGAGAATAATGTGCTTTAAAAGCAAAACAAGCCATGTCGCTGCCCTTATTTATCAATATGTTATAGAAATAACTTGTTTAATAACATCAGATATTTTAAAGCACTTTGCACTTTATTTGTTCCTAAAGGATGAATTTTACCCAATTCGTTTTAGCTTGTGGTGTCGATCAAACAAAGCAGCATTAGAGCAGATATTAGGACAAGTAACCCATACAGTGGTTTTGGGTAGCCTTAAACGAATGGATGAAATCAACCAATATGTCTGAAACTGGTATGAATATTGGCATTAGCCATACTGTGGTTTTAAGATTAAAAACAGTTGTTAATACAGTTTATAACCAGTAATGAAATCAAATAATAAGATCTGCATTTGCATTCATTTTAAACGATGCAATTGGAGTCATAGTCTGTCTTTCATGACTATTCCTTTTTGCGACCACGTGGTGTGTGTTCCACTTTAAATGATGGCTTTGAAATGTGTCTCGTTATGTGAGCAAGCCCAGTGAGGTGGGCGAAACGCGTCATCCTGCCATGAATTAAATAAAAGAAAACATCAGCACAAAGTGGAGTCCGTGCCCCGTTTTCAGCTGACAGCGCTGTGGGAATTTTGTTTGCTTATCGATTTACTCGGGAAACGGCTGTTCCCGAATCGCGGACCCCCTCCGCCATTGATGGTCAGGCAGCTTTCAGCCGGCTTTTGCAATATATATATATATATATATATATATATATATATATTCACTGAAAAAACCATAGGTTTTAGGGACAGTTATAGTTAGTTGGACATTGCACTCGTACAAAACCCGTGAAATTCCCCCGTTATAGTTAGTCCAGCTAACTATAACTCGCGCCCGCAATGCACTGCTGATGACGTCACATATTACATCACTCATGACATGGTCAGTGACATCACTGATGACATCACTGATGACATCTCAAATGACATCACTGATGACATCATCCAGTGACTGTGTGTTTCTGTAAAGTTTAAATATTTTTAATATATATAGGAAAAGACGTATTGAAGAATGAGTGGGTGTGTAAGTGTCTGTATGGATGATTTAGTAGGTGCATGACTGACTGTATAAGTGAGTGATTTAACGTATCTTACTGAATGCATGGGTTAGTGACTAAACTGGGTGAATGTCTGTATCCGTCTGTCTGTTGCTGTGTAAGTGGCTGCATGTGTTTGTGAATAGCTACATGAGTGTCTATATGAGTTATTGAATGCTTGTGTGAGTATCTGTATGGGTGCCTGAGTGTTTGTGTGGGAGGGGTGTGTGCGACTCTGTGCATAGATGTGTGAGTGGGTGATTCACTGGGTGGATGGTTTCAAGAGTGCATCTGTGATAGACTGTATGGGTGGGTAAGTGTGTGTAAGAGTGTGTTAGTGAGTGAATGTATGTCCCAGTGGTACATGTGTGAGTAACTACATATGTGAAAGGCAGTATATATGTGTGTTGGAGTATATAAATAGCTATAAGCGAGAGTGAGTGATTGTGATAGTGGCTGTATGGATGAGTGTGTGCTTGTATCAGTGATTTACTACATTTTTAGAAACAATTTTTTTTTACATATTTTATTTTTTAAATTACATTGTAATTACATTATACATTACATTACAAAAAATACTTTATCAGAATGAATTACTTTAGTTTAAATACTTTGCACATAGGCAATAGACTTTTAAGTACAGTAGTTACAGTTGTTGCAATGGGCAACACATTTTCAAACACAATGCAACATTCAGCTCAATGTGAATTTCTAGTTAAATGCAATTAGTTACTTTATGGATTACTTTTCTAACCACAGGACTGGATCCTAGATTCAGTCCTGGGACATCTCCTGTAAACAGTTGAGTAAAAGCGTTTTGGTTACAGTCGTGATTTTTAAGGAATATTATTGTACTTTAAAAGTTGACACTTAGAAACTTTTTCTCATAGAATCACCAATGTTATCCTATGGAAGGAAATTCACTTAGAAGGTAAAAACTGTTATCGTTACTTTTTCTTACTCAGTGTTGGATCCTGGATCCAGCACTGGTGCATCTCCTGTAAACAGTTGAAAGAATGCGTTTAAGTCATACAGGCGATTTTTTAGGAATATTTGTAGTTTGTGAAAATCGACACTTTGAAACTTTTCTGCTAAAAACCAGACAATGGATTCCTATGGAAGAAAATATAAGTTACTGGTAAGTACGGTTAAAATTACTTTTCAGGGTCAGTGCTGGGCTAAAAGATGCAGCACTGGGTTCTCTCCTGATAACAGGTGAGTAAATTGGAATTCGTACTTTGGTTGATTTTAGAGGAATATTATAAAGTTCCAAAACTCCACACTTAGAAGAATTTCCAAGTGAAACCAGTCAATGTTAGCCTATGGAAGGAAATTCAAGTTACTGGTAAGTACGGTTAAAATTACTTTTCAGGACCAGTACTGGGCTGAAAGATGCAGCACTGAGGTCTCTCCTGATAACAGGTGAGTAAATCAGAATTCGGATTTCGGCTGATTTTAGAGGAATATTTGTATGTTTCAAAAATCAACACTTAGAAACTTTTTCAGCAAAAAGCAGGCAATGATATCCTATGGAAGGAAATTCAAGTTACTGGTAAGTACGGTTAAAATTACTTTTCAGGATTAGTACTGGGCTGAAAGATGCAGCACTGAGGTCTCTCCTGATAACAGGTGAGTAAATCGGAATTCGTATTTCGGATGATTTTAGAAGAATATTTGCACAATGGTGAAGGGAGGGGGCGGGGCCTGAGGTGACATCTGTGCAAACGTGCCCCGTGGCGCGTTTTAAGTTGGGGGATTAAGTCCCCTTGAATCCTGAGGGTCCCTAGGGGCCAACTAGCCCACCAGGAACCTCCAATATGCGCCAGGGGCTGCGTTGCAGAGACGTGTAGAGAGGCCACACCCCTTTTACACCTCTCTGCAACGCAGCTCTGTGGCGCTTTCTGGATGTACCTGTTGGGCTAGTTGGCCCCAGGGACCCTCAGGATTGAAGGGGATTTAATCCCCCAACTTAAAACGCGCCACGGGGCGCGTTTGCACAGATGTCACCTGAAGCCCCGCCCCCTCCCTTCACCCCGTGGCGCGTTTTAAGTCTGGGGATTAACTCCCCTTGAATCCTGAGGGTCCCTGGGGGCCAACTAGCCCAACAGGTATATTGTGGGACCCCCTGAGCAAACCTAGGGGGTCAGGGTGTTTCTACCCTGCCCCCTTTGTGCGCTTTGCGCACTTGTTTCTGTCCCTCGGTTCTACCGAGGGACAAAATGGCTGCCAACATTTCCTGAATCGGAATGTTGACAGCCAGCTGACAGCCAATTAACATGCAGCTCGTGATCGGGAGGGTACGCGGACCCTACTCGGCCATAGATATCACTATCTTTTTACTTTTGATTTTCTCAGCAACTACTGAACGGATTTACACCATTTAACAAAAGGGTTCTTTCTGAACCAAGAACTACCTCTTGCCAAATTTGGTGTAATTCCGTTCAGCAGTTCGGGCTGTAGCCGTGTCTAAAGTTTCCTATGGAAAATTGCATGGGGAAAACGCGTTTTGGGACCCCCCTTTTTCTCGGCCCCCGCTGACGAATCCCCCGAGACTTTCAGGGTAGGAGCGGACCAGAGCGGGCCACAAAGTTTGAAAATTTTGCGAAGATACGTCAACCGGCAAGAGAGTTATTTCAAATAGAATGTCGCGGATTTCCTATGGATAATAGGTTGTAACTATAACTATCTACTGGCGACCGCCAGTAGATAATATATATATATATATATATATATATATATATATATATATATATATATATATATATATATATATATATATATATATATATATGCAGAGACACACTCCTGATAGCACAGCACAACGGCACGTAGAAAGCAGGTACGGACCACCAAATGGATTTTCCAACTTGCAGTGCTTTATTGCTCAAAAAATCATCACACAGCAACCAGTCAATTATGGCCAGTGCCCAGCATGATGCGTTTCGACCGTGTTGCCATGGTCTTGATCACATATACATATATATATATATATTTACACGCATTTACAAGACTACATTATATACATTAACTAAGGTAGGACCTCCACCCTGAGCTCCCTGGCCTCCTCCCTACTCTGTCTTCCCTCTGCTGCAGCACGCTGTCAACCTCATCCCGTACTGCCTGAAAGAAACAGAAAATAAATCAAATCACTTTAGAGGCATCTCTTGAAAGGAGAGTAAACGTTTCATTTCTGCTTTGCAAAATTACTTTATCTTTGTCCTAAAAGCCATAGACATTTCTTGAAAATTAGGAAAAGTGCCGGGACGCTGGGACAGTCCTCTCAAAACTGGGACTGTCCGGGGAAATCCAGGACGTCTGGTCACACTACCCCCATACGGTGAGTAACAGCGGCTGGATGCCCCCTGGATGCCTTTGGGAGTGAAGACTGCAGGTGAGTTTGGGAGTGAAGGCTGATAAAGACTGGTGGTAGTGCTTTCGGCAGGGGGGGAGTATGTTCCGCTCTGGCACCGGAGCCCCCTCCATGAGTACGTGTCACACTCCAGTCGGAGTAAAGGTGCGAGATGAGCTACCTGAAGGGGGCATGGGCCTCTGCGCCAAACACCAGACAAATTGGGCCGGGACAAAAGTCCCAGAATACCTGGGACCCTGGGGACATACAAAGACTAGTAAGTGCCTGGAGCCGGACATCAGCCAGTGGAGAGTGCCTGGCCTAGGGGACACCACACTGGTACGATCTCACTGAACATCTGCGAAGGTGAAAGACAAGCCTACCAAGGACGTTCAGGCCGATAAAATTATACTCATCCAGTGTTTAACGAGGGTACAGTGGGGGAGCAGGCCAAACAAGCTTCGTTTGCGGAGCCAGGGCCCCAACAATGGCTGACATCATGGTGGAAATAAAAGGCTCGCTGGAGGCCATGCTGGTAAAAATGGACACCATGGCTATTGAGGTGGGCTTCTCCGTGCAGACTTTCGGAACATGTTGAAGAGGATTGCTGAGGCTCAAGGGCGTGTCACAGAATTTCAACAGGAAGTGGTGGCCCTAAAAAGATGGTAACCGCACTCCAGTTGCTCTCCGCCCAAATGTAGGAATGTTTTGAGGATGTGGAGGGGCACTCCCAAAGGAACAACCTAAGATCTATGGGCTTCTCTGAGCATGCAGATGGACAACCGTTAGAGTTGTTCCTGGAGAACTGGATCACAAACATCCCGAAACCAAGAAAATTCTCCAAGTTCTTCACGAAAGAGCGTGCCCACCGGGCGGTGGCACCTGTGCCCAAGCCCAGAGCACCCCACAGTGCCATTACTGCCCGGCTTTTTAACTTCAGAGACCGAGACGTACTATTGCAGCATGTCTGGGTACATGGAGCACCACAGTACGAGGGGAGGAATATCATGGTCTTCCCGAATTACACTCGTAAGGTGCAGGAACTATGCAGGGACTTTCTGCCGACCAAAAAGAGACTGTGGGAGCTCGATCTCCGGTATAGCCTTATGTTCCTTGCTAAACGTAGGGTGCAGTACAATGGAAAAGTTTTCTTATTTGTTACCCCAGGGGAGGCAAACGACTGACTAGACACACCGGGAGGAGTAAAACGGAATCCACCCTCGAACCGCAGAACTCATGGAAGTGGTGTCAGCCACCGGTCATCATGTTAATGCAGGCACTCTTTGCGCATGGAGGCCCGGACTGAGGCTCAACAAACAGGGAGGATCCTGGTCTGCCCAGATGGAACATTAGAGGACTCAAACTGTGTGCTGGACACTTGTGAATCATGCAAGCCCCCCAGGGGTGATCGTGGCTACCTGAGCAACAGCACAGACCTGGGCTAGTGAGAGCAGTGGATGAGGCTGGGATGCTCTGGTGTGGGGTGAGCTGCCCTGGACTATGGGGCCATGTCCCTGAACTAAGGGTTGCCGAACAGAGATGCTACATACAAAGACTCGAGACTGGTGCAGATTTCAATAGACTGCAGATCTGCTGCTACATTGGGAACTAATGTGATGTTTAATTAAGACCGCAGACACTGGATACACTGTTGCATTGTTGGGGAGAGTTGTCTATTATGTGTCAAAGTTACTAGGTGGGTGGGGTGCTTCCTATGTGGTATTATCTGGTTCAATATGATTGCAAAGCTTTTGATGTAGGTTGGTGGGAAGCTATGGAGGGCTGCGGTCCCAGTGGTGCGGTTTGAGTGGCATTGGCCTTGCTGCACCAGTGAGGTGCTGGACCCTCAGCGTGATGCAATTGAGGAGGTTGAGGCTCTGGCCTCCGAGGGGTATATGGGGCAGTGGTTGCTGAATGTTGGCCCAGATGTTATGGGCTAGAGTTATTTGGGCACACTGCCTGTGGGTGGGGATGTATTCACAGAATTCATTTTGATGTTTGTGCTGGGGTGTAGTGTTTTAGGGTCGCTCTAAAGTACTCAAAAATGGATGGTAAATGTAAGTCTGGAGTGGATGTGGGGAGTGTGGGAGCAGGTGGGGGGGAGGGTGAAACGGATAAGGGACATGGCACTTAAGATGGACCAAACATAGAGGTTCCTAACATTGAACGTGCATGGACTAGGGCAGCCCGCTAAGGGGCTGTTGTATTCGTACCTGAGGCGATGGGATCTCTGTGGCCTTCCTACAGGAAACACACACCTGGGGGGCCTGTATTAGTCCGTTGAAGTAGAAGATGGAGGGGACAGATATTCACAACTTCCTACTCCAGTTATTCCAGGGCGGTACTGATCTAAGTGGCACCTGGGGCCCCATTTTCGGCTACAGAGGTGATGATTGACACAGAGGGAAGATATGTTAGTGTGTCGGATATGACAGATGCCAGGGTTCTCTGCTTGGTAAATGTCTATGCCCTTAATGTGGCACGATGTTGAGGGCACCGACTAAATATCTGGGTCCGGAAGTGATAGTCTCTGGAGATCTCAATTGTGTACTGGATGGCATGCTGGACCCTTGACCCCACAGGGCGGATATAAAGACAGAGGCACTCCAGGAGGTCATGGGGGGACTCGGACTGCAGAATGTATGGAGGGTGCGTCACCCATTGAGCCATACCTACTCATGTTTTACCCCATGCCTGGGATATACAGTCACCTAGATTACTGCCTGATGTCAGGTAGCTTAGTTTATAACATAGTTACTATTTCATACCTAGCATGCTACCTGTCGGATCATTCCCCTTTATTGTTTTCATACAAAATGGGTAGGAGGGCTCCTGGAGTGCCTCTCTGGCGGATGAGAGTGGAGGCCTTGGCAGACCTAGTCTTTGCACACACACCGTATCTGAGGTAATGGATCACTACTTTGAGGAAACCTGGTAGAGCACAAATGCAAGGTCCACAGAGTGGGATGCTATGAAGGTGGTCTATGTGGGGAGTGCATGAAGATGGTGTATGGGGTAAAAATGCAGCTCATCCATACACTCGATGTGCAGGAGAAGAGACTGGGTGCCCTGAAGGAGTATTTGGCTACGGAGCTGCAGACGTTGGTGGAATGGAAGGAGTCTAAAAAGGAACTACTAGAGACATGGGACTGGTTGGACAAATTTGTTTACACTAACTATAGACAGCGCCTGTATCCAGAAGGGGACAGGGCGGGTAGGATGTTGTCCTTGCTTCTAGGTAGTGAGTCTCAGAGGACACCCATGGTGGGGGTGCGGGATATGAGGGGAAGGGAAGTGCACTCCCAGCAGGATATCACAGAGGTCTTTGCAACACATCTGCAGTGGGATATATGCAGCACCGGACAGTAACTCACCAACAGCAGTGGAGGACTACCTGACCGGCCTGCAAATGGCCAGTCTGCCTAGAGAGGGCAGGTAACAACTAAATGTGCCCCTCGCTAAGGAGGATATCGTAGTGGCAATCCATGCCTTAAAAAGAGCTAAGGCCCCTGGAGAGGGTGGCTTGCCGGCTGAGCTATACCAGAGGCTCCTTCGTGGATCACCTACTCGAAGTGTACAATGAGGCGTACGAGAGAGGGCAGTTGCCAGAATCAATGAAAGACACTCTCAGAGTTATGTTGCCCAAACCAGATAAGGTCGTCAGAGAGGTCTCCTCTTACCGCCCCATCTCCATGCTGAACGTTGATGTAAAAATCCTCAGCAACATTTTGGGAACCAGGTTTCTGGACTATTTGCCGTCCCTGATCCACAAAGACCAATGTGGTTTCATTTCACGCAGGACCACCCTGTGTAATCTAAGATGGTTGTCACTGGTTATGCATGCGCCAGAATTGAGGGATGACCCCTATGCTTTGTATTGCGTGATATAGAACAAGTATTTGATTCCCTCTCATGAGAATTCCTATGGCAAGTGCTGCGGAAGGAGGGAATTGGGAGGCCTATTTTAAATGGGTAAAATTGCTATATGAGGGCAACGTCGTCGAGGGTACGAATTGGCTGGACGGTGTTGCACCGCTTCTCCCTATACCGGGGAACTAGGCAAGGCTGCCCACTATCGCTGTTATTATTCGCATTGGCGATGGAGCCCCTAGGATGTAGATTGCGCTCGATATTGCGAGGTTGGGGAATAACAGTTGGGGAGACCACACATGTGGTCTCTCTGTATGCCGACGATGCACTGGTTGTTTGCAGCAGTCGAAGTGCTCGGTCCCTATTATGTTGGCAGCCCTGGCAGAATTCGGAGAGGTCTCTGGGCTTCACATAAGTCAGACCAAGGGTAAACTGTTCCCATTGGACGCACGGAGGGGGATGCCACAACAGGACCTCCCGGTGCTGGGAATCCTCTGGGAGGCCAACAGCGTGAAGTATCTCAGAATAAGGATTGCAAGAGAGGCAGGGATGTTCAAAACCCTGAATTTCTGGAGGGCCTCAAGTCTTCTGTGAGATTCTGGAACAATCTCCGGCTGTCCTTAATGGGCAATGTGGCGCTAGTAAAAATTATTGTTCTGCCCCGCTGTCTCTACATCTTTCACAGAGCCATGTTCGAAATCTCTAGAAAATACTTTGTTGAACTAGACAAAATAATTGTCGAACTGCTTTGGGCATCGGGCCAGAGGAGAGTAAGCTTGGCTACCCTCAAACGTACCTGGAAGCATAGTGGGCTGGAACTATCCAGCTTGGAGCTATACTATCTTGCTGCGCAGCTACAGCATGCAGTTCATTGGCTTGACGAAGAGGAGGACTGGGAGAAAAGGTTGATACGGCACATGTGGTGGGATACCTCTTCCAAACTCCTGATGTTAGGGGTGGGGCATCAGACTCGGTCCTGTGCATAGCAAGGCAGGTGTGTCGAGGCTGTGAGGGGGAGGTCCGGCGGGGGATAAAGCGCGCTCCCTATGCACCGCACTTATCCATGGGATCTCTACACCTGTTCGCACAAATAGTGCAAATGATGGAGGTAGATCAGTGGCGAGGGGTGGCGACCGGTGGGCTGTGACACATTGTGGGAACTTTATCTAAATGACAGATTTGTTACTCTGACAGATGAGGTGGAAACGCTTAATTTGAGACATTGACAATTTCTGAAATTCGCTATAATAGCAGGCACAGCACAGGGTATTTTGCCTCCATTCCCGGATGCCCCAGAAGAGCCACAGACATTAGTGACTCTACTCAACATGGCAGGGAAGTTAATCTCCTCTGTGTAAAGGGCGCTACACAGTGCTTTATATGGAAAAAATACGTGCAGGTACTTTTAAATTGAGCCGTGGACTAAGGGTGGAGTTTGTGGCGGAGCTAGGGGTGGGGCTAAGAGGACGCATTTATTAACAAGATTAAGACTTTCTCAGTGCACAATTGTGCATGATGATAGAGAAACATTTCTGTTATCTGTATTATTATTTTTGCATGTGCAAAAGGGTATATTTAGCAATGTTTTTCAAGTTTTAAATGTGTGCAGATTGCTTCTGCACTTATGGCACATGAACAACATTTGAATTTTCACTTATCCACAATAATGTATACTGTGTACAGTGTGAGAAAGAAACCTAGACAAGGACATACCATGATCCGGTTAGTGATGACAGATCCTGCCCTTTACTTATCATCTATATTTCTTCTCTTTATTCAGCTATGGTGGTTCCTTTAAAATACTTTTGAAATTCCCTTGAATTCAATAATAATGTTTATTCACCTAACATGGGACTAGTCAGTTTAAAAGGTACAAAATAATGAAGTACATTGATGTAAACTATTTGAAGAACAAAATCAAAGGTTGTGGAACTCCATGTGGTGACAAGAAAAATAAGCATTGATGACCTGACTTCATGGCAAAGTTGTAATTGAATTCATAGTTTCTCCTGTATGTTTTTATTTGTATTTAAAGGGCCCAAGAGCCTCTTTTAAATTTTTACCATGAATTTACCTAATTATTGTTTCACTTTTCCTTCATTTCAGCATATAACCTTATATGAGGAAAAGTAGTATTTCAATGAATTGTGGAGTCAAGTTACTTCTTCCCTTAAGTGGAACCCCCTTAAAGTGATGCATCTGTAACTCATTTTAAATCAAATACTGCACTTTTCCCATCTCCTTTTCCCTCATTCTTCCCTCCTCCTTTCTTTAACAACATCTCTGTGACTCCTTGTCTGAATCCTCCTGTCTTCTACTACATATGGCTGGTCTTCACCCCTCATTCTTTCTTCTATTACTCTTTCTTATCTCTGCGTCTCCTTCCCATTCTTTAGTACCTTCCTTTCACTGTACTTGTCTCCTCATTCCTCCTTTCTCACCCTACTTCCAGTTTGTCTCTATTCTCCTTTCTATCTCCATCACCTTTCGAATGGTCTAAAAGTGCACATGCAAAACTAAAGATTAGACATCCCAACCAGACCGCCAGTCAATCATTGTTACCCTCGCACACTGACATTCATACAGATCATATACCAGAAAGAGTTATCTGCCAGAGAATCAGTGTCAAGCAGTATTAGCCTTGGAACAGCAGTCAAACACCTGGTGCTTGCATTTCAGGGCACTGGTTTGCAACCCTATATTCAGGGCTATTGGAATTGTTCTTTTCTGCCATGCTTTCTGTATTATAATGGAATTGCCGAGTTTGCCAAATAAACTTTAATCTGCTGCATAATCTGCAGATTTTGTGAAAAAATAATTGTTTCTAGCTTAAACGGATCAAAAGTTAGTAAAAACATGGCACCATGTTCCTGGCAGTGGAAGGCACTGTGTAAAGGTTGGCTGGTCATCTTTGAGTTTCTTATTGCTGTATCTGGGTATTAAACTGATACTAATAGGGTGAAATATTTTCCTAGACAGTGCTACCATATGTAACAAGCATTTGCAATGCAATCGGTCTCGCCTTTGGGACCTTATATGTATTTAGCTATGCAGCACATTAGCCTGGATGCTGAAACATCTACTGTTCTTTAACATGGAGGGAAAGTAAGCACCAAACTGCGTGACACGCCAGGTATGGGAACACATGGAGAGAAATATTGCCTGTCAGCGAGAAATGGTATAGTCCAAAGCTCTGTTTTTAATATAAAATCAGGGCCTTCGGTGGTCATATCACTGAAAATACAAGATTTGAAAAAATATTATTGCTCGTAGAAAACAATTTCTATGGACTGGAATCTAGAGAATGCTGAAGTGATTCTGGTATGTTACTGACCTCTGCTGGTCGTTTTCTATCAATAAAGTAAAACAGAGGCAGTTGCCAGAAAAATAAAAAAATAAAAGTCCCTCAGTAGAAAGCAATTCAGGTATTTTACTGTCCTCTACTGGTCGTTTTCTATCAAGACAGTTAAATAGAGGCAGCTGGACAAGCAGAAAGCAATTCTGGTATTTTACTGACCTCTACTGGTCGTTTTCTATCAAGACAGGTAAATAGAGGCAGTTGAACAGAAAAAAAAGTTCCTAAGCGGAAGCAGACAAGTCCTAGGGCTGATCTCCAGAGCCCACAAAGTACATACACATATAAGTATATACTAAAGTATATACAAGAGGTCTTGAATGCTCGACCTAAAAATGACAAAATACTGAGTTAGTTCTAGCATACAATGTGCTGCATTAGGCCGCGTAGATTTGCCCTTGCATGCTGCATAATTTATTCAACCCTGCTACATAATTTGGTCTTCCCCTGCCGCACAATTCCAGTTGCAAAAATAATTAAACAAAACACTAGTGCTGCCGCAATCAAACCAGTGACACATAATGAAATGCACCATGCTGTAGCTGGACCAATTTAAAGCATGAGTGAGGCTTACTTTGGGCGCAAGTGTATCACATGTATAAAGTTCAAAGTAGCTGAAAGGGGGGATTAATTGATATCTTGCAGACCTGTTTATTGTTTGATTGAACAGCGTCTCATCAAGTGTTCATTAATTTCATCACTATGAAATTTGTCAATTTCGGTTATATCGATAGCTCTTGCTCACTGAGTCTTCACTCTCCCCACTTTCTTTCTCCTCCCTCACCTATTTCCCCTTTCACTTTCTCTCCCTCCGTTATGGGCACTGAGGGAAACTGAATGCAGCATAATCATTTGCCCTTGTAAAATTGTGTCAACACAGAACTCGAGAGCTTTTTCACACTGCCTCTTGCCTTCCAAACTCCAGTGTAGCGCAAACCCACCCGGATCTGCTAAATAAAACAAATTATAATAACTTTACACAACTTGAATTAAACGTCCCCTTTAGCATGGAGCAGGCAGCCGCCCTGCATCGCACATCTACAAGGGATTAACTGGCGAGGGTCAATAGACCCTGCGCTGTTAATCACCGTGTGACGCACCCTGTAAAAACCTGTGGGAGGCCCTGATAAAGTAAATGAACTGCCTTAGAGCAACACCGGTGCGCGGCTGTGGAGTGGCGCGCTTGGCAGTCAGTCATGCCACTGATTCTGCCGTAGTGTTCCCCTGGTACCGGTGTTACTCCCCCTGGCAAAGGAGAAGTTCCAGTACTCAAAGGCTGAAAATTGAAAAGTGCTGGTACTTAGTACTAGTGAGTACCGGCCCATTTAAAGCCCTGGCGCTACGGGAAGATATCCCACTTTGTTCATTACCGGTCCAGGGCAGGTGGCAGGAGGTACTGGGTGAACCGTTTACAGACAATGAGTGGGAGGGCAGCCATGAGGGGGTGAAGACCGGGGCACAAGTCCTATAAAAAGAAGTGGGGGGACTGACCAAGTAAGACAGTATGCAAATGACATCATGACGTCACGACGTAGCGCTATAAAAGAAATAAAATAGTGCTATTTAAATTATTTGTGTAAATACTGGGACAGACCAACCCATCTGACAGTCTTACAGAGTCTGCATTTATATACAGGGACATGCCTCTCTTAAGTACCTGTGAAGAGAAGGCAAGCTGTGTGCCTTTGTTTCCCTCTGTGGCATTTACATTTAAGTGCCAGGTTCCAGGCAGCCCCCAGTCAGCACAAACAAACAAAAGGAGGCCGGATGGCCCCTTAACTTTGGCCCAGCTGGAGGTGGAAAAAAAGGCTCCCTCGCTGCCTGCACGTTGCTGCTGGGAATGGAAAGCAGACAACGTGCAGGCGCTGTTGAACGTGTCTCAGTGTCTTACACCGGGACAAGTTCAACATATTTCTGTGGGGCCTAACTTCTTGGCAGGGGGGACGGCGTCCACCCTGTGAAAATAGTGGGTGGACGCCGTGTACCTGCGTGTACCCCCGACTCGTGCCCTGGACTACCTCAGCAAACACGAGATTTAAATTATTGCAATATAATGTTGTACACCAAGTATATCTAAGCCCCAACACACTGCAAGCTATCTACCCAGGGCAAGAGCCCACTTGCCATCTGCCATGCGGAAGTGCCGGGGAGACAATAAGCTAGCAGATGATTTGCAGGCCTGGGCGACGATGCTCGCTGACTTACTAGACCCCCCCTAGATGCTAGGCCCCCATGAGAGGAAAATTGGACAGCATTGAAAGATGTGACTGTGACGAGTGGTCAGGGCCTTGAATGGGGAGGGGGCGAGGACGAGTGACTGTGCCACCGCACTGGGCAAAAAGAAGAAAGTGAGCGCACAACTCTAGTGCTGGGACTGGCTACTCCGGAGCCCGGACCCCACAGTCCCCCTTTGTTGACCTCGGAGAACGTCCATTGATCAGTCTTATGCAGCAGTTGCAGTAGAGCAGGAGGGTACGGGGTAGGAGGAGTTGGGGGGTTGTCTTTATACCATAATCTGGAATGTATCTCATTGTCCTAAATGCCAATAAAAATATACACTGAAAAAAAGTCATAAGTACAAAGAACTCAATACAGTTCTAAATGAAATCCAGCATAGACTTGCCTTCTACTGTGGGGAAAGGGGGTCTCTCGTCTTAGAGAAATTCATACTCTTATATAGGGCTTTAGACAAAGACTTTCATACATTCAGTGGGAATCCATAATTCTCAGGGTTTGGACCTGTAGAAAAAAAGCTATAAGAAACATTTTACTACAGAATACATTCACAGATTCTCTCGGGATAATAGTACATTGAGATTCAACCATTCTCACCGACTTGGCTGTACAGTTAAGCTGAAACATGGTTTTAACATAAACCTGGGACAGTGAAAACCATCCTTGATTCAGTACAAAGAGGAAACTTTTCTGAGAACACTTCCTGCTTACTCAAGTGAAAACTAGACAAGTTTTATTTAGAACAGGAATCAGCAGCAGTTATCACATAATATATTGTGATGTTGAGGCAAGATGGAGGACAGTGTAAACACAATCTAATTTCAGCATAAACTCAATACATAATGCTCTTATTGACAAAAAATATACGCTCATGCTGGCGTAGGAGGGGGAACCTCCTTTTTAACAGCAGAGGTGGTAAAGGAGGTTTATAGGTACCTTTGTTTACTTTGTCTACAAGAGGTGTAGAGATCTAATGTATATGACCAATCAAAAATGACTAGCCTTCCCCCATTAAGGCAAAGCTCATTTTGGTTCTCCTAATGTTGGATGTGTGTCGAACATATTGTCCAGCGTTGCTGGTCTCAATCTCCCTCCTGTAAATTAAGGTGAAGTGGTACATTATCTCCATGCATGTGTTAGCCTATGTCATAACCTAGATTTGATCCAGAGAGACCATGAAGTAGTTAAAGACAATCTGAAGAGAGGTGAGCCTTGAGGATGCTACACATGATTTTACTCATTATGGTCAGGAAGTGGTCCAGTCCAAGCTGGTGAGATTGATTTAGCAGAAAAGTGATATAAGAAAGTGCATCTTTTCAAGAGGCTCTCCCATTTTCTGACTGGATCTACTGCCATTTTTGGACTCTGGGCCCTGGGAGTTTCAAATGCTCTGATCTCAAATACTGTAAATAATTGGCAGCAATAAATGTCATATCTGACTTTTAGAAAAAACTTCAGTAGCCAGTTAAAAGCTAGATGTCGTATGTGGGCTACCTGAGGAAGGTGCAAACTCAGTAGGCAAACTTTTCTGGGTCGTCCCACTTTGAGTGTTTTGCAGCATAAGCCAATGTTTCACCTGGACCATGTGAATGAGGTATCTACCCCAGTAAAGCACTGGCCACAGGCGCGGCTCATCCATAGGGATGTTGATCCCCTACTGTGAGCCACTACCTCCCAGGCTCATTATTTTTTTCCAGTGTAAATACTTTTTCTGTACCTCCATTCACTTTACTTCCTTATGGGACGGGGCAACGGAGCTCTCTCTTTCCCAGCAAGCAGTGGTTGGGTAGGACGACTAGCTGTAGCTGTGTTTCACTGAACTGCACATGTCAGATTGGCTGGTGTTTTGCTGTGGCCAGCCTGACATGCGCAGTTGAGGTTTCCACATTCAAGGCTACCATTGAGCTGTGTGAGCAGAGACATAGCCCCAACGGCGTTCCGTGGAGCGCTGTCTTTGAATACCCCAGCCAATACTAGCACCGCTCTTATGCTGTTTAGTATTAGAAGACTCATGAGAGCAGTGCTTGAATTGGCTGGAGTGCTTGAGCCTTATGTTCCCGGGGCTCAGCAAGCACATCTTTACATTCAGGCAGTGCTAGGTGGGAGGCTATAACCACAGGGGCATAACTGTTTGCACTTGAATGTCAATCAAGAATTATTTACGACTATCAAGTAAACTGAGTACACCCAATATGCTGCAGAAAAAAATCATATGGCAGAGGTACATTCTGTTTATAGGTATGTAAGTATTTACCTTTCGACTCCACCACTGACTGCACAACTAATGCTCCATGGCCTGACCTTCTGAATTAAATCATGTTCCAAAAAAGTTCAAAGAGAAGGAGAAAGGGCAATGGCGATGACCACAGCACTACAAGGACTTTGGCAGCTACAATTTTCAAATTCATCCAGCTAGGAGACTTTGGCACAAAAACTCAGGGCTCCAGTGAAGACTTGAAACTGATGCTCCTGCTCTTCTGGAACCTTCCTTGCCCACCATGTCCTCTGATGAATCTGGAGCCACAGTGTTAGAAATTGAGGGGCATATTTACAAGCCCCTTGCGCCACTTTTGCGCCGCCGTTGCGTCACGCATGTGACGCAGCGGCGACGCAAACCATGCGCCGCGTTGCGCTATATTTACAACGTGACGCATCTAGGGAGATGCGTCACGTAGTAAACCCCTGTGCCACATGAAACCTGCGTCAGGTTTCATGTGGGCGTACCGGCGCAGGGGGGGGGCGTTCTGGCGCAGGAACGCCTCGAAAGGTGACGCAGTGAAATCTACAAGATTTCACGCAGTCACTTTTCGGACGCTGGTGCGTCAAATCCTTACGCCTGCTTCAAGCAGGCGTAAGGATTGACGCACCATGTTAGGGATAGGGAAGGTTGGAACAGTGCTGGAGTTGCGTCGCGCTTGCGACACAACTTCAGCACTGCGCCAACCTTCCGCCAGCAGATGCGTCACGCATCTGCTTATCCTTGCGCCACGATGCGCCGCATTGTAAATGCGGCGCATCGGACGTGGCGCAAGGGTAAACTTGCGTGACGCATTTTCCCTGGCGCATCCCTGTTGATATGCAGGGATGCGCCAGGGAACGTAAATATGCCCCTGAGTCTCTAGTTGGCAGAGGTTTGCACCCTGTCAAAGTAGGGACCACAGTCCTAGTCAGGGTAAGTCAGATAAACAACCTAAATTAACCTGTGCTCACTGCATTCCCAAAACTCCTTCTATGAATAGGCGTATCTTGCTCTCGGCTTAAGTGTGACTGACTTATGAATTTCTAGGAGAAACACACAAGTATGCATAGAAAAGGCTTTGTGAATCGCGTCCTGCTGCTTTTCGTATAAAGGTAAATTGTGAAATGGGGGAAATGGGAGTGAGGAAAATAGGTAACCTGACAAGTGGAAGTGCAATTTAAAGTTAGCCACTGTTGAGGTTAGCTAATATGCAGCCTATTAAATCCATCGAATTTACTATGCTTTTACAAAACGAATAATTACCCATTTCTGGTTTACTAGAAGTAATTAAAAATAATTCACTGCAAGATAATTTGTTCTTTTCTCCAAGAATAAACACTAATGCATCATTCAAGAGAAGGTGAAGCTTGCTGTGACATACTTTCCTATCTCTGACCACCCAAGACGTAGATTAGTGATTTTATTTCTTGTTTAAGAATTTCCCTGGTTTTATCAGTCGCAAGGTGTCAGAGTAAAGATTACTGGTCACATGTCTATCTGCATGCGGTACATTTAGAAAATGGTTCATTAATACACCAAACTCATTTTATAAAATTTTTCTCAAAATAAACGAATGAACCAAGCAATCTGATTACTGAACAAATGTTCTGATATTACTTTCTATTACGGAATTCAATCATAAATGTCAAGGAAATTCGTATTTATTGTTTTTTTTAAGGGGTGGAATTCCACAAAAAATATGCAGTAGCTCAGGAGTGTAAAAACACTTTCTTCTTGAACCTTCAGGGAAAAGATCGAATTTTCGGACATCTAAAGTTTATGACCTTGAATTGAGGGGCGTGGACATTGCAGCCCCAAACCTAACTCACAAAATATATTCAGCCCAGAATGCTTATGTTGTGCTCTTAAACTGAAAACAAGCAAAATCTCTTCTGTCATTTCAACATTAAGGGGCAGATTTAAAAGGAACTGACGCATCTGTCAAATGTCCTTGCGCCACCATGGATGCTCTGTATGTACAATACAGTGCTTTATGGCGCAAGGATTAACAGATGCGTCAGAAATTCTGGCGCATCTGTTGGCCCAAAAGTCATGCATTGCTGGAGTTGTGTCGCAGCAGGACGCAACTCCAGCAATGTATTTTGAGGCCTATACATACTGTACTGTGTCACTCTTACGCCTGCTTCAAGCAGGCGTAAGGTTTTGACGCAGTGGCGTCTCTGAGGTGACGCAGTGAAATCTTGTAGATTTCACTGCGTCACTTTTACGAGGCCTTCCTGCGTGGGAACGCCCACCCTTCATACATTATACCTGACGCAGGTATAATGTGATGCAGGGCGTTACAACGTGACGCATCTCCCTAGATGCGTCACGTTGTAAATAGGAAGCATTGTTTGCGCCGCCATTGCGTCAAAAAAAGTGACGCAATGGCGGCGCAAAAAGGCGCAAGGGGCTTGTAAATCTGCCCCATAGATTTTTTCCAAGGTAAGTTAAGCCAAAGTCATCCAATTTAGGTAGATTTTCTGTACTTGTTATCGTTTCCTGGATTGTCTTAACAATAACTGTTATATTAAGCTATTGGGATTTGTATGTTAATAGCCTGTCACCAGTGTGGCGTTGTCTGGAAGATGCGTTGACACGCGACTGTTGGCTGAGTAGTATGTGCCCTACTCCTGACCTGTGGAGTATCTGAATTTGCATGTCACACTGCTTTAGATCGTTGGAAGGGTGAATTGGTGTAGAAATGTAAGAAACATGGGTAAGCTTGTAGTGAGAAGGCGAGTTTATGTTGTGCTGAATGTGCCACATGCATACTGAGCAGGCATTGGATGCTTTGTGGTTCTGTTTGTGTAAAGACTGTGATGGTTGGTGGATTCTGGGCTTGAAACGAGGGGAGGTGAATTTAAGGGGCAGCAAGGAGAATGCAAGGGGTAAAGGGGTACAGGGGTACAGAAGTACCCCTCGTACAGGGCTGGCACATGTTGTGAAAGAAGTTCATTGCTGGCTTCAGAGACAAACTGGTGTGATTTAACTCCGTTTTAGACACATAGATGCCATATCTATACCCTGCACATTTACGCTACCAGAGGGATTCAAGAAGACTTTGGTTATTTTTTTTGTCATGTTACGCAATATCTAATCATAATAATCACCATTTAAAGTTTCCTTTTATTAAAAATAGATAGTGATGCTACATGGTATGAACCATGTTAAAAGTACTTCCTCCCTCAAGCCCTCACCCTCCACTTAAGTTGGAGGTGACGGTGTTGTTGTATCCTAGCAACCCTGTGTACATTCCATTCTTGTTTACTAGCTTCCAAAGGTTCTGGAAGCTGCACAGAGAGTGGAAGGCAGTTGCTGCTGGGTGGACTTGTCTAGGGGTTGTTCCTCTCTTCTTAATAAAGATATATGTTCCTTACTCTTGTCTGCGCCTCTTAAAAGTGGCGACGAGGATGGGATGCTGTTTCCCAGAGGGCAGACTGAGTAGGAAGAACTCGATCCGGACAGAGTGTGCCCAAGGTAATCAATTTGTTTCACACCAAACTTGCATTTGTTGACTCCCACAGACAAACCTGCATTTTGTAATTTGTTTAAAGTCTGCTCCAAGATCAAATCATGTTCACTGCGATTTGCTCCCCACATCAGCACGTCATCTTGGAATACCAATACTTTGGGCAAACCATCTAATATCTTGCACATTACTCTTTGAAAAACCGCAGAAGCGGACGCTAAACCAAATGGAGGAATACAGAACACGCCGGAGTCTGCGAATTTGGTGTGAAACAAATTGATTACCTTGGGCACACTCTGTCGAGAGATGGAGTAAAACCTAAAAAGAAATTATTGGATGCCATTGCAAATGCACCATCACCATGTGACAAAGAGCAATTGCGTTCATTCCTGGGTCTTGCGGAATTTTATTCCAAGTTCGTTCAGCATTTTGCTGACAAAGTACATGTCCTGAGAGTACTAATGAAAAAAGGCAACAAGTTTGAATGGTCAGATGAGTGTCAAAATGTTTTCCTATCCATTAAAGAACAGATTGTGAAGGCTGTAGTGTTACAACCCTTCAACCCGTCAGATCATAGTATGATTGTGGTGGATGCCAGCGCATATGGTTTGGGTGCAGTACTTATGCAGAAACATCTAGGACAAGAACGGGTAGTGGCCTTCGCATCCCGCACCCTTAAGGGTGCTATTTCCATTGATGAGTGGAAATCTGCAGTGGCGGCAGATCCCACTTTCAAGGATTTAATGATTGAATTATCCAATCCCTCTAGTTAAAGTTTTGTTCTTAAGAAAAAATTTGGTGAATTTTGGACAGTTTGGACAGAACTTTCGGTTGTTGACGGCGTATTTCGCAGAAATGGTAGGCTGGTAATGCCTGTAAGTTTGCATCCCAGACTCGTAAAACTACTGCATGAAGGACGCAGTGGCATGTCTGGTATGAAAAGGAAGGCTAGGGAGACATTTTGGTGGCCAGGGATGGATAGGAGTGTGGAAGAGCATGTACGAGGATGTATAGAGTGTATGTGTAGTGACAAAACTCATCATGTAGAGGAATCTCCTATTGTTTCCACAAATTTTCCGAGCAAACCATGGGAAAGAGTAGCTATGGACATATGTGGACCTTTTTCTGGCAAGGGTATATAACTAATACATTTGCTTTGGTATTAATTGATTACCAGGAGCAGGCCCTGAAGCCGCTACGAGGCACGTTGGCGCAAGGGGGTCCAGGCTCATTCACTGATTTCTTTTAAAACTGCTTTTAAATTTCGAATTGAATTGGGGAAACTTTGTTTTTAATAGTCAATAAGTGGAACACTGTTCTAAAATTGTGTTTTATGTAATTGAGCTGGGTTATAGCTCCTAGGGGAAGTTTATTCACTCTGCACTCGCATTTTGGCGGCCATTTTCGGGTCAGCGCTCTAGTCGCTGGACCCTGACCGGGCTACTTAACAGCCCGACGACGCGACCGCGCAGCAGGCCCTGAAGCCGCTACGAGGCACGTTGGCGCAAGGGGGTCCAGGCTCATTCACTGATTTCTTTTAAAACTGCTTTTAAATTTCGAATTGAATTGGGGAAACTTTGTTTTTAATAGTCAATAAGTGGCACACTGTTCTAAAATTGTGTTTTATGTAATTGAGCTGTGTTATAGCTCCTAGGGGAAGTTTATTCACTGTGCACTCGCACTTTGGCGGCCATTTTCGGGTCAGCGCTCTAGTCGCTGGACCCTGACCGGGCTACTTAACAGCCCGACGACGCGACCGCGCAGCAGGCCCTGAAGCCGCTACGAGGCACGTTGGCGCAAGGGGGTCCAGGCTCATTCACTGATTTCTTTTAAAACTGCTTATAAATTTCGAATTGAATTGGGGAAACTTTGTTTTTAATAGTCAATAAGTGGCACACTGTTCTAAAATTGTGTTTTATGTAATTGAGCTGTGTTATAGCTCCTAGGGGAAGTTTATTCACTCTGCACTCGCACTTTGGCGGCCATTTTCGGGTCAGCGCTCTAGTCGCTGGACCCTGACCGGGCTACTTAACAGCCCGACGACGCGACCGCGCAGCAGGCCCTGAAGCCACTACGAGGCACGTTGGCGCAAGGGGGTCCAGGCTCATTCACTGATTTCTTTTAAAACTGCTTTTAAATTTCGAATTGAATTGGGGAAACTTTGTTTTTAATAGTCAATAAGTGGCACACTGTTCTAAAATTGTGTTTTATGTAATTGAGCTGTGTTATAGCTCCTAGGGGAAGTTTATTCACTCTCCACTCGCACTTTGGCGGCCATTTTCGGGTCAGCGCTCTAGTTGCTGGACCCTGACCGGGCTACTTAACAGCCTGATGACGCGACCGCGCCGCTGGCGCGCCAAAGGCGCGCCTAAGGCAAGCCCGTCTGCGCCCGTCCGCGTCCAGACGGGTCCAGGGGCCATACACCCTGCCTCACCTAAATCAGACAGGTATGTTTACAGTGTGGAGAATCTAAAAGAACTTATGCCTGCACCTAGAACTAAATGTGCCCATTCGATTAACCCAAATAACTTAGTCACTAACTGTGAGCACTGTACTTTCAAACCTAGGCCACATTTGCTCACCCCCCCTTCTGTAGATCCGCCTAGTAAACAATTCAAGCTTCTATTACTGAACTGTAGATCCCTACCTAAACATGCCAACGAATTATCCATGTTGTTAATGGACAAAAGTCCTGATGTTCTATTTCTTACCGAGACCTGGACGAATGTAACCACTGATCCCGATATCGTCCAAACACTCCCTCCTGACTATACGGTGTCTAAACTGGATAGGATTTCCAGGAAAGGAGGGGGAATTGCTATCATTCATAAAAACTTCCTCACTTGTCGAACGTTCGGGAGTCCTTTGCCAGACTGTGAGAACTTTCAGTTCTCTATAGGATTTTCTCCTGCACTTTCATTTTTGGGGATCTTGATCTATCGTCCCCCTGGACCTCTGGGTCAATTTCATAAACAACTACCGGAAATAGTGGCAGGTCTAACAGGCATCACCTCAAATTTCACTTTACTTGGCGATTTTAACATTCACTTTGATGATGATACTTCGACTATTGCAACAGAGCTCTCTTATGATCTTGTAGCTCTTCAATTATTTCAGAAGGGGTCTCAGGCCACACACACAAAAGGACACCTTCTTGACCCCATATTTTCCAATCTAGAGGAGCTACTCTGCCAGGAACCTATCCCCATTCCTTGGTCAGATCACTTTTGATTCCCTTTTTCTGGTCCCCCTCTCAAGTTATAGCACCTTCTCGGCAAACTCTAATAACGGCACGTAGTTGGCCGAAACTCTCTATAGAAACATGGACCTCTGTGTTAGAAAAGTCCAAGCCACCCCCTCACCCCGATCCCACTTTAGCCAACGACCAATTTAATAAGTGGATTGAGGAGACACTAGACCAGGTCCTCCCCAAAAAGACTACCCAGATACATATTGGATCTAATAGATTGCCCTGGTATACTCCCAAACTGCGAGAACTCAAGCAGATATGCAAAAAATGTGAGAGGACCTGGAGGAAGGAATTCTCCCCTAGTAGGAAAAGGGACTACAGGGAGGCCATCAAAGCTTATAAGATGGAAATTAAAAAGGCCCAGACCTGTTACTTCGAGGAGAAAATTTCACTCGCAGTAAACTCCCCTCGTGAAACATTTCGTATTGCGAAGAAACTTTTGAAAGTTCCGCCCCCTCCTGATACCTTCGAAGTAACAGATCAGCGCTGCAACGAGCTTGCCGAGTACTTTCACAACAAGATCCAATTAATATGTTGTGTTTTCACCCCAATGGATCACCACACGAGCCCCCAATCTAAAGCTGTTAGCCCTCAGAGCCTGGAACCATTACTGGAAGCCTTTCCCCCAATGAATGAGGAGACTTTCCAGATAACCTCAGCACTCGTGAAAAGCGGGTCACCCAGTGACCCTGCCCCACTCAAAATGTTGAAACTAGTGGCCAAATCTGTGGGCCCTCCTATTTTAGACCTGATTAACTCTTCACTTGCTGCCGGTATGGTCCCATTACCATGGAAAAAACTATGGTGAAACCTTTATTGAAAAAACCTAGCCTTGACCCGGATTGTCTGGCTAGTTACCGGCCTATTTCCCTACTTCCAGGGGTAAGTAAAATTGCTGAGAAGCATGTCAACTCAGTACTATCCAGACACCTGGAGGTTTCGAACCTTCTACATCCCTCGCAAACAGGCTTCCGCCCAGGCCAAGGAACCGAAACAGCCCTACTAGCAGTCATCGAGGAATCTAGGAAAATCCTCGATGCAGGAGGCTCCTTGTCTGTGGTCCTTTTGGACCTAAGCGCAGCCTTTGATACGGTTAGTCACCGTATTTTGGTTGAACGACTCAGTAGCCTGGGTGTGTCAGGAAGTGCTCTGACCTGGCTACAGTCGTTCCTGGAGGACAGAACTTTTCAAGTTTTCGTGGGGGGAGCCAGTTCAGACCCTTGGCATTTACACTGTGGGGTTCCTCAGGGGTCATCTCTGAGCCCCACTTTGTTCAATGCTTATATGGCTCCTCTTGCCAACATCGTCTCTCCCTTCGGGGTCCATATTATTACATATGCAGACGATACTCAACTGGTGGTTGCATTGAATCATGTTGATAGGGCTTCTACTCGTCTCTGTCCCTGCCTTGAAGAGGTAATAAAATGGATGAAACATTCTCATCTCAAACTGAATGGGGAAAAGACTGAAATAATGCTCCTTGGCAACCCCTCCCTCTTCAAAGCAGACACCATGTGGCCAGCATGTATGGGCCCGCCACCACTTCCTAAGCCAGAGATCAAGAGCTTAGGTGTCTGGCTGGACTCAGACCTTAGTTTTAAAACCCAAGCCAGAAAGGTGGTGGCTTCCTGCTTTGGTATGTTAAGAACTCTTCGTAAAGTGCTTCCGTTACTACCATTGCAATCTAGAAAATCATGGTCCAGGCGCTGATTTTATCACGCCTGGACTACGGAAACGCCCTCTATCTGGGCGCCCCAGGCTCAGTCCTGGCTAAACTCCAGACCGTGCAGAATTGTGCGGCAAGGACTCTCCTGGGAGTCCCGCGACATCATTCGGCTAAACCAGCTCTGAAGTCGCTCCATTGGCTTCCTGTTCGGGAAAGAGTTTCTTTCAAGGCCTTGTGTATAGCCCATAGGCTGATTAGAGGAAAAGGACCAGCCATTATAGCCCCCTGGTTCAGCCCTATCGAGCTAACAGGTGTCTGCGTTCAGATGAGCTTCATCTGGCCGTGGTTCCTAGAATCAGGAGGGCTAGAAGTGGGGGCGGCTGTTCTCTTACAATGCCTCTAGGCTCTGGAATTCTCTCCTCTTCAGTTACGCAAAGAATCCAACCACCTCGCCTTTCGTAAGGCTCTGAAAACCTGGCTCTTCCCCAAATAACCTGTAGGGACTTCATCTGCCTGCTTAGCGCTGGGATGCCTTCGGGTAGCCATGCGCTCTATAAATGTCACTTCATTCATCCATTCTAAATGACCAGAGGTGGCTTTTTCTGGTGAAATCAAAGCTGCTAACATAATTGAATTTTGTGACCAAATCTTCCGCAGAGAAGGGTGTCCTAATATCTTAGTTACAGACAATAGACCCCAATTTGTAGCAGAGGAATTCAAAGCTTATCTGTCCAGGATGGGAATTTCCCACCATACCACTGCCGTTTATAACCCCAGAAAAAATGGTTTGGTCGAGAGATTCAACCGTGTTTTGAAGCAGTGCATTCAATTATCTGAAAATTGTGGTGGGGATTGTAAGCAGGCGGTAAAAGAAATGTTGTGGAGTTACCGCACCACTCCCCATTCTGTTACGAAGGAGACTCCGTTAATTCTCCTTAAAGGTCGGCAACCAGGTACGAGAGTTTCTCCTGCCTGGATGATCAAGAATTGTTCACGTAAAGTGTGTAAGAAGAATTTAGATGGCACGGTCAAAAAGTACCAGGACAAATATGTGTGCAGACATAATGACAGATTAAAAAAGGGAAGATGAGTGTTTGCAGTTGGTGATTGGGTAAGAACTAACAATCATGGTGTTCAAAAAAGGGGACTGTCAAAATGGTCAGTGCCCAAATGCATCACCAAAGTCGCTGGAAGCAATGTATGGTTAACCGAAGGTAAAAAATGGAATATTCGCAGTGTCACCATATGTAATGCTGTGGAACGAGATATGTGGTTGAAACGGGTGGGAAGTGACCAAGAGAAGGTGGAAAAGGCTTTATACGATGTGCCCAATCATGACTTGTCGGTTACATTAAGGAGCACCAAACGAGTTAGGCAAAGTCCAAAGTTGCAGAAGGATTATGTGTGTCATTAACATGTTACTATATTTTCTTTCTAGGTATTTTGCATTCCAGGTATTGTGTACAAACCCTGGATAACTTTCATCCATATGTTTGTTTAAATTGTTTTTATTCTATGATAGTGGTAATCCTCACTCATGTGCCATGTTAAGTTATTTGTGTTTATTTTATCGTTGTTGTTATTGAAGGGGAGATGTGTTGTATCCTAGCAACCCTGTGTACATTCCATTCTTGTTTACTAGCTTCCAGAGGTTCTGGAAGCTGCACAGAGAGTGGAAGGCGGTTGCTGCTGGGTGGACTTGTCTAGGGGTTGTTCCTCTCTTCTTAATAAAGATATATGTTCCTTACTCTTGTCTGCGCCTCTTAAAAGGTGTGCTTTCAGTGTCCTCATGAGAATCCTACTGTAGATGTATTTAGAGGCACTTGCATTAGTATTATGGCTCAGAATGAGAAATTTATATTTTTAAATTCATGAATACCACTAGGAAACACTAAGGTGTCCATTACGATACCGGGCGGTAAAAAATCCGCCATCCACCATAGCGGTAAAAATCGCCCGCCTACACCGTCTGAATACCGACCGAGCAATTACGATGCCGCGAAGCGAACACCGCCCGCGGCGGAAAAAAACCCAAAAATACCGCCTGATCATGTCCGATTCTAAGTCCACCTGTCCGCCACGGACGCAAATACGCACGACAACCAAAAACTGCCCGCCCTGACGATCTAGACACCGCCCGTGAAATTAGGATCGCTCCGACATGAGCGCGGTAATTACATAAATACACCGCCCGTCATCGTAAACAACAGAGATGGAAATGGACACGGCGGAAGCCCTGGCGTCCACGTCCCTGCACAGAAACCATCCGCGGACCCAAACAAACACACACAACATGGCCAACAAGTCCACACAGCAAGCCACGCACAAACACAGTACACATCCCGAAAACACCCCCCCCTGGACAAACAAATAAACTACTAATCCCAGAACACCAGCCACAACACACCTGAAAACAACAGACCATCATGACACACCCACATAGGTAAGCACAAAAGCAGCCCCTTCACAGACCACAATCCCTTGCAACACTACAAAGCAGAGAAGAGAGGAGAGAACACAGCGACACAGCAAGGACAGCAGCACACCACAGATACGCACCCATCACACCCACCACCACCAGCACCACCAAACACCAGCACCACAAACGACCTGCACATCACACACCACACACACACACCGCACCAGCACCACAAACACCAAACCACACACCATGGCAGCACACAGAATGCCAAAGTTCACTTCAACTGAGCTGACGGTCATGGTCGACGAGATCATCAAGGTGCACCCACAAATCTTTGGCAACCAGGTCCAACAGACAACAGTAGCCACCAGAAATCGGATGTGGAGCAGGATCGTAGACCAGGTCAATGCAGTAGAGAACGTGCCACGCAACCGAGGTGAAATCACCAAGAGGTGGCACGATATGAAAAGGGAGGTCAAGAAGAAGGAGGACAAGAATCGGCAGCTGGCTGACAGGACTGGCGGAGGTAATCCCGCGCTTTTCAAGACCTTCAAGGCGTGGGAGGAGAAGGTGCGAGGCATCATACATCCGGAGAGTCTCACCGGAATACCAGGGGGAGTGGAGGCTGGTAAGTACAAACAAATGTATACCAGCACACCGCTATGTACTCACATGCACTACCACTATGCCATAGCTCCGAGGGACAAACACCCCCATGTCCAGTACACAATACACAAGACATCACTCACACATGCAACAGACACTACCACACACTCAGCCCAAACCGACCAACTAACAAAACCATGGAGGCATGTGTACAGTCAGCCAGCACCGCAACTCCCACCAGGTCCCCTTGTACTCCAAAGGTGCCAGAAGGAGCACTCACCACACCCACACCCATGTGTCAGCCATAGCTGCAGTAACCGACAAGTAACAGGTAAGTAGCCAGAACACAAAGTCAGTGGGTGGGAGGGGGACAGCTGCAGTACAACACACCCCAGGCCCCAGTCCGACAGCGCAGCAAGGTGGAGCACACCCCACACCCATGTGTCAGCCACTGCAGTGCACACCTTCAGCCGACAGGTAGATATCTCACCCTACATGGAGGGGTTTCTGTGGGTGGTAAGCCAGCACCACAACTCACAACACCGCCCCCACTCCCACAGACCAGCAACATGGAGCACCCCCTCCCATAACCATGTGGCATCCATAGCATTGCGCACTCAAAAACAACCTGTAGGTGGAAAACTGTACAGGGCGGGGTGTCTGTAGGCATGAGGACTGTATTACGACTAACACATGGGACATGTCACGTAGCAGGGGAACACGCAGCACTGCTCCCTGTCACAATCATGTCACCAATGTGCACACGGACATGTATTACAGAGTCATACCCCACATGACCCATCACAAACACAGCAACACCTAAGGAGCCACGCCTGCATGCACAAGTCCCACTGGAGCACAGACCCACACGGCGGGCACCGTGCCACTCATCACACACATCAGCAACACCATCGAAGTCTTGACCATGTAGTCCTTACTGCCTGTTACCCACACATCGTACAACAATGCCCATGTAAGTCCAACCTGCCTAGAAGTAACAGCGTGGGACCACAATAATGCACATACACACCACTGGACCCATGAAACACACAGGCACACAATGCACATTCAACATATCATCATTCTCATCTGTCAGCCCCTGTGTCATGAAAGGTATGTCATCCGAACAGCTGGCCCTCATACAGTAGTTATGCAAAGATACCTGCCCATGACAAATAATGTGCCTGCAGTGACTGAAGCGCACGTCACACTGTGATCAACAACATACATAATATAGTCAACACCCCAAGAGCACTGCATTGCTGCACATGGCCGAGGGTAGCACGCACACCAAGGAATTGGCCCATCTGCAATACGTCGTGTGGCACACAACCATCACTCACTCACTACAATGCTTGCAGTGTAATGTCCATAAATGATAACAGTGAGCAGATATGCTGGGGATGTCAGACATACACACACCTTTGTCTCTGCACTGTCATGTAGCCAAAACACATGTCCCGTTCTGCACCCATATGTCACAGTATGTACCCCAAAACCATATTTCACCTCAAAAGCGTTGAGGGGGCTGTACCCCCTTTTCCCATCTGCGTTACTAAGCATTCCATTTGAACCCCAAAACCATATTTCACCTCAAAAGCGTTGAGGGGGCTGTACCCCTTTTCCCATCTGCGTTTCTAAGCATTCCATTTGAACCCCAAAACCATATTTCACCTCAAAAGCGTTGAGGGGGCTGTACCCCTTCTCCCATCTGCATTTCTAAGCGTTCCATTTGAACCCCAAAACCATATTTCACCTCAAAAGCGTTGAGGGGCTGTACCCCTTGTCCCATCTGCGCTTCTAAGCGTTCCATTTGAACCCCAAAACCATATTTCACCTCAAAAGCGTTGAGGGGCTGTACCCCCTTGTCCCATCTGCGCTTCTAAGCGTTCCATTTGAACCACAAAAGCATATTTCACCTCAACATCGTCGATGGGTCTGGAGCCCACATACACCCGAACCACAAAATGTAGGAGTATAGCAACACACACCCATCGGCATTGCTAATCCGTCCAATGCCACATGTTCACATCCCACAGTTCCATCGCCTTGCCCACGCATACACACATCGTACATCCACACACACGCCTCTGGGAAACCTGTGCACGACAGTGCACAAACTGTGAATGTCAGACAACCAATACATACTTTGCTAGGTGCAACACATTAACCTATCTCATTCTCCCCACAGGTGCCGAACTGCTGGACGCTGGAGAGGGAGACAGCAGCCAGCACAGCCAGTCCGCAAGCCCCCGACCCGGACTCACGGATGTAGAGGAGCTGGACACCTCCTCGGACGTGGACCACCCAGCAGGCCCATCTGGTGTGGCAGGGCACAACCGCTCCCCAGGGCCCCTCCTACCCACCAACCCATCGCCCAGGGCTGCTGACCAGTCACAGACCCCTGCTGCCACGGTCGTTGCGGCCACCACCACCGCCGCAACCACCACCACCGCCGCAGCCACCACCACCGCCGCAACCACCACCACCACGTCATCCCTGGCCACAGCCCCAGCGCAAGGGGTGGCCCGGCCGTCGGGGTCCACCCTGGGAGCCAGAACGAGGACCGTGGTGGCTAGTGGGCAGGTCGGTGGCAGCAGTACTGGTAGGAGGAGCAGGGTCAGGCCAACGCCATCTGTGCCTGGGAGCCAAGGCCAGCCGCAAATCGACAGAGTCCTTGGGGCCTATGAAGAGGCCCAAGGAGAATGGGCCAGGTCGGCTAGCGACACATGGGAGGTCCTTGGGGTGTTGAGGGCCATGAACGCCCATATGGGCCAAATGGTGGCTCTCATGGGCCAGCTGGTGGTGGTGTCGAGGGCACAAGCAAGGCCAGCAACACCACCTCCGCCACCACCTGCTGTGGCGCAGGGTCGTGCAGCATCGCGTTCCCCTGCGTCCACAGCGAGTGAGCACTCCTCAGCCACCACCAGCAGCCCACCAACACACCCCCCCCTTCAAAATGTGGAAGGGGCCGTAGGAAGAGGAAACAGGTGTCCAGAGAGGACTTCGCCCGCACCAAACGCCAGTGAGTCAGCCAGCCACCTTGACCACCTACTGCATTGACTTGTAATACGATCCTACCCCACACTGCCATGTGAATGGCATGTGTCTGTTGGACTGTGGACATAGGACTAAATGGGTACACCTTGAGCATCACGCAGCCATGACCGTCAACTCATAGTCACTGCACGCACCACTTTTGTCAACACCTTGCACACAATAACATGTCACAGCTGTAAATAAATACACCTTGATCACAATCTGCTGTTTGTGCCCTGTGTTTATTCAACAATGTGCAACCGCCACCATGAGCAGAAATGCATCTGCTGCGTGGTATGTCGATGGGACAGGAGAGGCTGTAGGGACCTTTGGGTGAAAAACAGAACAAGAGTACATTCAATGAGTGTGTCACACACTCATCACACAGTACTTGTCACCAACTACAAGCAATGTACACACATCTCACAGAGCAACAGGGCACAATGCAACAGCCACTGTCAGTGGCATACTAACCTGGACATGGACCATTGACACACAGCACTCAGTGAACAAAAGGCCTCCGTGACAGAGCACACATACACCTGCACAACTACAGCTACTTCAGCCGTCGTAAATGGACACTCACCGTCAAGTGAAGTAGCGGGCGATGAGCTGCTGACGCACATTCACAGCTTCCTCCTCGCCACTGTCCTCGTCACTGGACCCATCCTGGTCTGCAGGCTGGGGCCCTGGATGATCACAGTCATCCACTATTAGGGGGATCTGCTTGCGAATAGCCAGATTGTGCAGCATGCAGAAGGCACTACTATCTGGCACACCTTCTGTGGGGAGTACGCCAGTGCACCCCCGGTGCGGTCCAGGCATCTGAACCTGGACTTGAGGAGGCCAAAGGTCCGCTCCACCACACGTCTGGTCCTCCCATGTGCCTCATTGTAGCGGTCATCAGCTGGGGTCCGAGGATTACGTAATGGGCTGAGCAGCCAAGGCCCATTCGGATAAGCAGAGTCCCCTCGGTGTGAGGAATACCGAGATTAGTTGCAATTCCAACTGTCCCCAAGACAGCATCGCACAACAGCCACGCTACACGAGTACACATACTCACCAACAATCCAAGCACGGTCCGGTTGCAGATTGGTCATCAGACGTGGTAGGATGCTGTTGCGCATGATGTGCGAGTCATGGGCCGATCCTGGGAACTTCGCACACACGTGTGAAATGACCATGTCCGCAAGGCACACCACTTGCACATTCAGGGAGTGGGTGTGCTTCCTATTCCGATAAATGTGCTCCATGGCCTGTGGTGCTACAAGGCCAATATGGGTGCAATCGATTGCACCAACAACGTGGGGGATCCGTCCAAGGGCATAGAAATCACCCTTCACTGCCGCCAATTCACGTGCCCTGGGGAATCTGATGTACCTGTTCCTGTACAGCATCATAGCTGACAGTACATCACGAAGCACCATGCTGAACATGGGCTGGGACATCCCACTTCCACTGCCCACTGTGTGTTGGAATGACCCAGTGGCGAAGAAATGCAGTGCAGACATCACCTTAGCCGTGGGGGTAAATGCAGTTGGATACACCCTGCGAGGACGGAGGTGGGGTTCCAACAAGGCACATAGGCGATGCAGGGTGGGTCGGTCCAGACGGAATTTCCGGATTACCTCCACATCCTCCATGTCTGACAGCAATTGGTAGGGGCGATGTATGTTTGGTATCCTCCTAGGAAAGATGGAAGTGGACACATGTGAAAGCAACACGCCACAGGGCATTTCCACATACACAAAACACAAATGACTGGCCAAGCAATAGAAACACAGAACAGCTGACAAGTAGGGACAGCACAGCCACAATACACTTGCACAGGTCCCCTGCCAATTGCAATGGGCAGTGACACACACCATTGCTATGAGCATGCACATGGGGATTTAGGCCTTAATAACTTGTAAGGCATGCTTATGGTATCAGACTGCATATTTGGCAAGCGGCAATACCACGGCAACATAACTGGCTGCTGTGCATGACACTGCTTCCGAGGCTGAGTGAGTATGGCACACACCAACAACGCTATGGACATAGGCTGAGCGGCCAAAACAAGTGGGACCTGTAGCACGAGGGGATATGAGACAGTCATTGATGTCCCTACTGCACCCTATGTACAGCACTGTACGGATCACACCTCCAGAAACATTGACAGGTGTACACATTGACAGCTCCATGCCAACACGGCTGTGTGATTGCCAATACACATCACAAGTGACACGTAGCGTTGCACGTGCCAGGTGGCAGATGTACATAGTGAAAGTTGGCATGTGTGTGCATATGCATATCCCATGCTCCCATGCCAATGTATACATGATGATATGCTAACAGACATGTGGAGGCTGGGCACTGGCCGTCACTGCCTATGCACACAGCATGTTGTGGCCCTGTCCATTGTGGACCTGCTCCCACACACAAATCATGGCCACACCTGCAGATGCATTGCGCACATTATACTGTGTGGTGCACATGGCATCAGCGGACTGTACCCGCCATGGGCCAGGCCCTTGCGGCCAACTCCAATGACCCTCGCGGTTGCACCCTGCGTGTTCCACTATGGAGGTAAGCGTCCCGGGCCAGCTGGGAGCAGGCCATCGTCTGCAATTGAAGCTGGCAGACATGGTACACAAATTGCAGCAGCTTGGACCCACTGAACCTGCCCCAGGGGGCTATATGAGTGTGGGAGTGTGACCGGCATTACCACAGCTACCTGGGATTGCAGCCTGGCATCCCTCAACAACACCTGCTGCTGCCACCTGTCCACCTTCACGTCGATGATGCTGAGGATATGTCCAGGTCCACTCACCAGCGAGGAGCTGGAGATCCTGGATTCCGAGCTCAACGCACACTGCACATGGCTATTCCTTGCGAAAGTTGTGTGTGAGAGACAACTGCAGTGTGTGTGGGAGTGCATGTGGGGGACACACATGTCGTTGATCCGCAGCACTATGAGTCAGAGCCTGTGGGGTTCAAACATGCACTGCTCACCATGCTGACTGCAGGTGGCAGGGGTATGTGAGCTCTCGGGCGCTTTGACATGTCTGTCCCTCCCGAGTGGTGGTACATGGCAACTTCATGTCAGACATCCAGTGACACAGACAATTGGCAATGCAGGTCTCAGTGCACTTTTTGCTCGTGTGAATGTCAGGCTGGGGCTATGCTGCCCTTCTCAGTCCCAGCAGGCCCGGCCTGCACATTGACTGCACAATGCCAGTAGGTGACATCACAGACTGCCTAGTGGGTTACATGTGTCTCCTGTTCAGGACCCTCCGGATAAGCGCAAACTCAGCCCTGTCGATTGGACACACCATGCCTCGTGATAGGGATGTGTGTGAGTTAGTGGCACTGAATGTGACCTCCAGTGCGGGGTGGGGCATGCACAGGGCGAGTACGTTGATTGTTGCGCAGTGTTGGTCACAGTGGGTACACCCACACCGATGTGTTGTCTTGTGATATTTTGCTAGGTCCGCCTGACAATGGACAGTAGATGTGGGCAGACTACACATTGCACGATGTGCTGTCTATATGCATGTGCCTTCACACCAGGCACAGCTGCCCCTGCACATGTGACCCCTGCTGCCCTCAGTGCTGGGTCTGTTGAGCTGATGCGCCATCTGTGCGTGGGGCAGACAGCTCTCCTCACTTCCGTCATTGCCCATGACATCACTTTGCCGCAGGTGACATGTATCATGGAGGGCCCACATGTACGCGTGGGTGGACTACACAAGACTGTCCGATGGTTGTCACACCCAGTCAGTGCTACGAATGGGAAGGATGTGGTGCTGGTACACATTTATATGTGTCGAGTGTGTGGGTCTAGGTGCGGGGCTACATGCAAGACATGGGAAGTTCCTCGGCTTATCTACTAGTTGCAATACACACGAGACACGTCTTTTTATGACCACATCAGGGTCATTCCTTAAACTAACTGGAAGTCAGACAGTCATATGTTACCCTGTACTCATGGCCTCCCCTCGCTCACCCAAATATGCGTTTGCACCTGAGAAGCCAGCGCATGCACAAGCAGCTCCAAGCTCGCCCCAGAGAGGCCAAGGAGTGTATGTGTGGGGCCAGTTGAACAAGTGGTCTGTCTCGCGGTATAATAAGTGGCGGGACGCCGTACACCTGCGTGGTGCCCCGAGTCGAGACCCGGGCAACATTGACAATGCATGACAGGCTCCGCAGTCCGGATACACCACCTGCAACACACAGAGGCTGTAGCTGCCCTAGCGGCCCAGGCCGCGTCCAACTGGAGCTCATGGACCCACACATTCACTCTTTGGCCTCTCTGGGGCGAGCTTGGAGCTGCTTGTGCACGCGCTGGCTTCTCAGGTGCAATGGCATGTAACGTGTGTGGGAATATAGGCAATGAGTGAGATGGTGCGAGCCACCTTCCGTGACGTCACTCCTGCTCGTGATGTGTGCGTCACCCCACTACTTCCATTTGACTTGTGCCATACTACATATTGAGGATGTGTTGCCTGCGTGATGTGACCAGGAGGAGCGCGCCATGACCTCTCACCCACCATGCTCCACTGCCATCCCGTGCCCTGGATTGCCTGTGCAGGTGGACAATGTTGGGGATACACCTGGTCGACAGGGGATGTGAGTGCCTTGGCAAGGGCCTGGCGGACGCACAGCAGTATCCAGCATGTCCACAGAGGGTGGGCTGACGTCTACACCTGATGCAGCATTGATCGTGTGCCCGCCTGTTGTGCACACACGGTTCACATTCATCCCCAGACAGGTGGTCTTTACAAATTCCCAGGAGAGCGGTGATGTACTGCTCCGGAATCCTCCCAAAACAGCGTGTTTCAACATTGCATGTGCGCACCTACCCATCACACCCACCCACCTGAGCCAAGCGTAACTCCCGCTTCACATGACACATGTGTGTCTTCCACAGTTGTGCTACTCATTAGCGTTGACATCCAATGACAGTGGACTACATGGTCATCTCACGACTGCCGTGTACTTCACACACTCTCATCCTCTCTCATTCGTACTCGTGGAATGAATAAGCAGAGACACATATTTACTTCAAGCCATGTATTAGGACTTATGTCCTCTGTGATGCAGTATAGTGGACACTACTGGCAGCGAAATGCATGTGGAGGATATACTCAGCATGATTACACATAGCATAGGGTGTAGGGGTACATGTGATTAGTTGTTGACTGTGGGATGTGGGTTTCAGAGTTACAACTGCTTAGCCGTTGCTGTGCTAATGTGCATTTGCTAATTACTGTGGGGCTGCTGACTTTGACACAGACAGTATACATTTTGCCTACCAGACCGCTTGACATCATGGGCACAGTACATCTCAGTTCCATGTTACAGGTTTGCTGCTATAGTTACTCATACACACGTGCGTGAGGGGTGTCATCAGGGCATGGGCCTACGTGCATGCAACGGCGTCCCACTTGTTGTTGCAATGTGGTGGCTACTGGACATGACACAGTCACTGGGGTCATGTTGTAGGGGGATGCACTTGTTGTCCATGCAAAAGTCCTGGCACGGAAGTTCAGAGGGAGGTGAGGTGACAGCTCTCACATACTACAGCCAAACGATTACTGTCCACTGACCGGTGCATATGTTCATGGGCGCAGGATACATATTATGGCATAGTTGTATGTGCAGTGTTGTCCATGTGGTTGCCATTCACAAATCCCATGCCTCTGCCTCCCCCTGTTCATGCAGAGTTACTGGATGTAATGAGGAACAGAGTGCATGTCCCGAAATTATCCGATATCATGGCAGTGTTGTTAATGGTGTGGTGTTAGTTGCAGGTTGTATAGTATAGTTGTTGTACTGGTAACTGCTAAGTCCGTGCGGAGCCAAGCATAGGTACGGTGTAGGACATCATTGTTCAATTGGGGGTATTGCGTCGGGGTCCGACGAATTGACAGGTTGTCAGGTATGCGATACCTTGCAGCAGGGCTTCCATGGCATTGGTGGTATACATGGACGCCATCCAATGAAGCGGATGGTGGCTGTCAAGGTGTTGGTCGTAAGTTGTCCCTTGTAGGAGCCTGATGGGACATGTTGGATGACATTCGATGAAACTGTGATCCAGAATACGTCGTGTGGAGGCACAGTGGTCCCATTGCAGTGTGGGTCCGATTGCAGCCACATACGCCATGCCCCCATAGGCTGAACAGATCCTGTCGTGGACGTCCAGGGGTTGAACAGTTGTACCAGGTCCGCCATTGGACATGCCGGGTTGGAGAGACATAAATCCACAGGACAGTGGAAGGGACACCTCCGACAGTAGAAGATGGGGATGACGCAGCTGAACAATGCGATGCGGTAAGTTAGTCGGTAAGTTATGTTCAGCAGAGCCAGATTTTCACATCCCAATATCTGTATCAGGTTATGTTTGTACACCTTCATCTGTCCGGCGTAGTTGGGTAGGTGTGGTGCAAGTGCCATTTTGCTGCAGGGCGATGTGATGGCGTGCTCCGGCTGTCTGTGCAGTCTGCAGAGTGCAACCTCCGACGTTGCTGGGAATTCTGTAATGGTCGTAGGGAGGTAGGACTTGGGTTATAGTAGCTTGTGCGGAGGACACGGGCCTCATCCCACATGCTTCTATGAATGGTCAAGGTCAGTGGTGTCTGACTCCTTCCAGATAACTTGCATGTGAACCACATGGGGGAGTGTTATTATTTCTTTTTTCCATTCGAAATGTTCTTTCGTGTTATGCGCTATCTGCCCAGTGGACGGTTCCCTCTGCATGCCTGTGTTGGGCTTTTTTGGGGATAATGACTGTATTGTCCTGCTTGAATGGTTGAGCTGTGGTTTCGGTGTGGGTATGGAAGGCCATTCAGTGCTATCTCCTCTCCCGTGTGTGGGCGGCACGCTGCGTTTCCGCTATACGTTGGGCCTTGTGTGTGGGTGTTATAATTGGAGCCACATGTTGTCGGTCCCCGGGATCTTTGATGTTACGTATTGCATGTCTTGGTATTGGGTTCAGGGTGGTAACGGTGTTTCTGTGTGGTACTGGCGTACCTTTTGCCGACGGGGTCCATATTCTGCTGGGTGATATTTCCGCCGCTGTGTGCTTCGCCATGTTTTGCACACAGGGGTGTGTCCTAATTTGGCGTGACATCACTGACATGTTCGGGTCAGTTGTGTGACGTCAGGTTGGTAACAGTGAATTACCGGTTGGGGACATGACTGTGGCAGGTCTGTCACGTGACATGTGCGTTCAGGGTGGGGCTGGTGTGTGGTGTTTGTTGTGCCCTGTGTTGTTTGTGTGTGGCGCATACATGGCGCTGTCGTTGGGCTCTGCGTTGTGCGCATGTGTGGCTGCGTCTTCGCCGCTGTGCTGCGGGGCCGTGACAGGGACGTTAGTTCCTGGTCCAAGGTAGTGTGTGCCCGGTTGTTACGAGTTGTTTCAATTTGCCCGGTGTGACATTTGTGGGTGCAGTGGTGGATGTGTCGTGTACACGCAGGGGTGTCGGGGGGCCATGTACAGTTCTTCCGCCCTTGCACTGTGTGCGGTGTTTGCGTGCCCTTGTTGTGTGTCTGCCTACCTGCGTCTCTGCGGTGCGTTGACTCCTAGGTTCTGCATCAAGTAGAGCATGGGGAGGGCCTGCAGTGCTGGATTCATGCTCGGGGGTCCGCCTCTTTGGTGTCCGTACTCAGCGATCGAGTTTCCGCCTTGGTTTCTCGTGCGGTGTCTCTTAGCCGTGGGAGCTGTTTGTTTGCGGCATCGTAATTTGTACGCCGGGAGGTACGTGATTTCGTCGGACGATGTGTGTCCATTGGGCCGCGCCGCTACGTGAACGGGCGCACTTTGATGGCGGACGGCGTCGCTGGCTTACGGGCGGTGTTTGGCTGACTTTTCACATCCTAATTGGGCGGGCGTGTGGGCCGCAGCGGGCGGACGGTAACTGGTGGTTTTTACATCCGACAGCACGGCGGTGGTGCTACCGCCCGGCATCCTAATGGGCCCCTAAGTTGGTTCTTATAGCTGCTTAGTGGTCTGAGTTGTGCCAATCTCTTACTGACTTGGGTGCCAGTTAGCCACCACCTTGCTTGGAAGAAGCGTCTGGGCCGGAGAAAGAGTGGGGCATATTTACAAGCCCCTATCGCCACCACAGCGTCACTTTTCCCGATGCTGTGGTGACGATAGGGGCTTTGCCCTTAATCACAAGGCGGAGTTAAGCCACTTAATGTGGCTTAACCCTGCCTTGTGAATAAGACACCATTCCATGCTACACTTAGCGTGAAAGGGGTGGCAATGGGTGTTGTGGTGGGCATTCCACCGCAACACCCATTGATTTTGATGCTGCCCCATATTTACAAGGGTGGTGTAAATATGGGGCAGGGCCAACAGGAAGACCAGGGGAAGCCTGGTCATACCCTGGCGCAACGAGGAGAAATATTTAATTTCTCCCCGTTTTTGCTGTTTCCATGTGTGCTGCATTGTGCAGCACACATAGAAACAACAAAATTCCATTGATTGTTTATGTTCAGGAAGGTGTCCCTTTCTGCACATAAACAATCATTTTAAAAAATGAAGTTTTGCAAACTTCTATGTGTGCTGCACTAAGCAGCACACATTGAAGCTTCAAAACTCCATTTCAGATTGTTTATGTGCAGGAAGGGACACCATTCCCCACAATGGAGGGACCCTTGCACCTCTTGCACTAAGGTGCAATGGTGCTTGCGTTGGCGCTAGCTAGCCATATCAGCGGCAGTGCAGGGGGAAACACAAGGCTGCACCGTATTCTTGTAAATAAATGCAGCCCTGCGTTTCAGAAGTGGCGGAGCGCGCATTAAGCCAAGGAGGCTAACGCCACGCTCTGTCACTTCCTTGTAAATATGCCCCTGTGTTTGACACATACTGTGTTCCGGGGAACACTGCGTTCTTACACGCTTTCTGCTTATTCCCTGCAGGGCAGCCGTGCCCTCTGTTTTACACGTAGCTGAACATCCTCACGAAATATAATCTTGTCACACACCAGGTGTGAGTAATTTGTCCACTCCTGTATCTGTCTTTAATTTCTGGTACTTGATTTCTTCCAATACAAATGCAGGAAACCAAGTTCCAGAGGGTACATGCAATAGCAAGACTAGATGAGCGAGTCATACGTGGCAGGGGAGAGCATAAGATGAAGTATCTGCCTCACCATTGATCTGCTTGTCCTCTTCTTGGTGTAAGTTGAGGGTACTTCAGTCAGCCATCGAGGCTGTGGGCAGCCCATGTGCCAGCCTTCTTTCAGATTACAGGCATCCCATTGTCACTTCCGTCTTGTGTTGCAGCCTAGGCTCTCTCTACCTCTGCTAACCATTGTCTGTGACAGGTGTTTTACACAACAGGTGTCATAGTATCTTCCATGTATTAACTACCATTTGTATTTAGAAATAAGGTACGTTTGTATTAAAGAATGTTTCATAAAAGTATGCTGTTTAATTGCATTTCTATACCAAATGAGCATTTACAAAGCTTATAGACCTGTCTTGGTTGTTGAAACTTAACTAAAAAAAAAATATTCAGCTGCAATGAAAAAAAGCCAAACAAAAAATTGTTTTCTATATAAAATTCCTCTAGGAAATAAATAATTTAATAGGTGATTATTCCGCATACTTTTGGATTGTAAACAAGCCTAAGCACTTAATAGGAGGTGGAGCGATACACCAGACAGCCAGTATTATGAAGTGAGAGAAAAACACTCTTCTGGGTGAAGCCGAGCCCACTTTATCTATATTTTCAAGAATTGGTAATAATAGGTTTGCAGGCAGCTGCGCTGTCAAGCCAGACCTAGAAAGACCTCTTCCTTTTGTGGAGAGCAGTCACTGCTTCCAGGGAGTACAGTTAGAGGGTCCTCCTCCATAGAAAAGGGGAATAAACTCCACCTGTGGAGCTCCTCTTTTAGGGGACAAAATGAAAAAGTCTCCTTGGGTAGTGGAGATCTGCAAATGGCTTCTTCATGGTTTAAAAAGTGCTCTTGGCTCACTGTGGAGGTAACTTCTTAGTCCCCATTACATAATATGTTCCATCTGCTGGGGCAGGTGATAAAGATTACTGCTTGGGTGGACAAAACAGTTATAGTGGCATCAGGAAACAATGCTACTCCACTCATTGTCCTGCCAGGGCAGTGTCATTTCTGCCGGCAACTCAAAGTAGCAGAAATAGATAGCTCAGTAGAGCTGTGGAAGGTATTTTATCTCCCTGTCCATGGACAGAACAAGGATTTTGGTGCCATTGTTAAAGTAACAGTTTCCTGTCCCATCCACAGGTGGCTGCCTCTCACCTTGCTGTAGCACCGGTCCTACACACTACTGCTCTACCCCGAAGAGGGGGCCTCATTGCTCTGCATACATGGGGGGGAGGGGGTTACAGGTTGCATTGGAAGCCTATCCTATCCTACCCCACCACATGCCTCTTCTCTGCAAGACCCACAGGCGCATCTCACAAACTCTCATAAACGTGCCATAATTAAGATCAGAAAAATGTTGATTTAAACCTAGATGTCTGCTGTCTCGGCTTGAAATCTAGTAGTCAAATGTATAATACAGCCGGCAAAGCGAGGGAGCAAGACTCTTAGAAATTGGCACCCCCAAGCAAATAAGCCCTGCCAGCCCCAGAGATGTGTGTACAGGAACCATCGTGTATGCAGATGGTGGGTGAATCCTCATGGCCCCATACTACTCCCACCTTTGTATAATATAAGGTACACTACTGCCTAATACATAAGTGCATCTTAGAACTCCGCACAGGGAGAATGGAATCTTCTGTGCTAATGGACATTTTTTTATGGCTCGACCGAGGCAGCTCATGAGCTGGTGCTTGCGAGGCATTATGTTGTAGATTAAAGAGGGCTTAGATCCTGCCCATTGCTTACCATTGGTTGACTTCATCGTCGCTCTCATTGCCTTTTCTTGCTTTTCATTAGTCAGCGTGGGCTGGTTTCACTTTCTCTTTGTGTGTTTGTCCTTTCCACTAGTCCTGCACTTTCAGAGGTATACTTTTTAGGTCGAGCCTGGGCAGCGCATGCGCTGCTCTGCGAGGCATGCTGTATTCGGTATATGGGCTACCGAGGACCTTGGACACGCCCACCGCTTTTGGTTGGTTAGTTGGGCTGCTTTTTAAAATTCCTTTTATCTGGTTGGTTAATATTGTGCATCTGTCCCACCTTTTGGTGCTTGGTTCCCCCCAGCAGACACTGGCCTGCTGAAGAATGTCATGAGATCCCGGAGGCAAGATCAAGATTACACAAGCATTTGCAATGCAATAGGTTTCGCTTTACTAAAAGTTTGACCTATTGGCGTTGCAAATAATAATGCAACGCCAATAGCTCAATCTTTCAGTAATGCGAGACCTATTGCATTGCAAATGCTTGTTCTACATTAGTTTTCTTGTATTACTGTCAAATGTGTCCACGGCCATCCTCCTAAGCATATGGTCTCTCCAAATACCCTCTATGTTCCATCTTGTCTTCTTTGCTCTGCTACCTAGGTTCTCTTATATGATATAAATGAATAATCATCTATCACCTGTGGGCCCTATTCATAGCCTCTCTGTAACAAAGGCCATTCATGAGTTAAATTAAAATATGATTATTGTAATCAATGGAATAAATGTGTAATTAAGTATGAATCAGCTGGACTGTGCTAAGTGTGCACCTACAGGAGCTAAAAAAGAGCTCATTAATATTAATGAGGTGGCTTTGTGTGTTCCATGTAGAGGTAACACACAGTCCCTATATCACTCCATCCCCCATGTACCATCCCATTCTCCCTTCCCCTCCTTGTGATCAGTTGAATGGTCCTGGACCTGTCCATCCTCTTCTTTGGTGGAGCAGTTGACTGGGAGAACATTGTGAATGTGTGATGGTTCATTGACTGGCTAACACTCATGTGACAGCCGTGCTCTTGCACCATGACGCTGATCTCATAATGACCAGTGCTGTGCGGACACCGCATCAGAAATTCCATAACTTCAATCAACGATACTGTAGGGTTTGAACATTCTACGATGCGGAATATTGCACTGCGAGGCATTTTCCTCTCAGCACTAGAGAATTGTAGCTGATGTTCACCTTTCTGCCCTGATTTTGTCAGGCTTTTCCCAAGCAGAGAGCTGTTTTCCATGGACAAGTTCTACAAGGCTTTACCTGACCAAATGTGTCCATGAGAAACCCAGAGAGTGCAGTAGTGTTACATTTTTACAACACTCCTTAGAGAAGAAACTCTAGTTTCCGCACAAAATCGAATTTACGAGACTTGAAATGAAGGTGTTTGTGGTCTCACAATGAAGTCATAATGTAACATTCAGAGCTTGCTATTATGAAATTTGAGTTCTAATTTAGAATGACAGTTCTACTTTGTATAGGACATTCTAAGTTTGGAATGAGAGTTCTAATTAGGAAATAAAAGAATTCCATTAGAATGCAGATTGGAACCACACTTCTAATTTGCAACGTCAGACCTATGTTTGGAATGCAAATTCTACCCTTGGAATGCCTCTTGCACAAAACATAAAAAGCCTTTTCAGGCTCAAGCAGCAGCTGTGTATGGATATCTTAGGTTCATTTTGTGAGTAGAAATGAGCAGATTCTAAGGCTACAGTTTCGTTGGGCACCTTGTCCCCCAGGGTACCCATAACTACCTTCTATTGAATGAATGTGTGCAATGCTCTTGCAGCTGTGCATAGTCACACAAGAAGGAGTCTATGGCAAGCCAGGCCAGCAGACAGGCATTCACACAGATGAAGGCTCAGAGCCCAGCCATAAGGCCACTGCCAGGCTCTGCTTGTCAGTGCAGAAGAACCCTTAGATCCCACCCTGCCATTTGAATGCCTGAATCACAGCTGTCAAATGGGCAGAGCAGATAGGAGGAAACATAATGAAAATCTTGCATTCATGTGAAGTGCACTAGACCCATCTCACCAGCGCCTTTACAGATTCCTTGAAGATGGGTTTGAAGGACATTCTTTTTGACAGCAACATTGAAAGGAGATGACTATTGATAATTATTGGCCATCGAGGCCACAACATCTGTAGAATAATAAATACCATGAGAAATTCTGAAACAAATCCTCTGACCAATTTTATCTTTCTAGGCAGGTTCAAAATAGTATGCAATAAAGAGAACACAGAAATCCTTAATAATAAGTTCATTGTAACTGACTTCCTTCCCTCAGGCTTTTGGTTCTGTGATGTTATGTGACAGATGGGCCCACATCTATCAACCTAATGTATCACTGCACCACTGTACCAGGCAGCATTGAGTGTTATCAGCGTTTCCCATCAATCGCTTGTGATGTCATCTACTACATCACACCCCGGGCCTGGGAGGCTTGAGACATCATGTACTACATCACACCCCTGGCCCTGGCAGGCTTTATGACATCATTCACCTCTGAGATATATATATAGAGGCGTAGTCGGGCATGTCTACACAGTGTGAGTGCAGTGTGTGGACTGGGATATGAATGGTGTGAAAGAGGTGTGAATGGGGGACTTGGGGGCACCGAGCTAACATCAGACTCGCAGGATGGCCGCGGCAGTTCTGCTTCTCGCGGCCTCTGTCATATGTTGTTTGGTCGTTCAGTGGGAGAAAATAGGCAGCACCTCGCAGACCGCCAGTGAGATGCACTTTGAGATGGGGGCGGAGCTTCCATAAGGTGTGATAAGGCCTTATGAGGTACCTTGTCGTTGCAGCAAACAGCTTTTAATAGCAATTCCTGGGGTTCTCCCACAGGCAAATTCTATTTTGCCTTGAGCTCCAGGAACTCTGGCACCACCCCTATCTGGAGCTGGGTTCGGAATGTCTGTGGGTCTGATGGGAAGCAAGGTAGTATGAATGAAGGTGTGAATGGTGTGAATGTTCAGTAGCAAAGGTCAAAACCTTGGCGTGGTGCTGCTGCTCACAAGTTTACCCAGGAACTTGTGCTAATTTGACCTGTTTTGGATGAAAGGGGCGTGCACTCTTTGATTTCTTTTTCTTCCTGTTCTGTGCCTTGTTCCTAGCTGCTTTCTTCCTGTCCTTTGCTGCTGCCTTGAGTGTTATCAATGTTTCCCATCAATCCCTTGTGATGTCATCTACTACATCACACATCTGACAGGCTTTAGGACATCATTCACCTATTAGCTATATATAGAGGTGTAGTGGGGTATGCACGCATTGTGAGTGTAGTGTAAGGCCCAGCGTATGAATGGTGTGAAAGCGGTGTGAATGTTTGACATATACTGTGTTCCGGGGAACACTGTGTTCTTACACGCTTTCTGCTTATTCCCTGCAGGGCAGCCGTGCCCTCTGTTTTACACGTAGCTGAACATCCTCACGAAATATAATCTTGTCACACACCAGGTGTGAGTAATTTGTCCACTCCTGTATCCGTCTTTAATTTCTGGTACTTGATTTCTTCCAATACAAATGCAGGAAACCAAGTTCCAGAGGGTACATGCAATAGCAAGACTAGATGAGCGAGTCATACGTGGCAGGGGAGAGCATAAGATGAAGTATCTGCCTCACCATTGATCTGCTTGTCCTCTTCTTGGTGTAAGTTGAGGGTACTTCAGTCAGCCATCGAGGCTGTGGGCAGCCCATGTGCCATCCTTCTTTCAGATTACAGGCATCCCATTGTCACTTCCGTCTTGTGTTGCAGCTTAGGCTCTCTCTACCTCTGCTAACCATTGTCTGTGACAGGTGTTTTACACAACAGGTGTCATAGTATCTTCCATGTATTAACTACCATTTGTATTTAGAAATAAGGTACGTTTGTATTAAACAATGTTTCATAAAAGTATGCTGTTTAATTGCATTTCTATACCAAATGAGCATTTACAAAGCTTATAGACCTGTCTTGGTTGTTGAAACTTAACTAAAAAAAAAAATATTCAGCTGCAATGAAAAAAAGCAAAACAAAAAATTGTTTTCTATATAAAATTCCTCTAGGAAATAAATAATTTAATAGGTGATGATTCCGCATACTTTTGGAATGTAAACAAGCCTAAGCACTTAATAGGAGGTGGAGCGATACACCAGACAGCCAGTATTATGAAGTGAGAGAAAAACACTCTTCTGGGTGAAGCCGAGCCCACTTTATATATTTTCAAGAATTGGTAATAATAGGTTTGCAGGCAGCTGCGCTGTCAAGCCAGACCTAAAAAGACCTCTTCCTTTTGTGGAGAGCAGTCACTGCTTCCAGGGAGTACAGTTAGAGGGTCCTCCTCCATAGAAAAGGGGAATAAACTCCACCTGTGGAGCTCCTCTTTTAGGGGACTAAATGAAAAAGTCTCCTTGGGTAGTGGAGATCTGCAAATGGCTTCTTCATGGTTTAAAAAGTGCTCTTGACTCACTGTGGAGGTAACTTCTTAGTCCCCATTACATAATATGTTCCATCTGCTGGGGCAGGTGATAAAGATTACTGCTTGGGTGGACAAAACAGTTATAGTGGCATCAGGAAACAATGCTACTCCACTCATTGTCCTGCCAGGGCAGTGTCATTTCTGCCGGCAACTCAAAGTAGCAGAAATAGATAGCTCAGTAGAGCTGTGGAAGGTATTTTATCTCCCTGTCCATGGACAGAACAAGGATTTTTGGTGCCATTGTTAAAGTAACAGTTTGCTGTCCCATCCACAGGTGGCTGCCTCTCACCTTGCTGTAGCACCCGTCCTACACACTACTGCTCTACCCCGAAGAGGGGGCCTCATTGCTCTGCATACATGGGGGGGAGGGGGTTACAGGTTGCATTGGAAGCCTATCCTACCCCACCACATGCCTCTTCTCTGCAAGACCCACAGGCGCATCTCACAAACTCTCATAAACGTGCCATAATTAAGATCAGAAAAATGTTGATTTAAACCTAGATGTTGTCTGCTGTCTCGGCTTGAAATCTAGTAGTCAAATGTATAATACAGCCGGCAAAGCGAGGGAGCAAGACTCTTAGAAATTGGCACCCCCAAGCAAATAAGCCCTGCCAGCCCCAGAGATGTGTGTACAGGAACCATCGTGATGCAGATGGTGGGTGAATCCTCATGGCCCCATACTTCTCCCACCTTTGTATAATATAAGGTACACTACTGCCTAATACATAAGTGCATCTTAGAACTCCGCACAGGGAGAATGGAATCTTCTGTGCTAATGGACATTTTTTTATGGCTCGACCGAGGCAGCTCATGAGCTGGTGCTTGCGAGGCATTATGTTGTAGATTAAAGAGGGCTTAGATCCTGCCCATTGCTTACCATTGGTTGACTTCATCGTCGCTCTCATTGCCTTTTCTTGCTTTTCATTAGTCAGCGTGGGCTGGTTTCACTTTCTCTTTGTGTGTTTGTCCTTACCACTAGTCGTGCACTTTCAGAGGTGTACTTTTTTAGGTCGAGCCTGGGCAGCGCATGCGCTGCTCTGCGAGGCATGCTGTATTCGGTGTATGGGCTACCGAGGACCTTGGACACGCCCACCGCTTTTGGTTGGTTAGTTGGGCTGCTTTTTAAAATTCCTTTTATCTGGTTGGTTAATATTGTGCATCTGTCCCACCTTTTGGTGCTTGGTTCCCCCCCAGCAGACACTGGCCTGCTGAAGAATGTCATGAGATCCCGGAGGCAAGATCAAGATTACACAAGCATTTGCAATGCAATAGGTTTCGCATTACTAAAAGTTTGACCTATTGGCGTTGCAAATAATACTGCAACGCCAATAGCTCAATCTTTCAGTAATGCGAGACCTATTGCATTGCAAATGCTTGTTCTACATTAGTTTTCTTGTATTACTGTCAAATGTGTCCACGGCCATCATCCTCCTAAGCATTTGGTCTCTCCAAATACCCTTTATATTCCATCTTGTCTTCTTTGCTCTGCTACCTAGGTTCTCTTATATGATATAAATGAATAATCATCTATTTTATGTGGGCCCTATTCATAGCCTCTCTGTAACAAAGGCCATTCATGAGTTAAATTAAAATATGATTATTGTAATCAATGGAATAAATGTGTAATTAAGTATGAATCAGCTGGACTGTGCTATGTATGCACTTACTGGAGCTAAAACAAGAGCTCATTAATATTAATGAGGTGGCTTTGTGTGTTCCATGTAGAGGTAACACACAGTCCCTATATCACTCCATCCCCCATGTACCATCCCATTCTCCCTTCCCCTCCTTGTGATCAGTTGAATGGTCCTGGACCTGTCCATCCTCTTCTTTGGTGGAGCAGTTGACTGGGAGAACATTGTGAATATGTGCTGGTTCATTGACTGGCTAACACTCATGTGACAGCCGTGCTCTTGCACCATGACGCTGATCTCATAATGACCAGTGCTGTGCGGACACCGCATCAGAAATTCCATAACTTCAATCAACGATACTGTAGGGTTTGAACATTCTACGATGCGGAATATTGCACTGCGAGGCATTTTCCTCTCAGCACTAGAGAATTGTAGCTGATGTTCACCTTTCTGCCCTGATTTTGTCAGGCTTTTCCCAAGCAGAGAGCTGTTTTCCATGGACAAGTTCTACAAGGCTTTACCTGACCAAATGTGTCCATGAGAAACCCAGAGAGTGCAGTAGTGTTACATTTTTACAACACTCCTTAGAGAAGAAACTCTAGTTTCCGCACAAAATCGAATTTACGAGACTTGAAATGAAGGTGTTTGTGGTCTCACAATGAAGTCATAATGTAACATTCAGAGCTTGCTATTATGAAATTTGAGTTCTAATTTAGAATGACAGTTCTACTTTGTATAGGACATTCTAAGTTTGGAATGAGAGTTCTAATTAGGAAATAAAAGAATTCCATTAGAATGCAGATTGGAACCACACTTCTAATTTGCAACGTCAGACCTATGTTTGGAATGCAAATTCTACCCTTGGAATGCCTCTTGCACAAAACATAAAAAGCCTTTTCAGGCTCAAGCAGCAGCTGTGTATGGATATCTTAGGTTCATTTTGTGAGTAGAAATTAGCAGATTCTAAGGCTACAGTTTCGTTGGGCACCTTGTCCCCCCAGGGTACCCATAACTACCTTCTATTGAATGAATGTGTGCAATGCTCTTGCAGCTGTGCATAGTCACACAAGAAGGAGTCTATGGCAAGCCAGGCCAGCAGACAGGCATTCACACAGATGAAGACTCAGAGCCCAGCCATAAGGCCACTGCCAGGCTCTGCTTGTCAGTGCAGAAGAACCCTTAGATCCCACCCTGCCATTTGAATGCCTGAATCACAGCTGTCAAATGGGCAGAGCAGATAGGAGGAAACATAATGAAAATCTTGCATTCATGTGAAGTGCACTAGGCCCATCTCACCAGCGCCTTTACAGATTCCTTGAAGATGGGTTTGAAGGACATTCTTTTTGACAGCAACATTGAAAGGAGATGACTATTGATAATTATTGGCCATCGAGGCCACAACATCTGTAGAATAATAAATACCATGAGAAATTCTGAAACAAATCCTCTGACCAATTCTATCTTTCTAGGCAGGTTCAAAATAGTATGCAATAAAGAGAACACAGAAAACCTTAATAATAAGTTCATTGTAACTGACTTCCTTTCCTCAGTCTTTTGGTTCTGTGATGTTATGTGACAGATGGGCCCACATCTATCAACCTAATGTATCACTGGTCTCCCCAGGCAGCATTGAGTGTTATCAGCGTTTCCCATCAATCGCTTGTGATGTCATCTCCTACATCACACCCCGGGCCTGGGAGGCTTGAGACATCATGTACTACATCACACCCCTGGCCCTGGCAGGCTTTATGACATCATTCACCTCTGAGATATATATAGAGGCGTAGTCGGGCATGTCTACACAGTGTGAGTGCAGTGTGTGGACTGGGATATGAATGGTGTGAAAGAGGTGTGAATGGGGGACTTGGGGGCACCGAGCTAACATCAGACTCGCAGGATGGCCGCGGCAGTTCTCCTTCTCGAGGCCTCTGTCATATGTTGTTTGGTCGGGTGAGCAGTCAAAATATCGAAAAAAAAATATCGACATACAATAATATCGAAGTTAAAATATCGAAGGGACAGAATATCGATGTTAAGAATATCGATGGACAGAATATCGACCCTAAGGTAAGTAATATCGAATTTTTTAATATCGATATAAATAATATCGAAGTTAGTAATATCGAAATGAAATATATCGATGTTACTAATTTCGATGTTACTAATATCGATATTTGTATTATTGTTATGTATTTTGTTATGTTTTTAATATGTATGTGTTATGTGTGTTTTTGTTAAGTGTTCTATTTGTTTAAAAATATATGTATACAATTTTTATATGTTAATACATTTTTTTTTAAAGTTATTTTTTTTTTTTGTACCTTAGCGGGTTGTGGGTTTATAGGGGAATAGGGTGGGAAGTAATTTAATTATACTAAATTAATTATTAATTTTTAGGAATTATAAATTAATTTTAATTTTTGAGTTTAAGTTCTGTAGCGGGTTGTGGGTTTATAGGGTAATAGGGTGGGAAGTAATTTAATTGTAATTAAGTTATAATTTATTTTAATTAATTGGTATTGATAATTATATTATTGTTAATTAATTAATAATTGGTAATTAATTTGTATTAATTGGTTATTAATTTTTATTAATTGATTATCATGTAATTTAAATGTCATTAAGTTATAATTGTTTTTAATTTATTGGTATTGATAATTATATAATTGTTAATTAATTAATAATTGGTAATTACTTTTTATTAATTGGTGATTAATTTTTATTAATTGATTAATTGATCATCTTTTAATGTAAATGTAATTAACTTATAATTTATTTTAATTGGTATTGATAATTATATTATTTTTAATTAATTGATAATTGGTAATCAATTATTATTCATTGGTAATTAATTATTATTAATTAGTTATTAATTTTTATTAATTTATTAATTGATCATTATGTTAAGTGTATTATTTTATTATTGGAGTGTGTTGTGCGTTTATAGGGGAATACTTTTGGAAGTAATTGAAATCTAATTAAGTAATTATTACATTATTTGTTGGGTATTGATAATTAATTTATTGGATATTAATTATTAATAGTTAATTTTTTTCAATTACAATATTTTAGTTCTAAAAATTAATTTATTGTTGTTTTATTATTAATTGGTAATTAAATATTATTAAATATCTAGTGATAATGTAATTTATATATTAAGAATTAATTATTAATTGATAATTAATGTTTAATTATTATTATTGGTATATAAAAGCATTTAATTGTTCAATATTAGTTAATTGGTAATTAAGTTTTAATAATTTATATGTTTTTTGTTATTAAAAATATTTTATTGTTTAATATTTATTATTTAGTAATTAATATTTATTAATTATAATTTATTGGTATTTATTATTAATTTATTGTTAATAAATTTTCTATTGGTAATTATGTTTTTAATTATTATTTATTGGTATTAGTAAATAGTTTAGTTATTTAGGGGCCCATTACGATACCCGGCGTAAATAAATCCGCCAGGCATGGAAGCGGCAAAAATCCGCCCGCACACACCGTCTGAACACCGACCACGCCATTACGATTACACAAACCGAAAACCGCCATCGGCGGAAAAATCACACAAAATACCGCCCGCCATCGTCCGAGTCGGAGTCAAACCGCCCGCCACGGACGGAAACACGCACGACAACACAAAACCGCCCGCCCTCACGGCCGACACACCGCACGTGAAATTACGATCGCACCGCCATGAGCGCGGGAAAACTACAAACATACCGCCCGCCAGCGCAAACTACGCCGATGAGCATCGACACGGCAGAAGCCATGGCGCCCACGTCCCTGCACAGAAACCATCCGCTCACAAAACCAATAGCACACAACATGGCCAACAAGTCCACACAGCAAGGCACGCACAAATACACAAGCACAGTACACATCCCGAAAACACCCCCCGGACAAACAAAAACTACAAAGGCCAGAACCCCAGACACAACACACCTGAAAACAACAGACCATGAGGACACACCCACATAGGTAAGTACAAAAGCAGCACTCCCACAGACCACAACCCCTTGCAACATTGCAAACCAGAGAGGAGAGGAGAGGACACAGTGACACAGCAAGGACAACAGCACACCACAGAAACGCACACATCACAACCACCACCACCACCACCACCAAACACCGGCACCACAAACCCCCTGCACATTACACAACACACACCGCACCAGCACCACAAACACCATGGCACCACAAAGAATGCCCAAGTTCACGCCCATTGAGCTGACGGTCATGGTCGACGAGATCATCAAGGTGCACCCACAAATCTATGGGAACATGGTCCAACACACACCACTAGCCACCAGAAACAGAATGTGGAACCGGATCGTAGACCAGGTCAATGCAGTCGGGACCCTGCCCAGGAACAGAGTCGAAATTAACAAACGGTGGAATGACGTCAAGAGCCTGGTCAAGAAGAAGGAGGGCAAAAACAGAGAGCTGGCTGCCGTCACTGGCGGAGGGAATCCCGCGCTCTTCAAGACCTTCAAAGCGTGGGAGGAGAAGGTGCGAGTCATCATACATCCCGAGATCCTCGCCGGATTGGCAGGGGAGTGGAGGCTGGTAAGTACAAACTAATGTATACCAGCACACCGCTATGTACTCACATGCACTACCACCATGCCACAGCTCCCAGGGACAAACACCCCCATGTCCAGCACACAATACACGACACACACATGCAACATACACCACCACACACAGCCCAAACAGAACAACTGTAAGATGCGTGGGGACATGTGTACATTCAGCCAGCCACGTAACCACCAACAGGTCCCCAAATATGCCAGAAGCGCCACAACGAGCACCCACCACACCCATGTGTCTGCCACAGCTGCACAAACCGACAAGTAACAGGTAAGTGGCAGGAACACAAAGTGCAGTGGGTGGGACGGTGGACAGCCCAAGTACAACACACACCAGGCCCCTAGTCCCACAGCACAGCAAGGAGGAGCATCCCCCACACCCCACAGCCACGTGTCAGCCACCGCAGTGCACAACGACAGCCGAAAGGCAGACATCACGGTCCACAGCAATCGGTGTCAGTGGGTGTCCAGCCACCCCCACGACCCACAACACCCCCCACCCCACAGACCTGCAACATGGAGCACCCCCGCTTAGAGCCATGTGGCATCCAGTACAGTGCACGCACGAACAACCTGCAGGTGGGAAACTGGACAGGGCTGGATTACTGGAGGCATGAGGACCGGTACACGACCAACACATGGGACATGTCACGTAGCAGACGAAAACGCAGCACCTCCCACCGTCACGAACAAGTGAACAATGTGCACACGGACATGAACAACAGACTCACACCCCACATGACCCATCACAGACATAGCAACACCCAAGGAGCCACGTCTGCATACACAAGCCACACTGAAAATAGTACCACACGGCAGCCACTGTGCAACTCATCACACACAACCGAAACACCATTGAAGTCCTGTCCATGTAGCCCCTACTGCCTGTCAACCACACACCCCACAACTACGCCTATGTAAGACAAACAACACTAGACGCAACAGAGCGGAACAACAGAAATGTACACGAACACCACTGAACCCATCAAACACACAGACACACCATGCACATACAACATACCATCCATCCCATCCGTCAGCCCCAGTCTCATGAAAGGCATGTCATCCGCACAGCTGCCACACATACAGCAGTCACGCTAAGATACATGCCCATGACCAACCATGTGCCAGAAGTCAATGAAGCGCACGACACACTGTGAGCAACAACACACAACATGGGCCACACCCCCCCACGAGCACTGCAGTGATGCACATGGCACAGGGCAGCACGCACACCAAGGAGATGGGACAACTGCAATACGTTGGCTTTCACACACAACCATCACTCACTCATAACGATGCGTCCAATGCCATGTCCAGTAATCACAACAGACAGCAAATATGCAGGCCATGTCAAGCATGCACACACCTCAAACCATGCACTGTCATGCTGCCACAACACATGTCACGTTCGGCACCCATGGCTCACAGCATGTACCCCAAAAGCATATTCCCTCCCAAATGCGAATCTGGGGCATGGCCCCCATGTTGCCATATGCGTTCCTAAGCGTCCCATCTGAACACCAAAAGCAAAGTACAAACCAGACCCAGGATGGGCCAGGAGCCCGCATACACCAGAGTCACAATGAGTAGGGGCACAGCAACACACCCATCGGCATGGCCAATCCGTCCCATGCCACATGTGCACAGCACACAGTCCCATTGCCAAGCACACACAACTACAAATGCCACAGCCACACACACGCCTCCGGGAAACCCATGTACGAGATTGCACGAACTGTCAATGTCAGACGACAAATACATACTTCGCCAGGTGCAACACAATAACAAATCTCATTCTCTCCACAGGTGACGAACTGCCGGATGCTGGGGATGGAGACAGCAGCCAGCACAGCCAGCCCACAAGCCCCCAACGAGGACACACAGATGTGGAGGATCTCACCTCCTCTTCGGACACGGACCACCAAGCAGGCCCATCTGGTGTGGCAGGGCCCAGCCGCTCCCCAGGACCCCTCCTACCCACCAACCCATCATCCAGGGCTGCTGAACAGTCCCAGCCCCCTGCTGCCACTGTCGTTGCGGCCACACCCACGGTCATTGCGGCCACACCCACGGTCATTGCGGCCACACCCACGGTCATTGCGGCCACTACCACTGCCGCAACCGCCACCATCGCCGCACCGACCACCACCGCCGCCACCACCACCACGTCTTCGCTGGCACCAGCCCCAGCGCAGGTGGTGGCCCGGCCGACTGGATCCACCCTGGGAGCCACAGCGAGGACCGTGGTGAGCAATGTGGCTAGTGGGCAGGCCGGTGGCAGCAGGACTGGTAGGAGGAGCAGGGTCAGGGAAACGCCAGCCTCCCTGGGAGCCATGCCCTGCCTCAAATGGCCAGAGTCCTTGGGGCCTATGAGGAGGCCCAAGAACAATGGGTCAGGTCTGCTTCAGACACGCGGGAGGTGCTGGGGGTGCTGAGGTCCATGGACGCCCGTATAGGTCAACTCGTGGACCTCATGGGCCAGCTGGTGGTGGCGGTGAGGACACGGCCAGGGATAGCAGCTCCCCCTCCGCCACCACCTGCCGGGGCGCAGGGTCGAGCAGCAGTGTCCAGTTCCCCTGCGTCCACAGCCAGTGAGCACACCTCAACCACCAGCATGTCGCAAGCAGGCACCCCCTCGCAAACGTGGAAGGGGCCGTCCGAAGTGGAAACCGATCTCCCGGGAGGACTTCGCACGCTCCAAACGCAAGTGAGGCAGCCAGCCAGCCTTCCTTGACCAGCCACTGCATTGACTTGGACTACGATCCCACTCCACACAGCCATCTGGATGGCATGTGTGTGTTGGACTATGGACATAGAACCAGTGGGTACACCCTGAGCATCACCCAGCCATGACCGACAGCTCATTGTCACTGCACGCACCACTTTTGTCATCACCTTACACACAATCACATGTCACAGTTTGTAATAAATGCACCTTTTTCACTAACTGCTGTTTGTGCCCTGTGTTTTATTTGTACGGAATACAACGGCCACCTTGGGCGGAAAGGCACCTGATGCGTGGCATGGCAATGGAATCCGGAGGGCCTGTAGGGACCTAGGGGTGGGAGACAGAACAGGAGCACATTCAATGAGTGTGTCACACACCCATCACACAGTACATGTCAACAACTACAAGCAATGTACACACATCGCACAGAGCAATAGGGCACAATGCCACAGCCACCATCAGTGGCATACTAACCTGGGCATGGAGCGTTGACACACAGCACGCAGTGAACAAAAGGCCACCCTGACACAGCACACACACACCTGCACAAATACAGCCACATCAGCCGTCGTACATGGACACTCACCGTCAAGTGAAGTAGCGGGCGATGAGCTGCTGCCGCACATTCCCAGCTTCCTCCTCTCCGCTGTCCTCCTCACTCGAGCTGTCCTGGTCTGCGGGCTGGGGCCCTGGTTGATCTCCGTCATCTACAATGAGGGGGATCTGCTTCCGAATGGCCAGATTGTGCAGCATGCAGCACGCCACCACTATCTGGCACACCTTCTGTGGGGAGTACGCCAGTGCACCCCGGTGCGGTCCAGGCACCTGAACCTGGACTTGAGGAGGCCAAAGGTACGCTCGACCACACGTCTGGTCCTCCCATGTGCCTCATTGTATCGATCGTCTGCTGGGGTGCGAGGATTCCTCAATGGACTGAGCAGCCATGCCCCATTCGGGTACGCAGAGTCACCTGGGTGTGAGGGACACAGAGAACCGTTGCTATTCCAACTGGACAGGGGACAGCATCGCACAACCAGCACGCTACACCACTCCACATACTCACCGACAATACAGCCACGATCCTGTTGCAGATTGGCCATCAGCCGTGGCAAGATGCTGTTGCGCATTATGTGTGCGTCATGGGCCGAGCCTGGGAACTTTGCACACACGTGGGTGATCACCATGTCCGCAAGGCACACCACTTGCACATTCAGGGAGTGCGTGTGCTTCCTGTTGCGGTACAGGTGCTCAGTGGCCTGTGGTGGAACAAGGCCAACATGTGTGCAGTCAATGGCTCCAACGACGTGTGGGATTCTGCCAAGGGCATAGAATGCACCCTTCACTGCCGCCAATTCACGAGCCCTGGGGAAGCGGATGTACCTGTTTCGGTACAGCATCATGGCTGCCAGTACATCCCTCAGCACCTTGCTGAACATGGGCTGGGACATCCCTCCTCCACTGCCCACTGTGTGCTGGAATGACCCAGTGGCGAAGAAATGCAGGGCAGCCATCACCTTAGCCGTGGGGGTGAATGCTGTTGGATACACCCTGCGGGGACGGAGATGGGGTTCTAACATGGCACACAGTCGATGCAGGGTTGGCCTGTCCAGCCGAAACTTCCTAATAACCTCTGTATCGTCCATGTCCACCAGCAATTGGTATGGGCGGTCAATGTTCGGTCTCCGCCTAGGGAAATTGCAGAGGACACATGTCAAAGCAACACAACACATAGCAATTTCGCATACACATCACTGACATGACTGAGCAAGCACATGAGCCACAGCCCAGCTGTCAAGCTGGGACGGCACGGCCACAATACACTTACACAGGTCTCCCAACAATGGCAATGGCTAGTGAGACATACCACTGCCATGTGCATGCACATGGGGATCTAGGCCCCAATGACTTGCGGGGCGTGCTGATGGGGACTGACTGCATATTCGTCAAGCGGCAACGCCACGGCAACATGAGTGTCTGCTGAGCATGGAACTGCTTCCGAGGCTGGATGAGTATGGCACACGACGACGACGATGTGGGCACAGGCTGAGCGGCCAAAACAAGTGGGACCTGTGGCACGAGGGGATATGAGACAGTAGTAGGTGTCAGCACTGCACCCTATGTACAGCACTGTACGGATCACACCTCCCGAAACATTGACAGGTGTCCACATTGACAGCCCCATGCCAAGACGGCTGTGTGCTTGCAGTCACACGTCACAGGTGAGAGGTTACATTGCACGTGCCAGGTGGCAGACGTACATAGTGGGAGCTGGCATGTGTGTGCATGTGTCTCCTGTTCAGGATCCACCAGATGGGCGCTGACTCTGTACTGACCATTGGACACAGCATGTTCCGTGGAAGGCTTGTGTGTGTGGGATGGTGGCACTGGATGTGCCTCCGTTGGGTGGGGGCCATGCACAGGGCGGGTACGTCGATGATTGCGCATTGTTGGTCACGGTGGGTGCACCCACTAAGATGTGTTGCCCTGTGTTCAATTCCTATGTCCGCATGATGATGGACTGTAGATGTGGGCAGACTACACATTGGTCGATGTGCTGTCTATATGCATGTGCCTTCACACCAGGCACAGCTGCCCCTGCACATGTGACCCCTGCTGGACTCGCTGCTGGGTCTGTGGAGCTGATGCACCTTCTGTGCGTGGGGCGGACAGCTCTCCTCACTTCCCTCATTGCGCATGTCATGTCTTTGCCGCAGGTGACATGGATCATGGAGGGCCCACATGTACGCGTGGGTAGGCTACACATGATTGTTCACTGGTCGCCACCCCCAGTCAGTGTTTCGAATGGGAAGGTTGTCGTGCTGGTGGTATGTTCGATGTGGCGGATGGGCGGGCCTAGGTGCGGGCTTACATTCCGGACATGGGGGGTAGTTGGATTGGCGACTAGTTGCAGTACACACGGGACACGTCTCTTCCTTTCCACATCTGGGTCATCCCTTGTACTAACTGACAGTGATACAGTCATCTTCGCCCCAGCCCTCATGTCCTCCCCTCGCCCCCCAATATGCATGCTCACCTGCGAGGCTAGCGCTTGCACAGGCAGCCCCAAGCTCGCACCAGAGAGGGCAAGGAGTGTATGTGTGGGTCCAGTTGCACGAGTGGGCTGTCTCAGGGTATGATGTGTGGCGGGACGCCGTCCACCTGCGTGGTGCCCCAAATGGAGACCCGGCCTGCATGGACTATGCATCACAGTCTTCGCCTTCCGGATCCGCCACCTGCGACACCCAGTGGCTGTGGCTGCCCTTGCGGCCAGGCTGCGTCCGTCTGTGGCTGATGGCCCACACATTCACTCTTTGGCCTCTCTGGGGAGGGCTCAGGGGTGGTGGCGCACGCGCTTGCACTTAGTCGCAATGGCATGTGGCGTGGTTGGTATGATGGGCAATGGATGGGATGGTGCGAGCCACCTCCCGTGACGTCAGTGCTGCTCGTGCTGTGGTGCGTCCCCCTACACTTCCATTTGACTTTTGCCATGCTAGACGTTGAGGTTCTATTGCCTGCGTGATATGACCAGGAGGAGCGCGAGGAGACCTCTCACACACCATGCTCCACTGCCATCCCGTGCCCTGTATCGCCTGTGCGGATTGACTATGTTGGGGTTACACCTGGTCGACTGGGGCTGTGTGTGCCTTGTCAAGGGGCATGGCGGGCGCACAACAGGATCCAGCTTGTCCACAGAGGGTGGGCTGAGGTGCGCCTGGTACCGCTTTGTACATGTGCCCGGCTGCTGTGCACACACGTGTTCACTCCCCCCGACAGGTGTCCTCTCACAATGCCCAGGGAAGCGGTGGTGTACTGTTCATGACCCCTCCCAACACGGCGTGCTCCAACTTGGCATGTGCGCATCTACCCGTCACACCCACCCACCTGAGCACTGCGTCCATACGACTTCACACGACACATGTGTGTCTTCCACAGTTGTGCTACTCATTTGCGTTGACATCCAATACCAGTGGACTACATGGTCATGTCACGACTGCCGTATACTTCACATCCTCTCATCCTCTCTCATTCGTACTTGTGAAATGAGTCAGCGGAGACAGTTTTGGTTTCAAACATTATATTGAGTCTTCTGTCCTCTGTGATGCAGTATAGTGGACACTACTGGCAGCGGAATACATGTTGAGGATATACTGAGCATGATTGCAAATGGGATAGGGTGTGGGGTTACATGTGATTGGCTGTTGCATGTGGGATGTGGGCTTCAGAGTGACATCTGCTTGGCCAAGGCTGTGCTAATGTACATTTACGTATAGCTGCGGAGCTGCGGACTTTGACACAGACGGTATACATGTAGCCTACCAGACCGCTTGGCATCATGGGCACAGTCCATCTCAGTTCCATGTGACAGGTTTGCTGCGGTTGTTCCTCATGCACGCGTGCATGTGAGATGACATCAGGGCATGTGCTTGCGTGCATGCAGCGGCGTGCCACTTGTTGTTGCACTGTGGTGGTTACTGGACATGTCACAGTCACTGGGGTCGTGTTGTTGTTGAATGCACTTGACGTCCATGCAAAGGTCCTGGTATGGGATTCCCGGGGCGGGGGTGGGAGGGGTGCAGCACCCACAGACTCCAGGCGACCTATTCATGTCCACTGAGCGGTGTGTGTGTCCATGTGCGCTGGATCCATGTCGTGTCCTGGTTGTTCGTGCAGTTCCGTCCATGTGGGTGCGATACACAGAGCCCATGCCACTGCCTTCCACGATGCATGCGGTGTTCCTGGATGTGATGGGGAACAGTGTGCATGTCCCGGTCATATCCGATGTCATGGCGATGTCGTTGATGGTGTGGTTACAGTTGCCGGTCGTTTGGTATGGCTGTTGTGGTGGTGACTGGCCAGTCCGTGCGGAAGCTAAGCATGGGTGCGGGGTTGGACATCATAGGTCACTCGGGGAACCTGCGTTGTGGTCCGACGTATTTACAGGTTGTCAGGTATGCGATGCCGTCCAGCAGGGCTTCCATGTCATTGGTGGTGTACATGTTTGCCAGCCAATGTAGCGGATGGTGGCTGTCAAGGTGTTGTTCGTAAGTTGTCCCTTGGAGGACCATGATGGGGCATGCTGGGTGACATTCGATGTAGCTGTTCTCGATGATCCGTCGTGTGGAGGCACAGTGGTCCCATTTCAGTGCGGGTGCGATGTTGGCCACATACGCCATGCCCCCATAGGCAGAGCAGGCCCTGTCGTGTGCATCCAGAGGGAGGAGTAGTGGTAGCAGGTCCGCCTTCAGACATGCCGGGTTGGAGAGGCATATCTCGACGGGATGCTGGTAGGGACACCTCCGACAGTAGAAGACGGGCATGACGCAGCTGAACAATGTGATGCGGTAAGTCAGTCGGTAACTTACGTTCAGCAGGGACAGGAGATCGCATCCCAATGTATGTAACAGGTTGGTTTTGTACAGCTTGAGCTGTTCGGCGTAGTTGGGTAGGTGTGTTGCGGTTGCCATTTCGCAGCGGTGCGTTGTGGTGGCGTGCTCCGGCTGTGTGTGCAGTCTGCAATGTGCACGCTCCGAGGTTGCTGTGAGCTCTGTGTAGTCGTAGGGAGACAGGACTTGTGTTCTGTTTGCTTGTTTGGAGGACACGGGCCCTCTTCCCACATGCTTCTCAGACAGTTCAAGGTCAGTGATGTGTGACTCCTTCCAATTAACTTGCATGTGGCCGACATGGGGAGTGTTTTCTTCTTTCTTCCCCGTCCGTTGTGTGCTTCTGTGATATGCGCTATCTGCCCTGTGGTCGGTCTCCTCGGCATGCCTGTGTTGGTCTATTCTTGGACAATGGCTGTATTCACCGGCTTCTGTCGTAGGGCTGTGGTTTCGGTGTTGGAATGGAAGGTCATTCAGTGCTGTCTGCTCTCCCTTGTGTGGGCGGCAGGCTGCCTTTCCGCTCTGCGTTGGGCCTTGTGTGTGAATGTTATTCTTGGGCCACCTGTTGTCGGTCCCCGTGCTCTTTGGTGTTCCGTTTTATATGTCTTGTTCATATGTGCAGGGTGGTATGGGTTTTTCAGTGTGGTACTGGCGTTCCTCTTCCCGAAGGAACCCTGCTTCTCCTAGTTGGTGTTGCCGCCGCTGTGTGCTACGCCATGTTTGTTACACTGGGGTGTGTCCTGCTGTTGCGTGACTTCACTGACATGTGTGCGTCGGTTGTGTGGCGTTGGGTGTTGTCCGTGAATTGGGCGTTGGGGACATGTCTGTGGCAGGCCTGTCACGTGTCATGTGCGTTCGGGGTGGGGCTGATGTGTGTGCTGCTTGGTTGTGTCCCTGTGTCTGTGTGCGACGCATGCATGGCGCTGCGGTTGGCCTCTGCGTTGTGCGCATGTGTGGCGGCGTCATCGGCGCTTTGGGGCCGTGACAGGGTGGTTGGTTCCTAGTCCCAGGTGGTGTGTACACATGTGTTCCGCGATGTTACGATTTGGCCTGTGTGTCATATGTGGATGCAATGGTGGATGTGTAGTGTACACGCGCTGGTGGGGGGTTGTCCGCTTTTTCCGCCCTTGCACTGTGTGCGCTGTTTGCGTGCACTTGTTGTGTGTGTGCCTACCTGCGTCTCCGCGGTACGTTGCGTCCTTGGTGGTGCATCAGCAGAAGCATGGGAAGGGCCTGCAGTGCTGGATTCATGCTCGGGGTGCCGCTTCTTCGTTGTCCGTGCTCTGCGTCCGTGTTACCGCCTCTCTTTCACGTGCGGTGTCTCTTAGCCGTGGGAGCCGTTTGTTTGCGGCATCGTAATTTATACGCCGGGCGGGACGTGTTTCGTCGGACGGTGTGTGTCAGTTGGGCTGCGCCGCTACGTGTACGGGCGCACTTTGATGGCGGACGGTGTTGCTGGCTTGCCGGCGGTGTTTGGCCTACTTTTCGCATCGTAATTGGACGGGCGTGTGGACTGCTGCGTGCCGGCGGTAACTGGTGCTTTTTGCATCCGCCAGCACGGCGGTGGTGCTTCCGCCCGCCATCGTAATGAGCCCCTTAATAATTTATTAATTATTTAAAAAAATTAATTTATTTATAAGTATGTTATTTGTAACTTCTACGCTATCCAACACTTTCCCTACTGTTGCACTCTCTGGAGTTGGAATAGTAATTTTTACCCCTACGCTATCCAACACTTTCCCTACTGTTGCACTCTCTGGAGTGGGAATAGTAATTTTTACCCCTACGCTATCCAACACTTTCACTACTGTTGCACTCACTGGAGTGGGAATATTCATTTTAACCCTCCCGCTATCCAACGCTTTCTCTACTGTTGCACTCCCTGGAGCGGGAATAGTAATTTCTACCCCTACGCTATCCAACACTTTCCCTACTGTTGCACTCTCTGGAGTTGGAATAGTAATTTCTACCCCTACGCTATCCAACACTTTCCCTACTGTTGCACTCTGGAGTTGGAATAGTAATTTTAACCTCTACGCTATCCAACATTTTTCTTACTGTTCTTTTTTTGGGAGTTGTAATAGTAGTTTTATTCCCTACGCTATTTAATCTTTTTGAATTATTTTAGTTAATATAGTATATAATTAATTTTTAAAATATTAAAAGTAAATTTAATTTTTTTAATTTGTTATATATAATTATTTAATTTTTATTTATGTTATTGTTTTATGTGTATAGATGTATTTGTAATTTATAATATTTTTTAATAATTTATAATGTATTAAAATAATTATTAAAACTGATTATTAAGTAAGTATATATATTATATATTATATGTATATGTTTAATGTTTTATTTAATTATATATGTTACTTATTAATTTTAAATATTATCAAATATTTTTAACTATGTTTATTTTAATTATAAGTATTATTTAGTTTATTTTACATATTATTTTTAACAACGATATTTTTGACATCAATATTTTTTTCCGATATTTTTATACTTACCATGTTGTAGATAGGATTTCGATATTATTGACATCGATATTTTTGTTCCAATATTTTTGTAGGTCGAATTTTTGACCTTCGATATTTTGTCAGTGATTCGTTTGGTCGTTCAGTGGGAGAAAACAGGCAGCACCTCGCAGACCGCCAGTGAGATGCACTTTGAGATGGGGGCGGAGCTTCCATAAGGTGTGATAAGGCCTTATGAGGTACCTTGTCGCTGCAGCAAACAGCTTTTAATAGCAATTCCTGGGGTTCTCCGACAGGCAAATTCTATTTTTCCTTGAGCTCCAGGAACTCTGGCACCACCCCTATCTGGAGCTGGGTTCGGAATGTCTGTGGGTCTGATGGGAAGCAAGGTAGTATGAATGAAGGTGTGAATGGTGTGAATGTTCAGTAGCAAAGGTCAAAACCTTGGCGTGGTGCTGCTGCTCACAAGTTTACCCAGGAACTTGTGCTAATTTGACCTGTTTTGGATGAAAGGGGCGTGCACTCTTTGATTTCTTTTTCTTCCTGTTTTGTGCCTTGTTCCTAGCTGCTTTCTTCCTGTCCTTTGCTGCTGCCTTGAGTGTTATCAACGTTTCCCATCAATCCCTTGTGATGTCATCTACCACATCACACATCACACATCTGGCAGGCTTTAGGACATCATTCACCTATTAGCTATATATAGAGGTGTAGTGGGGGATGCCCGCATTGTGAGTGTAGTGTAAGGCCCAGCGTATCAATGGTGTGAAAGCGGTGTGAATGTTTGACACATACTGTGTTCCGGGGAACACTGCGTTCTTACACGCTTTCTGCTTATTCCCTGCAGGGCAGCCGTGCCCTGTTTTACACGTAGCTGAACATCCTCACGAAATATAATCTTGTCACACACCAGGTGTGAGTAATTTGTCCACTCCTGTATCTGTCTTTAATTTCTGGTACTTGATTTCTTCCAATACAAATGCAGGAAACCAAGTTCCAGAGGGTACATGCAATAGCAAGACTAGATGAGCGAGTCATACGTGGCAGGGGAGAGCATAAGATGAAGTATCTGCCTCACCATTGATCTGTTTGTCCTCTTCTTGGTGTAAGTTGAGGGTACTTCAGTCAGCCATCGAGGCTGTGGGCAGCCCATGTGCCAGCCTTCTTTCAGATTACAGGCATCCCATTGTCACTTCCGTCTTGTGTTGCAGCTTAGGCTCTCTCTACCTCTGCTAACCATTGTCTGTGACAGGTGTTTTACACAACAGGTGTCATAGTATCTTCCATGTATTAACTACCATTTGTATTTAGAAATAAGGTACGTTTGTATTAAAGAATGTTTAATAAAAGTATGCTGTTTAATTGCATTTCTATACCAAATGAGCATTTACAAAACTTATAGACCTGTCTTGGTTGTTGAAACTTAACAAAAAAAAAATATTCAGCTGCAATGAAAAAAGCAAAACAAAAAATTGTTTTCTATATAAAATTCCTTTAGGAAATAAATAATTTAATAGGTGATGATTCCGCATACTTTTGGAATGTAAACAAGCCTAAGCACTTAGGGGCCGATTCCGATCTCGGCCGGTAGGGCTCCGAATCGGATTCGGCTTTACCGGATCCGATTAGGAGCCCTGTTTCCCGACCGAATCGTACGCGGGTCCGGCCGAGCGAGTACGATGCAAGCGCCCGCGAAATCGCCAACTAACTCGTACGCGGCTTCAACACGCTCCGACCGACTTACACGGACACAACTCGCACCGCGCAATGGAGACGTTCCCCGGCCGGGTAAGTACGATGCGCACCGCGAGCAGTCCGACCGACTCGCGCCGTCCGGCTCCAAAGAGCTGTCGGAGCCGGACTTTGGGGGTCCGCGTCGGACCCCCCTGTACGCATGGCCGCGCGAGTCACACACAGGGGGGACCCAGGGGTCCCCCCTACCTGTGCATGTACGGCATGATGCGCTTCGACGCGTACCCGCTTTAGGGGGTGCCCTTGTTCGCCTCGCACCCATTGAGTCAATGGGAGCCCGCGTACGCGTTGTACGACCGGCTCCCATTGACTTCAGTGGGAGTCCGACCGAATCGAGTCCGGGTGCATGCGTGCGCATCGTACTCGTTCGGTCGGACTGCCAGAGTCCGATTCGGTCGGAATTCTCTCCGGGTCCGGCTCGGTCGGAGAGTTTTCCGGCCCGAATCGGAATCGGCCCCTTAATAGGAGGTGGAGCGATACACCAGACAGCCAGTATTATGAAGTGAGAGAAAAACACTCTTCTGGGTGAAGCCGAGCCCACTTTATCTATATTTTCAAGAATTGGTAATAATAGGTTTGCAGGCAGCTGTGCTGTCAAGCCAGACCTAAAAAGACCTCTTCCTTTTCTGGAGAGCAGTCACTGCTTCCAGGGAGCACAGTTAGAGGGTCCTCCTCCATAGAAAAGGGGAATAAACTCCACCTGTGGAGCTCCTCTTTTAGGGGACTAAATGAAAAAGTCTCCTTGTGTAGTGGAGATCTGCAAAAGGCTTCTTCATGGTTAAAAAAGTGCTCTTGACTCACTGTGGAGGTAACTTCTTAGTCCCCATTACATAATATGTTCCATCTGCTGGGGCAGGTGATAAAGATTACTGCTTGGGTGGACAAAACAGTTATAGTGGCATCAGGAAACAATGCTACTCCACTCATTGTCCTGCCAGGGCAGTGTCATTTCTGCCGGCAACTCAAAGTAGCAGAAATAGATAGCTCAGTAGAGCTGTGGAAGGTATTTTATCTCCCTGTCATGGACAGAACAAGGATTTTTGGTGTCATTGTTAAAGTAACAGTTTGCTGTCCCATCCACAGGTGGCTGCCTCTCACCTTGCTGTAGCACCCGTCCTACACACTACTGCTCTACCCCGAAGAGGGGGCCTCATTGCTCTGCATACATGGGGGGGAGGGGGTTACAGGTTGCATTGGAAGCCTATCCTACCCCACCACATACCTCTTCTCTGCAAGACCCACAGGCGCATCTCACAAACTCTCATAAACGTGCCATAATTAAGATCAGAAAAATGTTGATTTAAACCTAGATGTTGTCTGCCGTCTCGGCTTGAAATCTAGTAGTCAAATGTATAATACAGCCGACAAAGCGAGGGAGCATGACTCTTAGCAAGTGGCACCCTCAAGCAAATAAGCCCTGCCAGCCCCAGAGATGTGTGTACATGAACCATCGTGATGCAGATGGTGGGTGAATCCTCATGGCCCCATACTTCTCCCACCTTTGTATAATATAAGGTACACTACTGCCTAATACATAAGTGCATCTTAGAACTCCGCACAGGGAGAATGGAATCTTCTGTGCTAATGGACATTTTTTTATGGCTCGACCGAGGCAGCTCATGAGCTGGTGCTTGCGAGGCATTATGTTGTAGATTAAAGAGGGCTTAGATCCTGCCCATTGCTTACCATTGGTTGACTTCATCGTCGCTCTCATTGCCTTTTCTTGATTTTGATTAGTCAGCGTGGGCTGGTTTCACTTTCTCTTTGTGTGTTTGTCCTTACCACTAGTCCTGCACTTTCAGAGGTGTACTTTTTAGGTCGAGCCTGGGCAGCTCATGCGCCTGCTCTGCGAGGCATGCTGTATTCGGTATATGGGCTACCGAGGACCTTGGACACGCCCACCGCTTTTGGTTGGTTAGTTGGGCTGCTTTTTAAAATTCCTTTTATCTGGTTGGTTAATATTGTGCATCTGTCCCACCTTTTGATGCTTGGTTCCCCCCCCAGCAGACACTGGCCTGCTGAAGAATGTCATGAGATCCCGGAGGCAAGAGCAAGATTACACAAGCATTTGCAATGCGATAGGTTTCGCATTACTAAAAGTTTGACCTATTGGCTTTGCAAATAATAGTGCAACGCCAATAGCTCAATCTTTCAGTAATGCGAGACCTATTGCATTGCAAATGCTTGTTCTACATTAGTTTTCTTGTATTACTGTCAAATGTGTCCACGGCCATCCTCCTAAGCATATGGTCTCTGCAAATACCCTCTATATTCCATCTTGTCTTCTTTGCTCTGCTACCTAGGTTCTCTTATATGATATAAATGAATAATCATCTATTTTATGTGGGCCTTATTCATAGCCTCTCTGTAACAAAGGTCATTCATGAGTTAAATTAAAATATGATTATTGTAATCAATGGAATAAATGTGTAATTAAGTATGAATCAGCTGGACTGTGCTATGTATGCACCTACTGGAGCTAAAAAAGAGCTCATTAATATTAATGAGTTGGCTTTGTGTGTTCCATGTAGAGGTAACACACAGTCCCTATATCACTCCATCCCCCATGTACCATCCCATTCTCCCTTCCCCTCCTTGCGATCAGTTGAAGGGTCCTCGACCTGTCCATCCTCTTCTTTGGTGGAGCAGTTGACTGGGAGAACATTGTGAATATGTGCTGGTTCATTGACTGGCTAACACTCATGTGACAGCCGTGCTCTTGCACCATGATGCTGATCTCATTATGACCAGTGCTGTGCGGACACCGCATCAGAAATTCCATAACTTCAGTCAACGATACTGTAGGGTTTGAACATTCTACGATGCGGAATATTGCACTGCGAGGCATTTTCCTCTCAGCACTAGAGAATTGTAGCTGATGTTCACCTTTCTGCCCTGATTTTGTCAGGCTTTTCCCAAGCACAGAGCTGTTTTCCATGGACAAGTTCTACAAGGCTTTACCTGACCAAATGTGTCCATGAGAAACCCAGAGAGTGCAGTAGTGTTACATTTTTTACAACACTCCTTAGAGAAGAAACTCCAGTTTCCGCACAAAATCGAATTTACGAGACTTGAAATGAAGGTGTTTGTGGTCTCACAATGAAGTCATAATGTAACATTCAGAGCTTGCGATTATGAAATTTGAATTCTAATTTAGAATGACAGTTCTACTTTGTATAGGACTTTCTAAGTTTGGAATGAGAGTTCTAATTAGGAAATAAAAGAATTCCATTAGAATGCAGATTGGAACCACACTTCTAATTTGCAACGTCAGACCTATGTTTGGAATGCAAATTCTACCCTTGGAATGCCTCTTGCACAAAACATAAAAAGCCTTTTCAGGCTCAAGCAGCAGCTGTGTATGGATATCTTAGGTTCATTTTGTGAGTAAAAATGAGCAGATTCTAAGGCTACAGTTTCATTGGGCACCTTGTCCCCCCAGGGTACCCATAACTACCTTATATTGAATGAATGTGTGCAATGCTCTTGCAGCTGTGCATAGTCACACAAGAAGGAGTCTATGGCAAGCCAGGCCAGCAGACAGGCATTCACACAGATGAAGACTCAGAGCCCAGCCATAAGGCCACTGCCAGGCTCTGCTAGTCAGTGCAGAAGAATCCTTAGATCCCACCCTGCCATTTGAATGCCTGAATCACAGCTGTCAAATGGGCAGAGCAGATAGGAGGAAACATAATGAAAATCTTGCATTCATGTGAAGTGCACTAGGCCCATCTCACCAGCGCCTTTACAGATTCCTTGAAGATGGGTTTGAAGGACATTCTTTTTGACAGCAACATTGAAAGGAGATGACTATTGATAATTATTGGCCATCGAGGCCACAACATCTGTAGAATAATAAATACCATGAGAAATTCTGAAACAAATCCTCTGACCAATTCTATCTTTCTAGGCAGGTTCAAAATAGTATGCAATAAAGAGAACACAGAAAACCTTAATAAGTTCATTGTAACTGACTTCCTTCCCTCAGTCTTTTGGTTCTGTGATGTTATGTGACAGACGGGCCCACATCTATCAACCTAATGTATCACTGGTCTCCCCAGGCAGCCTTGAGTGTTATCAGCGTTTCCCATCAATCGCTTGTGATGTCATCTACTACATCACACCCCGGGCCTGGGAGGCTTGAGACATCATGTACTACATCACACCCCTGGCCCTGGCAGGCTTTATGACATCATTCACCTCTGAGATATATATAGAGGCGTAGTCGGGCATGCCTACACAGTGTGAGTGCAGTGTGTGGACTGGGATATGAATGGTGTGAAAGAGGTGTGAATGGGGGACTTGGGGGCACCGAGCTAACATCAGACTCGCAGGATGGCCGCGGCAGTTCTGCTTCTCGAGGCCTCTGTCATATGTTGTTTGGTCGTTCAGTGGGAGAAACAGGCAGCACCTCGCAGACTGCCAGTGAGATGCACTTTGAGGTGGGGGCAGAGCTTCCATAAGGTGTGGTAAGGCCTTATGAGGTACCTTGTCGTTGCAGCAAACAGCTTTTAATAGCAATTCCTGGGGTTCTCCCGCAGGCAAATTCTATTTTGCCTTGAGCTCCAGGAACTCTGGCACCGCCCCTATCTGGAGCTGGGTTCGGAATGTCTGTGGGTCTGATGGGAAGCAAGGTAGTATGAATGAAGGTGTGAATGGTGTGAATGTTCAGTAGCAAAGGTCAAAACCTTGGCGTGGTGCTGCTGCTCACAAGTTTATCCAGGAACTTGTGCTAATTTGACCTGTTTTGGATGAAAGGGGCATGCACTGTCTTTTATTTATTTTTCTCCCTGTTCTGTGCCTTGTTCCTAGCTGCTTTCTTCCTGTCCTTTGCTGCTGCCTTGTGTGTTATCAACGTTTCCCATCAATCCCTTGTGATGTCATCTACTACATCACACCCCTGGCAGGCTTTATGACATCATTCACCTCTCTGCTGTGTATAGAGGAGTAGTCGGGGATGCTGCAGTGTAAGTGCAGTGTGTGGGCTAGGCTATGAATGGTGTGAAAGCGGTGTGAATGAGGGACTTGGGGGCATCGAGCTAACATGAGACTCACAGGATGGCTGCAGTAGTTCTGCTTCTCGAGGCCTCTGTCATGTGTTGTTTGGTCGTTCAGTGGGAGAAAACAGGCAGCACCTCGCAGACCACCAGTGAGATGCACTTTGAGGTGGGGGCGGAGCTTCCATAAGGTGTGGTAAGGCCTTATGAGGTACCTTGTCGTTGCAGCAAACAGCTTTTAATAGCAATTCCTGGGGTTCTCCCGCAGGCAAATTCTTTTTTGCCTTGAGCTCCAGGAACTCTGGCACCGCCCCTATCTGGAGCTGGGTTCGGAATGTCTGTGGGTCTGATGGGAAGCAAGGTAGTATGAATAAAGGTGTGAATGTTCAGTAGCAAAGGTCAAAACCTTGGCGTGGTGCTGCTGCTCACAAGTTTACCCAGGAACTTGTGCTAATTTGACCTGTTTTGGATGAAAGGGGCGTGCACTGTCTTTGATTTCTTTTTCTTCCTATTCTGTGCTGCTGCCTTGAGTGTTATCAACGTTTCCCATCAGTCCCTTGTGATGTCATCTACATCACACATCTGGCAGGCTTTAGGACATCATTCACCTATTAGCTATATATAGAGGTGTAGTGGGGGATGCCCGCCTTGTGAGTGTAGTGTAAGGCCCAGCGTATGAATGGTGTGAAAGCGGTGTGAATGAGGGACTTGGGGCCACCGAGCTAACATCAGACTCACAGGATGGCTGCGACAGTTCTGCTTCTCGAGGCCTCTGACATTTGCTTGTTTGATCGTTCAGTGGGAGAAACCAGGCAGCACCTGGAAGGGGCGCGCACTGTCTTTAATTTCTTTTTCCTGTTCTGTGCCTTGTTCCTAGCTGCTTTCTTCCTGTCCTTTCATGCTGCCTTTCTCACTTTTCCTTTTTTCTTTTCTCAGTTTTAACATCTACATCTCACTTCATTCTCTTTACACTTTCTTTCTTTCATTCCTTCCTTATTTAATTCTTCTGTGGGCTTTGTGTTATTATTTTAGTCTTAATGTTATTCTATCATCTCTTATTGCCTTCCCACCTTCCTCATTGCTTTTCTGTCTAAAGTTGATTATTGAACTTTCTCTTGTCCAGAATATTTTTTCTCATAGTGTATCTTTTCACATTCCTACTTCCATACTTTCTCTTTCTTTTTCGTTTCTGTCTTTATTTTATCCTTTCATTTTTTCGAACATGCATTTTTACTTTCATCGTGTTCCTTTCCCTGCTCCTTATTTCTTTCTGGCATCGATTTTTCATGTCTTTTCTTTTCCTCACTTTATTCTCTGCTGTTGTGTTTCTCGTCTTACTCTGACATTCTTTTATTTCTTAGTTGATGTTTTTTCCCCAATTTGTTTTATTTGTTCTCAATTTTTCTTTTTACAAATGACACAAAGGTATCTTAATTTGTAATGTGAGTAGTTTTGTGGCACCAATAGAATGGGGCACCAGGAAGATGTGATGGCAATTTTAGAAGTTGGCATTACCCTGGAAGCAGCGAACCCTGTCCTGGCACCATTGAGCTGTACATCATATCTGTTAATTCCCATCAAAGCAGCGGTTTGGCTTATATCTGAAAGACAATTCATGAGTCTGGCTTAAGTAGTGCTTCTGTGGTAAAATACTTGAAAGTGAAGTTGAAAAGTACTTCAAAGATCGAGCAGCAAATAGTTTAAGTAAGCACCACTGCTTGAAGTATTTCAAGCCATACCCTGTAATTGTGTTTCTGTGTTTCCGGTATCAACTACATATAGCACCTCTAACCTATGTTCAAGGAGCCTGCAACAGACTGTTTCTCACCAAAAACAGGGCCGTTCCATTACTTGTCCTGCAACACATCAGGAAGGTGGATACAGACACAGGACCATTGTGTTTACTCAAGATAGTGCAAGCTCACCAGCTACCATTGATAAAAGAGTTCCACTTAGTTGGTTTGAAATAAACACTCGGCATCTTCTAGGTTTTGGCGGAGGAGCATCAGCCCCCTGTTGATAGCCAGCAGAGGCAGACGGGAAAAATAAAATTATATTAAAAGTTATTATCATTTTATTTTTCGTCCTGAAGGGTGCCAGCCGAGCCAAGGGATGGGCGTCGGGGCCATCCATACTGGTGCTGCAGCACCAGGGAGGAGGGGGGAAGTGGTGGGCCAGACCGTCATGGGCACTTAGCCTTTCTCCAACCCGAGCTGTGTTGTACAGCCAGGTGGAGAACCAACACAGGCTCCCAGTTCCTGTCTGAGCACCGAACCAGGAAATAGTATTCACAGCGTGAGAGATGCCCTGGGATTGGCATCTGGGATGGTCTGACGTCAGGAAGGCGAGGATCTGGATCAAGGGGGCGGCCGTCTGAGCAGGTAAGTGCAATTTTACATATTTTTTATTCTGTCTTCCCTGATGTTTTTGGTTTGTATTCCCCCAATTTCGCAATGCAAGTGGCCGTTACTTCAATATTCCAGTGCCTAGAAGTACTTCAGCGTGTGGCATCAGTTCAATAGTTGTACTATATAAACATTTATTCGAAAGAAAAATATACACATTTTAGACAACCCAACATCTCTCAGACCTACCACAAACCCAGAACTCATGTTGGTTGCACGAGGGAGTGGTAGTACACAATACCTGTCCACAATAAGGTATACAGCTTATTTCTGAAGACTCTCGCGTGGTAAAACCATGCAACAGAAATAGGCATTAAATTGATATCACTGCTGGTGAGGCTGATGTAAAGGCAAGTGAGGGAGCAACCCTGTGTTTGGGGAGAAAGCATCTGTTGCAGGTGCCATGAACATAGGCTAGAGTGGCTATATGCAGCTGATAATGGACACACAGAAGTAGATCTAAAGGGTAGTACTTGAAATACTTCAAGCATTGGTGTTTACTAAAACATTGCTGCTCAGGCGTTTTTAGTACTTTTCTACAACTGGAGGGGTTTCCCTCTACAAGTCATTCACCACAGAATCACACCTTAAGCTAGACACATAGAATGCCTTACTGGCGGAATACAAACTGCTAGAAAGCAACAAGAGATATGATATACATGGACGTCAATTCACCGAAATGCCAGGGGTAGCGGAAGTGACATTACACGCCCTTTGACATCCACTTTCACTCACACATACAAACTCACACATTAGTGTAATAATAAATTGACAGAAAATAAAGAGTGGAGCCCAAGCTGCCCCTGTGTTCCTGGCACTGAATTTGCCACCTCTGAAACCAGGGGTCGCAAAGGCAGTGCTAGGGGTAGCAAAGGCAAGCCCGGGGTCGCAACTGCGACCCCTAAATGACGCCCATGATATACAATTCAATGGTGCATTGTGGGTGATTTTGGTACAAGAAACGTTCCCTCTTTCCTGGCACATTCGGTAACTGCTGCCCCTGAGGTGAAGGCCTGCTGGTGGGACATGTGTAGTGCCTGCTCTAGCTGTCAAGGTGCATTAATACATTAGCAACAAATGTCTCTGAGTTCAGGAATCAGCAAAAAGAAACTGGGCAAAAGCACCTACGAATGACCCTGTGCTCAACAGGGGAGAAACAGAAAGACACGGAAAGAAAGGTACTGCTTTCGTAAAATTAAAAAAATGTTGAAAGCCCCGCACCAGTTCATAGAGGTGACAATCTCTGGGAGGAGCTTCTCGGCACTGCAAGAATTGTACCTATCTGAAGTTGCATGTCACACTGCTTTAGATCGTTGGAAGGGTGAATTGGTGGGTAAATGTAAGAAACATGGGTAAGCTTGTAGTGATAAGGCGAGTTTATGTTGTGCTGAATGTGCCACATGCATAGTGAGCAGGCATTGGATGCTTTGTGGTTCTGTTTGTTTAAAGACTGATGGTTGGTGGGTTCTGGGCTTGAAACGAGAGGTGAATTTAAGGGGCAGCAAGGAGAATGCAAGGGGTAAAGGGGTACAGGGGTACAGAAGTTCCCCTTGTACTGGGCTGGCACATGTTGTGAAAGAAGTTCATTGCTGGCTTCAGAGACAAACTGGTGTGATTTAACTCCGTTTTAGACACATAGATGCCATATCTATATCCTGCACATTTACGCTACCAGAGGGATTCAAGAAGACTTTGGTTATCTTTTTTGTCATGTTACGCAATATCTAATAATAATCACCATTTAAAGTTTCCTTTTTTTTAAAATAGATTGTGATGCTACATGGTATGAACCATGTTAAAAGTACTTCCTCCCTCAAGCCCTGACCCTCCACTTAAGTTGGAGGTGATGGTGTTGTTGTATCCTAGCAACCCTGTGTACATTCCATTCTTGTTTACTAGCTTCCAGAGGTTCTGGAAGCTACACACAGAGTGGAAGGCGGTTGCTGCTGGGTGGACTTGTCTAGGGGTTGTTCCTCTCTTCTTAATAAAGATATATGTTCCTTACTCTTGTCTACGCCTCTTAAAAGTGGCGACGAGGATGGGATGCTGTTTCCCAGAGGGCAGACTGAGTAGGAAGATCTCGATCCGGGCAGGGTGTGCCCAAGGTAATCAATTTGTTTCACACCAAACTTGCATTTGTTGACTCCCACAGACAAACCTGCATTTTGTAATTTGTTTAAAGTCTGCTCCAAGATCAAATCATGTTCACTGCGATTTGCTCCCCACATCAGCACGTCATCTTGGAATACCAATACTTTGGGCAAACCATCTAATATCTTGCACATTACGCTTTGAAAAACCGCAGAAGCGGACGCTAAACCAAATGGAGGAATACAGAACACGCCGGAGTCTGCGAACAAATGCAAGCTTGGTGTGAAACAAGTTGATTACCTTGGGCACACTCTGTCGAGAGATGGAGTAAAACCTAAAAAGAAATTATTGGATGCCATTGCAAATGCACCATCACCACGTGACAAAGAGCAATTGCGTTCATTCCTGGGTCTTGCGGAATTTTATTCCAAGTTCGTTCAGCATTTTGCTGACAAAGTACATGTCCTGAGAGTACTAATGAAAAAAGGCAACAAGTTTGAATGGTCAGAAGAGTGTCAAAATGTTTTCCTATCCATTAAAGAACAGATTGTGAAGGCTGTAGCGTTACAACCCTTCAACCCGTCAGATCATAGTATGATTGTGGTGGATGCCAGTGCATATGGTTTGGGTGCAGTACTTATGCAGAAACATCTAGGACAAGAACAGGTAGTGGCCTTCGCATCCCGCACCCTTAAGGGTGCGGAGGCTACTTATTCTGTTATAGAAAAAGAAGCTCTGGCATGCTGGTGGGGCGTAAACTACTTTAAAACTTACATCTGGGGAACCCATTTTGAAATCAAATCAGATCACAAACGACTTATAGACTTGTTAACCACCAAGGGAGCCGGAAAAGCGACCCCCAGGATTGCTAAATGGCTGTACAGACTCCAAGGGTATGATTTTTCCTGACAGCATGTTCCGGGCATTCGCAACGTCAATGCTGACTGCTTATCTCGGTTACCCCTAGAGTGTGATGATGAAAATGTAGATTCCAACGAGGACTGTGTGGTGACGAGCGTGTCTGAATCTTGCGAGGGTGCTATTTCCATTGATGAGTGGAAATCTGCAGTGGCGGCAGATCCCACTTTCAAGGATTTAATGATTGAATTACCCAATCCCTCTAGTTCCAGTTTTGTTCTTAAGAAAAAATTTGGTGAATTTTGGACAGTTTGGACAGAACTTTCGGTTGTTGACGGCGTATTTCGCAGAAATGGTAGGCTGGTAGTGCCTGTAAGTTTGCATCCCAGACTCGTAAAACTACTGCATAAAGGACGCAGTGGCATGTCTGGTATGAAAAGGAAGTCTAGGGAGACATTTTGGTGGCCAGGGATGGATAGGAGTGTGGAAGAGCATGTACAAGGATGTATAGAGTGTATGTGTAGTGACAAAACTCATCATGTAGAGGAATCTCCTATTGTTTCCACAAATTTTCCGAGCAAACCATGGGAAAGAGTAGCTATGGACATATGTGGACCTTTTTCTGGCAAGGGTATATAACTAATACATTTGCTTTGGTATTAATTGATTACCATTCTAAATGACCAGAGGTGACTTTTTTCTGGTGAAATCAAAGCTGCTAACATAATTGAATTTTGTGACCAAATCTTCTGCAGAGAAGGGTGTCCTAATATCTTAGTTACAGACAATGGACCCCAATTTGTAGCAGAGGAATTCAAAGCTTATCTTTCCAGGATGGGAATTTCCCACCATACCACTGCCGTTTATAACCCCAGAGAAAATGGTTTGGTCGAGAGATTCAACCGTGTTTTGAAGAGGTGCATTCAATTATCTGAAAATTGTGGTGGGGATTGCAAGCAGGCGGTAAAAGAAATGTTGTGGAGTTACCGCACCAACCCCATTCTGTTACGAAGGAGACTCCGTTAATTCTCCTTAAAGGTAGGCAACCAGGTACGAGAGTTTCTCCTGCCTGGATGATCAAGAACTTTTCACGTAAAGTGTGTGAGAAGAATTTAGATGGCAAGGTCAAAAAGTACCAGGACAAATATGTGTGCAGATATAATGACAGATTAAAAAAGGGAAGACGAGTGTTTGCAGTTGGTGATTGGGTAAGAACTAACAATCATGGTGTTCAAAAAAGGGGACTGTCAAAATGGTCAGTGCCCAAATGCATCACCAAAGTCGCTGGAAACAATGTATGGTTAACCGAAGGTAAAAATGGACTATTCGCAGTGTCACCATATGTAATGCTGTGGAACGAGATATGTGGTTGAAACGGGTGGGAAGTGACCAAGAGAAGGCGGAAAAGGCTTTATACGATGGGCCCAATCATGACTTGTCGGTTACATTAAGGAGCACCAAACGAGTTAGGCAAAGTCCAAAGTGGCAGAAGGATTATGTGTGTCTATTTTTTCTTTCTAGGTATTTTGCATTCCAGGAATTGTGTACAAACCCTGGATAACTTTCATCCATATGTTTGTTTAAATTGTTTTTATTCTATGATAGTGGTAATCCTCACTCATGTGCCATGTTAAGTTATTTGTGTTTATTTTATCATTGTTGTTGTTATTGAAGGGGAGATGTGTTGTATCCTAGCAACCCTGTGTACATTCCATTCTTGTTTACTAGCTTCCAGAGGTTCTGGAAGCTGCACAGAGAGTGGAAGGCGGTTGCTGCTGGGTGGACTTGTCTAGGGGTTGTTCCTCTCTTCTTAATAAAGATATATGTTCCTTACTCTTGTCTGTGCCTCTTAAAACGTGTGCTTTCAGTGTCCTCATGAGAATCCTACTGTAGATGTATTTAGAGGCACTTGCATTAGTATTATGGCTCAGAATGAGAAATTTATATTTTTAAATTCATGAATACCACTAGGAAACACTAAGTTGGTTCTTATAGCTGCTTAGTGGTCTGAGTTGTGACAATCTCTTACTGACTTGGGTGCCAGTTAGCCACCACCTTGCTTGGAAGAAGCGTCTGGGCCGGAGAGAGAGTGGGGCATTGTGCAGCACACATAGAAACAACAAAATGCCATTGATTGTTTATGTTCAGGAAGGTGTCCCTTTCTGCATATAAACAATCATTTTATAAAATGAAGTTTTGCAAACTTCTATGTGTGCTGCACTAAGCAGCACACATTGAAGTTTCAAAATGCCATTTCAGATTGTTTATGTGCAGGAAGGGACACCTTCCTGCACATAAACAATCATTCCCCACAATGGAGGCACCCTTGCACCTCTTTCACTAAGGTGCAAGGGTGCCTGCGTTGGCGCTAGCTAGCCATATTAGCGCCAGTGCAGGGGGAAACGCAAGGCTGCACCGTATTCTTGTAAATAAATGCAGCCCTGCGTTTCAGAAGTGGCGGAGCGCACATTAAGCCAAGGAGGCTAACGCAACGCTCTGTCACTTCCTTGTAAATATGCCCCTGTGTTTGACACATACTGTGTTCCGGGGAACACTGCGTTCTTACACGCTTTCTGCTTATTCCCTGCAGGGCAGCCCTGCCCTCTGTTTTACACGTAACTGAACATCCTCACGAAATATAATCTTGTCACACACCAGGTGTGAGTAATTTGTCCACTCCTGTATCTGTCTTTAATTTCTGGTACTTGATTTCTTCCAATACAAATGCAGGAAACCAAGTTCCAGAGGGTACATGCAATAGCAAGACTAGATGAGCGAGTCATACGTGGCAGGGGAGAGCATAAGATGAAGTATCTGCCTCACCATTGATCTGCTTGTCCTCTTCTTGGTGTAAGTTGAGGGTACTTCAGTCAGCCATCGAGGCTGTGGGCAGCCCATGTGCCATCCTTCTTTCAGATTACAGGCATCCCATTGTCACTTCCGTCTTGTGTTGCATCTTAGGCTCTCTCTACCTCTGCTAACCATTGTCTGTGACAGGTGTTTTACACAACAGGTGTCATAGTATCTTCCATGTATTAACTACCATTTGTATTTAGAAATAAGGTACGTTTGTATTAAAGAATGTTTCATAAAAGTATGCTGTTTAATTGCATTTCTATACCAAATGAGCATTTACAAAGCTTATAGACCTGTCTTGGTTGTTGAAACTTAACTAAAAAAAAAAATATTCAGCTGCAATGGAAAAAAAGCAAAACAAAAAATTGTTTTCTATATAAAATTCCTCTCGGAAATAAATAATTTAATAGGTGATGATTTCGCATACTTTTGGAATGTAAACAAGCCTAAGCACTTAATAGGAGGTGGAGCGATACACCAGACAGCCAGTATTATGAAGTGAGAGAAAAACACTTCTGGGTGAAGCCGAGCCCACTTTATCTATATTTTCAAGAATTGGTAATAATAGGTTTGCAGGCAGCTGCGCTGTCAAGCCAGACCTAAAAAGACCTCTTCCTTTTGTGGAGAGCAGTCACTGCTTCCAGGGAGTACAGTTAGAGGGTCCTCCTCCATAGAAAAGGGGAATAAACTCCACCGGTGGAGCTCCTCTTTTAGGGGACTAAATGAAAAAGTCTCCTTGTGTAGTGGAGATCTGCAAATGGCTTCTTCATGGTTAAAAAAGTGCTCTTGACTCACTGTGGAGGTAACTTCTTAGTCCCCATTACATAATATGTTCCATCTGCTGGGGCAGGTGATAAAGATTACTGCTTGGGTGGACAAAACAGTTATAGTGGCATCAGGAAACAATGCTACTCCACTCATTGTCCTGCCAGGGCATTGTCATTTCTGCCGGCAACTCAAAGTAGCAGAAATAGATAGCTCAGTAGAGCTGTGGAAGGTATTTTATCTCCCTGTCCATGGACAGAACAAGGATTTTTGGTGCCATTGTTAAAGTAACAGTTTGCTGTCCCATCCACAGGTGGCTGCCTCTCACCTTGCTGTAGCACCCGTCCTACACACTACTGCTCTACCCCGAAGAGGGGGCCTCATTGCTCTGCATACATGGGGGGAGGGGGTTACAGGTTGCATTGGAAGCCTATCCTACCCCACCACATACCTCTTCTCTGCAAGACCCACAGGCGCATCTCACAAACTCTCATAAACCTGCCATAATTAAGATCGGAAAAATGTTGATTTAAACCTAGATGTTGTCTGCTGTCTCGGATGGAAATCTAGTATTCAAATGTATAATACAGCCGACAAAGCGAGGGAGCATGACTCTTAGAAATTGGCACCCCCAAGCAAATAAGCCCTGCCAGCCCCAGAGATGTGTGTACATGAACCATCGTGATGCAGATGGTGGGTGAATCCTCATGGCCCCATACTTCTCCCACCTTTGTATAATATAAGGTACACTACTGCCTAATACATAAGTGCATCTTAGAACTCCGCACAGGGAGAATGGAATCTTCTGTGCTAATGGACATTTTTTTATGGCTCGCCCGAGGCAGCTCATGAGCTGGTGCTTGCGAGGCATTATGTTGTAGATTAAAGAGGGCTTAGATCCTGCCCATTGCTTACCATTGGTTGACTTCATCGTCGCTCTCATTGCCTTTTCTTGCTTTTGATTAGTCAGCGTGGGCTGGTTTCACTTTCCCTTTGTGTGTTTGTCCTTTCCACTAGTCCTGCACTTTCAGAGATGTACTTTTTTTTGGTCGAGCCTGGGCAGCGCAAGCGCTGCTCTGCGAGGTATGCTGTATTCGGTATATGGGCTACCGAGGACCTTGGACACGCCCACCGCTTTTTGTTGGTTAGTTGGGCTGCTTTTTAAAATTCCTTTTATCTGGTTGGTTAATATTGTGCATCTGTCCCACCTTTTGGTGCTTGGTTCCGCCCCAGCAGACACTGGCCTGCTGAAGAATGTCATGAGATCCCGGAGGCAAGATCAAGATTACACAAGCATTTGCAATGCAATAGGTTTCGCATTACTAAAAGTTTGACCTATTGGCGTTGCAAATAATAGTGCAACGCCAATAGCTCAATCTTTCAGTAATGCGAGACCTATTGCATTGCAAATGCTTGTTCTACATTAGTTTTCGTGTATTACTGTCAAATGAGTCCACGGCCATCCTCCTAAGCATATGGTCTCTTATATGATATAAATGAATAATCATCTATTTTATGTGGGCCCTATTCATAGCCTCTCTGTAACAAAGGCCATTGTAGAGTTAATGACATGAAACTTGCTTGAAGAAGTATACTTTATTAAGTATAGAAAGAACACCTTATCTCAGAGGGACGATTCACCTTCCTTCCTCTCTAACTGCTCCCGTTGCACTACCCAACACTCCAGAATGTGCATGCGAACAGATAGAGAGAAAAGAAGGCTACATAACAAGGATGCACGCGGAGGCGCGTGCCACGATACAAAAGATAACAAGGTATGTACAAGATAACAACAAGGTATGTACACAACACATCTTCCCTCCAAGAAATTAAAAAAAGAAAAAAAGATTATTCAGAATCACAAACAAAATCCTTCAGCCACAAAGGTTTGTTCCGTGTTCTCGAACTTTTAACTACATTGCCTTGGTTGATAAAATCGTTCACATCTCCACAAGATTTTGACACATCAACATTTTCATTAACATTTTCGCTATATGAAAGATCAACATTTCCACTGGTAGAAGGACAGTTGTCATCAACCAAATCATTTGAATTCACATTTCTCAAATCATTTAAATTGGTATTTCTTGAATCATAAGAAAGATCAACATCTACTCCATTTTCATAGTTGTTAGAAAACCCAACATCTAAATTCTTAGGAGCAGGATCAGGAAAACACTCTTCAGTAAGTGCAGACGATGAAGCCATGGTGGGAGATTTGAAATAAACCCCTTGTTCCCCTTTTAGAATAGCAATTCTTTTAAGGTTCCAAACTCTGCCGTCATCAAGACAAACAGAATTTTTCAATAACTCAATGACTCGAATAGCATATTGACTTTCCCCTTTCTTTACTTTCCATGGAAGTTTTACTTTTACCAAAAAACCAACTTTAATTTCCTTGACCAGAGACCCTCTTTTAATATCAAAATCTTCCTTGTATTTAGAATGTTTGTTAATAATCCTGTTCCTTACCTCTTCTATTGAAAAATTAGGACAATTGTTCCTAATAAGCCACTCAGGATTACATTTTGACCTGGCATTTCTTCCACGCATCACTTCAAAAGGAGAAACTCCTAATACACCATGAATAGTGGTTCTATAATTCCAAACAGACTTAAAAACCTGATCTTCCCAGTCTAAACCATTTTTGATAGCCATCTGAATACTCTCTTTCAATACTCTATTAAATCTTTCAATCATGCCGTTACCACTAGGGTTATAAAGAGAGGTAGTTTTGTGTTTGATACCTAGATTCTCAAAATAATTTTTAGCCAAATTGGATGTAAACTGTACTCCATTATCGCTAATAATTTGTACAGGTAGACCTTCATTGATGAAAACATTATCCATGAATTTAAGCACCTCCATTGAGTTAATGCAATCAACAATTTTAATAATGGGCCACCGTGAAAACACATCAATTATGGCTATGATATATTTAGAGGGTGAACCGATAGGCCCCATAATGTCTATGGCTATAGTATGCCAGGGAGAATTTGGAACAATAGGATCACACATGTTAGGTCTTAAAGTCTTTAGTGACTTGTCTGAATTTGCACAAATAACGCAATTCCGTACTATCCTCTCTACATCTACATCGATGCCAGGCCACCAATACCATTCCTTAAAGCCTTTGTTTGGTCTTAACAACTCCAAAATGACCATCATGACAAAGAGCTAAAACTTTACTTCTAAGAGATGAAGGGGAATGGCTCTATCTCCTCTAAAAATAGTATTATTGATAACGGATAATTCATCCTTGATTTCCCAAAAACTTCTCATCTGATCCTTTAAACCAGTTTTATTGGGCCAGCCCTGTCTAATCCATGTGATGATTTGTTGAATCTCTCTATCACATAGATTTTCTTTCCTCCAAATTTCTTCAGACACTCTGGGAATGCCTTGGTCATGGACAAATGCTACGCTCAAATCTTCCCACTCGCTATCCTCACATATTTGTAAGTCAATAGGCATGCGGGAAAGAAAATCAGCAAGCACGTTACTTTTGCCAGGAACATAAATCATGCTGTAAATGAAATCCTGCAGACGCATGGACATCCTCGCAATGCGTGCTGAAGCATTAAAAAGCCCTTCAGTGGTCAACAATCTGATTAAAGGTTTATGATCAGTACGGACAGTGCAGTGTCTACCCCAAACAAAATTGCGGAAATGCTCTAATCCCCACACACAAGCTAAAGTCTCCTTTTCTATTACAGAAAATTTTTCTTCTGATGGGGTAAGAGCACGTGAAGCATATGCAATTATACATTCCTTGCCTTTTTGATCAAGTTGGGATAACACACAACCCAGTCCTTTGTTACTTGCATCTACCGTAATGACATTTTCTAAATCAGGATCAAATCCTGAAAGTACGGGTGCTTCAGCAATGGCTTTCTTAACATCAATAAATTCATTCTCGCATTTGTCACACCAAACAAATTTCACCTTACTCTTTAACAATTGTCTGATGTTGAATACCCTACTTGAAAACCCCTTCACAAATTTGTTGTAAAATTCTATTAAGCCTAAAAATGATCTAAGCTCATCCTTATTAGAGGGATGAGGAGCATTTATAATTGCTTCAACCAGTTTAGGTTTTGTAGCTACACCTTCCCCACATAAAACATGTCCTAAATAATTTACAGATTTCATAGCAAATTTACATTTAGAATGTTCTACGGTAAGACCATTAGTTTTTAACACCTCAAAAACTGCTTCTAACGCTTTATCATGTTCAGTTTGATCTTTTCCGAATACTAAGATGTCGTCTTGAAAACAACGAACCTTGGGGTGTTTGCTAAAAAGTTGATACATGATTCTTTGAAAAATAGCCGCTGCAGAGGCTAAACCAAAAGGTAGACGCTTGTATTGAAAACACCCAAAAGGCGTTATGAAAGCAGTAATATGTTTACTTGTTTCCTTTAAACAAATCTGGTGATATGCTGCTGACAAGTCTATAGTAGAAAACCAATTGGCACCTTTAACCAAAGTAAGCATTTCGCTGATCTTTGGCAAAGGGAATTTATCAATCACGATATTGTTATTGACGTGGCGCAAGTCAATGCAGATTCTAATTTTGCCATTACTGCGTCTCGCTACAACAACTGGGGAAATCCATTCCGAGGATTCGATAGGTTCTATCACATCTGCTTTAACAAGTTTTTGTAGTTCTTTTTCTACTTCTTCCCTCAGAAGTATGGGAATATTCCTCACTTTATGAGTTTTAGGAGAAAAACCTTCTTTAAGAATTATTTCATGTTCAAAATGTTTTAACATACCTATCTTGCCATTGAAAACTTCTGGAAAGGTATTGAGCATTTTAGTACAAACGTCTCCACCTTCATCAATAACCATAACAGGTTCAGGACTGTTAGGATTAAGGATGATATGTAGATCCCGCTGGTCTCTCCAACCCAGAACGGATGGACCTTTTTTAGCAATATAAAGTTTCCCTAAAGATTCCCTGTTTTTAAATTTAAAAACCAAGGGGCTCATTACGATGGCGGGCGGAAGCACCACCGCCGTGCTGGCGGATGCAAAAAGCACCAGTTACCGCCGGCACGCAGCAGTCCACACGCCCGTCCAATTACGATGCGAAAAGTAGGCCAAACACCGCCGGCAAGCCAGCAACACCGTCCGCCATCAAAGTGCGCCCGTACACGTAGCGGCGCAGCCCAACTGACACACACCGTCCGACGAAACACGTCCCGCCCGGAGTATAAATTACAACGCCGCAAACAAACGGCTCCCACGGCTAAGAGACACCGCACGTGAAAGAGAGGCGGTAACACGGACGCAGAGCACGGACAACGAAGAAGCGGCACCCCGAGCATGAATCCAGCACTGCAGGCCCTTCCCATGCTTCTGCTGATGCACCACCAAGGACGCAACGTACCGCGGAGACGCAGGTAGGTACACACACAACAAGTGCACGCAAACAGCGCACACAGTGCAAGGGCGGAAAAAGCGGACAACCCCCACCAGCGCGTGTACACTACACATCCACCATTGCATCCACATATGACACACAGGCCAAATCGTAACATCGCGGAACACATGTGTACACACCACCTGGGACTAGGAACCAACCACCCCGTCACGGCCCCAAAGCGCCGATGACGCCGCCACACATGCGCACAACGCAGAGGCCAACCGCAGCGCCATGCATGCGTCGCACACAGACACAGGGACACAACCAAGCAGCACACACATCAGCCCCACCCCGAACGCACATGACACGTGACAGGCCTGCCACAGACATGTCCCCAACGCCCAATTCACGGACAACACCCAACGCCACACAACCGACGCACACATGTCAGTGAAGTCACGCAACAGCAGGACACACCCCAGTGTAACAAACATGGCGTAGCACACAGCGGCGGCAACACCAACTAGGAGAAGCAGGGCCCCTTCGGGAAGAGGAACGCCAGTACCACACTGAAAAACCCATACCACCCTGCACATATGAACAAGACATATAAAACGGAACACCAAAGAGCACGGGGACCGACAACAGGTGGCCCAAGAATAACATTCACACACAAGGCCCAACGCAGAGCGGAAAGGCAGCCTGCCGCCCACACAAGGGAGAGCAGACAGCACTGAATGACCTTCCATTCCAACACCGAAACCACAGCCCTACGACAGAAGCCGGTGAATACAGCCATTGTCCAAGAATAGACCAACACAGGCATGCCGAGGAGACCGACCACAGGGCAGATAGCGCATATCACAGAAGCACACAACGGACGGGGAAGAAAGAAGAAAACACTCCCCCATGTCGGCCACATGCAAGTTAATTGGAAGGAGTCACACATCACTGACCTTGAACTGTCTGAGAAGCATGTGGGAAGAGGGCCCGTGTCCTCCAAACAAGCCAACAGAACACAAGTCCTGTCTCCCTACGACTACACAGAGCTCACAGCAACCTCGGAGCGTGCACATTGCAGACTGCACACACAGCCGGAGCTCGCCACCACAACGCACCGCTGCGAAATGGCAACCGCAACACACCTACCCAACTACGCCGAACAGCTCAAGCTGTACAAAACCAACCTGTTACATACATTGGGATGCGATCTCCTGTCCCTGCTGAACGTAAATTACCGACTGACTTACCGCATCACATTGTTCAGCTGCGTCATGCCCGTCTTCTACTGTCGGAGGTGTCCCTACCAGCATCCCGTCGAGATATGCCTCTCCAACCCGGCATGTCTGAAGGCGGACCTGCTACCACTACTCCTCCCTCTGGACGCACACGACAGGGCCTGCTCTGCCTATGGGGGCATGGCGTATGTGGCCAACATCGCACCCGCACTGAAATGGGACCACTGTGCCTCCACACGACGGATCATCGAGAACAGCTACATCGAATGTCACCCAGCATGCCCCATCATGGTCCTCCAAGGGACAACTTACGAACAACACCTTGACAGCCACCATCCGCTACATTGGCTGGCAAACATGTACACCACCAATGACATGGAAGCCCTGCTGGACGGCATCGCATACCTGACAACCTGTAAATACGTCGGACCACAACGCAGGTTCCCCGAGTGACCTATGATGTCCAACCCCGCACCCATGCTTAGCTTCCGCACGGACTGGCCAGTCACCACCACAACAGCCATACCAAACGACCGGCAACTGTAACCACACCATCAACGACATCGCCATGACATCGGATATGACCGGGACATGCACACTGTTCCCCATCACATCCAGGAACACCGCATGCATCGTGGGAGGCAGTGGCATGGGCTCTGTGTATCGCACCCACATGGACGGAACTGCACGAACAACCAGGACACGACATGGATCCAGCGCACATGGACACACACACCGCTCAGTGGACATGAATAGGTCGCCTGGAGTCTGTGGGTGCTGCACCCTCCCACCCCCGCCCCGGGAATCCCATACCAGGACCTTTGCATGGACGTCAAGTGCATACAACAACAACACGACCCCAGTGACTGTGACATGTCCAGTAACCACCACAGTGCAACAACAAGTGGCACGCCGCTGCATGCACGCAAGCACATGCCCTGATGTCATCTCACATGCACGCGTGCATGAGGAACAACCGCAGCAAACCTGTCACATGGAACTGAGATGGACTGTGCCCATGATGCCAAGCGGTCTGGTAGGCTACATGTATACCGTCTGTGTCAAAGTCCGCAGCTCCGCAGCTATACGTAAATGTACATTAGCACAGCCTTGGCCAAGCAGATGTCACTCTGAAGCCCACATCCCACATGCAACAGCCAATCACATGTAACCCCACACCCTATCCCATTTGCAATCATGCTCAGTATATCCTCAACATGTATTCCGCTGCCAGTAGTGTCCACTATACTGCATCACAGAGGACAGAAGACTCAATATAATGTTTGAAACCAAAACTGTCTCCGCTGACTCATTTCACAAGTACGAATGAGAGAGGATGAGAGTATGTGAAGTACACGGCAGTCGTGACATGACCATGTAGTCCACTGGTATTGGATGTCAACGCAAATGAGTAGCACTACTGTGGAAGACACACATGTGTCGTGTGAAGTCGTATGGACGCAGTGCTCAGGTGGGTGGGTGCGACGGGTAGATGCGCACATGCCAAGTTGGAGCACGCCGTGTTGGGAGGGGTCATGAACAGTACACCACCGCTTCCCTGGGCATCGTGAGAGGACACCTGTCGGGGGAGTGAACACGTGTGTGCACAGCAGCCGGGCACACGTACAAAGCGGTACCAGGCGCACCTCAGCCCACCCTCTGTGGACAAGCTGGATCCTGTTGTGCGCCCGCCATGCCCCTTGACAAGGCACACACAGCCCCAGTCGACCAGGTGTAACCCCAACATAGTCAATCCGCACAGGCGATACAGGGCACGGGATGGCAGTGGAGCATGGTGTGTGAGAGGTCTCCTCGCGCTCCTCCTGGTCATATCACGCAGGCAATAGAACCTCAACGTCTAGCATGGCAAAAAGTCAAATGGAAGTGTAGGGGGACGCACCACAGCACGAGCAGCACTGACGTCACGGGAGGTGGCTCGCACCATCCCATCCATTGCCCATCATACCAACCACGCCACATGCCATTGCGACTAAGTGCAAGCGCGTGCGCCACCACCCCTGAGCCCTCCCCAGAGAGGCCAAAGAGTGAATGTGTGGGCCATCAGCCACAGACGGACGCGGCCTGGCCGCAAGGGCAGCCACAGCCACTGGGTGTCGCAGGTGGCGGATCCGGAAGGCGAAGACTGTGATGCATAGTCCATGCAGGCCGGGTCTCCATTTGGGGCACCACGCAGGTGGACGGCGTCCCGCCACACATCATACCCTGAGACAGCCCACTCGTGCAACTGGACCCACACATACACTCCTTGCCCTCTCTGGTGCGAGCTTGGGGCTGCCTGTGCAAGCGCTAGCCTCGCAGGTGAGCATGCATATTGGGGGGCGAGGGGAGGACATGAGGGCTGGGGCGAAGATGACTGTATCACTGTCAGTTAGTACAAGGGATGACCCAGATGTGGAAAGGAAGAGACGTGTCCCGTGTGTACTGCAACTAGTCGCCAATCCAACTACCCCCATGTCCGGAATGTAAGCCCGCACCTAGGCCCGCCCATCCGCCACATCGAACATACCACCAGCACGACAACCTTCCCATTCGAAACACTGACTGGGGGTGGCGACCAGTGAACAATCATGTGTAGCCTACCCACGCGTACATGTGGGCCCTCCATGATCCATGTCACCTGCGGCAAAGACATGACATGCGCAATGAGGGAAGTGAGGAGAGCTGTCCGCCCCACGCACAGAAGGTGCATCAGCTCCACAGACCCAGCAGCGAGTCCAGCAGGGGTCACATGTGCAGGGGCAGCTGTGCCTGGTGTGAAGGCACATGCATATAGACAGCACATCGACCAATGTGTAGTCTGCCCACATCCACAGTCCATCATCATGCGGACATAGGAATTGAACACAGGGCAACACATCTTAGTTGGTGCACCCACCGTGACCAACAATGCGCAATCATCGACGTACCCGCCCTGTGCATGGCCCCCCACCCAACGGAGGCACATCCAGTGCCACCATCCCACACACACAAGCCTTCCACGGAACATGCTGTGTCCAATGGTCAGTACAGAGTCAGCGCCCATCTGGTGGATCCTGAACAGGAGACACATGCACACACATGCCAGCTCCCACTATGTACGTCTGCCACCTGGCACGTGCAATGTAACCTCTCACCTGTGACGTGTGACTGCAAGCACACAGCCGTCTTGGCATGGGGCTGTCAATGTGGACACCTGTCAATGTTTCGGGAGGTGTGATCCGTACAGTGCTGTACATAGGGTGCAGTGCTGACACCTACTACTGTCTCATATCCCCTCGTGCCACAGGTCCCACTTGTTTTGGCCGCTCAGCCTGTGCCCACATCGTCGTCGTCGTGTGCCATACTCATCCAGCCTCGGAAGCAGTTCCATGCTCAGCAGACACTCATGTTGCCGTGGCGTTGCCGCTTGACAAATATGCAGTCAGTCCCCATCAGCACGCCCCGCAAGTCATTGGGGCCTAGATCCCCATGTGCATGCACATGGCAGTGGTATGTCTCACTAGCCATTGCCATTGTTGGGAGACCTGTGTAAGTGTATTGTGGCCGTGCCGTCCCAGCTTGACAGCTGGGCTGTGGCTCATGTGCTTGCTCAGTCATGTCAGTGATGTGTATGCGAAATTGCTATGTGTTGTGTTGCTTTGACATGTGTCCTCTGCAATTTCCCTAGGCGGAGACCGAACATTGACCGCCCATACCAATTGCTGGTGGACATGGACGATACAGAGGTTATTAGGAAGTTTCGGCTGGACAGGCCAACCCTGCATCGACTGTGTGCCATGTTAGAACCCCATCTCCGTCCCCGCAGGGTGTATCCGACTGCTGTCACCCCCACGGCTAAGGTGATGGCCGCCATGCATTTCTTCGCCACTGGGTCATTCCAGCACACAGTGGGCAGTGGAGGAGGGATGTCCCAGCCCATGTTCAGCAAGGTGCTGAGGGATGTACTGGCAGCCATGATGCTGTACCGAAACAGGTACATCCGCTTCCCCAGGGCTCGTGAATTGGCGGCAGTGAAGGGTGCATTCTATGCCCTTGGCAGAATCCCACACGTCGTTGGAGCCATTGACTGCACACATGTTGGCCTTGTTCCACCACAGGCCACTGAGCACCTGTACCGCAACAGGAAGCACACGCACTCCCTGAATGTGCAAGTGGTGTGCCTTGTGGACATGGTGATCACCCACGTGTGTGCAAAGTTCCCAGGCTCGGCCCATGACGCACACATAATGCGCAACAGCATCTTGCCACGACTGATGGCCAATCTGCAACAGGATCGTGGCTGTATTGTCGGTGAGTATGTGGAGTGGTGTAGCGTGCTGGTTGTGCGATGCTGTCCCCTGTCCAGTTGGAATAGCAACGGTTCTCTGTGTCCCTCACACCCAGGTGACTCTGCGTACCCGAATGGGGCATGGCTGCTCAGTCCATTGAGGAATCCTCGCACCCCAGCAGACGATCGATACAATGAGGCACATGGAAGGACCAGACGTGTGGTCGAGCGTACCTTTGGCCTCCTCAAGTCCAGGTTCAGGTGCCTGGACCGCACCGGGGTGCACTGGCGTACTCCCCACAGAAGGTGTGCCAGATAGTGGTGGCGTGCTGCATGCTGCACAATCTGGCCATTCGGAAGCAGATCCCCCTCATCGTGGATGACGGAGATCAACCAGGGCCCCAGCCCGCAGACCAGGACAGCTCGAGTGAGGAGGACAGCGGAGAGGAGGAAGCTGGGAATGTGCGGCAGCAGCTCATCGCCCGCTACTTCACTTGACGGTGAGTGTCTATGTACGACGGCTGATGTGGCTGTATCTGTGCAGGTGTGTGTGTGCTGTGTCAGGGTGGCCGTTTGTTCACTACGTGCTGTGTGTCAACGCTCCATGGCCAGGGTAGTATGCCACTGTTGGTGACTGTGGCATTGTGCCCTATTGCTCTGTGCGATGTGTGTACATTGCTTGTAGTTGTTGACATGTACTGTGTGATGGGTGTGTGACACACTCATTGAATGTGCTCCTGTTCTGTCTCCCACCCCTAGGTCCCTACAGGCCCTCCGGATTCCATTGCCATGCCACGCATCAGGTGCCTTTCCGCCCAAGGTGGCCGTTGTATTCCGTACAAATAAAACACAGGGCACAAACAGCAGTTAGTGAAAAAGGTGCATTTATTACAAACTGTGACATGTGATTGTGTGTAAGGTGATGACAAAAGTTGTGCGTGCAGTGACAATGAGCTGTCGGTCATGGCTGCGTGATGCTCAGGGTGTACCCACTGGTTCTATGTCCATAGTCCAACACACACATGCCATCCAGATGGCTGTGTGGAGTGGGATCGTAGTCCGAGTCAATGCAGTGGCTGGTCAAGGAAGGCTGGCTGGCTGCCTCACTTGCGTCTGGAGCGTGCGAAGTCCTCCCGGGAGATCTGTTTCCGCTTCGGACAGCCCCTTCCACGTTTGCGAGGGGGGGTGCCTGCTTGCGACATGCTGGTGGTTGAGGTGTGCTCACTGGCTGTGGACGCAGGGGAACTGGACACTGCTGCTCGACCCTGCGCCCCGGCAGGTGGTGGCGGAGGGGAGCTGCTATCCCTGGCCGTGTCCTCACCGCCACCACCAGCTGGCCCATGAGGTCCACGAGTTGACCTATACGGGCGTCCATGGACCTCAGCACCCCCAGCACCTCCCGCGTGTCTGAAGCAGACCTGACCCATTGTTCTTGGGCCTCCTCATAGGCCCCAAGGACTCTGGCCATTTGAGGCAGGGCATGGCTCCCAGGGGAGGCTGGCGTTTCCCTGACCCTGCTCCTCCTACCAGTCCTGCTGCCACCGGCCTGCCCACTAGCCACATTGCTCACCACGGTCCTCGCTGTGGCTCCCAGGGTGGATCCAGTCGGCCGGGCCACCACCTGCGCTGGGGCTGGTGCCAGCGAAGACGTGGTGGTGGTGGCGGCGGTGGTGGTCGGTGCGGCGATGGTGGCGGTTGCGGCAGTGGTAGTGGCCGCAATGACCGTGGGTGTGGCCGCAATGACCGTGGGTGTGGCCGCAATGACCGTGGGTGTGGCCGCAACGACAGTGGCAGCAGGGGGCTGGGACTGTTCAGCAGCCCTGGATGATGGGTTGGTGGGTAGGAGGGGTCCTGGGGAGCCGCTGGGCCCTGCCACACCAGATGGGCCTGCTTGGTGGTCCGTGTCCGAAGAGGAGGTGAGATCCTCCACATCTGTGTGTCCTCGTTGGGGGCTTGTGGGCTGGCTGTGCTGGCTGCTGTCTCCATCCCCAGCATCCGGCAGTTCGTCACCTGTGGAGAGAATGAGATTTGTTATTGTGTTGCACATGGCGAAGTATGTATTTGTCGTCTGACATTGACAGTTCGTGCAATCTCGTACATGGGTTTCCCGGAGGCGTGTGTGTGGCTGTGGCATTTGTAGTTGTGTGTGCTTGGCAATGGGACTGTGTGCTGTGCACATGTGGCATGGGACGGATTGGCCATGCCGATGGGTGTGTTGCTGTGCCCCTACTCATTGTGACTCTGGTGTATGCGGGCTCCTGGCCCATCCTGGGTCTGGTTTGTACTTTGCTTTTGGTGTTCAGATGGGACGCTTAGGAACGCATATGGCAACATGGGGGCCATGCCCCAGATTCGCATTTGGGAGGGAATATGCTTTTGGGGTTCAAATGGAACGCTTAGGAACGCATATGGCAACATGGGGGCCATGCCCCAGATTCGCATTTGGGAGGGAATATGCTTTTGGGGTTCAAATGGAACGCTTAGGAACGCATTTGGCAACATGGGGGCCATGCCCCAGATTCGCATTTGGGAGGGAATATGCTTTTGGGGTTCAAATGGAACGCTTAGGAACGCATATGGCAACATGGGGGCCATGCCCCAGATTCGCATTTGGGAGGGAATATGCTTTTGGGGTACATGCTGTGAGCCATGGGTGCCGAACGTGACATGTGTTGTGGCAGCATGACAGTGCATGGTCTGAGGTGTGTGCATGCCTGACATGGCCTGCATATTTGCTGTCTGTTGTGGTTACTGGACATGGCATTGGACGCATCGTTATGAGTGAGTGATAGTTGTGTGCCAGCCAACGTATTGCAGTTGTCCCATCTCCTTGGTGTGCGTGCTGCCCTGTGCCATGTGCATCACTGCAGTGCTCGTGGGGGGGGGTGTGGCCCATGTTGTGTGTTGTTGCTCACAGTGTGTCGTGCGCTTCATTGACTTCTGGCACATGGTTGGTCATGGGCATGTATCTTAGCGTGACTGCTGTATGTGTGGCAGCTGTGCGGATGACATGCCTTTCATGAGACTGGGGCTGATGGATGGGATGGATGGTATGTTGTATGTGCATGGTGTGTCTGTGTGTTTGATGGGTTCAGTGGTGTTCGTGTACATTTCTGTTGTTCCGCTCTGTTGCGTCTAGTGTTGTTTGTCTTACATAGGCGTAGTTGTGGGGTGTGTGGTTGACAGGCAGTAGGGGCTACATGGACAGGACTTCAATGGTGTTTCGGTTGTGTGTGATGAGTTGCACAGTGGCTGCCGTGTGGTACTATTTTCAGTGTGGCTTGTGTATGCAGACGTGGCTCCTTGGGTGTTGCTATGTCTGTGATGGGTCATGTGGGGTGTGAGTCTGTTGTTCATGTCCGTGTGCACATTGTTCACTTGTTCGTGACGGTGGGCGGTGCTGCGTTTTCGTCTGCTACGTGACATGTCCCATGTGTTGGTCGTGTACCGGTCCTCATGCCTCCAGTAATCCAGCCCTGTCCAGTTTCCCACCTGCAGGTTGTTCGTGCGTGCACTGTACTGGATGCCACATGGCTCTAAGCGGGGGGTGCTCCATGTTGCAGGTCTGTGGGGGTGGGGGGGTGTTGTGGGTCGTGGGGGTGGCTGGACACCCACTGACACCGATTGCTGTGGACCGTGATGTCTGCCTTTCGGCTGTCGTTGTGCACTGCGGTGGCTGACACGTGGCTGTGGGGTGTGGGGGATGCTCCTCCTTGCTGTGCTGTGGGACTAGGGGCCTGGTGTGTGTTGTACTTGGGCTGTCCACCGTCCCACCCACTGCACTTTGTGTTCCTGCCACTTACCTGTTACTTGTCGGTTTGTGCAGCTGTGGCGGACACATGGGTGTGGTGGGTGCTCGTTGTGGCGCTTCTGGCATATTTGGGGACCTGTTGGTGGTTACGTGGCTGGCTGAATGTACACATGTCCCCACGCATCTTACAGTTGTTCTGTTTGGGCTGTGTGTGGTGGTGTCTGTTGCATGTGTGTGTCGTGTACTGTGTGCTGGACATGGGGGTGTTTGTCCCTGGGAGCTGTGGCATGGTGGTAGTGCATGTGAGTACATAGCGGTGTGCTGGTATACATTAGTTTGTACTTACCAGCCTCCACTCCCCCTGCTAATCCGGCGAGGATCTCGGGATGTATGATGACTCGCACCTTCTCCTCCCACGCTTTGAAGGTCTTGAAGAGCGCGGGATTCCCTCCGCCAGTGACGGCAGCCAGCTCTCTGTTTTTGCCCTCCTTCTTCTTGACCAGGCTCTTGACGTCATTCCACCGTTTGTTAATTTCGACTCTGTTCCTGGGCAGGGTCCCGACTGCATTGACCTGGTCTACGATCCGGTTCCACATTCTGTTTCTGGTGGCTAGTGGTGTGTGTTGGACCATGTTCCCATAGATTTGTGGGTGCACCTTGATGATCTCGTCGACCATGACCGTCAGCTCAATGGGCGTGAACTTGGGCATTCTTTGTGGTGCCATGGTGTTTGTGGTGCTGGTGCGGTGTGTGTTGTGTAATGTGCAGGGGGTTTGTGGTGCCGGTGTTTGGTGGTGGTGGTGGTGGTGGTTGTGATGTGTGCGTTTCTGTGGTGTGCTGTTGTCCTTGCTGTGTCACTGTGTCCTCTCCTCTCCTCTCTGGTTTGCAATGTTGCAAGGGGTTGTGGTCTGTGGGAGTGCTGCTTTTGTACTTACCTATGTGGGTGTGTCCTCATGGTCTGTTGTTTTCAGGTGTGTTGTGTCTGGGGTTCTGGCCTTTGTAGTTTTTGTTTGTCCGTGGGGGTGTTTTCGGGATGTGTACTGTGCTTGTGTATTTGTGCGTGCCTTGCTGTGTGGACTTGTTGGCCATGTTGTGTGCTATTGGTTTTGTGTGCGGATGGTTTCTGTGCAGGGACGTTGGCGCCATGGCTTCTGCCGTGTCGATTCTCATCGGCGTAGTTTGCGCTGGCGGGCGGTATATTTGTAGTTTTCCCGCGCTCATGGCGGTGCGATCGTAATTTCACGTGCGGTGTGTCGGCCGTGAGGGCGGGCGGTTTTGTGTTGTCGTGCGTGTTTCCGTCCGTGGCGGGCGGTTTGACTCCGACTCGGACGATGGCGGGCGGTATTTTGTGTGATTTTTCCGCCGATGGCGGTTTTCGGTTTGTGTAATCGTAATGGCGTGGTCGGTGTTCAGACGGTGTGTGCGGGCGGATTTTTGCCGCTTCCATGCCTGGCGGATTTATTTACGCCGGGTATCGTAATGGGCCCCCAAGGTTCTAAAACCAATGAGATCAATTTTTTCACCGGAAAATCCTTCAGGTGAAACATCAGGTTTAAACACATTTTTCCCAATTTTCCCAACAAACTTTGAATTCCAAACCTTTTCATCAATTATAGTAAAGGGAGAGCCGGAATCGGCATACATTTGTACATCTACACCCCCAATGTTCATGATGCAAACAGGTTTGTTTTTAATGTTAGAAGTCTCATCATTGATGTTAAGAAGGTACGAATTATATTGCATTGCATTGTTAATACCACAATGCATAACTTTCTCTACTAAATCATCCTCTTCACTAGAGTTATTTTCTTCTATACATTTAACTTTGAAATCTTTCCTTCTTCTACAAAGTTTAGTAAAATGTCCAGTCATGTTACACGACGAACATCTTTGCTTAAAAGCTGGGCAAAATCTATAAGAAGCCAAATGTGTAGGACTATCACAGCGATAACACCTGAAACTCTCTTTAATTTTTGTGTCTTTAACATTACTTTGAACTTTCTTCCTAGGATCTTGAGCCTTGAAAGCACCTTTATTATATAATTCGTTACTTTTGTTTTTAACTTTACAAATCACACTATCACTTATGGTCTTACTCTCAGCTTTTAAAATTTTGGCACTACGACTGGATAATTCTGCTTTTCTTACTATAGCTAGAATGTCATCTAAATTAGCATCTCCATTGATCCACAAACGTTCTTGGATTGCAGGGTCACATGCATGCATTACAATCTGATCACGTATAAATTGTTCTTGTAAGTGATCAAATTTGCAATCATCTGCTAACTTCCTAAGTGCTGCTACGTATTCATCAATATTTTCAGTGGATTCTTGCTTTCTGTGAAAAAATTTAAATCTAAGAATGCCTATGCACACCTTAGGAGCAAAATGATTGTCAAAGTCACGTAAGGTATCTTGAAAAACATTGGTGTCTCCTGAACCTACGCTTTTTTTCATTTGTTCATACACTTTTAGTCCTTCTGGTCCAACTGAATGTAGAAAAAGTTTCTTTTTTCTTTCAGGCTTCATTTTTCCATCCTCATCTATGGTGTCTATGAAATTGAGGAAATAAGATTTCCATTCACTCCACTTCATACATGGATTTGCTCCTGCAGGCCAAAATGCTTGTGGGGGTTGAATAGAGTAATTTTGAGAAGCCATGTCCAAAAGAAGATGATTGTAAAAAATAAAAGCGAGTGAAGGTTATATTACTTGAAGAAAAGAAAAAAACGAAGGAGAAGTTGTGTTGAGCGTTTAAATGAAAGAAGCGCTGTGCTCCGCGTTAAAATGAAATAAGCGTTGTGCTCCGCTTTACCTTGTATGACCGATGCAACTGCTGTAAGCCCCGTAGAAATTGACACGGAGAATCAGCTGGTTGTTCAAAATGAAGATCAATAAAGTTAAAGATGGCGCTCATACGGCGCGTAATGACGTAAGCACGTTCCCACGTAGTTGCAAAGGATGCTGGGAAACTGAAGGCTTAACGTGAGGTTGAAGAATGAGGAACGCTCGCTCCGTGCACGGAATGGAGAGATGCAGAGATCCACAAAACGAATGCTGAGAGCGTGCAGGGGTAACGTTGAATTTTTAAACGATGCACCCTTCGCTTGAAAGATATCCAATGTTTAAATTGATTTCGAAGAATTAAAGAGGCTTACCGGAGGAAGGCAAGGTTGTGAACGTCGGTTTCTTGTTGCGGAGGAAATCCGATGTAATTCTTAATAACTTCGAGGAGGCTTGAAAAACAAAATGATTTTCGCAGGGTCCGGGTGTTCTTTCAGCTCGTCGCCAAATTTGTAGAGTTAATGACATGAAACTTGCTTGAAGAAGTATACTTTATTAAGTATAGAAAGAACACCTTATCTCAGAGGGACGATTCACCTTCCTTCCTCTCTAACTGCTCCCGTTGCACTACCCAACACTCCAGAATGTGCATGCGAACAGATAGAGAGAAAAGAAGGCTACATAACAAGGATGCACGCGGAGGCGCGTGCCACGATACAAAAGATAACAAGGTATGTACAAGATAACAACAAGGTATGTACACAACAGCCATTCATGAGTTAAATTAAAATATGATTATTGTAATCAATGGAATAAATGTGTAATTAAGTATGAATCAGCTGGACTGTGCTATGTATGCACTTACTGGAGCTAAAAAAGAGCTCATTAATATTAATGAGGTGGCTTTGTGTGTTCCATGTAGAGGTAACACACAGTCCTTATATCACTCCATCCCCCATGTACCATCCCATTCTCCCTTCCCCTCCTTGTGATCAGTTGAATGGTCCTGCACCTGTCCATCCTCTTCTTTGGTGGAGCAGTTGACTGGGAGAACATTGTGAATATGTGCTGGTTCATTGACTGGCTAACACTCATGTGACAGCCGTGCTCTTGCACCATGACGCTGATCTCAAAATGACCAGTGCTGTGCGGACACCGCATCAGAAATTCCATGACTTCAATCAACGATACTGTAGGGTTTGAACATTCTACGATGCGGAATATTGCACTGCGAGACATTTTCCTCTCAGCATTAGAGAATTGTAGCTGATGTTCACCTTTCTGCCCTGATTTTGTCAGGCTTTTCCCAAGCACAGAGCTGTTTTCCATGGACAAGTTCTACAAGGCTTTATTTGACCAAATGTGTCCATGAGAAACCCAGAGAGTGCAGTAGTGTTACATTTTTTACAACACTCCTTAGAGAAGAAACTCCAGTTTCCGCACAAAATCGAATTTACGAGACTTGAAATGAAGGTGTTTGTGGTCTCACAATGAAGTCATAATGTAACATTCAGAGCTTGCGATTATGAAATTTGAGTTCTAATTTAGAATGACAGTTCTACTTTGTATAGGACATTCTAAGTTTGGAATGAGAGTTCTAATTAGGAAATAAATGAATTCCATTAGAATGCAGATTGGAACCACACTTCTAATTTGCAACATCAGACCTATGTTTGGAATGCAAATTCTACCCTTGGAATGCCTCTTGCACAAAACATAAAAAGCCTTTTCAGGCTCAAGCAGCAGCTGTGTATGGATATCTTAGGTCATTTTGTGAGTAGAAATGAGCAGATTCTAAGGCTACAGTTTCGTTGGGCACCTTGTCCCCCAGGGTACCCATAACTACCTTCTATTGAATGAATGTGTGCAATGCTCTTGCAGCTGTGCATAGTCACACAAGAAGGAGTCTATGGCAAGCCAGGGCAGCAGACAGGCATTCACACAGATGAAGACTCAGAGCCCAGCCATAAGGCCACTGCCAGGCTCTGCTAGTCAGTGCAGAAGAATCCTTAGATCCCACCCTGCCATTTGAATGCCCGAATCACAGCTGTCAAATGGGCAGAGCAGATAGGAGGAAACATAATGAAAATCTTGCATTCATGTGAAGTGCACTAGACCCATCTCACCAGCGCCTTTACAGATTCCTTGAAGATGGGTTTGAAGGACATTCTTTTTGACAGCAACATTGAAAGGAGATGACTATTGATAATTATTGGCCATCGAGGCCACAACATCTGTAGAATAATAAATACCATGAGAAATTCTGAAACAAATCCTCTGACCAATTCTCTTTCTAGGCAGGTTCAAAATAGTATGCAATAAAGAGAACACAGAAAACCTTAATAATAAGTTCATTGTAACTGACTTCCTTCCCTCAGTCTTTTGGTTCTGTGATGTTATGTGACAGATGGGCCCACATCTATCAACCTAATGTATCACTGGTCTCCCCAGGCAGCATTGAGTGTTATCAGCGTTTCCTATCAATCGCTTGTGATGTCAGTTACTACATCACACCCCGGGCCTGGGAGGCTTGAGACATCATGTACTACATCACACCCCTGGCCCTGGCAGGCTTTCTGACATCATTCATCTCTGAGATATATATAGAGGCGTAGTCGGGCATGTCTACACAGTGTGAGTGCAGTGTGTGGACTGGGATATGAATGGTGTGAAAGAGGTGTGAATGGGGGATTTGGGGGCACCGAGCTAAGATCAGACTCGCAGGATGGCCGCGGCAGTTCTCCTTCTCGAGGCCTCTGTTATATGTTGTTTGGTCGGGTGAGCAGTCAAAATATCGACATACAATAATATTGAAGTTAAAATATCGAAGGGACAGAATATCGATGTTAAGAATATCGATGGACAGAATATCGACCCTAAGGTAAGTAATATCGAATTTTTTAATATCGATGTAAATAATATCGAAGTTAGTAATATCGAAATGAAATATATCGATGTTACTAATTTCGATGTTACTAATATCGATATTTGTATTATTATGTATTTTGTTATGTTTTTAATATGTATGTGTTATATGTGTTTTTGTTAAGTGTTCTATTTGTTTAAGAATATATGTATACAATTTTTATATGTTAATAAAAAAAATGTAAAGTTATTATTTATTTATTTTGTACCGTAGCGGGTTGTGGGTTTATAGGGGAATAGGGTGGGAAGTAATTTAATTATACTAAATTAATTATTAATTTTTAGGAATTATAAATTAATTTTAATAATGTTTTGCGTTTAAGTTCTTTAGCGGGTTGTGGGTTTATAGGGGAATAGGGTGGGAAGTAATTTGATTGTAATTAAGTTATAATTTATTTTAATTAATTGGTATTGATAATTATATTATTGTTAATTAATTAATAATTGGTAATTAATTTGTATTAATTGGTTATTAATTTTTATTAATTGATTAATTGATTATCATGTAATTTAAATGACATTAAGTTATAATTGTTTTTAATTAATTGGTATTGATAATTATAATATTGTTCATTAATTAATAATTGGTAATTCATTGTTATTAATTGGTGATTAATTTTTATTAATTGATTAATTGATCATCATTTAATGTAAATGTAATTAACTTAATACACTTAACATAATGATCAATTAATAAATTAATAAAAATTAATAACTAATTAATCATAATTAATTACCAATGAATAATAATTGATTACCAATTATCAATTAATTAACAATAATATAATTATCAATACCAATTAATTAATTTATTTTAATTAATTGGTATTGATAATTATATTATTGTTAATTAATTGATAATTGGTAATCAATTATTATTCATTGGTAATTAATTATTATTAATTAGTTATTTTTATTAATTTATTAATTATTCATTATGTTAAGTGTATTATTTTATTATTGGAGTGTGTTGTGCGTTTATAGGGGAATACTTTTGGAAGTAATTGAAATCTAATTAAGTAATTATTAAATTATTTGTTGGGTATTGATAATTAATGTATTGGATATTAATTATTAATAGGTAATTTTTTTCAATTACAATATTTTAGTTCTAAAAATTAATTTATTGTTGTTTTATTATTAATTGGTAATTAAATATTATTAAATATTATTTATTGATAAATTTAATTTATATATTAAGAATTAATTATTAATTGATAATTAATGTTTAATTATTATTATTATTGGTATAAAAAAGCATTTAATTGTTCAATATTAGTAAATTGGTAATTAAGTTATAATAATTCATATGTTTTTTGTTATGAAAATTATTTTATTGTTTAATATTTATTATTTAGTAATTAATATTTATTAATTATAATTTATTGGTATTTATTATTAATTTATTGTTAATAAATTTTCTATTGGTAATTATGTTTTTAATAATTATTTGTTGGTATTGGTAAATAGTTTAGAGTTATTTTATCATTTATTAATTATTTAAAAAATTAATTTATTTATAAGTATGTTATTTGTAACTTCTACGCTATCCAACACTTTCCCTACTGTTGCACTCTCTGAAGTTGGAATAGTAATTTTTACCCCTACGCTATCCAACACTTTCCCTACTGTTGCACTCTCTGGAGTGGGAATAGTAATTTTTACTTCTATGCTATCCAACACTTTCCCTACTGTTGCACTCACTGGAGTGGGAATAGTAATTTTTACCCTCACGCTATCCAACGCTTTCCCTACTGTTGCACTCCCTGGAGTGGGAATAGTAATTTCTACCCCTACGCTATCCAACACTTTACCTACTGTTGCACTCTCTGGAGTTGGAATAGTAATTTTTACCCCTACGCTATCCAACACTTTCCCTACTGTTGCACTCTCTGGAGTGGGAATAGTAATTTTTATCCCTACGCTATCCAACACTTTCCCTACTGTTGCACTCACTGGAGTGGGAATAGTAATTTTTACCCTCACGCTATCCAACGCTTTCCCTACTGTTGCATTCCCTGGAGTGGGAATAGTAATTTCTACCCCTATGCTATCCAACACTTTCCCTACTGTTGCACTCTCTGGAGTTGGAATAGTAATTTTTACCCCTACGCTATCCAACACTTTCCCTACTGTTGCACTCACTGGAGTGGGAATATTCATTTTTACCCTCCTGCTATCCAACGCTTTCTCTACTGTTGCACTCCCTGGAGTGGGAATAGTAATTTCTACCCCTACGCTATCCAACACTTTCCCTACTGTTGCACTCTCTGGAGTTGGAATAATAATTTTTACCCCTACGCTATCCAACACTTTCCCTACTGTTGCATTCTGTGGAGTGGGAATAGTAATTTTTATCCCTACGCTATCCAACACTTTCCCTACTGTTGCACTCACTGGAGTGGGAATAGTAATTTTTACCCTCACGCTATCCAGCGCTTTCCCTACTGTTGCACTTCCTGGAGTGGGAATAGTTATTTCTACCCCTACGCTATCCAACACTTTCCCTACTGTTGCACTCTGGAGTTGGAATAGTAATTTTAACCTCTACGCTATCCAACATTTTTCTTACTGTTCTTTTTTTGGGAGTTGTAATAGTAATTTTATTCCCTACGCTATTTAATATTTTTTGTATTATTTTAGTTAATATAGTATATAACTAATTTTTTAAATATTAAAAGTAAATTTAATTTTTTTAATTTGTTATATATAATTATTTAATTTTTATTTATGTTATTGTTTTATGTGTATAGATGTATTTGTAATTTATAATATTTTTTAATAATTTATAATTTATTAAAATAATTATTAAAACTGATTATAAGTATATATAGTATATATTATATGTATATGTTTAATTAATGTTTTATTTAATTATATATGTTACTTATTAATTTTAAATATTATAACATATTTTTAACTGTTTATTTTAATTATAAGTATTAGTTTATTTTACATATTATTTTTAACAAAACAAACCCAATATTTTTGATTACGATATTTTTGACATCGATATTTTTTTCTCGATATTTTTGTACTTACCATGTTGTAGATAGGATTTCGATATTATTGACATCGATATTTTTGTTCCAATATTTTTGTAGGTCGAATTTTTGACCTTCGATATTTTGTCAGTGATTCGTTTGGTCGTTCAGTGGGAGAAAACAGGCAGCACCTCGCAGACCGCCAGTGAGATGCACTTTGAGATGGGGGCGGAGCTTCCATAAGGTGTGATAAGGCCTTATGAGGTACCTTGTCGTTGCAGCAAACCGCTTTTAATAGCAATTCCTGGGGTTCTCCCACAGTCAAATTCTATTTTGCCTTGAGCTCCAGGAACTCTGGCACCGCCCCTATCTGGAGCTGGGTTCGGAATGTCTGTGGGTCTGATGGGAAGCAAGGTAGTATGAATGAAGGTGTGAATGGTGTGAATGTTCAGTAGCAAAGGTCAAAACCTTGGCGTGGTGCTGCTGCTCACAAGTTTACCCAGGAACTTGTGCTAATTTGACCTGTTTTGGATGAAAGGGGCTTGCACTCTTTGATTTCTTTTTCTTCCTGTTCTGTGCCTTGTTCCTAGCTGCTTTCTTCCTGTCCTTTGCTGCTGCCTTGAGTGTTATCAACGTTTCCCATCAATCCCTTGTGATGTCATCTACCACATCACACATCACACATCTGGCATGCTTTAGGACATCATTCACCTATTAGCTATATATAGAGGTGTAGTGGGGGATGCCCGCATTGTGAGTGTAGTGTAAGGCCCAGCGTATGAATGGTGTGAAAGCTTTGTGAATGTTTGACACATACTGTGTTCCGGGGAACACTGCGTTCTTACACGCTTTCTGCTTATTCCCTGCAGGGCAGCCGTGCCCTGTTTTACACGTAGCTGAACATCCTCACGAAATGTAATCTTGTCACACACCAGGTGTGAGTAATTTGTCCACTCCTGTATCTGTCTTTAATTTCTGGTACTTGATTTCTTCCAATACAAATGCAGGAAACCAAGTTCCAGAGGGTACATGCAATAGCAAGACTAGATGAGCGAGTCATACGTGGCAGGGGAGAGCATAAGATGAAGTATCTGCCTCACCATTGATCTGTTTGTCCTCTTCTTGGTGTAAGTTGAGGGTACTTCAGTCAGCCATCGAGGCTGTGGGCAGCCCATGTGCCATCCTTCTTTCAGATTACAGGCATCCCATTGTCACTTCCATCTTGTGTTGCAGCTTAGGCTCTCTCTACCTCTGCTAACCATTGTCTGTGACAGGTGTTTTACACAACAGGTGTCATAGTATCTTCCATGTATTAACTACCATTTGTATTTAGAAATAAGGTACATTTGTATTAAAGAATGTTTCATAAAAGTATGCTGTTTAATTGCATTTCTATACCAAATGAGCATTTACAAAGCTTATAGACCTGTCTTGGTTGTTGAAACTTAACTAAAAAAAAAAATATTCAGCTGCAATGAAAAAAAGCAAAACAAAAAATTGTTTTCTATATAAAATTCCTCTAGGAAATAAATAATTTAATAGGTGATGATTCCGCATACTTTTGGAATGTAAACAAGCCTAAGCACTTAATAGGAGGTGGAGCGATACACCAGACAGCCAGTATTATGAAGTGAGAGAAAAACACTCTTCTGGGTGAAGCCGAGCCCACTTTATCTATATTTTCAAGAATTGGTAATAATAGGTTAGCAGGCAGCTGCGCTGTCAAGCCAGACCTAAAAAGACCTCTTCCTTTTGTGGAGAGCAGACACTGCTTCCAGGGAGTACAGTTAGAGGGTCCTCCTCCATAGAAAAGGGGAATAAACTCCACCTGTGGAGCTCCTCTTTTAGGGGACTAAATGAAAAAGTCTCCTTGGGTAGTGGAGATCTGCAAATGGCTTCTTCATGGTTTAAAAAGTGCTCTTGACTCACTGTGGAGGTAACTTCTTAGTCCCCATTACATAATATGTTCCATCTGCTGGGGCAGGTGATAAAGATTACTGCTTGGGTGGACAAAACAGTTATAGTGGCATCAGGAAACAATGCTACTCCACTCATTGTCCTGCCAGGGCAGTGTCATTTCTGCCGGCAACTAAAAGTAGCAGAAATAGACAGCTCAGTAGAGCTGTGGAAGGTATTTTATCTCCCTGTCCATGGACAGAACAAGGATTTCTGGTGCCATTGTTAAAGTAACAGTTTGCTGTCCCATCCACAGGTGGCTGCCTCTCACCTTGCTGTAGCACCCGTCCTACACACTACTGCTCTACCCCGAAGAGGGGGCCTCATTGCTCTGCATACATGGGGGGGAGGGGGTTACAGGTTGCATTGGAAGCCTATCCTATCCTACCCCACCACATGCCTCTTCTCTGCAAGACCCACAGGCGCATCTCACAAACTCTCATAAACGTGCCATAATTAAGATCAGAAAAATGTTGATTTAAACCTAGATGTTGTCTGCTGTCTCGGCTTGAAATCTAGTAGTCAAATGTATAATACAGCCGGCAAAGCGAGGGAGCAAGACTCTTAGAAATTGGCACCCCCAAGCAAATAAGCCCTGCCAGCCCCAGAGATGTGTGTACAGGAACCATCGTGATGCAGATGGTGGGTGAATCCTCATGGCCCCATACTACTCCCACCTTTGTATAATATAAGGTACACTACTGCCTAATACATACGTGCATCTTAGAACTCCGCACAGGGAGAATGGAATCTTCTGTGCTAATGGACATTTTTTTATGGCTCGACCGAGGCAGCTCATGAGCTGGTGCTTGCGAGGCATTATGTTGTAGATTAAAGAGGGCTTAGATCCTGCCCATTGCTTACCATTGCTTGACTTCATCGTCGCTCTCATTGCCTTTTCTTGCTTTTGATTATTGAGCGTGGGCTGGTTTCACTTTCTCTTTGTGTGTTTGTCCTTTCCACTAGTCCTGCACTTTCAGAGGTGTACTTTTTTAGGTCGAGCCTGGGCAGCGCATGCGCTGCTCTGCGAGGCATGCTGTATTCGGTATATGGGCTACCGAGGACCTTGGACACGCCCACCGCTTTTGGTTGGTTAGTTGGGCTGCTTTTTAAAATTCCTTTTATCTGGTTGGTTAATATTGTGCATCTGTCCCACCTTTTGGTGCTTGGTTCCCCCCAGCAGACACTGGCCTGCTGAAGAATGTCATGAGATCCCGGAGGCAAGATCAAGATTACACAAGCATTTGCAATGCAATAGGTTTCGCATTACTAAAAGTTTGACCTATTGGCGTTGCAAATAATAGTGCAACGCCAATAGCTCAATCTTTCAGTAATGCGAGACCTATTGCATTGCAAATGCTTGTTCTACATTAGTTTTCGTGTATTACTGTCAAATGAGTCCACGGCCATCCTCCTAAGCATATGGTCTCTCCAAATACCCTCTATATTCCATCTTGTCTTCTTTGCTCTGCTTCTTAGGTTCTCTTATATGATATAAATGAATAATCATCTATTTGATGTGGGCCCTATTCATAGCCTCTCTGTAACAAAGGCCATTCATGAGTTAAATTAAAATATGATTATTGTAATCAATGGAATAAATGTGTAATCAAGTATGAATCAGCTGGACTGTGCTATGTATGCACTTACTGGAGCTAAAACAAGAGCTCATTAATATTAATGAGGTGGCTTTGTGTGTTCCATGTAGAGGTAACACACAGTCCCTATATCACTCCATCCCCCATGTACCATCCCATTCTCCCTTCCCCTCCTTGTGATCAGTTGAATGGTCCTGGACCTGTCCATCCTCTTCTTTGGTGGAGCAGTTGACTGGGAGAACATTGTGAATATGTGCTGGTTCATTGACTGGCTAACACTCATGTGACAGCCGTGCTCTTGCACCATGACGCTGATCTCATAATGACCAGTGCTGTGCGGACACCGCATCAGAAATTCCATAACTTCAATCAACGATACTGTAGGGTTTGAACATTCTACGATGCGGAATATTGCACTGCGAGGCATTTTCCTCTCAGCACTAGAGAATTGTAGCTGATGTTCACCTTTCTGCCCAGATTTTGTCAGGCTTTTCCCAAGCAGAGAGCTGTTTTCCATGGACAAGTTCTACAAGGCTTTACCTGACCAAATGTGTCCATGAGAAACCCAGAGAGTGCAGTAGTGTTACATTTTTACAACACTCCTTAGAGAAGAAACTCTAGTTTCCGCACAAAATCGAATTTACGAGACTTGAAATGAAGGTGTTTGTGGTCTCACAATGAAGTCATAATGTAACATTCAGAGCTTGCTATTATGAAATTTGAGTTCTAATTTAGAATGACAGTTCTACTTTGTATAGGACATTCTAAGTTTGGAATGAGAGTTCTAATTAGGAAATAAAAGAATTCCATTAGAATGCAGATTGGAACCACACTTCTAATTTGCAACGTCAGACCTATGTTTGGAATGCAAATTCTACCCTTGGAATGCCTCTTGCACAAAACATAAAAAGCCTTTTCAGGCTCAAGCAGCAGCTGTGTATGGATATCTTAGGTTCATTTTGTGAGTAGAAATGAGCAGATTCTAAGGCTACAGTTTCGTTGGGCACCTTGTCCCCCCAGGGTACCCATAACTACCTTCTATTGAATGAATGTGTGCAATGCTCTTGCAGCTGTGCATAGTCACACAAGAAGGAGTCTATGGCAAGCCAGGCCAGCAGACAGGCATTCACACAGATGAAGACTCAGAGCCCAGCCATAAGGCCACTGCCAGGCTCTGCTAGTCAGTGCAGAAGAACCCTTAGATCCCACCCTGCCATTTGAATGCCTGAATCACAGCTGTCAAATGGGCAGAGCAGATAGGAGGAAACATAATGAAAATCTTGCATTCATGTGAAGTGCACTAGGCCCATCTCACCAGCGCCTTTACAGATTCCTTGAAGATGGGTTTGAAGGACATTCTTTTTTACAGCAACATTGAAAGGAGATGACTATTGATAATTATTGGCCATCGAGGCCACAACATCTGTAGAATAATAAATACCATGAGAAATTCTGAAACAAATCCTCTGACCAATTCTATCTTTCTAGGCAGGTTCAAAATAGTATGCAATAAAGAGAACACAGAAAACCTTAATAATAAGTTAATTGTAAGTGACTTCCTTCCCTCAGTCGTTTGGTTCTGTGATGTTATGTGACAGATGGGCCCACATCTATCAACCTAATGTATCACTGGTCTCCCCAGGCAGCCTTGGGTGTCATCAGCGTTTCCCATCAATCGCTTGTGATGTCATCTACTACATCACACCCCTGGCCTGGCAGGCTTGAGACATCATGTACTACATCACACCCCTGGCAGGCTTTATGACATCATTCACCTCTGAGATATATATAGAGGCGTAGTCGGGCATGCCTACACAGTGTGAGTGCAGTGTGTGGACTGGGATATGAATGGTGTGAAAGAGGTGTGAATGGGGGACTTGGGGGCACCGAGCTAACATGAGACTCACAGGTTGGCCGCGGCAGTTCTGCTTCTCGAGGCCTCTGTCATGTGTTGTTTGGTCGTTCAGTGGGAGAAAACAGGCAGCACCTCGCAGACCGCCAGTGAGATGCACTTTGAGATGGGGGCGGAGCTTCCATAAGGTGTGATAAGGCCTTATGAGGTACCTTGTCGTTGCAGCAAACAGCTTTTAATAGCAATTCCTGGGGTTCTCCCGCAGGCAAATTCTATTTTGTCTTGAGCTCCAGGAACTCTGGCACCGCCCCTATCTGGTGCTGGGTTCGGAATGTCTGTGGGTCTGATGGGAAGCAAGGTAGTATGAATGAAGGTGTGAATGGTGTGAATGTTCAGTAGCAAAGGTCAAAACCTTGGCGTGGTGCTGCTGCTCACAAGTTTACCCAGGAACTTGTGCTAATTTGACCTGTTTTGGATGAAAGGGGCATGCACTGTCTTTTATTTATTTTTCTCCCTGTTCTGTGCCTTGTTCCTAGCTGCTTTCTTCCTGTCCTTTGCTGCTGCCTTGAGTGTTATCAACGTTTCCCATCAATCCCTTGTGATGTCATCTACTACATCACACATCTGGCAGGCTTTAGGACATCATTCACCTATTAGCTATATATAGAGGTGTAGTGTGGGATGCCCGCATTGTGAGTGTAGTGTAAGGCCCAGCGAATGAATGGTGTGAAAGCGGTGTGAATGAGGGACTTGGGGCCACCGAGCTAACATCAGACTCACAGGATGGCTGCGGCAGTTCTGCTTCTCGAGGCCTCTGACATTTGCTTGTTTGATCGTTCAGTGGGAGAAACCAGGCAGCACCTGGAAGGGGCGCGCACTGTCTTTAATTTCTTTTTCCTGTTCTGTGCCTTGCTCCTAGCTGCTTTCTTCCTGTCCTTTCATGCTGCCTTTCTCACTTTTCCTTTTTTCTTTTCTCAGTTTTAACATCTACATCTCACTTCATTCTCTTTACACTTTCTTTCATTCCTTCCTTATTTAATTCTTCTGTGGGCTTTGTGTTTCTTATTATTTTAGTCTTAATATTATTCTTTCATCTCTTATTGCCTTCCCACCTTCCTCATTGCTTTTCTTTCTAAAGTTGATTATTGAACTTTCTCTTGTCCAGAATATCTTTTCTCATAGTGTATCTTTTCACATTCCAGCTTCCATACTTTCTCTTTCTTTTTCGTTTCTGTCTTTATTTTATCCTTTCATTTTTTCGAACATGCATTTTTACTTTCATCGTGTTCCTTTCCCTGCTCCTTATTTCTTTCCGGCATCGATTTTTCATGTCTTTTCTTTTCCTCACTTTCAGGCACATGCATCAAAAGAACAACCGGTCGCAAACGGGCAGATTCTCAGAATCTGCCCCTTTGCGACCGGTATTCTTGCATTTGGAATGCATCATCCCAAATGCAAAAATCGCAATTTAAGTAATCTCTAAATTGCGATTACTTAAATTCGATTGCATTTAAGGAATCGCAAATTGAGATTCCTTAAATGCAATGCAACAAAGTAAAAAAATTAGCGATTTCGCTACTAGGGCGCAATTTACCATGAAGTTCAACTTCATGGTAAATTGCAAAACTTTGAGAAATGCACTAAAGTGCATTTTTCAAAGTTGAAGGTTACACACACACATGTCCTTGGGACATGTGTGTGCGCAACATATGTGCACGGATCAATTTCAGGGGTGCAATAGGGTGTCCTTTTGACACCCCTGCACCCTTGAAATTGCATGCGCAATTTGAGAGTACCTAGCGAACCCTGTCCTGGCACCATTGAGCTGTACATCATATCTGTTAATTCCCATCAAAGCAGCGGTTTGGCTTATATCTGAAAGACAATTCATGAGTCTGGCTTAAGTAGTGCTTCTGTGGTAAAATACTTGAAAGTGAAGTTGAAAAGTACTTCAAAGATCGAGCAGCAAATAGTTTAAGTAAGCACCACTGCTTGAAGTATTTCAAGCCATACCCTGTAAATGTGTTTCTGTGTTTCCGGTATCAACTACATATAGCACCTCTAACCTATGTTCAAGGAGCCTGCAACAGACTGTTTCTCACCAAAAACAGGGCCGTTCCATTACTTGTCCTGCAACACATCAGGAAGGTGGACACAGACACAGGACCATTGTGTTGACTCAAGGTAGTGCAAGCTCACCAGCTACCACTGATAAAAGTTCCGCTTAGTTAGTTTGAAATAAACACTCGGCATCTTCTACGTTATGGCGGAGGAGCATCAGCCCCCTGCTGATAGCCAGCAGAGGCAGACGGGAAAAATAAAATGATATTAAAACAATGTTATTATCATTTTATTTTTCGTCCTGCAGGGTGCCAGCCGAGCCAAGGGATGGGCGTTGGGGCCATCCATACTGATGCTGCAGCACCAGGGAGGAGGGGGGAAGTGGTGGGCCAAACTGTCATGGGCACTTAGCCTTTCTCCAACCCGAGCTGTGTTGTACAGCCAGGTGGAGATCGAACACAGGCTCCCAGTTCCTGTCTGAGCGCCGAACCAAGAAGAGAGGATGTGGTCCGTCGGCTAGATTGCCAACTTTGGTCCTGGAAAGCAAGGTTCGAGCCTCGGGGTCGCGTCAACATCCTGTGATTCTGGGCAAATCACTTAATCTCCCCGTGCCTGAATGTGTAACGTAACCGGTGCTCATGTAAAGCGCTCCAATACCTTCGGGTCGAGTTTGCGCTATATAAATCTGCCCAAAAAAAAAAATAGTATTCCCAGCGTGAGAGATGCCCTGGGATTGGCATCTGGATGGACTGACGTCAGGAAGGCGAGGATCTGGAGCAAGGGGGCGGCCGTCTGAGCAGGTAAGTGCAATTTTACATATTTTTTATTCTGTCTTCCCTGATGTTTTTGGTTTGTATTCCCCCAATTTCGCAATGCAAGTGGCCGCTACTTCAATATTCCAGTGCCTAGAAGTACTTCAGCGTGTGGCATCAGTTCAATAGTTGCACTATATAAACATTTATTCGAAAGAAAAATATACACATTTCAGACAACCCAACATCTCTTAGACCTACCACAAACCCAGAACTCATGTTGGTTGCACGAGGGAGTGGTAGTACACAATACCTGTCCACAATAAGGTATACAGCTTATTTCTGAAGACTCTCGCGTGGTAAAACCATGCAACAGAAATAGGCATTAAATTGATATCACTGCTGGTGAGGCTGATGTAAAGGCAAGTGAGGGAGCAACCCTGTGTTTGGGGAGAAAGCATCTGTTGCAGGTGCCATGAACATAGGCTAGAGTGGCTATATGCAGCTGATAATGGACACACAGAAGTAGATCTAAAGGGTAGTACTTGAAATACTTCAAGCATTGGTGTTTACTAAAACATTGCTGCTCAGGCGTTTTTAGTACTTTTCTACAACTGGAGGGGTTTCCTCTACAAGTCATTCACCACAGAATCACACCTTAAGCTAGACACATAGAATGCCTTACTGGCGGAATACAAACTGCTAGAAAGCAACAAGAGATATGATATACATGGACGTCAATTCACCGAAATGCCAGGGGAGCGGAAGTGACATTACACGCCCTTTGACATCCACTTTCACTCACACATACATACTTACACATTAGTGTAATACTAAATTGACAGAAAATAAAGAGTGGAGCCCAAGCTGCCCCTGTGTTCCTGGCACTGAATTTGCCACCTCTGAAACCAGGGGCGCAAAGGCAGTGCTAGGGGTAGCAAAGGCAAGCCCGGGGTCGCAACTGCGACCCCTAAATGACGCCCATGATATACAACTCAATGGTGCATTGTGGGTGATTTTGGTACAAGAAACGGTCCCTCTTTCCTGGCACATTCGGTAACTGCTGCCCCTGAGGTGAAGGCCTGCTGGTGGGACATGTGTAGTGCCTGCTCTAGCTGTCAAGGTGCATTAATACATTGGCAACAAATGTCTCTGAGTTCAGGAATCAGCAAAAAGAAACTGGGCAAAAGTACCTACGAATGACCCTGTGCTCAACAGGGGAGAAACAGAAAGACACGGAAAGAAAGGTACTGCTTTCGTAAAATTAAAAAAAAATTGAAAGCCCCGCACCAGTCCATAGAGGTGACAATCTCTGGGAGGAGCTTCTCGGCACTGCAAGGATTGTACCTATCTGAATTTGCATGTCACACTGCTTTAGATCGTTGGAAGGGTGAATTGGTGGATAAATGTAAGAAACATGGGTAAGCTTTTAGTGATAAGGAGAGTTTATGTTGTGCTGAATGTGCCACATGCATAGTGGGCAGGCATTGGATGCTTTGTGGTTCTGTTTGTTTAAAGACTGTGATGGTTGGTGGGTTCTGGGCTTGAAACGAGGAGAGGTGAATTTAAGGGGCAGCAAAGAGAATGCAAGGGGTAAAGGGGTACAGGGGTACAGAAGTTCCCCTCATACTGGGCTGGCACATGTAGTGAAAGAAGTGCATTGCTGGTTTCAGAGACAAACTGGTGTGATTTAACTCCGTTTTAGACACATAGATGCCATATCTATACCCTGCACATTGACGCTACCAGAGGGATTCAAGAAGACTTTGGTTATCTTTTTTGTCATGATACGCAATATCTAATCATAATAATCACCATTTAAAGTTTCCTTTTTTTTAAAATAGATTGTGATGCTACATGGTATGAACCGTGTTAAAAGTCCTTCCTCCCTCAAGCCCTGACCCTCCACTTAAGTTGGAGGTGACGGTGTTGTTGTATCCTAGCAACCCTGTGTACATTCCATTCTTGTTTACTAACTTCCAGAGGTTCTGGAAGCTGCACAGAGAGTGGAAGGCGGTTGCTGCTGGGTGGACTTGTCTAGGGGTTGTTCCTCTCTTCTTAATAAAGATATATGTTCCTTACTCTTGTCTGCGCCTCTTAAAAGTGGCGACGAGGATGGGATGCTGTTTCCCAGAGGGCAGACTGAGTAGGAAGATCTCGATCCGGACAGAGTGTGCCCAAGGTAATCAGTTTGTTTCACACCAAACTTGCATTTGTTGACTCCCACAGACAAACCTGCATTTTGTAATTTGTTTAAAGTCTGCTCCAAGATCAAATCATGTTCACTGCGATTTGCTCCCCACATCAGCACGTCATCTTGGAATACCAATACTTTGGGCAAACCATCTAATATCTTGCACATTACTCTTTGAAAAACCGCAGAAGCGGACGCTAAACCAAATGGAGGAATACAAAACACGCCGGAGTCTGCGAACAAATGCAAGTTTGGTGTGAAACAAATTGATTACCTTGGGCACACTCTGTCGAGAGATGGAGTAAAACCTAAAAAGAAATTATTGGATGCCATTGCAAATGCACCATCACCACGTGATGAAGAGCAATTGCGTTCATTCCTGGGTCTTGCGGAATTTCATTCCAAGTTCATTCAGCATTTTGCTGACAAAGTACATGTCCTGAAAGTGCTAATGAAAAAAGGCAACAAGTTTGAATGGTCAGATGAGTGTCTAACTTTTTCCTATCCATTAAAGAACAGATTGTGAAGGCTAGAGCATTAAAACCTTTCAACCCATCAGATCATAGTATGATTGTGGTGGCTGCCAGCGCAGTCCTAACTTTACTACTCCTAAACTGAGAAAAATCCTAACTTTAAGACTTTCGGTATTCACAGAAGGCATTTAGGAGTCCTAAAGTTAGGACTACTAACTTCTGTGAATACCAAAATGAGTAAGTTCATTCTGTGAATACCAAAATGAGTAAGTGTATTCTGTGAATACCAAAACGTACTAACTTTACGTTTTTGACGTAAGTTAGTTCTGTGAATCAGGCCCACAGGTGTGTCCCAACAGACAGTCAGCAAGCCACAGTGGCCACTGACAGTGGTCAGGGATGAGACCCAGGCCTTATGCCTCTCAGGGCTCTCAAACCTCTGTGGCGTCAGGGAGCAGGGGGCAGTAGCCCCAGGTGCTTGGCACCCTTTGTCCACTCTCCACTCTCCTTCCTGTCAGGTCAGGTATGACATCCTGATAGTGACCTACCAGCCCCGGGCCTGTACCCGGCAGCTGGACTGGAGACTGGGGTGGGTTTTCCCACACCCGGTCCTCCTCCTTGGGGCTCCGTACCCTCCCACCTGGAGTGGTACCCCCTTCCAGAATTGCCAGGGCACCTGTGGCAGGTGTCCTGCTCAATTCGCCCACCAATTCAAGGGTTCTATCCTGCAACTGGGCATCCTGGTCAGGGGGGACACCCTGAACCTGGTCCTCCAATCTAGGGTCTAAACCCTCCAGTTGAACCGGGGTCAGAGGCGAGGACTCCCTCCCTCTGCACCTCTTCCAGAGTACTGCCCCCTCCCATCAGGAGCGGTACCCCCAGAAGACAAACCGGTCAGGACACTGTTTACAGTTGTCCCATCCTCCAGGTCAGACAACACCTGAACCTGGCTCTCCAGCCCAGGGACTAATCTCTGTAGCTGAGCACCCGCCTGGTGCACCAGGACTTCCTTGGGAGCACGCATGCCCACCCTGAGGGTGACACATAACTCATGTGTCGTGTGACAGTCTGCCTGGCGCAGATCTCCCGACCCCTGTCCCTCTGACAGTGCGTGAAGATCCCCCAGGACAGAAGTGGTGTCACCATGGTCCTTCATCGGTGACTCAGCCCTTCTGGCTGGCCCCTGACCCACTGGTTCTTCCACTGGGGACTCTTTCCCCCTCTTACCCCTCAATCTGGACTTCTGCACCCTCCTAACTGGAAACGGCACCGCCAGACACCAGAACTGATGGAGGTCTGCTTACAGACACTCCCAGTTCCCCAGACACTAGGGTATCCTCCTCAACGGGCGACCCATCAGGACAGCCTAGGCTCACTACCTGGTGTTCCCTTAAAGAACCATCCAGGTCCTGAGACTGGGTTTCGGGTACCTTGGGACATGCAGCCCCACACTCACTCCTTCTCCGCAGAGACAGGACGTGAGCCCCTACACCCCTCCCACTACCACGGGACCTAGCTGGGCTACACTGAACCTCTCCCACCACTCTGGGTTGGAAGACACCTGAGCCACTCCTCTTAGGGTCACTCCCCAATACCTCTTCAGACCCTCTGGAATCCACCAAAAGGTCTGCCTCCATTGTGAGCTCCCTGGGGTCAGATAACTCACATTCCACCAGGTGTTGGCATAGCTCTGGAAAATAGGGACTTACAATATGCTCTCCCTCAATTGGATCACACAGACCCACCAAACTATCCTTCACCTCACCATCCAGTGCCTTGCACACGTACCCCACACCACTCTCCTGAGACTGGCAAGACAGTATCTGACTGTCTCTGTCACTCAACCCACACTTTTCTGCGCGGTCTTCACACTCACACACCAGGACTTCAACCATGGGGGAACCCCTCTCCCTGAACCTCTCATCTAGAGTCAGTAGAGTGTCCCTCCCACCACTAGGACTATGAAACCCTGTGCCAGTTTCCCAATCCACCTCAGGGACACTGCGCACCACTGGAGCTACCTCACATCCTAGAACCCCCTGGTGTATATTAACCCCCTCCTTCAAGTCAGGCACCACATCTCTGGGTGTGTGTACTACTCCCTCAGCACTAGAAAATTCAATATTGCTGCCACCATCTGAGCTGGATTCCACCTCCAACTCAGCCAAGCTCACTTCTTGAGCTTCACATATTTCTTTTTCAGCTAAGGCTCGCTCTCCCGGTCTAGCTCCCTCAGCCTCCGGTCACGAGCACGAATCCGATTCCTCTCTTCACGAGCCAATCTTTCCCAAAATGTTTCCTCCTCAGGGCCACTGCCCTCTGGGTATTCTGGCTGGGGATCCTCCCCCTCAGATTCCTCCTCAGAGTCATCTGCTAGTGTTGCTTCCCAGCGTAGCACCTCATAGCTATGCAGGGTTGCCTCAAGATCCTGCCTTTTGGATTTCCTCTTCACAGGTAGCCCCCTCTCCTTGCAAAATACTTTTAGTTTCCTTATCTTGTAGATATTCAGGTGCCAAAAGTTGACTTCCATTTTGACAAGGCCCAACAGGTGCAACAACTAACCATAATTTCAAAAACCAAAGTCCAAAGGGAAACAGGGAAAAATAGTATGTGGTTGCGTTTGGTCTGCACTCACTAGTAGTGTACACCAATTACTGTACATGAGTCACAAATGCAAGTCCAGAATCCCACCGGTGCCACCAATGTTAGAAATGGGATCCCTGGTTGGCTAAGGCTTGCGCCAAAGCCAGGCAGAGACCACCACTCTAGTCAGGGCGAGGGAGTTACACGCCAAAGATAACCCCTGCTCACCCCCTTGGTAGCTTGGCACGAGCAGTCAGGCTTATCCCGCAGGTCATGTGTAAAGCATTTGTGAACACATACAGTAATCAAGTGACAACACTACAGATGGACACCACACCAGATGTATATTTAAAAATAAGTATCTTTTATATAGATTTAACACAAGACCACAAACGACAAAAATCCACAATACTGTACTTCAAAAATGGTAGAATTAGCTTAGTTCTCTTAAGATGGTAAATGCGACACTTTGAGTTCAATGTACCTTAGGATGCGTAACGCTATACAATGAAAGTGTTGCAGGGAAGGTGATGCGTCGGTTCCTTACACGCAAGAACGGTGATGCGTCGGGTCCCTACTGATGCGTAGGGGATGCGTCGGTTCTTCTCTGCGAGGGGAGGTGATGCGTCTGTTTCTTACTGTGCTTTCGTGGCGATGCGACCAGCAACGCCGTAATGCGAAGAAGATCCGGTGCAATGAACAAAGATGGCGTCTTCTTCTTGATGCGACACGATGCGTGCACGCCCGACAGCCGTGCGGCGACTCAACGATTCTTCGGAGCCGCGACAGGCCCTGCGACACACTTCCCGGTGATGCGGCGGTGCCTGATGCAACGTCGGTCCTCTTCTCCGGCGATGCGGGGCACTTCGGCAACGATGCTTCTGAGCCATGACAGGCCCTGCGACACGCTTCCCGGTGATGCAGCGGCGTCTGATGCGACGTCGGTCCTCTTCTCCGGCGATGTGAGGCGCTTCGGCAACGATGCGACAGCGGCAGCGGCGACGACACTCTTCTCTGTTGATGCGGCGGCGTCTGGTGCGACGTCGATCCTCTTCTTCGGCGATGTGAGGCGCTTCGGCTGCGGCGGCGACACTTCTCCTTTGTGAGTCGCGCTTCCAGCTCCTTGCGACACGCAGTCCCTCAGAAAGTCCAGCTCAGCAGCAGGCACTTTACAGAAAGACTCTTGGGGAGCTGGATGGTGAAGTCTGTTGTCCCTGAGACTTCAGCAGGAGGCAAGCTCTTTTCTCAAGCCCTTGGAGATCTTTTACAAGTTGATGAAAGTACATACAAAGTTCATTTCTCCTTTCTTTGGCAGTCAGGCAACCACTGCAGGCCAATCCCCCAAACAGCACTCAGCTTAGGGATAGTCTCCTCCACAGTTTCTCTGGTTCCTCTCCTCATCAAAGGTTTCTTCTTGTTTCCCAAAGTGATCTGATCTTCTGGGGTTTTACGGTCCCCTCTTTTATACACATATTCTCTTTGTTCTCTGAAGGCAGAGAGGCCTTTGCCTAGTCCAAACCAGTTCTGGTCAGTCCTGGAGCACTTTGTTGACAAGACTCCTTCTTTCCTTTCACAGTGTAGGCCAGGGACATCAGACACACCACAGGAGGTGGAGCCAGCATTGTGGAGGGAAAGCACAGCCCTATTCAGGTCCCAGGTGCAACTCCTCCCACCCATCTCCATGCAGATCTCTCTATTCAGCCCTGTGCTGACTCACCCTGTCTCCTGGAATCCCCCAGCCCCTGTCACTCAAACTCCAGACAAGGAATACACAACCTAGCAGAGGCAGGCTTGGATAGTTAGGCAAGAAAATACCTACTTTCTAAAAGTGGTATTTTCAAACACAGAATGTTAAAACCAACTTCACTAAAAGATGTATTTTATCATTCTGAGTTCAGGCATACTAAATTCGTTTTTCTACCATGTTCCCTGGGTCAGTTAGGATTATAAGATGTAATAATCAAACTGCCCATTCTGGCCTATGGGGAACAGGTTGCCTTGCAATAGTGAAAACGAAAATGGCTGTAATTCACTATTAGGACATGCCACACACACCAGGGCATGTCCTACCTTATACTTACAATGCACCCTGCCCTTGGGCCTACCATAGGGGTGTCTGATATGAAGAAAAGGCAAGGTTTAGGGAGTGGCAAGTGGGTGCACTTGCCCAGTCAACATGGCAGTACCAGACTGCACAGGCTCTGCAATGGCAGGCCTGAGACACACTTTTACAGGCTGCTTCTGTGGGTGGCACAACCAGTGCTGCAAGCCCACCAGCAGCATTTGGTTTACAAGCCCTGGGCACACTCAGTGCACTGTACTAGGGTCTGACAAGTAAACCAAACCAATCATGGAATCACTAATCCATATAACAATTTATCATAGAGAGCATATGCACTTTAGCACTGATCAGCAGTGGTAAAGTGCCCAGAGTCATAAAACAGCCAACAACAGGTCAGAAAAAATATAGGAGGAGGGCAAAAGGTTCAGGGATGACCCTGCAAAAAGGGCCAAATCCAACACAGCCCCCTTCCAACCAAAACGCAGGGTAGACCAATCACTACCTTGATGGGCTTCCCTGCTTTGGGTGATAGAACCTGGACCTGGCCGGCAACAGCAGGGGCATACTCCAGTTCTACGCCAATCTGAACCTATTGGAATCCCTCTGTCCATACTCTCAGGGCCCACCAAGCTAATCCATGGGGAACCCTTCTCCTCACCTGTGGACACCACCTGTGCAGCACCTAACCTTAACTTGCTCACAGGTGTGTCCCAACAGACAGTCAGCAAGCCACAGTGGCCACTGACAGTGGTCAGGGATGAGACCCAGGCCTTATGCCTCTCAGGGCTCTCAAACCTCTGTGGCGTCAGGGAGCAGGGGGCAGTAACCCCAGGTGCTTGGCACCCTTTGTCCACTCTCCCTCCTGTCAGGTCAGGTATGACATCCTGACACTGACCTACCAGCCCCGGGCCTGTACCTGGCGGCTGGACTGGAGACTGGGGTGGGCTTTCCCACACCCGGTCCTCTTCCTTGGGGCTCCGTACCCTCCCACCTGGAGTGGTACCCCCTTCCAGAATTGCCAGGGCACCTGTGGCAGGTGTCCTGCTCAATTCGCCCACCAGTTCAGGGGTTCTATCCTGCAACTGGGCGTCCAGGTCAGGGGGGGATACCCTGAACCTGGTCCTCCAATCTAGGGTCTAAACCCTCCAGTTGAACCGGGGTCAGAGGCGAGGACTCCCTCCCTCTGCACCCCCTTCCAGAGTACTGCCCCCTCCCATTAGGAGCGGTACCCCCAGAAGACAAACCGGTCAGGACACTGTTTACAGTTGTCCCATCCTCCAGGTCAGACAACACCTGAACCTGGCGCTCCAACCCAGGGACTAATCCCTGCAGCTGAGTACCCGCCTGGTGCACCAGGACTTCCTTGGGAGCACGCATGCCCCCCCCTGAGGGTGACACATAACTCATGTGTCGTGTGACAGTCTGCCTGGCGCAGATCTCCCAACCCCTGTCCCTCTAACAGTGCGTGAAGATCCCCCAGGACAGAAGTGGTGTCACCATGGTCCTTCATCGGTGACTCAGCCCTTCTGGCTGGCCCCTGACCCACTGGTTCTTCCACTGGGGACTCTTTCCCCCTCTCACCCCTCAATCTGGACTTCTGCACCCTCCTAACTGGAGCAGCACCGCCAGACACCAGAACTGATGGAGGCCTGCTTACAGATACTCCCAGTTCCCCAGACACTAGGGTATCCTCCTCAACGGGCGACCCATCAGGACAGCCTAGGCTCCCTACCTGGTGTTCCCTTAAAGAACCATCCAGGCCCTGAGACTGGGTTTCGGGCACCTTGGGACACGCAGCCCCACACTCACTCCTTCTCCGCAGAGACAGGACGTGAGCCCCTACACCCCTCCCACTACCACGGGACCTAGCTGGGCTATACTGAACCTCTCCCACCACTCTGGGTTGGAAGACACCTGAGCCACTCCTCTTAGGGTCACTCCCCAATGCCTCTTCAGACCCTCTGGAATCCACCAAAAGGTCTGCCTCCATTGTAAGCTCCCTGGGGTAGGAGAACTCACATTCCACCAGGTGTTGGCATAGCTCTGGAAAATAGGGACTTACAATATGCTCTCCCTCAATTGGATCACACAGACCCACCAAACTATCCTTCACCTCACCATCCAGTGCCTTGCACACGTACCCCACACCACTCTCCTGAGACTGGCAAGACAGTATCTGACTGTCTCTGTCACTCAACCCACACTTTTCTGGGCGGTCTTCACACTCACACACCAGGACTTCAACCATGGGGGAACCCCTCTCCCTGAACCTCTCATCTAGAGTCAGTAGAGTGTCCCTCCCACCACTAGGACTATGAAACCCTGTGCCAGTTTCCCAATCCACCTCAGGGACACTGCGCACCACTGGAGCTACCTCACATCCTAGAACCCCCTGGTGTATATTAACCCCCTCCTTCAAGTCAGGCGCCACATCTCTGGGTGTTTGTACTACTCCCTCAGCACTAGAAAATTCAATATTGCTACCACCATCTGAGCTGGATTCCACCTCCAACTCAGCCAAGCTCACTTCTTGAGCTTCACATATTTCTTTTTCAGCTAAGGCTCGCTCTATCTCCTCGTACTCCCGGTCTTGCTCCCTCAGCCTCCGGTCACAAGCATGAATCCGATTCCTCTCTTCACGAGCCAATCTTTCCCAAAATGTTTCCTCCTCAGGGCCACTGCCCTCTGGGTATTCTGGCTGGGGATCCTCCCCCTCAGATTCCTCCTCAGAATCATCTGCTAGTGTTGCTTCCCAGCATAGCACCTCATAGCTATGCAGGGTTGCCTCAAGATCCTGCCTTTTGGATTTCCTCTTCACAGGTAGCCCCCTCTCCTTGCAAAATACTTTTAGTTCCCTTATCTTGTAGATATTCAGGTGCCAAAAGTTGACTTCCATTTTGACAAGGCCCAACAGGTGCAACAACTAACCAGAGTTTCAAAAACCAAAGTCCAAAGGGAAACAGGGAAAAATAGTATGTTATGTTATGTTATGTTATGTTATCAAGACTTGTAAAGCGCACAAATACCCGGAGGTGTCTTGGCGCTGCGGACAAAGTAAGCCACTGGTGAGTCTCTAGTTGCAGAAGAGCCAGGTTTTTAGTTCCTTTCTGAAAGAGACAAGAGATGACGCGTTTCTCAAATCAATCGGTAGGGAATTCCAGAGTTTAGCAGCGCAGTAATGAAAGCTGCGACCACCCCAGAGTAGAGTACGAATTCTGGGCACTCTCAAGAGTTTAGCACCAGATGAATGAAGGTGTCTAGTTGGTTCATACCAAACAAGAAGATTTTGCAAAAAGGCTGGCCCTGTATGATTCAGGGCCCTGAACACCAGGCTAAGAGCCTTGAATTTTATTCGCTGCGCTACAGGGAGCCAATGCAAATTACGGATCTCACCAGATACTGATTTGAACCAAGGGGTGTTTGACAGAAGTCGAGCGGCTGAATTTTGCACGCTCTGTAGTCTTTTCAGGCAGTGCTTCTGGACGTTTATAAACAGCCCATTACAATAATCCAATTTAGACTGGATTAATGAAGTGACTACAGTTCTTTTCGTGTCCTCCGGAAGATAAGGGAGAATCTTCCTGAGTTTCTTAATAAGGAAGTGGGCGGAGGAAACCACAGCATTAGTGTGTTGAATGTGGTTGCGTTTGGTCTGCACTCACTAGTAGTGTACACCAATTACTGTACATGAGTCACAAATGCAAGTCCAGAATCCCACCGCTGCCACCAATGTTAGAAATGGGATCTCTGGTTGGCTAAGGCTTGCGCCAAAGCCAGGCAGAGACCACCACTCTAGTCAGGGCGAGGGAGTTACACACCAAAGATAACCCCTGCTCACCCCCTTGGTAGCTTGGCACGAGCAGTCAGGTTTATCCCGGAGGCCATGTGTAAAGCATTTGTGAACACATACAGTAATCAAGTGACAACACTACAGATGGACACCACACCAGATGTATATTTAAAAATAAGTATCTTTTATATAGATTTAACACAAGACAACAAACGACAAAAATCCACAATACTGTACTTCAAAAATGGTAGAATTAGCTTAGTTCTCTTAAGATGGTAAATGCGACACTTTGAGTTCAATGTACCGTAGGATGCGTAACGCTATACAACGAAAGTGTTGCAGGGAAGGTGATTCGTCGGTTCCTTACACGCAAGAACGGTGATGCGTCGGGTCCCTACTGATGCGTAGGGGATGCGTCGGTTCTTCTCTGCGAGGGGAGGTGATGCGTCAGTTTCTTACTGCGCTTTCGTGGCGATGCGACCAGCAACGCCGTGATGCGATGAAGATCCGGTGCAATAAGCAAAGATGGCATCTTCTTGATGCGACACGATGCGTGCACGCCCGACGGCCGTGCGGCGACTCAACGATTCTTCGGAGCCGCGACAGGCCCTGCGACACGCTTCCTGGTGATGCGGTGGCATCTGATGCGACGTCGGTCCTCTTCTCCGGCGATGCGGGCGCTTCGGCAACGATGCTTCTGAGCCGCGACAGGCCCTGCGACACGCTTCCCGGTGATGCGGCGGCATCTGATGCGACGTCGGTCCTATTCTCCGGCGATGCGAGGCGCTTCGGCAACGATGCGACAGCGGCAGCGGCGGCGACACTCTTCTCCGTTGATGCGGCGGCGTCTGATGCAACGTCAATCCTCTTCTTCGGCGATGCGAGGCGCTCCGGCTGCGGCGGCGACGCTTCTCCTTCGTGAGTCGTGCTTCCAGCTCCTTGCGACACGTAGTCCCTCAGAAAGTCCAGCTCAGCAGCAGGCACTTTACAGAAAGACTCTTGGGGAGCTGGTTGGTGAAGTCTGTTGTCCCTGAGACTTCAGCAGGAGTCAAGCTCTTTTCTCAAGCCCTTGGAGATCTTTTACAAGTTGATGAAAGTACACACAAAGTTCCTTTCTCCTTTCTTTGGCAGTCAGGCAACCACTGCAGGCCAATCCCCCAAACAGCACTCAGCTTAGGGATAGTCTCCTCCTCAGTTTCTCCGGTTCCTCTCCTCAGCAAAGGTTTCTTCTTGTTTCCCAAAGTGATCTGATCTTCTGGGGTTTGGGTCCCCTCTTTTATACACATATTCTCTTTGTTCTCTGAAGGCAGAGAGGACTTTGCCTAGTCCAAACCAGTTCTGGTCAGTCCTGGAGCACTTTGTTGACAAGACTCCTTCTTTCCTTTCACAGTGTAGGCCAGGGACATCAGACACACCACAGGAGGTGGAGCCTGCATTGTGGAGGGAAGGCACAGCCCTATTCAGGTCCCAGGTGCAACTCCTCCCACCCATCTCCATGCAGATCTCTCTATTCAGCCCTGTGCTGACTCACCCTGTCTCCTGGAATCCCCCAGCCCCTGTCACTCAAACTCCAGACAAGGAATACACAATCTAGCAGAGGCAGGCTTGGATAGTTAGGCAGGAAAATACCTACTTTCTAAAAGTGGTATTTTCAAACACAGAATGTTAAAACCAACTTCACTAAAATATGCATTTTATCATTCTGAGTTCAGGCATACTAAATTCGTTTTTCTACCATGTTCCCTGGGTCAGTTAGGATTATAAGATGTAATAATCAAACTGCCCATTCTGGCCTATGGGGAACAGGTAGCCTTGCCATAGTGAAAAACGAAAATGGCTGTAATTCACTATTAGGACATGCCACACACACCAGGGCATGTCCTACCTTATACTTACAATGCACCCTGCCCTTGGGCCTACCATAGGGGTGTCTGATATGAAGAAATGGGAAGGTTTAGGGACTTGCACGTGGGTGGGCAGTACCAGACTGCACACAGGCTCTGCAATGGCAGGCCTGAGACACACTATTACAGGCTGCTTCTTTGGGTGGCACAACCAGTGCTGCAAGCCCACCAGCAGCATTTGGTTTACAGGCCCTGGGCACACTCAGTGCACTGTACTAGGGTCTGACAAGTAAACCAAACCAACCAATCATGGAATCACTAATCCATACACCAATTTATCATAGAGAGCATACGCACTGTAGCACTGATCAGCAGTGGTAAAGTGCCCAGAGTCATAAAACAGCCAACAACAGGTCAGAAAAAATATAGGAGGATGGCAAAAAGTTCAGGGATGACCCTGCAAAAAGGGCCACGTCCAACACTCACGAAATATAATCTTGTCACACACCAGGTGTGAGTAATTTGTCCACTCCTGTATCTGTCTTTCATTTCTGGTACTTGATTTCTTCCAATACAAATGCAGGAAACCACGTTCCAGAGGGTACATGCAATAGCAAGACTAGATGAGCGAGTCATACGTGGCAGGGGAAAGCATAAGATGAAGTGTCTGCCTCACCATTGATCAGCATGCTTGTCTTCTTCTTGGTGTAAGTTGAGGGTACTTCAGTCAGCCATCGAGGCTGTGGGCAGCCCATGTGCCAGCCTTCTTTCAGATTACAGTCCTCCCATTGTCACTTCCGTCCTGTGTTGTAGCCTGGGCTCTCTCTACCTCTGCTAACCATTGTCTGTGACAGGTGTTTTACACAACAGGTGTCATAGTATCTTCCATGTATTAACTACCATTTGTATTTAGAAATAAGGTACGTTTGTTTTAAAGAACGTTTCATAAAAGTATGCTGTTTAATTGCATTTCTATACCAAATGAGCATTTACAAAGCTTATAGACCTGTCTTGGTTGTTGAAACTTAACTAAAAAATTAAAGGATTCAGCTGCAATGAAAAAAAGCAAAACAAAAAATTATTGTTTTCTATATAAAATTCCTCTAGGAAATAAATAATGTAATAGGTGATGATTCCGCATACTTTTGAAATGTAAACAAGCCTAAGCACTTAATAGGAGGTGGAGCGATACACCAGACAGCCAGTATTATGAAGTGAGAGAAAAACACTCTTCTGGGTGAAGCCGAGCCCACTTTATCTATATTTTCAAGAATTGGTAATAATAAGTCTGCAGGCAGCTGCGCTGTCAAGCCAGACCTAAAAAGACCTCTTCCTTTTGGGGAGAGCAGTCACTGCTTCCAGGAGTACAGTTAGAGGGTCCTCCTCCATAGAAAAGGGGAATAAACTCCACCTGTGGAGCTCCTCTTTTAGGGGACTAAATGAAAAAGGCTCCTTTCGTAGTGGAGACCTGCAAATGGCTTCTTCATGGTTAAAAAAGTGCTCTTGACTCACTGTGGAGGTAACTTCTTAGTCCCCATTACCTAATATGTTCCATCTGCTGGGGCAGGTGATAAAGATTACTGCTTGGGTGGACAAAACAGTTACAGTGGCATCAGGAAACAATGCTACTCCACTCATTGTCCTGCCAGGGCAGTGTCATTTCTGCCGGCAACTCAAAGTAGCAGAAATAGACAGCTCAGTAGAGCTGTGGAAGGTATTTTATCTCCCTGTCCATGGACAGAACAAGGATTTTTGGTGTCATTGTTAAAGTAACAGTTTGCTGTCCAATCCACAGGTGGCTGCCTCTCACCTTGCTGTAGCACCCGTCCTACACACTACTGCTCTACCCCGAAGAGGGGGCCTCATTGCTCTGCATACATGGGGGGGAGGGGGTTACAGGTTGCATTGGAAGCCTATCCTACCCCACCACATGCCTCTTCTCTGCAAGACCCACAGGCGCATCTCACAAACTCTCATAAACGTGCCATAATTAAGATCGGAAAAATGTTGATTTAAACCCAGATGGTGTCTGTCCTGTCTCGGCTTGAAATCTAGTAGTCAAATGTATAATACAGCCGGCAAAGCGAGGGAGCATGACTCTTAGCAAGTGGCACCCCCAAGCAAATAAGCCCTGCCATCCCCAGAGATGTGTGTACATGAACCATCGTGATGAAGATGGTGGGTGAATCCTCATGGCCCCATACTTCTCCCACCTTCGTATAATATAAGGTACACTACTGCCTAATACATAAGTGCATCTTAGAACTCCGCACAGGGAGAATGGAATCTTATGTGCTAATGGACAATTTTTTATGGCTCGCCTGAGGCAGCGCATGACCTGCTGCTCGCGAGGCATTATATTGTAGATGAAAGAGGACTTAGAGCCTTGCCATTGCTTACCATTGGTTGACTTCATCGTCGCTCACATTGCCTTTTCTTGCTTTTGATTAGTCAGCGTGGGCTGGTTTCACTTTCTCTTTGTGTGTTTGTCCTTTCCACTAGTCCTGCACTTTCAGAGGTACTTTTTTAGGTCGAGCCTGGGCAGCGCATGCGCTGCTCTGCGAGGCATGCTGTATTCGGTATATGGGCTACCGAGGACCTTGGACACGCCCACCGCTTTTGGTTGGTTAGTTGGGCTGCTTTTTTAAATTCCTTTTATCTGGTTGGTTAATATTGTGCATCTGTCCCGACTTTTGGTGCTTGGTTCCCTCCCAGCGGACACTGGCCTGCTGAAGAATGTCATGTGATCCCGGAGGTAAGATCAAGATTGCACAAGCATTTGCTATGCAATAGGTCTCGCATTACTAAAGGTTTGACCTATTGGCGTTGCAGATAATAATGCAACGCCAATAGCTCAATCTTTCAGTAATGCGAGACCTATTGCATTGCAAATGCTTGTTCTACACTAGTTTCTTGTATTACTGTCAAATGTGTCCACAGCCATCCTCCTAAGCATATTGTCTCTCCAAATACCCTCTATGTTCCATCTTGTCTTCTTTGCTCTACTACATAGATTCTCTTATATGATATAAATGAATAATCATCTATCACCTGTGGGCCCTATTCATAGCCTTTCTGTAACAAAGGCCATTCATAAGTCACAATAAAATATGATTATTGTAATCAATGGAATAAATGTGTAATTAAATATGAATCAGCTGGGCTGTGCTATGTGTGCACCTACTGGAGCTAAAAAGAGCTCATTAACATTAATGAGGTGGCTTTGTGTGTTCCATGCAGAGGTGACACACAGTCCCTGTATCTCTCCATCCCCCATGGACCATCCCATTCTCCCTTCCCCTCCTTGGGATCAGCATCCAAGGACCGGTTTTGGGGTTTCACCCCTCCTCAGCCAGGATAGCTTGAATCCAGTGGCACAGTGAGCCCGGGACCCATATCTGGGGTTTCACCCCAAAACCAGTCCTAGGATGTTTGTTTCCAGTCAAGGGAGGACCTGGCTTGGCAGTTCGGGCTGGACTGTTCCCATGAGGCATAGGGTCAAGACTGATTTGCATATGGCCAGGTCTAAACTGGGGTGGCATGGTGAGCAAACGAATGATGGATTAACCCAGATATCTTGACTGGGGGTGAATGTTTTGATTTGTTCTGCATTCCGTCCATCAATTTTGTGTCTTTTGCTTTCTCGCCCTAAGTGCGCCCAGTACGCCCAGACGTGGGTCCCTTGCTCACTGTGCCACTGGATTTAAGCTATCCTGGCTGATGAGGGGTGAAACCCCAAAACCAGTCCTAGGATGCTTGTTTCTGGTCCAGGGAGGACCTGGCTTGGCAGTTCGGGCTGGACTGTTCCCATGAGGCACAGGGTCAAGACTGATTTGCATATGGCCAGGTCTAAACTGGGGTGGCATTGTGAGCAAAAGAATGATGGATTTAACCCAGATCTCTTGACTGGAGGTGAACGTTTTGATTTGTTCTGCATTCCATCCATCAATTGTGTGTCTTTTGCTTTCTCACCCTACGCGCGCCGGGTATGCCCAGACGTGGGTCCCGGGCTCACTATGGGCCCGATTCACAAAAGTAATCTGAGACAAAATCCTAACTTTACGACTTTCGGTATTCACAGAAGGCATTTAGGAGTACTAAAGTTAGGATTTTACTTTATGACTTTCGGTATTTACTGAAGGCATTTAGGAGTACTAAAATTTGGATTTTGTCTCAGTCAATCTTAAGTTTTGGTTTTAAGTTAAACTTAAGGCAAACTTAAGTTTAACTGAGACAAAATCCTAACTTTACGACTAGGATTTTGTCTCAGTTAAACTTAAGTTTGTCTTAAGTTTAACTTAAGACCAAAACTTAAGATTGATCGAGACAAAATCCTAACTTTAGTACTCCTAAATGCCTTCTGTGAATACCGAAAGTCGTAAAGTTAGGATTTTGTCTCAGATTACTTTTGTGTATCGGGCCCTGTGCCACTGGATTCAAGCTACCCTGGCTGATGAGGGGTGCGTGTTTCCGTTCCAGGGAGGACCTGGCTTGGCAGTTCGGGCTGGACTGTTCCCATGAGGCATAGGGTCAAGACTGATTTGCATATGGCCAGGTCTAAACTGGGGTGGCATGGTGAGCAAAAGAATGATGGATTTAACCCAGATCTCTTGACTGGGGGTGAATGTTTTGATTTGTTCTGCATTCTGTCCATCAATTGTGTGTTTTTTGCCTTGGTGAAGGCCTGGAGGCCTGCAGGATACACGTGGCCTGCTGGTGGGACATGTGTAGTGCCTGCTCTAGCTGTCAAGGTGCATTATTACCCTGGCAACACATTTCATGTGTCTCTGAGTTCAGGAATCAGGAAAAAAACTGGGCAAAAGGATCTACGAAAGACCCTGTGCTCAACAGAGAAGTAGATAGACCCGAAAAGAAAGGTACTGTTTTCATGAGATCAAAAAAATGCTCAAAGCGCCTCGCACCTGTCCATAGAGGTGACAATCTCTGGGAGGAGCTTCTCTGCACTGCAAGGATTGTAACCGTAAAAAGAGGACTGGGCAGTAAACCGTAGAGCTACAACCCGATTGCCCCCGCCCCCTCCGGATCCAATTAACAACATGTTCAATTAAGGTGATAAATGGGAGAAAAAATGTCCCTGGAATTATAGATATCCATTTGCAGTAAAGAGCCTGGTAATTTCGTGTCCACATCTTTCTCCATTCTGGGGGTACAAGCTCGTCATTGCATGTTGCAGGGTGCATGTATCTTTACAATTACGGCAGACAGGACGCACTGAAGTGCCGACATTTGAGGATTGAGGCCCAGTTGAGGAAGGGCAATATCTACAAACTATATCGGAAAATCCCCTCTTTTAAATCTTTGAGAATCAATATCCACGGACTGTATTACTTATGCTTTCAGTCTTCAATTGATAGACAGCCTAAACGATTAAATAATTCTATGGGCCTAGCTCAACTTGAGAAAACCACATTACCACGAATCAGTGTATTACCCAGGATTTATTCCAGACATACTCTAAGAATTATATAAATAGAGCTCAGAAGGTGTACAACATTGGTTGGTTTTTATATGCACTATGAGAGTTAATATTATAGTCTTGATAAAGATGGTTTAAATGAGGACAATACCATCGAAACACGTCGACGCCTTTGACTCCTAATCTGTGATGTTGGCTGGCAGAACAGATGAAATATTTTCAACATATGGAGTTCCAGCCTTAACTTAACTTCGTCACTGATAGGTTTTATTGATGACAAACTGTATTGTCTTGTTGATACTCTCTTTTTGATATTTTTATCCTTTTCTTTGATTATGTTCTGTTTCCTGTATATGTAGTATCTGTGGGACACTACCTTGTATTTGTATGTAATGTATGGGATCTGATTGTTTTTGATATTGGTTTTTAATGTAATGAATTGATAAACAAGTTTTTATTATTGTTTTAATAAACCTATTTATATAATCTTATTAGTATATCTGCGTAGTGGCACACTATATTGTTTGCGCTCTTTTTGTGTGAAGTGACGTGTGTGGTTTGGATGATTGTGAAGAATAGTACGTATCCTATGGTCACCAAAGGAATCACAGACGTTTATTGCGCAGGGGTGCCATAACCAGCTGGAATCAGTAATTTTACCAAGCAACTCGTAATCAGGCACCTGGTCAACTGTGAAGCTCATCTTGAGAATCCACTGATGCCTAGTACAATTTTAGACTCACCGATGCCTATTCTAGCTTGGGGTCCATTAATGCCTATTAGAGCTTGTGGACCATTGATGCATATTATAGAATGAAGGCAATTGTTACCTGTTACACCTTGAGACCCATTGATGCTGATTACAGCTTGAATCACATTAATGTCTGTTACTACTTGAGGCTGATTAATGCCCAGAGCTGTGTGAGGCCTAGGAGGCCTTAGAGCGTGTCACAGCTTGGGGCCTAATAATGGCAATTACAGCTTGGGACCTACTACAACCTGTTACAGATTGCTGCCCATTTATACATCTTACAGCTTGGGAGCAACTGAGAAGTGTTACAGATTGCTGCCCATTGATAGACAGCTTGTGACCCACTGAGACCTGTTACAGCTCGTGCCCATTGATGCATGTTACTGCCGGGGATCCATTGAGACTTGTTACAGCTCGCTGCCCATGGATACATGTTACAGCTCAGGATCCACAGAGACCTGTTACAGCTCGCTGCCCATTGATTCATGTTACAGATCGGGACCCACTGAGACCTGTTACAGCTGGATGTCCATTGATACATGTTACAGTTTGGGACCTACTGCAGGCTGTTACAGCTTGCTGCCCATTGAACATACTACAGCTCAGGATCCACTGACACCTGTTAAAGCTCACTGCCCATTGATACATGTTACAACTCGGGACACACTGAGGCCTATTATAGCTCGCTGCCCATTGATACATATTACAGCTTCGAACCCACTGAGGCCTCTTATAGCTGGGTGTCCATTGATACATATTACAGCTTGGGACCCACTGCGACCTGTTACAGCTCGCTGCCATTGATACATACTACAGCTTGGGACCCACTGCAGCCTCTTACAACTTGCTGTCCGTTGATATATAATACAGCTTAGGACCCACTGCAGCCTGTTACAGCTCACTCAGAGTAAGGAAACTGAGTAGCGCGCTGCTTTTTTAATCGCTTATACTTGGTTTTAAAAATTGAAACTTTTCTATTGCTTATTTGCACTGTGTCATATACTTGTTTTACAGTACCTGATCAGCTGGTAGCAGCACGCTGATTCTTCTAGACCGCCCCGGTCCACCCCGGCTGTGTGCCGTTTGTGTGGAGGGCGCGGCCAAGCAATACACTTCCGGGGGAAAGGCTGAGGAGGAGTTTCCCGCCCGGTACCTATTTAGATCGGATGTGCAGGCGACCGCGCAGCGGACGCGCGCAGCGGGCGCCTAAGGCAAGCCCGTCTGCGCCCGTCCGCGCCTGTACGTCGCCTCTCGCCAGGAATGCTGGCCAGAGCACTTTGGGTCGACATATTTATTCCAGGGCGGAGCTATTGGCTGCTAACTCTCGGGGTAAAGGTTGCAGCGGGCCTCGGTTGGGCCCCTTGGAAGGGCCTTTTTGTTGTCCCGGTTGCAGGTATGTCTCCTTTATGCCGCTGCATCTTTCATCTCCTCCTCCTCAGACTAGACCGCCAGTGAGAATTCTCCAGCTGAACGTGCGGTCTTTGGTTAAACACTACCTTGAAATCCATGATTTGGTCAAGGAGGAAGCTCCGGATGTGTTTTTTATTACGGAGACCTGGCTCAATGTAGACACGGTAGCCGAACCCAACCTAGCACTGCCTCCTGGCTACACCATCCTTACTGTCAATCGTGAGTCTCGAGGGGGTGGGATTGCGGTCATTTTCAAATCGTGTTATTCTTGCAGCTTTGTCAAAGAAGCAATGGAGGGCTGCGAATGTGCACGATTCAGTATCACTTTCAGTGCCCATCTGACCATCTCTGGGCTACTAGTATATCGTCCTCCGGGGCTAGCTACGCATTTCAAATCTGCCCTCCTAGAATCTACCTATGCACTTGCAATGGGCACAGCCAATTTCACCATTCTAGGGGATCTCAACCTGCATTTCGACCAGACGCAAGACGCTGCTGTTATCAGCATGCTGGCGGACCTGGCATCCTGCCAACTCCACCAACTGGTCCCTGGCCCCACTCATTCTGCGGGTCACTTGCTGGACCCTACTTTTTCTAATATTCATTCTGCCACGGTAGAGACCCCTAAACCTGTAGGTTGGTCCGACCATTCTTTGATAACCATGTCTTTTCCGGCACCCGAACCCCTTGTTAGGGACACGCATCCCCCGTCTTCAGGCGCCCTTGGCGTAAACTGAGACTGGAGGATTTTCATGCGCTTCTCACTGCAAATTTTCCAGCACCACAGAACGATGCCGATGGGGCTTACAGTGACTTCTGTAACTGGATTGTCCAAACCCTGGACTCCCTCATCCCAGCTAAATGGATGAAAGGCACGCTCTGCGGACCCTAGCCCATGGTACAATGATACACTGGCCGCTCTGCGGAAAGCATGTAAGAAACTAGAGCGCTTGTGGAGGAAAGACTATGACCCTATAACAAAAAAAAACTATTTGGCTGCGATTAAAAACTATCATAGAAATGTCTGTACTGCCCGGGCTGCCTACTATGCTAACGAAATACAATTAAGTCCTAACCCGGCTAAATGTATTTTTAAAATTTTGAAGGATCTGAGAGTAAGAAACAAATCCCAGGCCTCTGCGATCATTTCTGAGCAACAATGTGAAGACCTGGCGCTGTTTTTCGTTAACAAGGTGGACACCATCTATCGGTCCTTTCCACAAAAGCCGTCTTCTACGGCCACCTTTGCGGACCCTCCCCTTGCACTCTCTGACAGCTATTCCCAGTATCTCACAGGAAGAGCTTACTCTCCTGAGTAAGAAAGTCAAATCTGGCTCTCCGGCCGACCCTCTAAAACCTGCCCAGTTTAGGGACTCACTGTCTCTCTTTTGGCTCCTCTGTGCCAGATCATTAACATTTCATTTACCACTGCTGTGGTCCCTGTGCTCTGGAAACAGGCTAGGGTTTCTCCCATTCTTAAAAACCTTCGTTGGACCCAGCAAAGCTAGAAAACTTCCGACCAATCTCCCTCCTGCCGTGGGTAGCCAAGATTGCTGAGGCCCATGTCAACAACATCCTTACAAAATTTCTCAATACCAATAACATTCTGGACCCTTCGCAAAATGGTTTCCGTGCTGGTCACAGCACAGAGACAGCTCTTCTGGCAATGACTGAACACCTACGGACCATTCTGGACTCCGGTCATACTGCGGCACTGATTCTACTTGATCTCAGTGCCGCATTTGACACGGTTTCACACGCGACTCTGCTACAACGTCTGGAGGCTGCCGGGGTGGTGGGCCTCGCACTCGAATGGTTTAGGTCATTCTTGAGTGAAAGATCCTTCCGCGTGTCAGCCCCCCCGTTCCTCTCCCAGTCCCATTCCATTGGGCAAGGGGTACCCCAGGGCTCTGCTCTGAGCCCCGTATTGTTCAACTTATATGTCCAGCCTCTTGCCACGGTGGCCAGGAAGATGGGCCTCACTATGGTCTCATATGCTGACGATACGCAGCTTGTGGTGGCCCTATCCAATGGTTCCCCTCTGGACGCCCTCAGGTTTAGGAGCGGCCTGGCCGCCGTAGCAGAGTGGATGACCTCTAATTGCCTTCAGTTGAACGCCACTAAAACGGAGGTACTGTTGGTAGGGAAGGACAGGAACCTCTGGAATGAGCAATGGTGGCCAAGTGTGCTTGGAGACACCCCCACCCCTAAGATGGCGGTCAAGAACTTAGGGGTTTGGATGGATTCCACCCTCAGCTTCCAAGAACATACAAAAAAAGTTGCGGGCACTTGTTTTGGCCTCCTGCGGGGTCTCAAGCCGTTGCTGAGGTTTTTCAACCCACCCACACGCCAGCTGATTGTCCAGTCTGCTATTCTATCCAGACTGGACTACGCTAACTCGCTCCTCTTAGGAGCCAATCAGGCTGAGGTAATGCGATTACAGCGTGTGCAGAATGCGGCTGCTAGAGCCCTCTTAGGGCTCCCACGTCACTGTTCCGCCACTGACGCCGTTCGGCGGCTTCACTGGCTTCCGGTGGCCAAACGGATCCAATTCAAGGCACTTTGCCTATCTTTCAAGATCTTGAAACTAGCCTCACCCAGCCTCCTTGCCAATATGTTAACTCCCTACGAATCCACTCATGAGCTGCGATCCTCGGGGCAGTACTTAGTCATTGTCCCCTGTGTGAAGCGCGTCCGGGCTGGTGGTCGATCATTCCACTACATGGCCGCTAAGCTATGGAATTCTCTGCCCCCTCAGATTCGCTGCTTAAATCACTTGTTGGCTTTCAGGAAAGCTATCAAAACCTTCCTCTTTCCGCCAGCTTAGGCCGCCTGCTCTTTTTTTTCCTGTTGCTTACCAGTTTCTCCTTTACCCTGCTACTCTCTGTGGCTGGCAGCGCCGGGACGCCTCTTCGCTGGGGCAGCTGTGCGCTATATAAATCTGGTTAACATTAACATTAACATTAACTGCCCAACACAGCAATGCAGGTAGCAAAGTGGTAGTCCCTCCTACAGCACAGCAGGCAGAATGTCCTTGGTTCCAGCAAAGTTCTGATATGGTGGTGTCAGGGGTCCAGACATCAAAGAGGCCTTTGAAGATCATAAGGTCCCTGCCTTTCCTGCACTGGCTCCAGACTCATTACAGGAGTGTATGCAGCTCTTTGTGAGTGGACAGGCACAGCCCTATTCAGGTGCAAGTGGCAGCTCTCCCTTCCCAATCTAACTCAGGAAGGCCCATCAGCCTAGTGATTGGCCATCAGGATGCAAATGTCACACCCTATCTCGCTTTGTGTGACTGTCTAGAGGGAATGCACAAATCCCAGCTGTCACCCAACCCAGACGTGTATTCAGAGACAGGCAGAGGCAAAGAATGGTTAAAGTAAGAAAATGCAAACTTTCTAAATGTCTTATTTTCTGACTTACAATTTAAAATCAGACTTCACTATATTTTGTGATTTTAAATTTTGAGTCCAGAGACGCCAAACTCCAAATTTCTATCTGCTCCCAATTGGAAATTACACTTTAAAGATGTTTTAAGGCAATCCCAATGTTAACCTTTGGGAGAGGTAGGCCTTGCAGTAGTGAAAAAAGGATTTAGCAGTTTTTCACCACCAGGACATATAAAACTCAAAAGTACATGTCCTACCTTTTAATTACAATGCACCCTGCCCATACGGCTGCCTAGGGCCTACCTTGGGGTGACTTATATGTAATAAAAGGAAAGGTTTGGGCCTGGCAAGTAGGTAAACTTGCCAGGTCAAAATGGCAGTTAAAAACTGTACACACAGGCTCTGCAATGGCAGGCCTGAGTCATGTTTAACATGTTTAAAGGCTACTGAAGTGGGTGGCACAATTAGTGCTGCAGGCCCACTAGCAGCATTTAATGTACAGGCCATGGGCACATACTTTGCACTTTGCTAGGGACTTATAAGTAAATTAAACATGCGAATTGTGGATAAACCAATGTTACCATGTTTTGAAAGCAGAGCATATGCATTTTTGTGCTGGTTAGTAGTGGTAACGTGCCCAGAATCTTAGAGCCATCAAAAACAAATTCACATAAAAGGGGAGGTGGAAGGCATAAGGTTTGTGGGTGACCCTGCATAAAGGGCCATTTCCAAAACACAGAGAAAAGACAAAATACAAAGTAAAGAGTTTCAGTTAGAAAAGGCGAGCAAAGGATGCCAGATGTTAAACTACCTCAGCGGCTATAGATTTCACGTTGGTTCCTTCGACTTTTGCTCCAAAAAGGGGGATGGCAGCAGGTACCCAAATTCAGTGTATTTAGCTGTGCAGAGCTGCTGATGCCCACACCACTCTGCCCTGCCCCACTAGAGAACGTTGACTTTCATATGAAATACATTTGATAATAAACCAGCTGACCAGGATGAACCAATAGACTTTTCTGACCCACACTTCGTTGTGTTTATACTGAACGGAACTTAAGACTCTGTCACCTAAGCACCAAGACTGTCATTAAGTTTTAAATTCCCATTATTCTATTTTTTCAGTGTTTTTAGACATTTATTTAAAAAAAATTGTAACTCCTAACCCCATCAACTTCTTTTTACAATGCTGCTGTTATTTTACGTATTTCATTTTTCTTCATTTTACATTGTTTTGATAATTTTACTTTGTAATTGCCTACTTTACAGGTCTTTTGGATACTGCTCAAATACTTTACTCATGTTTTTCTTTGAGAGATGCCTATTGCATGGGTCTATGCTGCCAGGGGGAAGCCTATGGTATCCAATGAAATTCTGCTCTATATTTCTTAGAAACTGGGTTAACTTAAGTCTGTGCTATCCATAACGGGCATACAAAACGTGTTTTTATCATTTAGGAGAGAAGTTTCCATCTCTTGGTGAGGATGGAACCCTGACTGGGTAGATGCTCAATAGGCCTTTGTTATCAAAGATTGAGTTGAGCTTATAAGTAACCAGCATTTAGGGCCAGATTTACTAACCTTTCACGCAACTCAGTGCAGCAAGGCAACTTGTACACTGCGTTGCATTAAAGGGAGAGAGGAGAAATGCGTCCTATCTCTTAAGTGGAGGAACATTCAGTGGAGCAGAGTGTCGTAGAGTGTCGTAGAGAGGAGGGTCGTAGAGTGGAGGGGTATAGAGTGGAGTAGACTGTCAGAGTGGAGTAGAGTGTAGTAGAGTGGAGTGATGTGGCATAGAATAGAATAGAGTGTGGTAGAGTGGCGTAGAGTGGAGTATTGTAGAGTAGAGTGGCATAGAATAGAGTTGAGTAGAGTAGCGCGGAGTGGAGTGTCATCGAGTGAAGGGTCGTAGAGTGGAGGATCGTAGTGTGTCATGGAGTGGAGTAGAGTGGTGTAGACTGGAGTGGAATAGAGTGGTGTAGAGTACATTAGAGTGGACTGTCATAGAGTGGAGTGTCGTAGAGTGGGGGACCATAGAGTGGAGGAGTGTAGAGAAGAGGGCCGTAGATTGGAGGAGCATAGAGTGGAGGGGCGTAGAGTAGAGGGCCATAGAGTGGAGAGGGAGTGGAGGGGCATTGAGTGGAGAGGAATAAAGTGGAGGGGCATAGAGTGGAGGGGCATGAAGTGGAGGGGCATAGAGTGGAGTAGTGTGGAGTGTCATAGCGTAGAGTGGAGTAAAGTGGCGTAGAGTAGGGGAATGTGTTGCAGAGTAGAGCAGAGTGGCACAGAGTGGAGTAGAGTGGGGGAGAGTGGAGTGGCATGAGTGTAATGAGGTGTTGTGGAGTGGAGTGGCATAGAGTGGCGTTGAGTGACATAGGGTGTCAGAGAGTGTTGTAGAGTCGGGTGTAGAGTGGAGGGGTGTAGAGTAGAGGGGCTTAGAGTGCAGTGGAGTAAAGTGTTGTAGAGTGGAGGGACGTAGAGTGGCATAGAGTATTGTAGAGTGAAGTAGAGTGCCATAGATTGGAGTGGCTTTGAGTGGAGTGGCAAAGTGAAGTCACATAGAGTGAAGCGTCGTAGAGTAGAGTAGAGTAGAGTAGAGTAGAGTAGAGTAGAGTAGAATTGAGTGGAGTGGAGTAAAAGTGTGTCAGCAGGTCTGCCATTGCAGCCCTGCACAAGCAGCTTGTCTGCTCAAGAAGAACTCTGCACACACCACCTTAGCACCGAAGCATCTGCCTGTAGGCCCTCCCTGACAGGAGATCCCTCATTAGATACCCATTATTTTAACTCCTGGATGGCTACACTCAGTAACACCTTCACCCCGCCAGCACCTTCGAAAAAGAAGTCTACCAACAAAGTTTCCGCCCCCTGTTTCACTCAAAAGCTGAGAGAATTACAAGGACATTGCAGACAGCTAGAACGTAGATGGCGGAGCAGCTATAAACAAGAAGACCTAACCCCTTTTAAAATTGCCCTCAAAACTTACCATTAACAAATTAAAATAGAAAAGAAATCTTACTTCACCAATCTACTCAGGCTGGCAGACTCCGACCAAAAAACAATTTTTAAAATTGTGAAATCCTTCACTCACCCTAAAATACTTGAACACGAGATTCCGCCATCAGAGGTTTCTTTGTGTAGAAATTGCTGTCTTTTTTTAGCAGAAAATTCAAATTTTTCAAAAAGATTTCAAGACAATCCCTTCGTCTATCACAGAAGTAAGTGCGAATTCCTCAGGTGATAGACCAGCCCTACTATCTTTCAATGACTTCAGTGTGGAACAAGCATGTCAAGCCATCCTCTCCTCAACCGAAGTCCCCCAGAGGTATTGTATGCTATTATTGATATCATCAACCCGACTATCAATAGGATAATAAACTCACTCGCGTTAGCGGAAGTACCTTTGACCTGGAAAATCGCAGCAGTTAAATCCCTTCAGAAAAAACAACTAGCCGACCCTAAGATCTTTTCCAACCTCCGTCCTATCTACCTGCTGCCCTGCCTCAGCAAAATCACTGAAAAACTAGTAAACACTCAACTGACTTCTTTCTTTCTGTTGATTTTATTGTATCTGTCGGCCGCATTTGATACGGTCTCCCATGACATCCTGGTGGACCGCCTTAAACCATATGGCATTTCCCACATGGCCCTAGCATGGCTAATCAAAGACAAATAGTCACCCTCGGCCACTATCAATCAGCAGAGAAGCCCTTAATCTCTGGTGTCCTGCATGGCTCCACTTTAGGCCCAGTACTGTTTAATATTACATGGCTCCCCTGATAAACCTGATATCCTCATTCAATATTGAAACCATCTCCTACGCCAATGATACTCAGTTAGTTCTAGTATTAGACAAACACTCCACTAAGGCGGAAGAGAATCTCCAACTCTGCCTTACAGCTGTTTTTCACTGGAGGCAATCTAACCATCTGAATTGTAAAAAAAAACGAGATCATGCTTCTTGAAAAAACCAACACTTTCTTGCCCAGCCTGTGGTGGCCTAAAGATATCCCCCCTCCTCCCATCACCGTAGATGTAGTAAAGAATCTAAGAGTAAAATTTGACACCTCACTATCCTTCCATCAACAAGCGCTCTCGGTGGCTGACACATGCTTTAACCTGATAAAGTCTCTTAAAAGGTTTTTCGACCTACTACCTTGCGTGGCTAGAAAAGCAGTGGCAGTGGCACTGATAACATCTAGACTAGACTACTGCAACAGCTTATATGCAGGGACCAATAAGTCCGTCCTGAAGAAACTGCAGATAGTCCAACAAGCAGCCGCACACCTAGTCCTAAAATTGCCTTGTGGCTCCTCAGCCTCAGCAGCCTTGCAATCCCTACACTGGTACTGGCTTCCCATTCATAAAAGAGTCATTTTTAAGATCCTGGTAATCATATACAGAGCCTTTAGATTATCAGGACCTAAGTATCTTAGGGCCAGAGTTATACCGTATGTCGCATCGCCTCCTTAGATCCTCATCAGCAAACCTCCTTGAGCCTCCCAGCTTTAGGTACATCTCAAAAGGTGGAAAATCAGTGGCAGCCCTAGGGATTAAAGCCTGGAATTCTCTGCCCATCCACCTCCGGTTTTCTCAGACAGAACTAATTTTCAGGAAATCCCTGAAAACTTGGATCTTCGGAGCCTCAGACGTCTTAGTTTTTTCACTAGTCTGATTTGATAGGATACCCGCTGAGTGTTCAGTACGGTCCCGCCATAGAGCCATGATGCTACTAGGAGTGACAGCTGCGCTCTACAAATACCTTATACATACATACAAGCACGTGCTGCAGAGCCACTTCACTGCCTTAATGTAAGCAAGTCACTCTTAAGGTTGTCCTCCTTAGCCCAGGAGGTAGAGTGGTAAAGGTGAGGATATATATGTTCCTACATATATATCCCTACAGTAACCCTGTAAAGCAAGGTTTTACTGTAAGTGACCAGCAGTCCATACATTAACATGGGCTGGCTACAAGGCAAACTCAAGATAGCCAACTCCATTTTGTAACGAACGAATTGTGTCGTGTTTGGTAGTAGACACCATGCTTTTTCACCCCCAACTTGATTCTCATGTTGGGCGTGAGCTGGCATGCACAGGGATGCCACCCTGCGTGGGTGCCCCCCTAGGATACAAACCTCCACTGCCTTGGTGGGCTTCCCCAAGCCAGTTGCCACCAAGACAAGAGCCTACCCTCCTGGTGAGCTGTGCTAGCACTTCCCCAGGATGAAGGCAAAGGCCTGGGCAGGACGGAGGTCACACCTCCACCCTCCAAGGATGGCTAGTGATTACAGCCATCAAGGCAGTAAGCCTCAAAGGCTTTCACAGCCCTTGATGTGCAGATACCTTGTACCCCACTCGAGGACGAAGCCCTTCTCGCCCTACAGCTCTGGCTGGTGGGAAAATTAGTTATGTAGGAGGTGTACACTCCCCAAGACCTAGCCACACCTTTAGGGCAGGCTAGGAGGTCTGTACAGCCGAAGAAGGGTTCTCCCATTTGGCAGACCTTGATATCGAGTACTCTGGGGAGCATTGTGACGTACACCGACAGGATGTTGTCACTATAGGGGTGGGTTAGCCGCAGGGACAAGTAGTCCATTGGCCACTGTCCCTCACACCCTTAATGGCCCCTAAACAAGGATTTAAGGGGCTCCCATGGCACCAGAACTTCAGTAGTACCTTGAAATCTAAGAAGAGGCATGAAGAAGAAGACGCCACCGAAATCAGGACTTTGGACTCTGCTGCAGCGCAAAGCGAGGACACTTAAGTGCCCTTAAGAGACCATATACTGAACCCGAGTGTCAAAGTGTGTCCTTGGTGAAAACTCGTTGCTGTTGTGGGAGGAGTGGTGGCACCTACTCTGATCCGGAGGGTAGAGAGGTCCTTTCCACTCTCTGAAAGGAAAAAGGGGGGATGCGTCCTCCCTAGTTATAGGTACACAACTCACGAGTTTCCCACCTAAAGTTCCAGATGTAGCGTGCTGGGAAGTGCTAGTCCACCGTGCAGAACTGAATGGTGAAAAGGCAGGGCGGACCCTTGACAAAAGTTTGACTACAGGGCGGCCCTTTTCCTTCCGCTCCCGAGAAACAAGAAACCCAGACAAATTGGGTCGGATTCCAAATGAAGAAAAGGGCAAGTATATTCACTGCCCAAACATGCACTAGCTTGCATGCATCACATAGACACAATAGCATAATGAGCTAAGAAACTGGGGAGGTGAGTTGTATCATCCTGATGAAAGCCCCGGACCTCCTTAGGCCTTCAGAGTAGGGCTGAAACATGTTGGACACTATAGGGTCATAGGACCATTACATCCTAATCACCCCTTTAAATTTTTAGTTTTAACATCCCTGACTACTCCGCCAATAAAGGGATACCTTGGAGTATTCGAGGGAATTTTAATCTGTAGTTACGTCCCCTGGTCTTTTTCTTTCAAGAGCTCCCTGGAAGACGGTTGAGCCCACCCTGACCTTTAGGCGTCGGGGTAAACCTGATGATGAAGCATGACACTACCGGAGTGTGTGAGGGTTATTTAAAGAAAAGGAAGTCTTTCCTGCATTTAGAAACGCTGTGTCTTGGTGAGGACTAGCACTCCCCAGCACGCTACATCTGGAACTTTAGGTGAAAAACTTGTTGCTCCCAGCAAGAGGGGCTTCAGTGAACATCAGAAATCCGAAGCAGACTCCCATGTCTGGTGTAAACAGTCGACAGCAACCTGTAGAAGAAGCCACGTGCTGCATCACAAGAATTGCGACTCACTAGGCCTGTCGAGAGTGAGCCCAAATAGAAGTGATGTCCTGCAAGCCCGGAGTGGTAGCCAAGTTCACACCAAGTTTCGAGCCGCTAGTCCACTCCTGTCGCTCCCCAGCCACCGAAGTATCTGAAGACTACATTTGCTTCAGCCAGGGCTTTATGATCGCCAGTCGGGTGATCTACCCCATCATCGACCTCTCCACCCAAGAGCACCTCACAGAGACAGCATCCGTCGTCGTCAATGAACCCGCTGCTGTGTCTTGCATCTTAAGGTTGGTGTCGTCGAGTGTTCAGCAAAGCATCTTTGGCGAGACCTGCCCCTGGTGATTGACAGCTGCCAGCTATCCTCTGCATCCGGCGGCGCCGAACAAGGTAGAACAGATTCCGCTGTTGCACCCATGTCCTGGGCCCCCGAAGGCCTCTAATTCCCGAGGGTAGAGTGTATCTTCAACGACAAGTGTGGTTTTGCCAAGTGCTGCATTTTGACTGCTACCACGGATTCCATCAGTACCAAGGACAGCCAAGTAACCTTTGCACCCGGACTCCCTCGACAAGGTAACGGAGAACCGACTGTTGAGTCTTGGTCTAGTGGCCAACATAACGTTAAACACGAAAGAGCTCCACCGAGCTCACCCTGCAAATATCGTATTGCTAAGTGTGTTTTTCTCCCATTGACTTTAATCGTGAAAGTTTGACAGCTTGATTGCATTTATTTATGAACACTTTGAAAATCTATAACTCCGGTTATGTGCAACGTATCAAGTTCATTTTGGTGCCTATATTTCAATAAAAATACATTCTATTTTTATAAATTGGTGTCAAGGTTTCTCTCGAGTCGTGTCCCTTACATTTTGTCAATGTTGTTACTGTGTAATGCTTAACACATGTTCCTCTGAGTACGCCTGAATGCTCAAGCTACACTTCCAGGACCGAGTTAAGGATGCCAAGGGTGAACCCGAGGTCCACTTTTGCGTATTGTGGTGGTATTACATGATAAGTCCCCCCAGCCATATCATATAATACTTCGACCTTGCAACAGTCGTAGAGCGTCATAGAGTGTCGTAGAGTGGAGTGTTGTAGAGAGGAGAAGACTGTCAGAGTGGAGAAGAGTATCGTAGAGTGGAGTGGCATAGAGTGGAACAGAGTGTGTAGAGTGGCATAGAATGGAGTGTTGTAGAGTGGCATAGAGTGTCACTGAGTAGAGTGGTGCAGAATGGAGTGTTGTCAAGTGAAGGGTTCATATAGTGGAAGATCGTAGAGTAGTGTGCGTCCCATCACACATCCTGTTATGCCTTCATTGCTTTTTTCATCGTACCCTGACTTCTTTCCCTGCTCTTCGCCTGTGCTGCTCGCATCCAAGCATCTAAAGCTTCAAACTGTGTCGGTCTAGGCGGAGGTCGCAATTAAGCCATCACTCCCCTCAACTGATATAGCACCTCCAATCAAAATGAACCAGAACGTGGAAAAGCCAAATCTCCCTCTTTTTCAGTAATCTTATGCCAATTTTGACGCCAAACTATAGTATGGAGTCCTACATTCGTTGCCATGTAATGTGCTGACGTATCCTCCGGCAAAGCTTCCTCGCCCACTCGAGTTACCACTCCTCTATCTCCCCTACAAAGGTCTCGTAATACTTTAAAACATCGCATGATTAAACCAAATTCTTTGCCCACAAGATGTTTTCGTTTCAACTTTCTGATGACAACCCCAAATCCCAGCGCGGCGTTACACCTACCGGCCTATCGCAGAGCGGCACACTCCGACGTCACTCTTCCCCTTCACAGCGGTTCACCCTCCTTCACAATCTCACCTTCCACATTAACACTCTCAATCATAGAAACAAGTAACTGTCTGCCTACCAAATGACCGGACAGTCACATAAACAAGTAGCTGTCTGCCTACCAAATGACCGGACAGCCACATAAACAAGTAATAGTCTGCCTTTCTTCAGGATCGATAGAAGTCAATCACTCAAAAACATTCATACACCGTGACCCTCGACCTGCGCTGGCCTCTCGGATAGCTGTAGTCCACCCCTGTACACAAGGCTTCCCACACGATTCTAACAAATCCACTTACACAAAGTTCCCTGTCTCAGGCAGATAATTGATAGTGCCTCACGACTTCCCAACAAACCAATGGTCAGACAATCACAACAAATTGATGTCTTCTACACCCCAAATCTATCCTGGGATCTTAGGCTACTCTTGAGCCTGACATCAAAACAAAAACAAATCTCATGGACCGCGCGCGTCCGGCCTGAAACCACATTCACTCGACTCTCATCCCAACTCCGCAAGACATCAAACAATTCATCACCGCAATCTAACACACAACATCCCTATTCATATTCACCGCTGTTCTCGCCGCACCGTCAATCTCCGTCGGTCTACACCAAAGTCTGTCGTTCTCTGCTCTCGATCTTTTGGGCTCTCATTCTTTGGGGCTCTGTGGGGCTAAACTTTTCTAGAATTTTCTAGATTCTCCCCTCAATTAAAGAGGAAACCATCCGACATTGTTACCAGCTGATGGGGCTGGGTTCCACGTTCTAGATTTACTCTGGAACCCCTGGTCGATGGATCGTTGGTTCCTGCTTAAAAGTGTAGAGTGGAGAAATACCTTGTCCAATTAGATTTCACAATCCCAATTAACCATGAATCCGAAAAATCACTGACTCCAGGTTCTAAGTTTAATTAGTTTATTACAAGGCCAAAAACAATTGGACATGCAAACACCTCTAGATGAGGGTGTAGAAATACATCGGAGCTAATACAAAGCCAAACCTACGGGCAAAATTCAATCTATGAAACATACAAAGGATGACCAGCTCTAGAATCAGGATACAGATGATCACTGCGCCAACATCAAGAGTATTCTTCATTTGAGGTTCGTAAGTAAAAAGCATTAGTCTGTCCCCACACTACCACTAATGTGACACCCCTACTTAGCATTTCCCCAGGCAAGTTCAGGAAAAGGTGTCAGCGCGTGAAGACTTCCTAAGAAGTGCTCTCACGTTGAATGGGTCAAGTAGCATAAAGCTACAGAGCTCATTCTAAGATGCTCTTTCTCTCTCCATCAGATCTCCTCTTCTAACTCAAACCCCCGGGGCACTGTCCCTAACCCCAACATCAAAATCCTAAGGCACTCTCAATCATAGAAACAAGTAACTGTCTGCCTACCAAATGACCGGACAGTCACATAAACAAGTAGCTGTATCCCTACCAAATGACCGGACAGCCACATAAACAAGTAATAGTCTGCCTTTCTTCAAGATCGATAGAATTCAATCACTCAAGAACATTCATACACCGTGACCTTTGACCTGCGCTGGCCACTCGGATCGCTGTAGTCCACCCCTGTACACAAGGCTTCCCACACGATTCTAACAAATCCATCACATCACGTGATCATCCCATCCAGCTAGACACCTCCTCGCAGGTAACTTTCCAGGCGGCTTCGATACTCCTAGCCTCTGGTTCGAGGACCATGCTTCCTAGGCCTTCTCCAGTGAGAAAGAAAACTGTCCCACATTATCAGCACCACTTGTTCAAATGTATCCTCTCCTCCCTAAGCCTAACTCATAAAACAAAAGCGTTATTCTAACTAACGAAGATAAATTTCTCCAGCTGCAACAGAAACGTGAGAAAGAAGAGATTCTGCATACACATGAACATTACGACCAACTCGAATTCGAGAGCCAGGGAAAAACACACATGAGGCCAACAGAAAATCGGCTAACATAAGAATCAATATGAAACTTCACTAATCACACGTATACATGAACATTATTACTGTGCACGTTTAAATCAGTGCGTTACACAATCAATTAATTTCTCATTAGTCATTTATAAACCGAACATTAAGATTTCACCATTTAGAACACAATTACAATGTTAATTTCTCCACGTTGTGCAAAATCTCTCTATCACTTCACTTTACACGTTATTACATTACACATTCTAATAACCAAATGTTAACACAACAAGAGAATATATGCAGGTGCAAACTACTCGTGATTATAATGCACCCCTACAAATCGAAGAGCACAATCGCGCTCTATCACTGGAAAAAGTCTTTCCTTTCACACCCCAAGTTTGTCAGATAAATTCTCTCACTTTGAAGTCAGATAAATAAAAGTAAACACCAAGCTCCCTCGAAAGACAGAGCCTGACATTTGACCTCTGTCTTTGAATGTACAGCAAATGGGACAAGATCAGAACAAAATTAAAACAGCTGTTTACAGAAAGTGAGCACTCGTGGAAGAATACAGTAAACAGGCTATGCTCCACGGAAGGGACAAAGGCATGCTGGGTAGCCTAAAACAAATAAAGCCAGCAAATAAATACCAGAAAGCAAGCAAATGTGAGTTACAAAGCCAATGGTAAGCAATGGGCAGAATGCCTTCTTAGGTCAGCTTTCAGAATGTCCCAAAGAAGTTTTTAGCAACCAGACTGCTGTGCTGTCAAGTATGCTTCAAACTAAAAAGGACTAAATGACTTCAGCAAGTTGCACCGTTGTGTGCAAGAAAAACAACTTTCCTTTCCCAGCCCCAGTATCCAGCATGATTGTAACTCAAATTCTCTAATTTTGAAGTCAAAGAAAGAAAAGTAAACACCAAGCACCCTCGGAAGACAGAGCCTGACATTGGACCTCTATATTTGAATGCATAGCAAATGTGACAGGAGAAGAACTAAAAAAAAAGGTCTCTTTACAGAAAGCGAGCATTTGTGGAAAAATACAAGGAGTGAGTCAGCGAGGTGGTAAACCGGCCATGCTCCACAGGAGGGACAAAGACATACTGAACAGACTAAAACAAATAAAGACAGCAAATAGAAAGCAAGAAAATGTGGGCTGCAAACCACAGAGCCAATGATAAGCAATCGGCTGAATGCATTTCCAGTGAAACTTTCGGAATGTCCCCAAGAAGCCTTTTTTACAACCAGACAGCTGTGCTGTCTGGTAGGCTTCGACATCAAAACTCCTCAGGCTAACTTTGTGGCAGACACCATGTGGATGTCAGTTGCTGTCTAGTGTGCTGTACTCAGGTGCTTCCCCTTTTGTGACAACTTGCAAATATGCAATAGGATGTCATCCATTTATATCAGAGCAAAGGCGGCTGTGTCTGTCTCTCCTCAGTCCAGTTTTCCATGGCTTCAAGTTTTTATGAGTGTGTGTGAAGTATGATAAAAAAAATATATATTGCGTTTACAGCTGCATAAAAAGTGTGGGCTCAGGCAGCTGGATGCCTTCATCGCAGAATAATAGACTTGGCATAATGGAGATGAAGAAGAGAGAGGAGAGGAAGCAGGAAATAAGAGAAGTGAGGGAGAAGTGCATGTGAAAATCTGCAGTGGATCTTTTTCAGTAGTGTGTGTGCGTTAACCCTAAAGGCTAGCCAATCATTAACAAGGGGAAATCAGTGACTGGCTATAGTATTAATCAACAGGGAACGCTGCGCAGCTATGAACAAACACCATTCTTTTTTTCCTGTGTTGAAAGGAAACGATGGTTAAGAGTGGTCAGCGAGGAAGGTGCGGGGGGAGGAGGGAGGAAGCAGAACGGGGCAATGAAGAGAACGAGAAAGGAAATGGTGTAACAGCTAGAGCACCGACATTGAAGACTTTGAAGCTGGGGAACCGGGTTCGAGTCTCGGTGGGAGGCTGTAATGCAACTGGTGCTCATGTAAAGCGCTCCAATACCTTTGGTGGACTTTGCGCTATACAAACACATGCACTCAAATGGCGTTCAGGGGCAAAAGTAAAACAAGGACTTCAAAAAAAGGAGGAAAAGTTCAAAGGCAGAGCTACACAAATAACATGCGGTGCCAAAAATTCTTGAGAACAAAGAAAAAAGTAGTGCTATCAAGGGCGAAACAAAAGTTCAAAGGGAGGACCTGGTCCAAGCTCCACTGATAAGAAAACACACAAAGAGAAAGCTGAACACAACAGGAAATACCATGCTGCAACCAACAGAAAACAAGGAAACAGAGTGACAAGCCTAGGAACAAATGGAAAGTAAGGGCGGGCTGTAAGCCCCTTTTAAGATTATTGTTTTGTTTAAATACAAAAGACTTTGCAAGCTTAGCACAAGTGCTGTGCAGGCGAAACCTAAAAAGGATGCAGTCCAAGCCCCAATTGTAAGTCATACTGACACTTTTGATTAGATTTTTGGGAGGGTGGGGGTGCTGAAACATTGCGTATGGGTTTAAATTACTTCAGTCAGGATTCTGTGTTGAAAATGCATGCAGGTTAATACTGTGAGGAAGGGCACAACTGTGGGCATGCATGTAACACAGTGGAATTGTACGTGATCCAGCGCTAACAATAAAAATTCTTCTCCTATATGACTCGGTCATCCAGGTACAACTATCCCTCCAATACACAAACTATATCCATATGACGGTGGGGCCCATAAACACCGCATATACATTCACTTACTCATTTATTCCCTGGATTACCTCCGTCCTTAACCTAGGAGAAAAAACAGTAAAAACGATTCGCTGGAAGGAGACGGGATACCTCTTTTTAACATGACATAATAATTCTCATTGCTTTTAAGGTATTCCGCTCATTGGTCGATGGACCAACTAGTAGGAATCAGTTGATGGTGATTAAGACCAGCTCAATCACAATAACCTCTTTAACATTTTACCTTAATTATTGAGCTAAAGAATCACTGAGTCATTTGTATAAAGACAATAAAGTTTATATAAAGTTTTAGAAACAATGCATAAGTTTTAAGTTTATCACTCAGATTATTACATTTATCATCATTATAAGAATAAATTGAAATTACAATGCATACCTATTAGATGGAAGATAAAGTTATGTCACAGCAAGAACTCCAAAAAGATCTATCTATCTTTCTTTGAAAATCTAATAGCTCTAAAGGAAAAATCTATCAGGAGTAAAAAGGTTCTCCAAAAACAGCATCTTATACTTAATAAAATAGCAGCAGCAGCTTCGATCATCCGCAACAGCAACTCAGCTCCCGCAACTCATCTATCTGCAATCTCAGCCTCTCTCTTCTCCTAACAGTACGCTCGCTCATCATCATCAATAATGACTATATACTACTTCCTCCCACCCGGAGTAGGTCTTCTTATACCCTAATTCTCGCTTACTAAATTAAATGTTGCCTCCTTATGGCGTGATTCTCTCTCATTGGTCCATTCGAGTCCATATACATTTTTTATCAAACTTCCTTGTCTTAACCAGTTCTTGTGGAATGTCCATGCTTGCATCGTTTCCCACAGTTCATGACATTACTCATCAGTTTCGTTTCAGTCCAATTTGTATCATTTTCTGATACTTTTTAGGTTCAACAGTTCCGTTTGTCCATTTATTCATTTTGACTTCTCACGCTTCTTGCTGATCATCTTGGCACACATTTGCTCAGTAAGGTCACAATAGCCTTGACCATACTTCCATCCTAGGCTCTCAGCACGAACACGTGGTCATTCTTTGTTCACGGCCTTTCTCCTTTTCCACACGGCTTCTCGCACATGCGTACTCTAGCTTATGGCGGCCATTTTATATCACTACTCAACAGGCCTAAGCGCACTATTTATAAAGATAAACAGAATATTGGTAAAATAAGGAATATAAACCCTTTCGTTTCCCTCCCGTCTTTCTACGTACCCCAATTAGGTATTACCTAGCAAAAAGCAACATATAAAGCCGTCCCTTACTTACCATCGCTTTATTTTGCCACCACACGTTTTATTTTCAAAGCACAAATCATGCGTTTATTATTTTATTAGTACGCAAATATCAGATTATGTTAGCCACGTCAACAATTATAAGTAGATTAATTTGCACACAAAATAGCGTGTTACCTTTAACCCTTCACATGTAACATACATTGTTGGTTATTTACTTAAACGAACATGTTTATTAATTATTTTACGTAAATTATTAGGAGGTTAAAAAAATTCATTTATCCTGCTCCATCAACTCCCCCTTTGGTGATTTTTAATATCACCACAAAACCCAAGTTATACAATTCTCTCAGACAGCATGTTTCTTTTATCCTTTTTGCTTTTGTTAGTTTACACAACTGTATCCCTTTCAACTTGTCTCTTGGTCTTCTTGTACATGTCCTCTTTTATCTCTTCTAACTCTATTTCACCCATTTCTCTCTCTCTCTCTCCTTATTTATCATGTTTTCTTTTTCTATTTTATTCTGTCTTCTTCTTTTCTTTATACATGTAATTACAAGCTTCAGCACCAAAATGATTAAGATTATCATGGTTGCTATTATTATAACTTTCCCTATTATTAATCCACTCATTCTTGTTAACCAATTTATTACTGAAGAAAACCCTTTACCAAGTTTTCCAAACGCACCTTCAACCTCCAGTGGAACAAGTTCTTTGTGCAAACTTGTAATATTCGTTATATACTTTTGTATATTTTCACTTTTATCTGGAATGTAAGTGCAACAATGTTGGACTTTCAGCATTCCACAGACTCCACCCTCTTTGGCCAAAAGAATGTCAAGGGCAAGTCGATTTTGCATTACCATAGCTCTCATGGCAACCATCTTGGTATTTACCATCAAGAACCCTCCTGCAGTATCTGTAGATAAACGATCTACCACTGTGGATAATTTTTGAATTTTAAATGCATTCAAAGATATTCCCACTGCTGGTATCAATGCACCAAAAATATCACCTACTATTTCTGAAAAACTTTCCCTTTTTCTACGTGTAAAGGTATTTATCATTTTGTGTGTTCCTTTCTCTTTTCTATCCATATGAAAAATCTTTGGAAAGACCAGGCCTAAATAACATGACCCATACCAATGGTCCGGCAACCTGTAATAAGCCCTATTACCGCAAACATAATAGATCCCTGGAAATATTGGATCTTTTCCCCCTTTGAATCCCCATCCGCCTAAAATTTGATAATTGTCATGGCAATCACTGGAACCCACAAAATAATTGTCATATCTTGTTTTATTTCTTCTAATGCACAACCTTCCCTGTTGGGGCCAATCCAGAGTCATAGCTGCATTTGTCTTTTTCTTGTCATGATTGTCTTCCTCAAACGCCCAAAGAGGTGTTTTTGTCTCTTCTATCACTTTTCTCTGAAATTTCGTTCTTCTTTCTTCAACCATCTCTAAAAATACTTTTTCTTCCTTCTTTAACTCACAGGTAAGGTTGTTTTTAACTATATTATCTAATGTTAACATCTTATCTTCTATGAAATATTCACCAAACGTTTTTCCCTCTTTTATTTTGTTTAGTTCGGGAACTACAGGAATTTTCGCAAAAATCTTATCTATGTCAGTTTAATAATATTCTAATCTACCTGTTTTATCAAATAAACTTGCTAAAACACTACATGTTATTCCATACGTCAAAGGAAGGTGATGATAAGTCACACCTCTCTGCTACAGACGCAGGCAATTGCATACAAACATAACAATCTCTAACATCCATTTTCCTACATACTCATATAATAATTTAGTAAAAACATTCTTTGAAAAATCTGTTATTGATTTGTCTTTATGTAACTCTGCACTACTTTTTGATATAACTGGTTCTTGATTGTTAGCTCCTTTTTCTTTCTCTGTGTGATTAGACGTTTCTTCTACAGCTAAACTAATTGGAATAGTGATTGCTAAAACCACCCATACTGTCATTAATAATCCTGTACAAAAGAAGCACATCTTACACCATCTACTTAAAAACTCACATCTACATTTTCTATCTCTAGTATCCTCCATTTTGTTTTATAACCTATTTATTTATTTACAAGAAAATTGTGTCACTACACCTCAGAAATGATTTCTTAGCCACTCTGCACTTCAATGTTTTTGTCTTCGTTCGGTACTTTCTTTTAATTCTTTTCAGAATTCTTTCTTTGTCAAATCCAGTATTTTGTCAAGCCCGGTAGAAATTCGTCAGATCCAGTATTTTGTCAAGTCCGGTAGAAATTCGTTTAAATTTCTTCAAGTTTGTTGCACTTCACCTTCACCCATTAGATTTCTTTGTTTTGGGTTCTTGTGAGTGTTCTTTTCTTCTTTGATATCAGTTAAAGCAAGGTACAACCATTCAGGCGATCTATACTTCGGATTTACCTTCTTTACTCTTTTCGTTTTCTGCAAGTGTTTTCCACCTTGTTTTTCTTGCTCTTTCTGACTTGTTATTTCATTCACTTGTTCAGCACTTTTTCCATCTAACCTTATGATCCTGTATCTTAATTTTCTTACTTCGTTGGGCCAATTGTCTCCTTTTCTTGACCTTTTTGCCTCACTTCCTTTTTCCTCTCTTTCTGTTTTCCAAGTTCTTTTCCTTGACTCTAGTTTTTGGTTTCTTTCTTCTCCACTTTCTTCATACTCTGTTTCATTTTTCTCTTTATTGTCTCTTATTTTGAATTTTATAATTTCATTTTCTTCCTCTATTTGTGGTTCTTTTCTTATCTTCCTTCGTTCACCTACTTCTGTCCCTCCTCGAGGTTCTTCCGAATTTGTGTCAATCTCTCTATCTGCTTCTAATTTTCCCTGTTCTTTTGTTTGGCTATCTGTCCCTATTGCTCCTCGGGGATCTTCTGATTTTTCTAACTTTCTGTTTGAAACTCTCCCTTCTTCATCTATTAATATTATCTCCGAAGGATTTTTACCACAACTTGTACTTGGTTGCTCACTGTTACTATCTTCGTGCTCAGTTTCTTCTCTTATGCTTTCAAATTTCCAATTTCTTTTCAGATTTTCCTCACAATCCGAATGATCTGTATCCGATTCTGAACTGGTGTCTGATATTTCCAGATGTCGACTCACATGTCGATCTTCAGGTTCTGGAACTTCTGCTATTTCCTCCACTTCTTCTGTCGTTGCACTTGTAGTTGGGTCTTCCAGATGTCGACTTACAGGTCGATCTTCAGATTCTGGCACCCTGTTCGTTTCTTCTTCTGCTTCTGATGCTGAACTGTTATCCAACACTTCCAGATGTCGACTCACATGTCGATCTTCAGGTTCTGGAACTCTGATGGTGTGACTGGCATGCACCCAGTGTTTCACTCCTGCACATTTGACTGCAGTGGTTGTCACCAGGATCACCTGTCGTGGTTCGTCCCAACGAGGAACCAAACAGTTTCTTCTCCTGTGGACTTTTATGCGGACCCAATCTCCTGGATTCAAGTCGTGAGCTGGTTTTCTTTCAAGAGTAGTAGCATCCGGTCCAACCTGATGAAACACAGAACGCACCACATCAGCCAATCCTTTGCAATAATCCAGCACCAGATCATCAGTTATAGTCAGTAGTTTGTTGACAGGTACATGTGCTTGTCTCATATTGTTCGTCCCATAATTATCTCATGGGGACTGAGTCCAGTTTTTCTTTCCGGAATACTTCTGATTGTCATTAAAACTAATGGCAAGGCATCTGGCCATTTGAGTCCTGTGGCTTGACACATTTTTCCTAACCTGTTCTTAATTGTTCCATTCACTTGCTCTACTATTCCAGAAGCCTCTGGTCTGTATGCACAATGCAGTTTCTGTTTAATACTAAGTGCTTCACAAATCAGTTTAATTAATTCGTTTTGGAAATGTATTCCTCTATCTGTTTCAATCGTGACTGGAAAACCATACCTCGGAATGAATTCTCGCAGCATAAGTTTTGCTACCGTTATTCCATCATTCCTTCTGGTCGGGTATGCCTCCACCCAACGGGAAAACAAACAGACGACTACGAGGACATACCTTAGTCTGTTGCTCGGGGGCATTTCTATAAAATCCATTTGCATTCTAGTGAACGGACCTCCTTCTCGTCCTATTGTTCCTAGACTCACTACTGTCTTCCTTCCTGGATTTAACTGTTGACAAATAAGACATCTTTGACAAAGACTCTCAGCTATGGCTCTGAATTTTGGATTATACCATGTTTGTCTAAAAAGTCTGATCATTGAATCTCTCCCAATATGGGCTTGTCCATGGTACATCCGTGCCATGTCAGAAATCATGCTATCAGGCATAACTGGTCTTTCATCTCTGTAAACCCAAACATCATTTTCCTCATGTTTTCTACATCCTGCTTTTATCCATGTATCTTTTTCCTCATCATCTGCTGCTTCCTGTAACTGTCTCACCTCATCCCATGTCTCAACAGGGTTAGTAAAAAGCAAAGGACAAGAAATATGCTCTCTTTCTCGGTTCCTGTTCAAAGAGACCATATTCTTTGCACAGTACTGTGCAATCTCATCAGCATACTTATTGCCGACAGTTATGTAGTCTTCCCCATTTTTATGTGCATTGCACTTCACCACAGCAATCTGTTTAGGCAGCTGTATCGCCTCAAGCAACTTTTTCACAAAATCTCCATTTCTAATTGGCGTTCCTGCAGACGTCAAGAAACCTCTTTGTGACCAAATCTGACCAAAATCATGCACCACTCCAAAACCGTATTGGCTATCTGTCACAATCGTAACCCGTACATTTCTTCCCAACTTGCAGGCTTGAATCAGAGCTATCAGTTCTGCGACTTGGGCAGACCGTATCCCTTTCAGACAAGATGCTTCCATTACAGTTGCTACTGTGCAAACTGCATACGCTGCACTTAGAACTCCATCATTCGTTCTCAAACATGAGCCATCCACGAACAGAATATAATCTGATTCCTTTAAGGGCTCATCTCGTATATCTGGTCTCGGTTTTGTACAATATTCAAGCACATTCAGACAATCGTGATCTACTTCATCCATTTCAATCACACTCTCTTCATCTGGCAATGATGTCGAAGGATTCACATTCATACATCTGTCAATGGTCACATTATCTGCACTCAAAATTACCTTTTCATACCTAGTCAGCCGACTATGTGTCATGTATTGGGTTTTCGTTCTTGTCAAGAGAATTTCCACAGAATGGGGAACATATACTCTCAGTGGATATCCCAAAACTATGCCTTCACTCTGTTCCAGACTCACACAAGTAGCAGCAACTGCTTTCAAACATCCAGGCAACGCTTTTGCTACAGGGTCTAAAACAGCTGAAAAATATGCAATGGGTCTTTTCATGGTTCCATGTCTCTGTACCAAGACTGAAAACGCACACCCATCTCTTTCACTGCAATACAACTCAAAATCTTTCTCATAATCAGGCATTCCCAATGCTGGAGCTTCACACAATTTCTTTTTCAGCTCTCTGAATGCTTTCATTTCCTCATCATTCATTTCAAAAGGATCTTTAACATCCTTCTTTGTTAGTTTTTGCAACGGTTTGGCGATCAACAAAAAACCGCTTATCCATTGTCGACAATATCCAACCATTCCCAGAAACATTCTTACCTCTCTTTGCGTCATTGGAGCTCTCATTCCTTGAATCATCTTTATTCTCTCAGTCGTTACCTTTCGCACTCCTTTCTCAATTTTATGGCCTAAATATTGGACTTCTTGTTGACAAAACTGCAATTTTGATGGGGACACTTTATGTCCTCTTTTGGCTAAATGATTCAGCAAAGCAATTGTATCATTGACACATGCTTCCTTCGTTTTTGATGCCACCAGTAGGTCATCAATATACTGAACCATCACTGACTTTTCTGGCATTTTTAAATCTTCCAAAGATTTCTTTAGAATCTGATTAAAGATCGAGGGGCTTTCTGTGTACCCTTGAGGAATTCGGCACCATGCCAAAATACGCTCTCCAAACCTGAACGCAAATAATGGCTGGCTATCTGGATGCAATGGAATAGAGAAAAATGCATGACATAAATCAATTACTGTGTACCATTCTGCTTCACGTGGAATCTGGTATAGAATCACAGCAGGGTTCGGTACTATTGGGCAACAAGGCACTACAATTTTGTTTACCTTCCTCAAATCCTGTACAATTCTATATGTTCCGTTTGGCTTTTTCAGTCCCATTATTGGCGAATTACATGGACTGCTCATGATTTCTTTTAGAATCCCTTGTTCAACCATTTTATTTATTACTGGCGTTATTCCTTCAATTATTTCTGGTGTCAATTTATACTGGGGTGTATTTGGGTAACTCGTTCCCTCTTTTACGGAGATTTTAACGGGATCTACTTCTTTCATTAATCCTATATCTTCTCCTGTAAAGTCCCACACTTCCTCTTTCACTGTCTCTTTCAGTTCAATTGGGATTTTCTCTGCATCAAATACAGGAAACAAATCATTTACTTCTGGTTCTAAATTTACCAGTGTCATTTTATACAATACATCTTCATCTGGGGTCTGAAATGCAATTCCATCTGGAGTACAATAGATAGTGCAATTCATTTTGCACAATAGATCGCGTCCTAATAGGTTCACAGGACTACAATCACATACCACAAATCGGTGCATTTCACTAAATGGACCAATCTTTACCTCCACTAATTTAGTAAGAGGCGTCTTAATTTGCTGATTCGATACTCCAACTACTTGGATATGTTCACCTGAGAGAGGAAGGTTTGGAATTTCCACTGACCTAACAGTAGAACGGGTAGCTCCAGTGTCCACAAGGAATGTTACATTTGCACCATTCACTTCTCCATCCACAAATGGACCAGACTGATCTACCTCTAGAGTTGCGCCAAGCACGCACTCTTCCCCCTCTCCTAGGCACCGTCAGAAGCTTTCATCCGTTTCATCCTCATCCTGTCGTAACCAATATTGAGAAATGGCAGCTGCACGCGGCAACTGTGTTACCTGCTCTCCTCCGTAGAATCCTGTTTCTGCACTGAATTTCTGTTGGTTAACACTCTTGGGAAGTGGTGGTTGTGGCACCTGACTCTGTTGAGTAACTACCTCACTCTGCACCTGTGGATTTAATGATTGATTTTCCACATTAAGTTTTGGAGGAAATTTACACTCGTTTCTCCAATGCCCTAGCTTTCCGCAGTTGTGGCATGGCCACTTTTTCTTTGCCTCATCTATACTCATTTGTCCTTTTCCTTTGCCTATATTTGGTCGAAATCTAGCCTGTCCTGCTTCATTACCTGTATTACTCATTTGAGCTTCTTGTTTCTCTGCAACTTTCACCTGTGCCCACATGGCTTTTTCTTTCAATTTACGCTGTCTACTCTCAATATCATCACTGCAATACTTAGCATATCTCAAAACTTCATCGACTGTGCTATTCTGCCAACAAATCATATGCTGTTTAATCATCTCACTTATCTCTGGTTTCAACCCATATACAAATCTATATACAAAATGACTCATATCCTTCTCATTTAGTGTCTCATAACCACTATACTGTTTGAAAACTAACAACAGTCTCTCATAGTAAGCATGCACTGATTCTTTACTTTCCTGCGTGGTTCTATCTATTTTTACCCAATCTGTTTCTTTAGGTGGAATCTTATTCTTCAAAAAGGTAATTACTTGATCGTACTTTCTCATCACTTCTGGTCCTGGCGCTCCTGTTTTAGCATCCCTTGGATATTCTACAGTTGGCCAATCAATAGTAATCTTACATTCTGTCCACAAATCAGCTGGCACTACTATATCAAACAATCCATCCAAGTCTATCCACAACACCTTTGAAACTTTAACAAATCTCTCCACTTGTCTATACCATTCTACTGGCTTCTCTCTCAACTTGGGGAAATCATTTGTAAATGACAGTATATCCTGTCTAGTCCATGGAACATGCACATAACTACCTCCTGGAGTTTCTCTCATCGGGTACTCCCTTACAATTGGTTCCTTATCTGTCACTGCAAAAGCCAAAGATGCTTTATCTGTTACTTTCTCATTCCTTTTCGTCCATCTACTTCTCCATCTATCCACATCACCCCATTTTCTCAGTAAAACAATTAATTCTTTTATTTGGGTCAATCGTCCTGATGTGTTTAGATTCTCTATATCTTTCTCACAAAAATCTACTCTATATGGTTTCTGCAACGTTCTTACTTTTACAAATTCTACTCCTAGTTCAATCGCTGTCTCTTCTAATTTGTCATGTAAATTTCTAGCTCTCCATGTAATACTCTTGCACAAAAACATAATCTCATCATCTTGATAACTTTTCAATTTTTCTGTACCAATCGTTCCTAAAATCAATTCTTCCATGTCTATTTTTAACCTAATTACATCTAATGGTTTTACTTCTGTTTCTTTCGTTTTTAGCGTTTTCATCCATTCATTTAACTCATCTGAAGTCGGACCTACAGGCGTACTATTTAATTCTATCCAATTGTTACTTCTTTCTGGTGTCTCTGATGCAGACTCCGTTACCATAGGTATTCTCCTGAACTCATTCTCATTTATCGTCAAATTAGTAGGTGGGCTTGGTCTATAGGTACTAACCAAATGGTGTGCACCTTCATTGTTCAGTTCCATCCCTTCTCTTTTTCTTTGCAAATGTGAATTCATAGGAATCACTAAAGAACGTTCATCAATTTTCTGATTCTCAAAAATTGGCATTACTGGACCTATCGTTACTGGTACAGTTACAGCTTCCATATTCTTTGTCAATTCTCTTATTTTTTCAGTCAATTCTCTTGTGGTTTTTGCTAATTCAGTTGCATTGTCACTTTCTATCTCTTCATTTTGTGAAGTTTTTAATTGATCTTGTGACCTATTTATCTCATGACTTCGTTCGGGAATTTTATTCCTCCCAGTTTCCATTAGTGGTGCATTAGGTGTCACCACCGCAGAAGTCTGTTGGTATGGAGGTGGGTTTCTGTTTAAAATATCTTCCAGCAATTCATCGTCCGTTTCACTACCACCATACCCATACTTTTCTATAACTACATGTTTCTTTTTCTCTGTACACTTTCTCTTTGCTTCTTCCTCAACTGTAAAAGCTGGAAACAAACCTCCTGTCATATTAGCACATCTCCAACGCTTTATTCTGTCCTCATGATTTACTCCCCATAACCTTCCAGGCATAAACTCATGATTCTTTAATCCTCTGAATCTCTCTCGTTCATACATCTCATCTTCCCATTCACTTAAAGCTTCAAACTGTGTCGGTCTAGGTCTAGGTTCTAACATTGCCATCTTCTCTCTCAAATTCCGAAGTACTGCTACATTAAATGAACCATTCTCAGGGAAAGCCAATGCTCCATCATTCTTGGTATATTTTGTCCAATTTTCTAACCATATGCATGTATGATATCCATATTTCAGCATCATGTGCGAAGCTGGTGATTTCGGCGGAGGAATTACTTGTCCCTCTCTAGTCACTACCTTTTTGTCTTTCTTAAAGAAGTTCTTAACTTTCGACATCCACGACGTTTTCTCTCTACCATACTCATAATAAGACATGATTCACAATCGCTTTCTCTCCTCAAACGATCCACAATTCAACACTGTTCTCTATGCGTTATTCCAACCAATACTAACGCGACTCACACCAACACTCCAATCACAAACTTCCACGTCACTAGTCTATTCGACCAATACTAGCGCGACGCACACCAACACTCCAATCACAGCAGTTTCTGTCTACAACGCACTGTCCAATGCCAGCGTGGCTTTTGTCTACGTCAGCTCTGCTCCTGTCTCTGTTTGACTAGCGCACTGTCCAATCCCAGCGCGGCTTTTGTCTACGTCAGTTCTGCTCCTGTCTCTGTATGACTAGCGCACTGTCCAATCCCAGCGCGGCTTTTGTCTACGTCAGTTCTGCTCCTGACTCCTCCTTTACAAAATTTATCGGCAATTTCTTTTTCAACAATTCTTTGTTAGTTACAACGTTTAAAACACATTTCCATTGTCTGATTCACTAAACCAAAGAGATAGCTTTGTCCATTTACACAAGAATTCTGTATTTTCCAGTAGGCAGCGCTTACCTCTACCCTACCACAGAATTTTTTCGGTTTCGCCGATAAAGTAGCACTTCCCTCTACCTTACCCTTCTTTCAAGCAAGCGGTAAACCCGTTTCTCTGGGGATAAAACACATGTGGAGACTATACTGCTCCTGAGAATTAAGGCCAGAGTTTCACAAGAAAACCGGTCACTATTTCACTTACACACCTTTTATGCGGAAAATGTCCCTATCATAACACAACCTGTGTTATTACCAATATGAACTCAAACAATGCACTATTCCATGTGACTTCTCTTGCCACACGTGTTCCACTTCCTACTTCCCGGAAGCGTGAAAACTTACATATAACATAACGCGACTCAACATAAAGTGTTAGACATGAATTTATCAATAATCAATAATCAATAATCACCAAACTAATCTATAGTAACCATAACTCTGCTACCAAGAAATCTGATCCAGCGCTAACAATAAAAATTCTTCTCCTATATGACTCGGTCATCCAGGTACAACTATCCCTCCAATATACAAACTATATCCATATGACGGTGGGGCCCATAAACACCGCATATACATTCACTTACTCATTTATTCCCTGGATTACCTCCGTCCTTAACCTAGGAGAAAAAACAGTAAAAACGATTCGCTGGAAGGAGACGGGATACCTCTTTTTAACATGACATAATAATTCTCATTGCTTTTAAGGTATTCCGCTCATTGGTCGATGGACCAACTAGTAGGAATCAGTTGATGGTGATTAAGACCAGCTCAATCACAATAACCTCTTTAACATTTTACCTTAATTATTGAGCTAAAGAATCACTGAGTCATTTGTTTAAAGACAATAAAGTTTATATAAAGTTTTAGAAACAATGCATAAGTTTTAAGTTTATCACTCAGATTATTACATTTATCATCATTATAAGAATAAATTGAAATTACAATGCATACCTATTAGATGGAAGATAAAGTTATGTCACAGCAAGAACTCCAAAAAGATCTATCTATCTTTCTTTGAAAATCTAATAGCTCTAAAGGAAAAATCTATCAGGAGTAAAAAGGTTCTCCAAAAACAGCATCTTATACTTAATAAAATAGCAGCAGCAGCTTCGATCATCCGCAACAGCAACTCAGCTCCCGCAACTCATCTATCTGCAATCTCAGCTCTCTCTCTTCTCCTAACAGTACGCTCGCTCATCATCATCAATAATGACTATATACTACTTCCTCCCACCCGGAGTAGGTCTTCTTATACCCTAATTCTCGCTTACTAAATAAAATGTTGCCTCCTTATGGCGTGATTCTCTCTCATTGGTCCATTCGAGTCCATATACATTTTTTATCAAACTTCCTTGTATTAACCAGTTCTTGTGGAATGTCCATGCTTGCATCGTTTCCCACAGTTCATGACATTACTCATCAGTTTCGTTCAGTCCAATTTGTATCATTTTCTGATACTTTTTAGGTTCAACAGTTCCGTTTGTCCATTTATTCATTTTGACTTCTCACGCTTCTTGCTGATCATCTTGGCACACATTTGCTCAGTAAGGTCACAATAGCCTTGACCATACTTCCATCCTAGGCTCTCAGCACGAACACGTGGTCATTCTTTGTTCACGGCCTTTCTCCTTTTCCACACGGCTTCTCGCACATGCGTACTCTAGCTTATGGCGGCCATTTTATATCGCTGCTCAACAGGCCTAAGCGCACTATTTATAAAGATAAACAGAATATTGGTAAAATAAGGAATATAAACCCTTTCGTTTCCCTCCCGTCTTTCTACGTACCCCAATTAGGTATTACCTAGCAAAAAGCAACATATAAAGCCATCCCTTACTTACCATCGCTTTATTTTGCCACCACACGTTTTATTTTCAAAGCACAAATCATGCGTTTATTATTTTATTAGTACGCAAATATTAGATTATGTTAGCCACGTCAACAATTATAAGTAGATTAATTTGCACACAAAATAGCGTGTTACCTTTAACCCTTCACATGTAACATACATTGTTGGTTATTTACTTAAACGAACATGTTTATTAATTATTTTACGTAAATTATTAGGAGGTTAAAAAAATGTCATTTATCCTGCTCCATCATACGCAAAAGATGTTTGGGGTTTTAAATGTGCAGTTGCCAACTTAGGATGCTGTTTCACTTTGTGGTACAGGGTAGGTGAGGTAGAAACCAAGAATTCCTTGTCTGGGTTCTAAATAAACAGGGCACTGTGGTATGGCATTGCGGTATTATGTGAAGGTCTAGTATTTATAGGGAGATGGCAGTACAAGCACTAGTGTGGGGGACACTGGAGCAACAGGGGGCTGCTCTCTGCATAGATGTCATTTAAGGGTTGTCAGAGGTCGCAGCTATGGCCCCTGGCTTATCCCTTGTGCTCCCTAGCACTGCCTGTGCAACCCCTGGCATAAAGGGTGGCAACATTAGTGCCAAAAACACAGGGACAGCTCAGGGCTCATCATTCTAGTTTTCTAACTATTTTTTTTTTATTCTAATATTAGTGAAAAATAATAGTCCATTATTCAGCATTAGTGTAAGAAAAAAAATGGAGCCTCAGGACCTGGAATGGGACCTTCACTGGCAGTTGAGGTAAGCAACAAAAATGCTTTTAAATGTAGGTTGTGTGCATATGGATGAGGGCTTGTGTTTGTGTGAGAGTGTTTGTGAATGAAAGTGAGTGAGTGAGAGTCAGTGACAAGTCGTTAGTGAGAATGAGTCACTCCTCGCTGCCACCGACGCCATCTGCTCCCTCCTCGACCGGAGAGAAATCACAGCCCTCATCCTAATGGACCTCTCGGCCGCATTCGACACCGTCTCCTACCGCACTTTAATCACGAGACTTCACAACACCAGCATCCGCAACAAGGCACTGCACTGGATCCACTACTTCCTGACCGACCATACACAACGAGTCAGACTGCCCCTGTTCCTCTCAGAATCTACAGAGATCAGCTGTGGAGTACCCCACGGCTCCTCCCTGAGCCTCAGCCTCTTCATCATCTACATGCCCCCTCACAGCCATCGTCAGAAGCTACGGACTCAACATCGTCTCCTTCGCCGACGACACCCACCTGATCATCTCCCTCACCAACTAATTCACAACCGCCAGAACCAACTTTCACAACGGAATAAAGGCAGTCGCTACCTGGATGCAAGACAGATGCCTCAAGTTCAACTCGGAAAAAACCAAAGTACTCATCCTGGGACCTACCCCACTAGGAACCCACAACACCGGACCACGCATGCAACCTTGGCATCATACTGGACTCCTCGCTCTCAATGAACCACCAAATCAACGCAGTATCCTCATCCTGTTTTCACACGCTCCGCCTACTTTGAAAGACTTTGAGATGGCTCCCCACAGAATCCAGAAAGGCGGTCACCCATGCACTCATCACCAGCAGATTGGACAACGGCAATACACTCTACGCCGGCGTCACCCGGACACAGCTCAGGAAACTACAGAACGTCCAAAACGCCGCAGCCAGACTTGTCCTCGACATCCCCCGCTGCAACCACATGTCACAACACCTCCAACAACTCCACTGGCTCCCTATCAACAAGAGAATCACCTTCAAGCTCCTCACACACGCCTACAAAGCTCTCCACAATGCAGAACCAGAATATTTGAACCATTGCCTCGCCTTCCACACACCAACCAGACAACTCCGCTCCGCCCAACTTGCCCTGGACTCCATCCCATGGATCCACAAGACCAGAACCGGAGGAAGATCCTTCTCCTACCTCGCTGCCAAGACCTGGAACACTCTGCCCCTCCACTTCAGGCAATCCCGTCGTTGACACAGTTCAGGAAGGACCTCAAGACCTGGCTCTGCGACTGAACCTCCACATCCAGATGGATCAGCAGCCCCCACACGCCTCAGCGCCTTGAGACCCTTAAGGGTGAGTAGCCGTGCTCTACAAACCACTGATCGATTGATTGAATGCTAGCAAATGAGTATGAGCGAATTAGCGAGAGCGAGAATGAATAAGAATGGAAGTTTTAGAATGTGAGTGACAGTGAGTGAGATTGTATGAATGAATAAGAGTGAATGTGAGTGAGAGTGAACCAATGAATAACAATTAGAAAGGTATAGTGAATGAGATTAAGAGAATGAGACTAAGGGAGTGAGAGTTTGAGGAGTTGCTAGTGGGTGTGACTGAGAAAGTATGAGTAAGTCAAAGTAAAAAAGAGTGAGTGTAAGTGATAATGGGTGAGCATGTCAGTAAGAGTGAGTGCAAGAGAGTGATAATAAATGAGTGAGTGTAAGTGAGTGAGAATGATTGAGCAAGGTAATGGAGTGAGTGTGAGTGGAAATGTGGTGTTCTGCTTGCAAGTCTGCCTTTGGTTCTGGCATGTCGAAGGCAAAACTTGACTTAGAGGGGCACCTATGAAATACTGATGCTGGCATTCAGGGGGCAATTCGTAGCATCACAGGTACCTGTAACAAAATACTTGCAGTGGCACACTACAGGTTCGACTCAGCTTATGGGACATATATGGCAAATGGTTAGTGCTGGCTTACTACAGGTAATTCTTGGCATGGGTTACGGATGGAAAAAGGCTGGTGTTAATATGCTAGAGGTACTTCTTGGTATAATGGGTACCGTTCGTAAAATACTGGTACTTTCATACTGACATTTGGAGTACTTGTGGGAAAAATGCTAGCGCCGGAATACTCAAAGAATTTCTTGCCATGGGGGGGCAGGGGGCACCCGTGGCAAAATGCTAGTGCCAGCACATTGGAGATAGTTCTTGGCATAATGGAGGGTAGTTTTGGCCGGTAAGAGGGGGGCAGCAAAGATAAAATGCTGGACCTAACACACTAGAGGTAAATTTTGACTTGAGGTCCACCCTTGGTGTATGGATGGCTTTAATGGCAAATTTCTGGAACTGGCATAGTGTATGCAATTATTGCGTAGGGGGGCACATTTTGAAAAAAATGGGATCAAGTCCTGGGAAGCATCAGGTTTCATTGGCTTGGCACGCCATAAAAGGTCTTGACTATTTAAAGAGCGCCCCTTCGCAGCCCGTGGCTTTTTAGAAAATTTATATAAAAATCATGGTTTAAAATGTACTATTTGACGCTATGTATTTCTACTATTTCTCATGGGAGAATCCTTCCCTGCCCCCAATCTCCTTAGAAGAGGTCTGGCTCACCTGTTCACTTGCTACAATTTAAGGCAGGTATTGATTTATGCCCCACCACTTTCAAAGATCACGTCCTCACTCTAATGCAGTTGGAATCTAAACTAGACATTTGAGTGTTGCAATCATGCAGTTAATGTGATACTTCGACACCGTTAATTATTGTGATGTCTTCAGTGTTAATTAAGGTGATGTGACATCACTTCCTGGTAAGATTCAGGATCAAAGGTAACACGATGTCACTTCCCGTGATGTCATTAAGGTGAAAGGGTGTGTGATGTCACGTCCGCTACCCCTAGTATTTTGCTGAATCGACAGATATGGCTCTCTGTCTCGCGACGACTCCTGCAAAGTATTGGTGACGCATCAATGGGTGTCAGTGAGTTCTTAAAAGGATTGTCCATACGTTGCTTCAAAGTCATCCTCATTTTCATAAGAACAGTGACGCAGAAGTGGCAAAGCTTTGATTGCTGAGAAGTAATCACACTCAGTGTCATTCTTCGTCTTGCTTCCCTCCCCGTGCATGACTGTGCATGGAGACTACAAACTGGAGGGGAGGAGACATGCTCCAGAGGGGAGGAGGCAAGTAGGGGGCTCAAAAATCTTTTTAAAATGTGGTTACAAACAGGCTGCCTGGGTTCAAGGTGGTACTCACCCTCATTAACATAATGACGCCAACAGGAAGAGTAGAGCTCAGTGTAACGGGATTACCGTCAAGTAACGGCTTAGTTCCTCTGTATTTGTGAGTCAGGGTCAATGAACTGATAGAGCGCCATGTTCTTGTGAAATTGTAGGGGTGCATCATAATCACTGATAGCTCGCACCCGCATATATCCAGTTATATAACAATGAATGGCTAGTAACATGTAGTTATAACCCGCAGTTATTGGAATGAATAACAACCGTAATTGTGCCATTTAATCATGCAAATGTAATGTTTAATTGAATCGTGCGTAAAATAATGCATAGATGAATCAGCCCATGTATAATCGAGCTGCAGTAGTTTAAACGTGTACTATATTAAGTTGCACATGTAGTTCACTTTTTGCATATGAAATGTAAATGAACCAATGCTTATAGAAGTGATTAGGATTTGTGTGTTTAAATTGTGTAAAGGCCTGACTGCATATACGCCAAGGAAAGGCCTGTTTGTTCTTATGTTAGCTTATTTTGCAGGCAGAGAAGGTTCTCTTGGAAAGGCTCTCTGGGCATCGACAGTAGATTTAATTAGCACAGTAGAGGGTTTCTGTTGAACGTATCTTCTGTTGCAGGTGCAAGGACACATGCCTCGTTAGTTAAAGACTGGCTCTTTGTTTCACAAGTTAGAGCGATGAGGGGCACGGAAATGGGAGTGCAATGGAATTTAGGGATGATACTTTCGGTGGAGAAGGTGCCTGGGACTCAAGGTCATCGCAACCGTCCAAGATGAAGTAACCGTTCCGATGGAAAAGTACAAAAAGGAAGACCTGGCCAAAGAGGCGTGACAAAAGGCGTGTTCAATTGTATTGGGTTTTGTATTAGGGATAGTGCCTCGAGGGTGGAAGAGAGAGAAGAGGTAGGAGAGACCAGAGAAAAGAACAGAGAGGGATTTGGTGAAGGAGCATCAAAGATCTGAGCTTAGGTACTAAGTGAATGTACTTCTTAGGAAGTCTTCACAGCTGACACCTTTTACTTACTCTTGCCTGGGAAATTCGTTAAGTAGGTATGTCACCTAAGAAATAGAGTAGGGACAGTCAATGGATTTTCTGTTTGCTTAGATAAATGAGGAATAACATAGAGATTGGAGCTGTAATTGCTTGTTTAATACTTCTGGAGTTAACGATTCTTCTCATCCTGAGTCGGATGAGACTTCTGCATAGGATGCTATTTGTATTAGTGCCCATATATTTCTTTAACCTCGTGTTGAGGTGTTTGCATGTGCAGTTATTTTTGGCTGTAATAAATCCACGAAACTGAATTCGGAGTCAATGGTCTTTTAAGGGAACTGGGTTCTAAGATGGCGGCATAACTGAAAGGATTTTCTTCCCTTTACACTATTCAGCAGGTAAAAAGTTCCTGGTGGCCTGGAGATCCTGAGAAAAGATAAGATAAGGATCAGCGTTATCAGTTGGTAGCAGAGTAGGATGGTTTCCTCTGATAGTAAGGGGAGATATAGATTAGAATGAGAGATTAGTTTCCCCATAGAACCCCATAGATGGTGATCCAGTGGATCGTAAGAAGAGGACGTCGGCGGTCGCTGAAAACTGACGAAGTGACGGTGCGGCGGGAGTAGCAGTTCGTGGTAGAGTGAGTATGAAAAGGGTGATGTTTGTTAGATTGCGGTGTTTAATTGTTGTGTGATGCCTTGCGGAGTTGGAATGAAAGTCGTGTGATTGAGTACCGGACCGTGAGCACGCGCGGGACCGAGAGATTTGATTATTGTGGTGTAGAAGACACCCAGAACTGAGATCGTTGACCAGAAGTTGTGGGGGTCATGAGACGTCGTTGATCAACCCACTGAAGATAGGGAACACATGTGTGAGTGTGTGAATAACCGACGCTGGTCGTAGGTTGTTGTGTGTGGAATATTGAGTGGTAGAATCCTATCGATTGTGTCAGAGGTGATTGTCCGGTCGTTTCGCGGACAGACAGTTGCCAGATTGAGGTCAACAATCTCGAAAGGCTGTTCGGTACGGACAGTCAGAGAGGTAATTGTTCGGTAGGACGGACCATTGCTTCAGAGTGTGATTGGGACACGTGCGAGCGAGAACGAGAGAACTAGGAAGGAGGGGAACTGCTGCGAACGGAGGAAGCGTGACGTCAGACAGTGCCGCGCTGCGATAGGTCGGTTGGTGTGAGCCGCGCTGGCATTGGTGGATTGAATCAGGAAGCGAAAAACAAAATATTGGGTGCGAACAGATATCTGCTTTACCATGAAATGTTTTAAAGTTTTACGAGAACTTTGCAGAGGTGACAGACATGTGGTTATTCGGGGTGGAGAGGAAGCCCCTCCCGAGGATACGCCGGCACATTATATGGCTACAAATGTAGGATTGCATACCATAATTTGGCTTGAGAACTGGCATAAAATGACAGAAGGGGAAGGAGAATTGACTTTCCCACGCTATGGCACTTTGAGGTTAGAGGTGTTGTACCAACTAAAGACTATAATGGCTTCTTTACGACCACTGCCTAGACCGACACAATTTGAGGCGATACATGCATTGATTAGGGCAGCATATGACAGGAAAAGAGATAAGAGCCAGGAAAGGGTGAAGAAATCGATCAGGGCATTTCAAGATGCGAGGTGGGATGCACTGGAGAAAAGGTGGAGAGTGGAAACGATCGAAGGAGATAGGTTATACCCACTGCTAATAAAAAATGGGAAAATAACAAGAGTTGAAGAGGACGACAGTGATACAGATGACAGTTTATTAGATAGGCTGCTAGCAGAGAGACCACCTCCATTTAATCCAGATTCAGAAGAGGGAAAACCAACTCCAGCAGTAGAAACGGATGAGACACAGAATCAGACTAACATGAGGGTAGTGGGAAGAATTTCCACAAGAACAGAGGGAGAAGCAACACAGCCTTCCATTGGGAATACCCGATTACCGGACTCCCTGACGGTACCGGTTACCATTGGTCCCATAGTACCGGTATATGACCCAGATCGAGTAAGAGAAGGGCGTTCAGTACAGACGAGAGGAGAGGAAGGAACTAGTGTTAGTGGGAATGGATTCGGAGTACAAGTGATTCACTTCCCAAGGCCACTAGACACAAGTACGCCAGTGCCAGCAACTGCAGACTCCTCTTTTAGACAGGAGGACGAGAGACCAGTCAGACCAAGGTCTTTGCACGAATCTAAGTCAGCTTTGAGGATGTGGACTCCAACAGTAAGAAACCAAACTGATAGGATGCCAGGCGATAGGGAACAAAACATTACGGAAGAGAGACCAAGTTCCAGAAGTACGACAGAAGGGAATAGGTCACAAGGACAGAATAGTGACTATGATGAACGGGATGGCGCAGCTTGTCGAGAAATACTAAAGAGTGCGGTGCAGGCAAGGTTGCTGAATGTAGTAAGGCTGAAAGCAGAGGTAGACGAAATGATTAGCGGAAGTCTGCCTTTAGAAAGAATAGAAATTTACGGGTCAGATGAGCTGCTTTTCATAGCAAAAGATGTGACTCGGAAAGCTAGGATAGCTCATGAGAAATTGACAGCATTAGCCAGGAGATACGAGGTAGACCTGAATAAAACAAAGACATTGCAAGGACCACATAGGTTACAATATAGCGATCAGGAGCTGGAGGAGAAAAGGATCACAGGTTTGAGGACGCATACTAAAGATCTGATTGTAGGGATGCGGATATGGAATTTGTTGGACAAATGGGAGGAAAGGTGGTCAAAGAAGAAAATAGCAAAGAAGGCTGAGGGAGAAACGCCGCCTCCGGGTGGGGGGTGACGGGGGTTGGAAACTTTCCTTTACGGGAAGTACAGAATGGAGGGTACGTGTATGTACCGTGGAGTAGAGGTGATTTGGCCGCGTTTACGAATGACTTTCCTCGGCTGAGGGAGAAACCCGTAGAGTGGTACAAACAAGTTGAGCGGTTTGTTAAAATCTCGAAGGTGCTGTGGACTGACTTGAACACTTTGTTTGACATAGTGGTGCCGGGAGATTTGTGGACAGCTTGCAAAATCGCCGTGGAGTGGCCGACCTCTGAACCCGAAAGGGATGCTGTCACAAATGGTCCCTCACCCCTTGTAATGAAAAAATTTGAGCAGGTGATTACATGGTTGAAATTGAAGATTTCCCCTCAAGATATAGATTGGGTTAAGATAGACCGAACTGTGCAGGAACCTAAAGAAACAGTGCATGAATATTATGAAAGACTTTTGCAAGCTTTTAAACAGTATAGCGGATTAGATGCATTAGACCCCAAGGATATGGGACAGTTTGTCTCAAAGTTTGTACTGGGTCTGAGACCAGAAGTCAGCCTCATGATACAGCACCATTTGATCTGTTGGCAGAACAAGCCGGTAGATGAAATCTTGCGGTATGCGAGGTATTGTAGTGATGAGGTGGATTCGAAGCATCGTAAGCTAAAAGACAAATTGATGCTCGTTCAGATGCAGACAGCTCAGGGCCAGCCTAGTGGAGGGACCCTAGGAAGGAGACAAGGAAATTACCAAGGGAACCAGAATGGGCAAGGTCAGAGAAAGGGGAAACCAATTGATCCCAAGACGGGGGGGATGTGGCGACACTGAAGAAGACCACTGCGTGTCACCTTTGTCATCAGATCGGGCATTGGAAGCGCGAGTGCCCCTTGAACCCAGCCAATCAGGTGGAGCAAGAGGTAGAAGGGGTTCAGGCACCTGAGACGGAGGTAGTCAATACCGTTATGAGGCCCAGATCGATGAAAGGGGGGATGCATAATCAACAAGTGCAGGTCCCACAGCCACCGAGGATCCCGCATGGGATACGAACTTACCAGCAGATGCCCCTTTTCGAAGGGTATGATGAGTATAGCCCAGACCCGTTATCCTGACGGTGCCTGAGGGGGGAGGAAGACTGCACACTTGGAGCAGTCTTGGAGGTAGACCAGAGAGGACCTTTTGTGGAGGCAGACATTGATGGTCATCCTACCACACTCTTGGTTGACACTGGCGCTACCCGGTCTACTGTAAGATCAGCAGTAGTCCCCAACCTACCCCTCTCGGGACAATCGATTCAAGTTGTTGGAGTAGCGAACAAAAGAATAAATAGTCCATTGACCGAACCGATCCCAGTGAGGATAGGCACCTTCCAAACCAGACATCAGTTTGTGGTGTGTGATACTAGTCCAGTCTGTCTTTTGGGAAGGGATCTGTTATGCAAGTTGAACTGCACGATTTATTGCACGGCCAGTGGAGTGGAGGTTCAGACAAGGGACGATGATGCTACTTTCAAAGTTGCAAATCAGCATCTGTGTATAGACTTGTATCCAATGGTGACCGTGGAAGAACTTCCACCGGATTTGAGAGACACAGTGTCACCTGTGGTGTGGGACTTCACAGGAGAAGAGATAGGACTAATCAAAGGGGTTGAACCTGTGCAGATCGAGGTAAAACAGAATGTTGAGTTCCCTAGGACGCCTCAGTACAATCTGTCGCCTGAAACGATCGCAGGGATTAAACCTGTCATCGAGACTTTTATTAAAAAAGGCATTCTGAAAGAGATTAGGGGTAGCCCCTGTAATTCACCTATTATGGGGTTACAGAAACCGAGCGGGAAATACAGGATCGTGCAAGACCTGCGAAAGGTCAACACGATAGTTATCCCTTGTTGTCCAGTGGTACCGAATCCATCAGTGATACTGTTTCAGATCCCATGCGAAGCCAAGTGGTTTACTGTCATTGACTTGTGTCAAGCATTTTTCTCAATACCGCTCCATGAGGAAAGCCAATTTCTTTTTGCATTCCGGCTGGAAAATCGTGTGTTAACATGGTGTCGTATCCCTCAAGGGTATACAGAAAGTCCATCGATTTTTAATCAGATCCTGAAAAAGAATCTCGAGAGTCTCGTATTGCCGCAGAACTCAGTTCTCGTGCAATACATAGATGATCTGCTTGTTGCCTCAGAAACGGAAGATGCTTGCAGAATAGACACGGTAGCCCTGTTGAATCATTTAGCAGAGAACGGCCACAAGGTGTCTCCAAATAAGTTGCAGTACTGTTTGAATGAGGTACAGTACTTGTGACACAGATTAGAAAAAGGCAAGAGGAAGGTGTCACCAGACCGAATTGAGGCAATAATGAACATGGCAGTGCTTACTACACAGAGGGAAGTCAGGATGTTTTTGGGAATGGTCGGCTATTGTCGGCAGTGGATACCTAGCTTTTCCTTGAGAGCAAAGCCTTTGCAGAGGCTGACGCACAAGGATGTGAGTGATCCGGTACCATGGGACGAGGAGTGCTTGATGTCATTCCTAAAACTGAGAGAGGAGTTATGTAGTGCCCCAGCTCTGGGAATGCCTGATTACAACAAGACTTTTTCGTTGTTCTGTTGTGAGAGAGAAGGATGTGCATTAGCAGTCCTATCTCAGAACCATGGAGGTGTCCGTAGACCAGTTGCCTACTTTTCAGCTACTCTAGATCCAGTAGCTTCTGCGTTGCCTGGATGTCTAAGATGCGTAGCTGCAACAGGTGTCAGCATTGGAAGATGTGAAAGCATTGTAATGGGTCATCCTTTGACTGTATATGTGCCACACTCGGTTGAATTATTGATGACCAGGACTAAGACTCAGCACCTAACGAACAACAGATTAACAAGGTACGAGCAAGTCATACTTGCCGCAGAGAATGTGACTCTGAAAAGGTGCTCTGTCTTAAACCCTGCGACATTGATGCCCATACTGAATGAGGATGATGAAGATTGTGCGGACCATGATTGTCTTGACGTGACTGAACTTTGCACCAAACCAAGACCTGACATTGTCGATGAACCATTGACTGACCCAGATGAAATTTTCTTTGTCGATGGTTCATGCCTAAGAGACAGTGTTGGCCAATTAAGAGCAGCGTTTGCTGTATGTACCATTTCTGGAGTGGTTGAGGCTGCTTGCCTAGAAGGAGTACGCTCTGCGCAGGTAGCTGAAATCATTGCTTTGACTCGTGCCTGTTTGGCCGCTGATAAAATTCGGATCACAATATATACAGACAGCCAATATGGGTTTGGTGTTGTGCACGATTTTGGACAGTTATGGTCCCAGAGGGGATTTTTGACATCATCTGGCTCACCCATTAGGAATGGAGAATATGTAAGACAATTGTTAGATGCATTGCAATGTCCAAAGGAAATCGCTGTTGTCAAGTGTACGGCACATGGAAAGGGGGAGGATTTTGTGTCATTGGGAAATAACTATGCGGACGAAGTTGCTCGTTTCTGTGCAGAACAGGGATGCATATTTACAGAGGGTTACACAGGAGAGAGCCAAGAAAGAACCGAGCTCAACATGATGTTGGCCATGGCAGACACTTGGGAAGAGCTCAAGCGACTGCAGGATGAAGTCTCAGATCAGGAACGAGAGGGATGGATCAAAGCAGGGTGTGAAAGAGGGGATGTGGATGTTTGGGTCTCCAATGATGGGAGAGCTGTATTACCAGAGAATCTGCTGAGCCCGATGGCGAGACTGATACATGGACCGGCACACCTTGGTAGAGATGCAATGATGCGTGTGTTTAGACAGACGTGGTATAACCCACGATTTCGTGCAATGGCTGAAACGGTTTGTCATAGGTGTGTTACGTGTCAGCAGATGAATGCTGGAAAGAAAACAGTAGTCACCTTGAGTCACATTGGGAGGTCAGGAGGGCCCTTCAATAGGATACAGTTAGACTTTGTGGAAATGCCTAAGTGCAATGGGTTGAGATACATCTTGGTGCTGGTTTGTGTATTCTCACGGTGGGTGGAGGCTTACCCAACACGCAGGTGTGACACTCTCACAGTGGCTAAGTTATTGTTGAGGGAGCTCATTCCGAGATTCAGGATCCCAACCTCTTTGGAATCAGATAGAGGAAGACATTTTCACAGTGAAATCATGAAGTTACTTTGTGCCGCATTGAATGTTGATCAGAGACTCCATTGCAGTTACCGACCAGAGGCTTCTGGGATGGTGGAACAGGTTAATGGAACTTTGAAAGCCCGGATGGCAAAAATGTGTTCATCAACGTCCCTGAAGTGGCCTGACGCTTTGCCGCTCGTGCTAATGAGCATGCGAAGTGTCCCAGATAGAAGGACAGGGTTGTCCCCCCACGAAATACTGATGGGAAGGGCAATGCGGTTGCCAGCAGTACCAGCTACAGTTTTGATAAACATCACTGATGACTTGAATCTCGATTATTGTAAAGGACTATCTGATGTGGTCCGTTCTGTGTCCCAGCAGATCCAAGCGGCAGCTGTTCCAGCCTCGAGCGATCTGTTCCACGACCTGTGTCCGGGTGACTGGGTGCTTGTCCGAAAGCACGTGAGGAAGAGTTGTCTGGACGTTTGGTGGCGAGGCCCGTACCAGGTGATACTGGTCACGAACACAGCAGTGAAGTGCGGAGGATTGCCGAACTGGGTGCATGCCTCCCATACCCGCAGAGTTTCAGCACCCTTGGAAGAAACAGCTCCTCTCGTAAATGAAAATCCAGCTGATGTGGCAGGGCCACATGAGAGGACAAGTCAAGCTGTGAGGGTCGCTGACACAGCTGGTGGTGCACTAGAGCAAGCTGAAGGGGGTTTCGACAGCTCGAACCTCGACTCTGACACGGAAGACAGAGATGATACAGTGGGTGGAGAAGAGTCAGATTCAGCAGAAAGAGGAAGTGGTGCACTGGGTATAGCAGGGGAAGGCAGAAGAACGACCAGAACTGAGAAAGGTTGGCCTGAAAGACAGAGGCGATTGAATCTGAGGTTGGCACCCGAAAGAGATCTTGCTCCACTGTCTGAAACGTCTGAAACAGAAGCAAGCGACGAAGATCAGACTCAAGAGGGTCGGCGAAGGTCGAAAAGAACAAGAGTACCCTGCCGGAGATACTCTACCCCTGAGTGGACTTACACAGTGACCGATGCAGGGGGTAGTGAGTACGGGGAGGCTGAGGTCTGTGCAGGTGGTCAGCAAGAGCCCGAATGTGGTGGTGAAGGTGGTGCTGTTGTTGCCAGGGCTCGAAGTCGAAGGAATACTGACCCTCACCGTTCCAAATCCCCCGCTTCTGAGTAAAGTCCGACAATTGGTTTTGCATTGACTCGAATTTCCGTCTTTTGGGTTTGAGCCGTCTTCACATGAAATGATAATCCTGCGTCTTGAACTTTTGTATCACGTTCTGGAAGTGCTCACTAATGATCTTATCATGGATGAAATATAACCTGTGTAAATAAAAGTCTAAAGAAGAAGATAACCTAGGTCCGAGTGGAAGAAGAGTAAACTTAGGGACTTTCCACCGAAGAGGAACGAAGGCTAGGGAAGTCTTTTTCTGGACTGTGTAAATAAGACTGTATCTGATAAGGGGATTTCCAGAGGTTTCAAAGTTGCTCGGGCTGGTTAAGCAAGTCACGAGTTGAGGACACAGAGACTTTTGAGTGTTCATTGCTGAAATCAAGAACTTTTTGAGAACTTTCGAAATCATGGAGGCTGGAGATCCAAATCGTAGATCCAAATTGATTGTAGGCATACTTATAGGTAGTGTGATAGTTTCTATAATCGTAGTAATTGTAGTCTCATATACCATTCCACACGAGCTAGCAGTGCAGGGAGTGCCAGGGACACCTACACCTACTACACCTAGCCAAAAAGAGGCAAACATAGGAGCTAACAGAGCTTTGCTGATAGAAGAAAGTCGTAGGTTGCATGTAGATTTGTCTAGAAGTGATTTCAAGCTTAATGCATACGCCAAGCTGCTATATGAGTACGTGGATGCGATGGATGCGAAAGATTGTTATGTGTGTATGCAGTTGCCTGCCTCAGTGGATGAGGGTATTAGATATCACCATCTTCCACTGACATATGGAATTTCATGTAGTCTGTTGCTTAGTATATTCTATGAAAGAGATCAGTTTGAGTATTTCTTTTCCAATTACGATGCAGTGCTTCCTGAAGTCCCAGCTTACAAACATTTGAATAAGTACGACTACTATAAGTCAGAGGATAGACTTAGGAAGTTCTTCATCCCATCCTTGGAGTTGGACACAGCATATGCCCACCGACATAATTTGACATGCTCATTATCAGGTGTAGAGAAAAAGTTTGTGGATCAGGTAGAAGATAGGTATAGAAAACTGACGCAGACACGGGACACAGGGCATAGTAGGGTGGATTGGACGGATGAGGAAAAATTACACCGGACAAAAGGAAGTTATGGTCCTATAGCTTTGGACAAGGAGCAGAGGGGAAAGCTGTGTGTGAGACGATATCAGACCTACTATAAAAAGGTTCCTGTGGGACAGAGTACGTGTGATCATGTTTTCACTATGGCAGATGTGGCTAAGAACTTTCTCCAGGGCCCTGTACAAGTGATACCTACGGTGTACTTTGTGTGTGGAAAGAATGCTTATGTGAGGTTACCCGCGAACTGGTATGGTACATGTTACTTGGGAATAATATTTCCAAAGATTTACCATACTGAGGATTTGGAACTTTTGGAAGGTGGAAAGCATTCAAGGGCAAGGAGAGATGCGAGTGCAGGGGTCATAGTGGGAGATATCTTTGGAGCAATGATACCAAGAATGGGAGTGATCTTGAATGATGTGAAGATTCGGAGACTGGCGACTGTGATAGATGAGCTATCGATGAATACAGCAAAGTCGTTGGTACTGGTGGAGGGAGAGATGTTGTCGATAAGGACAATGGTTTTGCAGAATCGCCTTGCTTTGGATGTCTTATTGGCAAAAGAGGGCGGAGTCTGTAAATTATTGAAGGTTCAAGAGTGCTGTACTTATATACCAGACCACAGCAAGGATCTGGAGAAATATATAAGTAACATCACTACCATCCACACAAAATTAGCGGATTTGACCGAAGAGGGAGCTTGGGAAAAGGTTGGCAAGGGATTTGGTCAAGTGGGGAGTTGGTTTGCAAATCTGGGGAAGGGATTCAATGGCTATGTTCTGAGACCTCTCCTTATCGTGGTGGTTTGTGTGGTTTGCTTGTGGGGTTCGATCAAGGCTTACAAGTGGTATCGAGCAGGGCGAGTTGAGAGAGCTTTGAGAGAAAATGAGACGAGAATGGCTAGACTGCAGGACAGTCAATATCAGCGACTCAAGAGAATGGAGAATCACAGACCAGGGAGAATGGCAACAAGTTCTGTTTAGGTCGGTTCTTTCTCCAAGGGAGTTGAATAAAATGTGATGACAGGAGTCATGAAAGGGGGGAACTGATAGAGCGCCATGTTCTTGTGAAATTGTAGGGGTACATCATAATCACTGATAGCTCGCACCCGCATATATCCAGTTATATAACAATGAATGGCTAGTAACATGTAGTTATAACCCGCAGTTATTGGAATGAATAACAACCGTAATTGTGCCATTTAATCATGCAAATGTAATGTTTAATTGAATCGTGCGTAAAATAATGCATAGATGAATCAGCCCATGTATAATCGAGCTGCAGTAGTTTAAACGTGTACTATATTAAGTTGCACATGTAGTTCACTTTTTGCATATGAAATGTAAATGAACCAATGCTTATAGAAGTAATTAGGATTTGTGTGTTTAAATTGTGTAAAGGCCTGACTGCATATACGCCAGGGAAAGGCCTGTTTGTTCTTATGTTAGCTTATTTTGCAGGCAGAGAAGGTTCTCTTGGAAAGGCTCTCTGGGCATCGACAGTAGATTTAATTAGCACAGTATAGGGTTTCTGTTGAACGTATCTTCTGTTGCAGGTGCAAGGACACATGCCTCGTTAGTTAAAGACTGGCTCTTTGTTTCACAAGTTAGAACGATGAGGGGAACGGAAATGGGAGTGCAATGGAATTTAGGGATGATACTTTCGGTGGAGAAGGTGCCTGGGACTCAAGGTCATCGCAACCGTCCAGGATGAAGTAACCTTTCGATGGAAAAGTACAGGAAAGAAGACCTGGCCAAAGAGGCGTAACAAAAGGCGTGTTCAATTGTATTGGGTTTTGTATTAGGGATAGTGCCCCGAGGGTGGAAGAGAGAGAAGAGGTAGGAGAGACCAGAGAAAAGAACAGAGAGGGATTTGGTGAAGGAGCATCAAAGATCTGAGCTTAGGTACTAAGTGAATGTACTTCTTAGGAAGTCTTCACAGCTGACACCTTTTACTTACTCTTGCCTGGGAAATTCGTTAAGTAGGTATGTCACCTAAGAAATAGAGTAGGGACAGTCAATGGATTTTCTGTTTGCTTAGATAAATGAGGAATAACATAGAGATTGGAGCTGTAATTGCTTGTTTAATACTTCTGGAGTTAACGATTCTTCTCATCCTGAGTCGGATGAGACTTCTGCGTAGGATGCTATTTGTATTAGTGCCCATATATTTCTTTAACCTCGTGTTGAGGTGTTTGCATGTGCAGTTATTTTTGGCTGTAATAAATCCACGAAACTGAATTCGGAGTCAGTGGTCTTTTAAGGGAACTGGGTTCTAAGATGGCGGCATAACTGAAAGGATTTTCTTCCCTTTACACTATTCAGCAGGTAAAATGTTCCTGGCGGCCTGGAGATCCTGAGAAAAGATAAGATAAGGATCAGCGTTATGAGAACCACCAAAAAGGACATAGCTTTGGCAGGTGGACTAACACGTTTGTGTAAATCTACCGAGTCAAGCAATAACTCAAACCGGTTCCAGGCGTGAGCCATGTGAAGAGTACACATTACTGTCACTGTTAATAATACTGTATTTAATTATTTTATAGTGATTGATTAACCGTACCCCATATCAGAGCTGGGAGTTCGGTGTGCGGCGGAATACAAAAATGAGTACGGTTATTTTTAATATTAGTAGCGTTATTGTTGCTTTTATTATTAATGTGTTATAAATTGACCTGTTAGTAGTAATAATAAAATAATAATAAAAACAATAATAATAAGTTCTGCTGTTTCATTTCATTAGTAGGGCTGTAGAATTATTATTATTAATAATAATAATCACATTATAAGTGATAGATAGCTTTCCTTACACTTCTAAAGTGCCCCACACCCTTCCCACGACGTCTGTGCACAGATGCCCTGTCGCAACAGGGGGTACGCACTTCCTTGGTGGTCCGCCGGATGCCTTAAAGGGATATAATGCAGCGCGTGAGGCCACCATAAAGAGACCCCACAACATGTCCGGCTGCAGCCCCAGCCTCTTTAAGAGCCGCTGCGCCCCCCTCTCCCGGCGGCGGCGGCCGGCGGTACTGCACCCGGGCTCACGCACAGCGCGGCTAGACCCAGCCAGAGCAGCCGGTGCTGCGGTTAGGAGGACGGTCCGGAGGCAAGGGGTCCCCCGCTCCCACACAGCAGCACCCCGGCATCAGCAGCGGCTTCCCCCGCAGCACACAGAGGAAGACCCCGGACTCCCAGCCCAGGGGCTCACGAGACATGATTTACAGGGAGGCACTTGATTTCAACTCTCACCGACCTCCCAGGGCGGGATAGCGGCTCCCCCTCTCCACCACCTGCCTCCACCCCCCGGGACTGGAGGAAAGTTTGTGGAAGGAGTGCTGAGGGCGTGCGAGACCCCCTGTCTGCCTGCACCTTGTTCGGGATGCTGAAGGGATGCTGCCTGTGAGGACCCGGGCTGCTTAACGCAACCATCCCAAAAAGGTGAAATCACCACCAGGGCACTTGTGCTCACTTATTGCACATTCGGCCTCTTTCACGGAAAACGAGCGGATTGTACCGAATGGGCGCCATGAGAGAGCTGGGCTATTTTCTGTTTTTAGTCCTTTTGGGTAAGTCTGCATTTAATGAACATTTTATTGGTTGTGTTGCGAAACGAGCTGGAAAATGTCATTTTGTCGTTATTTTTTACTGGGACAAAATCAATATTTCTTGTGCAGGCTTTTAAGTGATCTAAAATGTAATTGTGCTCGCTCCGGTGCCCCTCCTAGGTGTTTATTTGCGCACTGACTGACAGTCCGGAGACCACTGAGGAGAACATCTCTTTAAAACTACACTTAGTTCACTCCGCCAGGCATCCTTTCCCGGCGCATCAAGCTGTCCCACTGTGTACTCTTCCTCCGTTCCTGCCACCTGCTGATCTTTCTATACATACATACATGATGATCTCTGAGTCATAGTGCACTGCTTCCCCTCACCCCAAAATGTACCCCAGGAAGCCTGTACGTGCAATCTTGTATCTGTGTATGGTCTGTACCGCACCGATGCGTCTATCTAGGCGCTATATTAACTGGCTTTTCTTCAAAATCGTTATTTTTACGCACACACTTTTCTGGTGTCGTCAGGCATCGGTTGAGATGCCAGTCTGCGATTTCAGAGACAGTTCTATTGCTGCTGAAATGTGGTCGACTTCAGTGCAAGACCACATTGCCTCAGATCCTAATTCGCCCACTTGAACAAACCGTGTGATCCTGTGCAAACTAGTTTCGCTTTCTTTGCACTTGACCTTACAGAATTCGGAGACCTTAGTGCTGCAGATATCTACGTTGAATAATTAACTCGGCTTTGTCAACTGGCATAAAGCGCTCCGAAGTAGTTGAAACGGGGTGCGGAGGTACACAAACTCAAATGCAGGAGGGCGTGTTGATGTGTCACGCACCTCTTTCAAACGTGCGCTGTGCCGCGGAGCAGCTACATTTACAAAATCACAATGTTGTTGGTTTGCAAACCAAGTTTGTATCTTCTTTTCACTGTCAGGTACAGTTTGGAGAAGAGAGAGGTTTTCGTTGCTTTAGCGCTGGTTGTTGATGGGACGAGCCTTGGCTAATTGTTCGTGTTTTAATTAGCGTCTGTAGCGTCAAAGCACTGCCAGCAAGCAACATTACCATTTCGCAGCCCGATAGCCATCCTTTCATCAACCACTGAAAGATGAAAGGCTGCGCCGGAGCTTAGACGCAGCGACAGGTAGATCGCACACAGAATGCAGCAGCAGGTGCAGTAGCCCGCTGAGCTTTAGTGGCTGCGGATCAAAGCGCAGGTAGTTCTTGTGACACTTTCACGCATAATGCCCTCGAACAATGCAAGGGGATGTTTGTTGACAGCGGAGATTTCCTCTCTTGCCACTCTGCTCTGGGCACGGTAAACACAGGAGGGTAGTGTTACCGGACACAAAAGGTGCCGTAGCCTCTTTGAAAGGAGAACCGCTTTAATAAAGATTATATAAATATGCAGCTAAAAGAAGCTTCATCTGCTGGAAGTTTCACAAATAGGTCAAATTTCGTTTCTCACGACAGAAACAAAAGAAAGTCGTGCATGAATTGTGCTCCCGTGGCGCTGCTCGTGCCAGGACCCTGTATAGTGCCTGCTCAAACCAGACTGCTTCTAAGTCCATATATGTAAAATTAATCTTAAACACTAATGTGAGCTGTCTTGCTCAAGGATGCTTTTTTGCCAACCACAGTATGATGAAGAGCTGAGTTGCACCTACTGATTCACACATCTCAGGAGGTAGAGAGCACAAGCTGCTGAGTTTTTTTTATGTCACCTCGTCAGCGCACTCAAACGGAGAGCAGAAACGTGGAGCCCAAAGGCGTATCTTCTATTGGTGCAGCAGGTGCAGTGGCACCGGTCCCAGAGCCTTGGGGCCATTTAACCGTGATAATTGGTGCTATTTTCCTTGCACCAGGCCCAATGATATCCTTGCTACGCTACTGGCTCCTCCTTTGACCCCGCCCCTCCCCCCCACCCTTCCACCGGGCTTCCATCCCTGCGGTGGTCTGCGCTGTCAAGCGCCTTGCTCCTCGGCTTTCCATTTCTAGCTGACAGCCCTGCAGGGGGCAGAGACAGAGGCGCTGCTGCTGACAGCCAAGTGTGGGGTTTAAAAAGGATCGCGAATGAGGGGCTTCATAAGCGCCCCCTCGCCCCTCACCCGCTCCTTCCCAACGCCCCCACCGCCTTCAACCCCTCCCGTGGGCTGACGGGTCAATGCATGACCTGCATGTATATAATCTGTTTTACATCACTGCACACCCCGGACCTCCTGTGCGCGGGGTCACTTTAAATAACTTGTATTCAGGGAAAACACACACAGCAGTTCTTGAACCCTATATGCAGCTCTGCTCAGAGTAATATGTCATTTTCTGCGTTATGAATTTTCGTCTGCAGACGTCAGAAGTTTTAAGCCTTTCTCAGGAAAGTACAGCTAACAATGGGCACTGATTGCTGCTAGTGTACCGTCTTGCCAGCCATTCCGCTGGAAGCTGCTGATGAATCGAAGGGCGGGGGTGAAACAGGCCCGAGCATTTTGATGTGATCTTCATTGGAAACCGTTCATCGGCCCAGATGCACTGAAACGTGTGCAACACTGCACGGAAACCTGTAGCGCTGCACTGGCGCGAGCTGCAAATACTGCGCAGCTCTGAATTTACCCCATGTTACTTGCTGGCGTCACTGGTCATGGTTACGCGAAAAATTTCGTGTTTGCGTAACGCTAAAGATGATTTATCATTGTGCAATGGCGCGTGAGTGTGTGCTCCCTACTCACCCTCCTGTACAACTCTTTGCAGACACACAACCACCCAAGGGTAAATCAGCAATGTGTGTCACTTTCGAGGACGTTTCACGTATTGCCCATGGAATTATGGTACAATTTACCCTCTGTTCATTGGTTGCGCCTGTATTCATTTGGCGCTGGGATTTCACGTAAAGGTTGCGCAAATTTGCGTCACTTAGCGACTGGCGCTTTGTGTGGAATCCTGGTGGTGTTTGCATGGGTTCTGTTTCCATTCTGCCCACTTTACGTAGATGAACAGGGGTTTCCTACTACAGGGGGTAAAGCTTTAAGGCCAGTTCTGCGCCCGCTCACTTCAACTTTCGGCAGAAAAATCCTTTTGCGTTCTAATAATTTCTGAATGTCCTATTCACTATTTGGATTGTATAGCGCACCTATACGTCACACAAGTATTCGCACTGAAGTTTAGTGCATCTGGGTCCAGTTATCTGTTGAAGAGGACATTGGCCTGACCTGATAACGTCCGAGGCCAACAATTGGATGAAATGCATCAGTCATGGGACCCAGACAACGTCCACAGAGTAGGAACCGTATTTCACTGGTACAACGTTACCTCCATAAAATTTTGTTTTGAAGCATCATCTTTTTGTATATGTTAATGTTATAATTCAAAACTAAAAAAAAAACACTGACATCCCTCGTTACCATTAGCTACGCACCCTTGATGTCCCCAGTGCACAACACCAGTGCTTTAAATGGAAATATAGAATTGCTGGTACTCACTCTTTAAGAGTACCTGCTTGTTACCGAGAAGTGCCGGTACTCTTCCATTAGATGTATTGCAGTACTGCTGGGAAGTGCAGGTACTCTCCCTTTCAAATTTAAGAAGTACAGGGACTCAGTACCCGACAGTAAAATTTAAAGCCCTGCTTAGCACAACATCAAAGATGACATCACAAAATATAACATCAGCATCGCCGATGACATCACAAAATATATTATCAGTGTAACTGGTGACCTCAGATACTGCAACAAACACAGTCGACAACCAACCAGAGAGGAAGGAGCTAAAATGTCCATTCACTAGTAACGAAGGCTCACGGACATTAAACTGAGTTTCAAGGCTGGTGCATTGTCAGCAGCTTGGCACGCTCACACAGAATAGGCAGAGAAGAAAGACTTCGGTAGTTCCATTCAGTGGTAACTGATGCCATGACACTCGCGAGATTCAAGCACTAGGCTGCAATACTACTGTCTGCCTCTAGATGTCCTCTTAAGGTAATGAAAATGGAAGAAAGACTGCTGCAGGCCCACTTACATGTAAAGAATATAGTTTGAGATTAAATGCAGTCCCATTTCCAACATCTCGGTATCCCCGCAGACATTTTGATGATGATAAAGTCTGCTGCACTTATGCTCGCAAACGGTCGATGCCTTTAAACACATTCAATCCATTTGTAAACCCTGTAAGTATCCAGGTTTATCACTGAAATGATGATGATGTAATGTTTGTTGCTTCCTATTCTAAATAGACAACCATCACATAAGTTAATACACAACTTTTCAGTGATATTTTGGGGTTATTTGATGAGATACTTAAAAATTGCTTTATATTTGTCAGTACCACTGCCCACCATGCTCGCTGGCAAGGCCACCCCAGTGGGTGCCAGACCCCTGTTCTAGACATGACTACCCTGAGAGCAGGTCATCAACTTTGGCTCTGCCCTGGGCCCAGCACCATGACCCAGTACGGGCCACTGCCCTTCCACTCCTACCTCTGCCCAGTATCCCTGTCCCAAATACCCACTGGATATGGCATGAGTCTGCTGTCACTGCCCCCATTGCTCCCTGGTGCCATGTCATGTAACCAGTCATCCTGTACCAAAAGCCTGCTGGGCATGGCATATGACACAGTGTTTAATTTGAGCCGGTTATTTTCAGTACTCAGCACCGGCACTTAATTGCCAGCACCTGTGGTTATGACAGTCTGCCACATGGTGGAGCTGTCTGCCTAAAAATTTACGTATGAGCACAACAACAGCTGCTTATTCATTCCATTTACATTTACAATGACTAATACCTGCCTCCCAGGCCATTCTTATAGCTTTGGGGACCTGGAATAGTCTGAATTGTCACACTTGTAGGAATGTGATGGTTAGTTGTTGTGTTGGCACTGTCATTGGCAGCGCTGGCAGGGGCAACGGAGGGTGCAAGCTGTTGTGTCCTCCTAACGAAGGCCCTGGCACTACTTATTTGACAAATTAAGCACTGATATGACAGTGTCCAACAATCTCTGGTCATAGAGCACTGTCACGGGCTACAGTCAGGCCCGCTGGGTAGGAAGGGTCAAATGTCATGCTTTTTCATGCCCTGCAGCCAGCCAGTCCCTCTGTGCTTATATATTTTTCATTTCAGGTTCCCCGCTCCGGGTCCTTGGTGAGGGTTTTCCATGACATCGTTCATATCCGCACTAATGCCATGGTACACTCACCTGCCACCGCATCACTCCATAAAAAGTTATCTTAGAACAAGGCTCATAAACTGATAGAGCTGGATTAGAGACCATGTGACAAATGGACGCACAAGTTTCAGCCAATCAGATTCTGAGTTCAGATTCAAATTTCGGTTTGTGAACTGGTTTACAAAGTCAATCTTCCAGATATCTCACAAATATTTTATTAAAAGTCTCTCAACAACTGTTGAACGGATTTACACCAAACTGAGCAAACCACCTAAGCCGGACCCCCATTCTATTCCATACTTGTTTAGTGTTTGCTTTGCTGTAGCAGAGAGCAAACATTGCTGTAGAGTTTGAGCAGGAATTGCTCCTTTTGGGACCACATTTAAATCTCACCCTCCTCCTCTCCCCAGGGCCAACCTTTCCAAGCTCAGTCTTGAGTGCATGGATACTCCTCTGGAAATTGTCAAACAGGTTGATGAAGGGGGCCTAAGTGATTATCAAAGAAATACAGTGTCTGTTGGGACTGTGACGTACAAGTGTTGTGGTGGAAGAGGCTTCTAAGCCGACCATTATTTTGCAAAACAAAAAGATGATAGACAGAATGTTGAACATATCAAATATTCACCCCAGTCACAGATCTGGGTGAAATCCATTGTTTTTTTGCTCCCCATGCCACCCCAGTTTATACCAAGCCATATGCAAATCAGTCTTGCCCCTGCTCCCCATGGAACAGTCCAGCCCGAACTGCCAGGCCGGGTCCTCCCTGGACTGGACACAAGCATCCTGGGACCGGTTTCAGGGCATCACCCCTCATCAGCCAGGCTAGCTTGACTCCAGTGGCATGGAGAGCACGGCACCCACGTCTGGGCTTACTCTTCCCATTCAGGGTGACTATAGAAACACAAAAAGATGATGGATGGTATGCTGAACATAGCAAACATTCACCGCCAGTCACAGATCTGTGTTAAATCCATCGTTTTTCTGCTCACCATGCCACCCCACTATTTTGCAGGAGCGGTTATTGGGCACAAATATGTTTGCCCCGGATCACACAATCTGATCAATTGTGAGGGATGCTGCAAGTGGGGCTCACGTTTTCCCTTTCTGGAATCATTATTTAAGACCCTCGACCACCACCCCTAAAGCTTTATGGTATTCAAACCCTACAGCTGGCAGACAGCCTTGCGATGAGTCCCAACGAAGACTCGGGTTTGCTCTGATGTAGCTCAAAATGATAGTTTAACTTCTGCACAATATGGTCGGGAGTCAGATTCCCCCGGCTCATGGCATAACAATACAAACATAAGCATGACACCCACCCTACCATCACCCCCACCCAAAAAACAATGGTCAAGGGTCTGCACGGGTGGGTTTTCAGTGGTGGTGATGGTTGGGCACTGGTAGTGTCTTGAACCCTCCATATTACTCGCAGTGAGGCTCTGGCTTGCGGCCAGTGTCTGTGTCTCAGCATCAATGACATTGGGGTCTTACACTTCTACCGGTGCCTGGAGCACACAGTTGTATTTACAGTATGGTTTTGATCTGCTGCCATCGTATGCAGTTTTACTGTTAATGATAATATGGTCCTGGTGTACTGACACAATTTAAGGCACTCACTTTTAATGACGGGTGGGATTTTGATCTACTGCAATTGTTTGGAGCCCTTAGGTTTTCTGACAGTGTGGTCGTATCTTACTGCAAGCACCCTTCCTGTTATTTATAATGGGGGGGGGGTTGTCCTGCTGTCATTATCTCGAACCCTTAGGTTTGTTGACAGCATGGTTGCATCTTGCTACAAGCGACTGGGGACCCTTCCTATTAATGATAGTCTGGTTTTGGTCTCCTGTCATTGTCTGGCACCCTTAGGTTTGTTGACACCATGGTTATGTCTTGCTGCAAGTGCTCTTTCTGTTGACTGTAGTTGGAGTTTGGTCCCCTATCGTTGCCTGCAGCCCTTTGGTTTGTTGACAGCATGGGTATGTCTTTCTGTCAGTGCCTGAGACCCTTCCTCTTAATGATAAAGGGGTCTTGCCTGGTGCCAGTTTTAATGATCACTGTCTAAGTGTTCTCTGTTAGTGGCATTGGGGTTCTGCTGTGCTGCTAATACTTTGAGCCCTCTATTTTATCACCATTAAGGGGTTGGATTGCTGTCAGTGACTGGTACCCTCAGCATTAAGGTTAGTGGGGTCCTACACGTCTACCAGAGTCAGCGTGGGGCCTTCTGTTTTAATCATCGCCTGATGTAGTTCTGCTGTCATTGTCTAAGGCCTTCATTTTTCATGACAGTGAGGTTTGGTTGAGTTCTAGTGTTTGGCACCCGATCTGTAGTAAAGCAAACACAAGGAGATGATGGACGGAGCGCTGAAACTTTTCAGACACTCACCCCCAGTCACAGATCTGGGTTGAATCCATCATCATTCTTTAGCTCACTTCGCCACCCCAGTTCAGACACAGCTATATGCAAATCAGTCTTGACCCTGTGCCTTATGGGAACAGTCCAGCCTGAACTGCCAAGCCATGTCTTCCCTGGACCGGAAACAAGCATCCTGGGACCCGTTTCGGGCTAACAGCCCTCATCAGCCAGGCTAGTTTGAATCCAGTGGCAAAGTGAGCAAGGGACCCACGTCTGGGCATACCCTGCCAACTTAGGGCAGAGCGCTGAAACTTTTCAGACACTCACCCCCAGTCACAGAACTGGGTTGAATCCATCATCGTTCTTTAGCTCACTTTGCCACCCCAGTTCAGACACAGCTATATGCAAATCAGTCTTGACCCTGTGCCTCATGGGAACAGTCCAGCCCGAACTGCCAAGCCATGTCTTCCCTGGACCGGAAACAAGCATCCTGGGACCGGTTTCGGGCTAACAGCCCTCATCAGCCAGGCTAGCTTGAATCCAGTGGCAAAGTGAGCAAGGGACCCACGTCTGGGCATACCCTGCCAACTTAGGGCGAACAAATCAAACTCAAGGAGATGATGGACAGAGCTCTGAAACTTTTCACACACTCACCCCCAGTCACAGATCTGGGTTGAATTCATCATTGTTCTTTAGCTCACTTCGCCACCCCAGTTCAGACACAGCTATATGCAAATCAGTCTTGACCCTGTGCCTCATGGGAACAGTCCAGCCCGAACTGCCAAGCCATGTCTTCCCTGGACCGGAAACCAGCATCCTGGGACCGGTTTCGGGCTAACAGCCCTCATCAGCCAGGCTAGCTTGAATCCAGTGGCAAAGTGAGCAAGGAACCCACGTCTGGGCATACCCTGCCAACTTAGGGCGAACAAAGCAAACACAAGGAGATGATGGACGGAGCGCTGAAACTTTTTAGACACTCACCCCCAGTCACAGATCTGGGTTGAATCCATCATCGTTCTTTAGCTCACTTCGCCACCCCAGTTCAGACACAGCTATATGCAAATCTGTCTTGACCCTGTGCCTCATGGGAACAGTCCAGCCTGAACTGCCAAGCCAGGTCCTCCCTGGACTGGAAACAAGCATCCTAGGACCGGTTTCGGGCTAACAGCATGTAATGACATAAGGATCCTGACTTGCCAATATGTATGTAGAGCCCAAAACTAGCTAAGAAGGAAAGGAGCCCTGGAGCACCTAACAGCAGCGGGAGGGTCAGAGACAGGGGTATGAATGAAGGGTCGGATTTATCAAATCTTTGCGCAAACTGACCCAAAGTGACACAAACTGCCACAAAATGTTGATTTTTGATTTACTTTCCAGTGCAAATTCTTTGGTTGCTGCGTTGCATTGCATGAAGTAATAGTAAATTTGCCCTGAAGACTATTTCTAGTGAAGAGGGAACAACAAAGATCATATCACACGTGGGGAGGTAGTGCCTTGTGGAGAGATGCGTTCTTAGGTTCTTTCTGCATCTTTGTAGGGTCGGAGCAGGTTTGATGTCGGTGTGGCTGGTGCTGCTGACTCTCGGCGCACAGACGCAGAAGGCCTGCCTCTGGTTGCTTCCTTCTTACATTTCTGGGCCAACAGTCTGGCAGTGTCCTGGCTCCTGATGTGGTGCTGTCCCCTTGAGGGGGTTCATTTCTCAGCCAGGTATGCATAGGTGTTCCTTCTACTGGCTTCAGAGGTCACGCTGCTAGTGTTGAAGGCAATGCTAGACTGAAGGGGACAATGTTTAGGTGACAGTGACTCTCTGCCAGGCACCTAAACCCTCAGTGTTAATAAAAGTGGATTCCTGGACCCCGGCATGCATCCCTGGCCCTGAGAAGAGGCTGTCCAGTGACTATAGCTTAGGAGGTGGGCAGTCTTCTGTATGACACATGGGTGTGTGGTGTATTCTTCTGTGCATTGCTTGCAGTAGTAATTGAAAGGTGAGGATATTAATATGCTCCATTCATTGCACACATTTAATAGAAAAAAGTACCTCCACGCACCCCTGAAGGGAATGATGATGTTCTAAAATTAATAGTCATTGATAGTTCAGCCTGGATGCACCTGCCTATGGGTTGCTGTGATATTCTATGTAAATAAGTCTAATTTTCTGGCTGGCTGCATGCTGGTGGCAGCTAAGCAGCTTCCGGTCAAGGAGGGAGTCATCTGTGTAGTCAATAGATATGAGAAAGTAGCAAGGATCCCCCTTAGTGCGACATCCGCTACATCTCGCCAGAGGGTGAAGTGTTTGAAGTGAAGACCAATCGGGGTCCACCAGGAAGAGACCGCAGCACACCCGCTGTGGCGCGGGCAATCAATACGAAGCAAGCAGAACTGATGATTCTAATCATGACCAGCGATCAGAACCAGAGACATTGCTTGGTCATTAAATAATAGGTTTTATTACCGCCCATCATAATAGTGTCTGTATTATCAACTTCAAACAAGCATTGGCTCACAGGCAAGTTAGTCAGTGGCTGAAATGAGCTAACCCATTACCCCTTTGGGCCCATTCACATTTGGGAAACGGGGTGGCAGCTTCATGGAGAGTAGGCAGTGGTCCAAGAGAAGACTTACAACTCTGACTTAAGTCTTTTTAATATCCCCTAAGGGAAGAGACTGCTACAATCACAGGGATGGTGGACTACTGTCTTCTGCAGGCCACTAACCCTGTGATTGTAGCTAATCAGATAGAGTCACCATTAGTGACCCGCCTAATGACTAATAATTAGGCAGTTTGTTCTGTGACCCGCTCTGGTTCGGTATTTTGGGAATTGACCTATTAGTACATAGGTTGTTTCGCAAAATGAGATAATGGTTGCAAAAAGTAGAGTTACAATTTGGGAGAACATTTTGTGACCACTATCTTTGTACATCTGACCCTTAGTTCAACTGAAGCAGGTCTCTTGGGTTTAACTGAGAGCCACTCTCTTAGGAGTCATTGACAGCTGCAGTTTAGAGCTAGTCTCTTTGTTGCAATTGAGAACCACTCTCTTGAGAGCCCTGGAGAGCTTCTCTCATGGGTGCAACTAAGAGGCCTCTGTTGGGTGTCATTGAGAGCTGCTCTCTAAGGTGCAATTGAAAGCTAACCTCGGGTATAATAAAGAGATGCTCTCTTGGATGCTTTTCACATGTACTACTGTGAGTGCCACTAAGAGCTGCTCTCTTGGACGCAAGTGAGAGCTGCTCTCTTCAGTGCAATTGAGAGCGCTTCTCTTGGGTTCAAGTAAGAGACACTGTCTTAGAGCCATTGAGAGCCTCTCTCGTGGGCACAACTGAGAGCGGCTCTCTTCAGTGCAATTGAGAGCAAATTTATTGGGTTCAATTAAGACTCACTCTCTTGGGCACAACTGAGAGCTGCTCTCTTGGTTGCGATTGAGAGCGATTCTCTTGGTTTCTAGTAAGAGCCACTGCCTTGGGGCCATTGAGAGCCGCTCTCTTGGGAGCAACTGAGAGCGTCTCTCTTCAGTGCAATTTAGAGCTCTTCTCTTGGTTTCAAGTAAGAGCCACAGCCTTGGGGCCATTGAGAGCCGCTCTCTTGGGCGCAACTGAGGATGGCTCTCTTCAGTGTAATTGAGAGCAATTTTCTAGGGCTCAATTAAGAGCCACTCTCTTGGGTGCAACTGAGAGCTGCTCTCTTGATTGCAATTGAGAGCGATTCTTTTGGTTTCAAGTAAGAGCCACTGCTTTGGAGCCTTTGAGAGCCGCGCTCTTGGGCGCAACTGAGAGCTGCTCTCTTTAGTGCAATTAAGAGCAATTTTCTTGGATTCAATTATGAGGCGCTCCCTTGGGCGCAAATGAGAGCTGCTCTCTTCAGTGCAATTGAGAGCGATTCTCTTGGTTTCAAGTAAGAGCCTCTGTCTTGGAGCCATTCTGAGCCGCTTTTTGCATAGCAGCCGAGATCTGCTGTCTTGTTATTGAGAACCAGTCGCTTGGTCACAAATAAGAGACACCTTCTTTGGATCATCTGAAAGCCACATCTTCATGTGCATTCAAAAAGTACTCCTGGTTGCATTTGAGAGGCACTCATTTTAATGCAATTGAAAGACGCTTCCTTGGATACTTTTGAGAGGCACTCCCATGAGTGCATTTGTTAACCACTCTGTTCATTGCAATCATGAGTGTCACTTTGGGTGCATTTCAGCCTCACTCTCTTGAGAGTGATCGAGATTCATAACCTTGGGGCGCATGCGAGTGGCACCCTCATAAGTGCAAGTGAGAGACGCTCCCTTCATTGCACTTGAAAGCTGCTGCCTGAAGATCTGTCTAAGTTGCTATTTTTGGGTACAATTGAAGGACAGTCCTTGGGGTGCTAATGAGATAAAGGAGATCTGCCCTCTCCCATGCAAGTGAGAGCTGCCCTCCCTGGGTTTATCTGAAAGTCTCTCTCTTTGGAGCAATTGATATCCAAAATGTGGTGTGTAACTGACAGCCACTTTCTGAGTGCACTTAAAAGACACTCAGGTGAAGTTAGACATTACAGGCCCCTCTTGTAGCTGCATTGAGAGTCACCTTCTTGCCTGCCCTTGGGTGCTCCTCACTTAGGTGCTGAGCAGTAGCAGAGAGTCACTTTCTGGGTGTTCAGTTGCGAGCTACTGAGCTGGAGTGGAGGTCTTATGGGCGAAGGGTGGGCAGGCATGGATGGGTGTCATTTGAACCTTCAGTTGAGTCACTGCTGCTATGTACCTAGTGCAGACCTTGAAAATGCTTGATTTAACTTCCTTTTGGAAAAATTCACTTTCTACCGTTCCAACTAGGCATTCGTGGATGGGCTTTAAGTGTTTCCCCTTTGCTCCTATTGTCTGGAATGTGATTCCAAGCTGGCTCTTTTGTGGTGTGTAAGTGAGACAATCTGGTACACTTCTCATCTCCCAAGCTTTGTTTGTTCTTAGCAGGGATTTTCTGTGTCAGAATTGCCTACACTGCAATAAAGAAGAGCAGGACTCAACATTGAGGGTGGATGCAACATGCAGAAGCAGGCCTTGCAGTCAATACATTATTGCCATCTTTCATGTTGGTATTTATTCCAGAAACCGTGTTTCTGCTGATTTCTCACTCTTAAGCCATTTGATTTGGTATTACTAAAAAAGCTACATTCAAGATGCTGTTTATAAGAAACTATTTTTCAGAAAAAGTGGTCACATTGTGGTGAGGATAATACTAGACCTGGGCTGCATTACTTGTTTTGCATTTTTGAGGCAGAGGAAGTACATGTTTGTGGATTGGTATGGTAGTGTCATGTGCTGTGTCACGCTACCAGGGCCTGTGGATAACAGCTGCAGTCCCCCAGTTCTTCCAGCAGGAGGCGCCCTCTCCTCTAGCAGAAGCTCTCCAGAGAGCAGTGAGGGGGAAGATGCAGTGTGTGCTCCCGCTGGAAGCCTCAGCAGTTGTGGCCCACTGTTGGGTGGTCTCATTTCCCTGATTTGTGGATGTTATGTTATGTTAGAGTTCCCCTTTTGTATCGCTTTGGTCGCCCTAAGTTGGCGGGGGTATGCCCAGACGTGGGTCCCTTGCTCACTTTGCCACTGGATTCAAGCAAGCCTGGCTGATGACGGCTGAAATGCCAGAAACCGGTCCTAGGATGCTTGTTTCCGGTCCAGGGAAGACATGGCTTGGCAGTTCGGGCTGGACTGTTCCCATGAGGCACAGGGTCAGACTGATTTGCATATGGCCATGTCTGAACTGGGGTGGTGGAGTGAGCTAAAGAATGATGATGGATTAAACCCAGATCAGTTGACTGGGGGTGAGTGTTTGATTGGCTCAAACGTTCCGTCCATCATCCCCTTTTGTATCGCTTTGGTCGCCCTAAATTGGCGGGGGTATGCCCAGACGTGGGTCCCTTGCTCACTTTGCCACTGGATTCAAGCAAGCCTGGCTGATGACGGCTGAAATGCCAGAAACCGGTCCTAGGATGCTTGTTTCCGGTCCAGGGAAGACATGGCTTGGCAGTTCGGGCCGGACTGTTCCCATGAGGCACAGGGTCAGACTGATTTGCATATGGCCATGTCTGAACTGGGGTGGTGGAGTGAGCTAAAGAATGATGATGGATTAAACCCAGATCAGTTGACTGGGGGTGAGTGTTTGATTGGCTCAAACGTTCCGTCCATCATCCCCTTTTGTATCGCTTTGGTCGCCCTAAGTTGGCGGGGGTATGCCCAGACGTGGGTCCCTTGCTCACTTTGCCACTGGATTCAAGCAAGCCTGGCTGATGACGGCTGAAATGCCAGAAACCGGTCCTAGGATGCTTGTTTCCGGTCCAGGGAAGACATGGCTTGGCAGTTCGGGCTGGACTGTTCCCATGAGGCACAGGGTCAGACTGATTTGCATATGGCCATGTCTGAACTGGGGTGGTGGAGTGAGCTAAAGAATGATGATGGATTAAACCCAGATCAGTTGACTGGGGGTGAGTGTTTGATTGGCTCAAACGTTCCGTCCATCATCCCCTTTTGTATCGCTTTGGTCGCCCTAAGTTGGCGGGGGTATGCCCAGACGTGGGTCCCTTGCTCACTTTGCCACTGGATTCAAGCAAGCCTGGCTGATGACGGCTGAAATGCCAGAAACCGGTCCTAGGATGCTTGTTTCCGGTCCAGGGAAGACATGGCTTGGCAGTTCGGGCTGGACTGTTCCCATGAGGCACAGGGTCAGACTGATTTGCATATGGCCATGTCTGAACTGGGGTGGTGGAGTGAGCTAAAGAAGGATGATGGATTAAACCCAGATCAGTTGACTGGGGGTGAGTGTTTGATTGGCTCAAACGTTCCGTCCATCATCCCCTTTTGTATCGCTTTGGTCGCCCTAAGTTGGCGGGGTATGCCCAGACGTGGGTCCCTTGCTCACTTTGCCACTGGATTCAAGCAAGCCTGGCTGATGACGGCTGAAATGCCAGACACCGGTCCTAGGATGCTTGTTTCCGGTCCAGGGAAGACATGGCTTGGCAGTTCGGGCTGGACTGTTCCCATGAGGCACAGGGTCAGACTGATTTGCATATGGCCATGTCTGAACTGGGGTGGTGGAGTGAGCTAAAGAATGATGATGGATTAAACCCAGATCAGTTGACTGGGGGTGAGTGTTTGATTGGCTCAAACGTTCCGTCCATCATCCCCTTTTGTATCGCTTTGGTCGCCCTAAGTTGGCGGGGGTATGCCCAGACGTGGGTCCCTTGCTCACTTTGCCACTGGATTCAAGCAAGCCTGGCTGATGACGGCTGAAATGCCAGAAACCGGTCCTAGGATGCTTGTTTCCGGTCCAGGGAAGACATGGCTTGGCAGTTCGGGCTGGACTGTTCCCATGAGGCACAGGGTCAGACTGATTTGCATATGGCCATGTCTGAACTGGGGTGGTGGAGTGAGCTAAAGAATGATGATGGATTAAACCCAGATCAGTTGACTGGGGGTGAGTGTTTGATTGGCTCAAACGTTCCGTCCATCATCCCCTTTTGTATCGCTTTGGTCGCCCTAAGTTGGCGGGGGTATGCCCAGACGTGGGTCCCTTGCTCACTTTGCCACTGGATTCAAGCAAGCCTGGCTGATGACGGCTGAAATGCCAGAAACCGGTCCTAGGATGCTTGTTTCCGGTCCAGGGAAGACATGGTTTGGCAGTTCGGGCTGGACTGTTCCCATGAGGCACAGGGTCAGACTGATTTGCATATGGCCATGTCTGAACTGGGGTGGTGGAGTGAGCTAAAGAATGATGATGGATTAAACCCAGATCAGTTGACTGGGGGTGAGTGTTTGATTGGCTCAAACGTTCCGTCCATCATCCCCTTTTGTATCGCTTTGGTCGCCCTAAGTTGGCGGGGGTATGCCCAGACGTGGGTCCCTTGCTCACTTTGCCACTGGATTCAAGCAAGCCTGGCTGATGACGGCTGAAATGCCAGAAACCGGTCCTAGGATGCTTGTTTCCGGTCCAGGGAAGACATGGCTTGGCAGTTCGGGCTGGACTGTTCCCATGAGGCACAGGGTCAGACTGATTTGCATATGGCCATGTCTGAACTGGGGTGGTGGAGTGAGCTAAAGAATGATGATGGATTAAACCCAGATCAGTTGACTGGGGGTGAGTGTTTGATTGGCTCAAACGTTCCGTCCATCATCCCCTTTTGTATCGCTTTGGTCGCCCTAAGTTGGCGGGGTATGCCCAGACGTGGGTCCCTTGCTCACTTTGCCACTGGATTCAAGCAAGCCTGGCTGATGACGGCTGAAATGCCAGAAACCGGTCCTAGGATGCTTGTTTCCGGTCCAGGGAAGACATGGCTTGGCAGTTCGGGCTGGACTGTTCCCATGAGGCACAGGGTCAGACTGATTTGCATATGGCCATGTCTGAACTGGGGTGGTGGAGTGAGCTAAAGAATGATGATGGATTAAACCCAGATCAGTTGACTGGGGGTGAGTGTTTGATTGGCTCAAACGTTCCGTCCATCATCCCCTTTGTATCGCTTTGGTCGCCCTAAGTTGGCGGGGGTATGCCCAGACGTGGGTCCCTTGCTCACTTTGCCACTGGATTCAAGCAAGCCTGGCTGATGACGGCTGAAATGCCAGAAACCGGTCCTAGGATGCTTGTTTCCGGTCCAGGGAAGACATGGCTTGGCAGTTCGGGCTGGACTGTTCCCATGAGGCACAGGGTCAGACTGATTTGCATATGGCCATGTCTGAACTGGGGTGGTGGAGTGAGCTAAAGAATGATGATGGATTAAACCCAGATCAGTTGACTGGGGGTGAGTGTTTGATTGGCTCAAACGTTCCGTCCATCATCCCCTTTTGTATCGCTTTGGTCGCCCTAAGTTGGCGGGGGTATGCCCAGACGTGGGTCCCTTGCTCACTTTGCCACTGGATTCAAGCAAGCCTGGCTGATGACGGCTGAAATGCCAGAAACCGGTCCTAGGATGCTTGTTTCCGGTCCAGGGAAGACATGGCTTGGCAGTTCGGGCTGGACTGTTCCCATGAGGCACAGGGTCAGACTGATTTGCATATGGCCATGTCTGAACTGGGGTGGTGGAGTGAGCTAAAGAATGATGATGGATTAAACCCAGATCAGTTGACTGGGGGTGAGTGTTTGATTGGCTCAAACGTTCCGTCCATCATCCCCTTTTGTATCGCTTTGGTCGCCCTAAGTTGGCGGGGGTATGCCCAGACGTGGGTCCCTTGCTCACTTTGCCACTGGATTCAAGCAAGCCTGGCTGATGACGGCTGAAATGCCAGAAACCGGTCCTAGGATGCTTGTTTCCGGTCCAGGGAAGACATGGCTTGGCAGTTCGGGCTGGACTGTTCCCATGAGGCACAGGGTCAGACTGATTTGCATATGGCCATGTCTGAACTGGGGTGGTGGAGTGAGCTAAAGAATGATGATGGATTAAACCCAGATCAGTTGACTGGGGGTGAGTGTTTGATTGGCTCAAACGTTCCGTCCATCATCCCCTTTTGTATCGCTTTGGTCGCCCTAAGTTGGCGGGGGTATGCCCAGACGTGGGTCCCTTGCTCACTTTGCCACTTAGTTCAAGCAAGCCTGGCTGATGACGGCTGAAATGCCAGAAACCGGTCCTAGGATGCTTGTTTCCGGTCCAGGGAAGACATGGCTTGGCAGTTCGGGCTGGACTGTTCCCATGAGGCACAGGGTCAGACTGATTTGCATATGGCCATGTCTGAACTGGGGTGGTGGAGTGAGCTAAAGAATGATGATGGATTAAACCCAGATCAGTTGACTGGGGGTGAGTGTTTGATTGGCTCAAACGTTCCGTCCATCATCCCCTTTTGTATCGCTTTGGTCGCCCTAAGTTGGCGGGGGTATGCCCAGACGTGGGTCCCTTGCTCACTTTGCCACTGGATTCAAGCAAGCCTGGCTGATGACGGCTGAAATGCCAGAAACCGGTCCTAGGATGCTTGTTTCCGGTCCAGGGAAGACATGGCTTGGCAGTTCGGGCTGGACTGTTCCCATGAGGCACAGGGTCAGACTGATTTGCATATGGCCATGTCTGAACTGGGGTGGTGGAGTGAGCTAAAGAATGATGATGGATTAAACCCAGATCAGTTGACTGGGGGTGAGTGTTTGATTGGCTCAAACGTTCCGTCCATCATCCCCTTTTGTATCGCTTTGGTCGCCCTAAGTTGGCGGGGGTATGCCCAGACGTGGGTCCCTTGCTCACTTTGCCACTGGATTCAAGCAAGCCTGGCTGATGACGGCTGAAATGCCAGAAACCGGTCCTAGGATGCTTGTTTCCGGTCCAGGGAAGACATGGCTTGGCAGTTCGGGCTGGACTGTTCCCATGAGGCACAGGGTCAGACTGATTTGCATATGGCCATGTCTGAACTGGGGTGGTGGAGTGAGCTAAAGAATGATGATGGATTAAACCCAGATCAGTTGACTGGGGGTGAGTGTTTGATTGGCTCAAACGTTCCGTCCATCATCCCCTTTTGTATCGCTTTGGTCGCCCTAAGTTGGCGGGGGTATGCCCAGACGTGGGTCCCTTGCTCACTTTGCCACTGGATTCAAGCAAGCCTGGCTGATGACGGCTGAAATGCCAGAAACCGGTCCTAGGATGCTTGTTTCCGGTCCAGGGAAGACATGGCTTGGCAGTTCGGGCTGGACTGTTCCCATGAGGCACAGGGTCAGACTGATTTGCATATGGCCATGTCTGAACTGGGGTGGTGGAGTGAGCTAAAGAATGATGATGGATTAAACCCAGATCAGTTGACTGGGGGTGAGTGTTTGATTGGCTCAAACGTTCCGTCCATCATCCCCTTTTGTATCGCTTTGGTCGCCCTAAGTTGGCGGGGGTATGCCCAGACGTGGGTCCCTTGCTCACTTTGCCACTGGATTCAAGCAAGCCTGGCTGATGACGGCTGAAATGCCAGAAACCGGTCCTAGGATGCTTGTTTCCGGTCCAGGGAAGACATGGCTTGGCAGTTCGGGCTGGACTGTTCCCATGAGGCACAGGGTCAGACTGATTTGCATATGGCCATGTCTGAACTGGGGTGGTGGAGTGAGCTAAAGAATGATGATGGATTAAACCCAGATCAGTTGACTGGGGGTGAGTGTTTGATTGGCTCAAACGTTCCGTCCATCATCCCCTTTTGTATCGCTTTGGTCGCCCTAAGTTGGCGGGGGTATGCCCAGACGTGGGTCCCTTGCTCACTTTGCCACTGGATTCAAGCAAGCCTGGCTGATGACGGCTGAAATGCCAGAAACCGGTCCTAGGATGCTTGTTTCCGGTCCAGGGAAGACATGGCTTGGCAGTTCGGGCTGGACTGTTCCCATGAGGCACAGGGTCAGACTGATTTGCATATGGCCATGTCTGAACTGGGGTGGTGGAGTGAGCTAAAGAATGATGATGGATTAAACCCAGATCAGTTGACTGGGGGTGAGTGTTTGATTGGCTCAAACGTTCCGTCCATCATCCCCTTTTGTATCGCTTTGGTCGCCCTAAGTTGGCGGGGGTATGCCCAGACGTGGGTCCCTTGCTCACTTTGCCACTGGATTCAAGCAAGCCTGGCTGATGACGGCTGAAATGCCAGAAACCGGTCCTAGGATGCTTGTTTCCGGTCCAGGGAAGACATGGCTTGGCAGTTCGGGCTGGACTGTTCCCATGAGGCACAGGGTCAGACTGATTTGCATATGGCCATGTCTGAACTGGGGTGGTGGAGTGAGCTAAAGAATGATGATGGATTAAACCCAGATCAGTTGACTGGGGGTGAGTGTTTGATTGGCTCAAACGTTCCGTCCATCATCCCCTTTTGTATCGCCTTAGTTCATTTATACAGCGCCTATCACCAGAAGGTCTCTAAGCACTACAACATAGAACAGAAGTCCAATATCCCATCACGCAATTATCCACGGCCTGAGTTGAAGTGGGCTTGACCAAACGCCTCGGAAAACAGACGGGTTTTAAGTCTCCTCCTAAATGGTAATAGCCTGCTTTCCTTGCGCATATCGTCAGGTAGGTTATTCCAAATCTGAGGAACAGTAACAGAAAAAGTCCGACCCCCTAGGGTCGCTCTGTTAAAGCGTGGACAGGCTAACAGACAGGAATCTGATGACCTAAGAGTGCGACCGGGCACATAGGGCCTGAGGCGATCTTTGATGTATTTTGGTGCCTCTCCAAACTGGGACTTGTGCGCAATGCACAGCCCCTTGAATCTAACCCTTTGCTTGATGGGGAGCCAGTGGAGCTGCTGCAGCAAGGGAGTAGCCCGGGCTCTTCTTGGCAACCTGAAAATCAGCCTCGCGGCATCATTCATGACCACTTGCAGCTTCCTCAGAAGTAAGTCAGGGAGCCCAATGTAGACTGAATTGCCATAATCTAGGCGTGACAAGATTAGTGCCGTCACAACAGTCTGCATGGTGGAGAAAGACAACAAGGTCGCCAATTTCCGAAGTTGTCGGATCAGGCCGATGCAGCTCCCTACGACAGCAGATACCTGGTTCTTTAGGGTTAGTCCAGTATCCAGCTTTATACCAAGGCTCTTTACTGCTGGCACCGGGATTTGAGTAGTGCCTAGCTCGGGGGGCCAATAGAGACTGGACCAGGGCGAAGCCCCTGTGGACACAGCCAGTACTTCTGTTTTGTCTGGATTTACCTTTAGGGAGTTAGAAGTCATCCAGTTCATAGTGAACCGGAGGATGTTCTGAACGTTACCCTGAGCGGCGGGACCCTTGTCAATACGCACGACTAGCTGAGTGTCGTCGGCGTAATTAAATACCTGACAGTTTGTTTTAGCTAATGCGTCTATCAGGGGCTGCAAGTAAATATTAAAAAGTAAAGGGGACAACGCAGAGCCCTGAGGGACCCCCCCATTGTAGGCTACCCTGCCTAGATGTACAATCGCCCACCTGGACTCTCTGGGACCGATCCTCCAGGAAGGAGGCAATCCATTGAAGGACCATCCCAGACACTCCCAGCCGCCGGACACGGGCTAACAACTGTACGTGGTCCACCGTGTCAAATGCGGCTGAGAGGTCCAAGAGGATTAAGGCTTTGGTGGTTTTCTTGTCGGCTGCAAGCCGCAGGTCATCCAGCACTGAGAGCATCACCAGCTCAGTGCTGTTATGCGCCCTGAAGCCGGCTTGCCTAGTGTGTAACAATTGGTGTTGTTCGATAAAAGCCGAAAGTGTTCGAAGGACATGTTGTTCAAGAACCTTAGCCAGGAAGGGGAGTCTGGAAATAGGTCTAAAATTTATAAGGATCTTGGTGTCCGCCCCTGAATTTTTCAGCAACGGGATCACCAAGCCTTCCTTAAATTTCGATGGTACTCTCCCTATTGCCAAAGATAAATTTAGCAGAGACAACACCTCGGCCTCAATCATTGGGATGATGGATTTGAACACCTTCGGCGGGCAGGGATCCTCAGGTGACCCTGACTTTACTTTAGCTATAAAATGAGCTAAGTCAAGTGGTTCAAGTAAGGGGAACGTCGAGAGGGCAGTACCCTGAAAGGCAGGTGAATCATCCACTACCAAAGGGCAGGGAGTGAGACATGTGTTGCCTATGTGGGATATAATATCTGCAACTTTAGTTAAAAAGAAATCCTGCATCTTATCGCACTCAGCCTGACTGGTCACTATCTTAGGTTCTTTCAGACGACTCAGTTCCCCGAGTACCTTAAATGTCTCTTTCTGGGTGTCTGTTGCTTCGTTGATCTTGGCTTCATAATAAGTAGACTTAGTTCTAATAATTAAGGCCTTATACAGCGCCAGTTTTTCTTTACACGCATCCTTCGACTCAAGATCGGAACACTTCCGCCAGAGTCGCTCACACTGACGGAGAGCTTGTTTTGCCCTTCTTAGTTCTTGTGTGTACCATGGGGCTCCCTTCGTGCTATTCACTAATCTTACCCTACGGGTGGGGGCAGTCTCATCGAAGACTGCCCTCAGCTGATCTAGCAATTCCTCATACTCCAGATACGGATCCCCAGGCTGGGACCCAAGGCGTGCTGTCTGATTTAACATCTCCCTTAAATTGGCGTCTTCAATCTTCCGCCAATCCCGTTCCATCCTCCATCCAACCGATACATGTTTGGGGGAACTATCTATAGTGAGTGTAAGACTGATCAAAAAATGATCAGACCAACTACATGGTCTGCAATCAGTATGTAGGGGGGCTGATGACGTGGTCCAGATAAGGTCCAGAATATGTCCCTTTTCGTGTGTGGGGAGTTTTACAATTTGATGCAACCCCAGCATCGTCATAACTTCGTCGAACCTGTTGGCCGTACAGTCTCTTGGTGTCCGGCCCCAATGATAATTAAAATCCCCCAGGACCAAGATCTGTTGATATCTAGAGCTCAGATCACTCATAACTTCATAAAACAGATCATTGAAAAGTGGAGTTTGCCGGGGGGGGACGATATACCACTACCACTACCAAGCACGAGGAAGTGGTCCCAGCTTTATTCCCAGAACCTCAGCTCCGTCCAGGCTCTCCTCCAGTATTTTCTCAGCAGTAAATATCCTGCGTGTGAGAATGGCAACCCCACCTCTCCTTTTAATTCCCTGCCGGTTGCAGGTCAGAGCACTAAACTCGGGAGGAAGAGAAGCCACTATATCAGGCCCCGAAGTATCCTCAAGCCATGTTTCAGATAGTGTGAGAAGGTCAAGCTCTCCCTCCTGAAGTAGCGTAAATACTTCTAGGCTGTGCTTAGTGAGGGACTGGGTATTTAGCAGAGCAATCTTTAGGCTAGAGGGTGTCTCTGGGCCTGTGCTTTTGAGCAACGGAGCTGACACACAGGTCACCGGAGGAATCCTACTACTTACTAGCAGATTTTCCAACCAGAGCTGCTCCGCAACAGAGTCCGGGAGGGGCAGCATGTGGGATGCATAGTTAACCATACTAAGCTCTTCCATAGTATAGACCAATTTAGGGCCATGGGGCCTGGCCTCTGGACGCGGTCGGACGCAGACGGGCTTGCCCTAGGCGCGCCATCGGCGCTCCCGCTGCGCGTCCGTTGCAGCATTGATTTTAAAGGGGTGACAATGCAGGGAGCTGAACCGCTAACCTGCCTAAAGCGGAAGTGAGTCACACACTTTCTCCACACGAACAGCACCAGCTGCGGTGGACCGGAAAGCGACTCAGAGGTGCAGAATGCGGCGAGAATCAGGTAAATGTTTAAAACAAAAATACAATTTAAGTCAGTTTTCCTAAATAATTAAAACCAGCAAACAATTGCAGCTAAAATCCGTCGCAACTTAAGAGTGGTCAGCGCGTGTGAAATACCATCATCTATTCCGCTGCGCGTCCGTTGCAGCATTGATTTTAAAGGGGTGACAATGCAGGGAGCTGAACCGCTAACCTGCCTAAAGCGGAAGTGAGTCACACGCTTTCTCCACACGAACAGCACCAGCTGCGGTGGACCGGAAAGCGACTCAGAGGTGCAGAATGCAGCGAGAATCAGGTAAATGTGGCCTATAGGTGAGGGGGCAGGCTGCATCCTGCAGGCAGAAAAGTGAACTGCGGCAAATCCCACCTGGGGTCGGCCACAGTGCTGATTGAGGTGGAGGGTGGAGGGGGCGGAGGGCTCAGGGATTCTGGCAGCAATGGAAATCCAGGGAGCATGGCAAAGGAAACACGCTTGGAGGCGTACTTTCCACGGTGGTGCACCATTCTTTCTCACTAAGAGAACCTACTTTCTCATTAAATCTGCATGTGTTTGGCCACTAAGAGCCATGAGCGTGCTACATAAACCGAGCAGACCACAGTGCGCATGGCTCTGCCAGAGATGGCCCTCGTGCTCAGGACGTACAGACCCAGCTCTGTTGGTGAGTGCAGCAACCACTACCTCATCCAAGTGCACTGTTAGAGTTTTAGTGGACCTAAGATATGCATGAAATTTACAGTAGTTGAAATCTGTTAGAATGCTTGCGGATGCATTTCATATGTGATATATTGATTATCATTTTATTCTATTAATTATAGTTATCTGAGTATTTCTCCTTTTCAATCTATCTTTTAATCTATTTTAGTTATCTGTGTACATCTCCTTTTTAAAGCAAATGATTGTATATGTAGTGCGCATTATTTATGGTCTGTATTATATGCCTGTCACTATTGCACTAAGGCCTATCTAATGAAATGAATACAAATTATTTAAAACGAACAAGTGCACTAGTAAAGTCCAAAGGACGGGTGGAAGCTTGGATGCATTAGTGCTCCACTTGTGCATTTTAGTGCACATTTTCACAACATGTAGTGAAAAGGTGATAGGATAGAGTATTGTAACTGGTAGAGAGAATGCTCTTCAACAAAATGGTCTCCAAGTGCATCTTAATAAACAGAATAAATCCTGAATCGGCAACAGCTTTGTACCACGTGATCAGTGTTACCAACACACCTGGAGTACCCTGGGGTGTGAACTCGAATTGGCAAGGTGCTGCGAGTTAAACAGGTGTTCTAGCCTGGTCTTCACCTGTGGGGGATCCATGTAAATATGTGAAAAGAGAAGCGGTTTGATCGCAGCTGCTGGATGCTCGGTAATGTCTCATGCAGTTGGGAGGCACATTACAAACACGCCCTAAAAATTAATCGCGACCAGAAGGAGAGGCTAGGGAGTGCTGTGGGTGGTAAAAGAGTTTCCCTCTTTCTCTTACTTTCTCTTTCGCTCACCCTTCCAGTCCACAAACTTCAAACCAAATGTGTTGTGAAAAAACACAATTGCACGATTCTGCTGGTGGGGGCGGTGCGATTGGTCTCAGCCTGACTGTCCCAGTCATTCTCTAGGGCTTGAAATCACTGAATACTTTCATAACACTTTTCCCAAAGTTGTCACCTTCGGACCCCTTACACCATGGCACTGGTGCTGAGCAGCACCGCCGCCTAACCGCTTCTATAGGGTCCTTAGGGAGGATGTAGGCTGGTGACAGATTCCTGGGGTGGAAAGGGGAGCTGGCCACAGCCAGCCACTCACCAGCCCACAAGCTTCCCCACTTCCCACGTGAGTTGTGCTAAATATATATTATTAACTGGCTAATGTAACTTTGTCTGTGGTATTATCTGTACTCGAGGTTGTTCTATTATTTAAAATAGATTTTGGAACTTGTGGTTATGTATCTGTTATCACTGCTTATTAAAAAGGATGATTTTAAATTATATTTCATTCATTTACTCTAATTAGCGAATTTAAAAAAAAAAAATTTTTTTGCACCTAATGTTGGGACAATGTTCGTGAAAGGCTGCTTATAATAAACAACTCAGGCTCTAGAAACGTAGGAATGAATGAGTAATAGCTAAGGTATAACCAACAATAGGGCACCAGTTAATCGGATAAACTTCTTGCATGTGTGATGCGCTTTACCTTGATGCACTAAAAATGCATCTCTTATTTTTATTTGGTAAATTTTTATAATAATGATTTTACTAGCTCAGTTTGTTGTTAATTTTAGGGACTCGTTTTGTTTCTTAGGTAATTTGAAACCTTTAGGGGCTGGGGCAACATTACAACCAAAATATGTCCTTTGTGGGAACTTCAATGCTAAGTTAGCAGCAAATTTAGAGGAGTTGGGAATTAAGGGCCCTGCTGTTTATGAGGGCCCCCGAGAAAGTTGAGGGAAAGAGCTGAGTCATTATCTAGCTGAGAGTGATCTAGTGGATATGGTTCTTTTCTTCCAGGGTGACGGACCTACTTTACAGTCTTGGGCCGGCCAAACAGCCTTACGCACTTAGCATGTTCTATACCTTGCAATATTGTACAGCCTGGGTGGGGAACATGCACAGCTCCCACTTCCTGTCTGAGCGCCGAACAACGGTGCTCAGACCAATCACGATGCTGCTCTCATGCTGGTGATAACAGCGTCGTGATTGGCTAGGGGAGTCTGGGAGCCTGTGTGCTTCCGGTTCACAGAAGGAGAGGACAGAGGAGAGGTGGCAGCTGGCCGCAGGTAAGTGATCTTTTCTTTTTTTTATCCACCCCCGCCCCACCACTACTGCCTGGGAGCAGCCACCACTGGATAAACCTCCGGTAGTATCTATCAAGATCGCCCAACACTCAGGAGATGGTTTAAGATTGGTTTGGTTTCTTAGGGATCCCAAGGTTACCCTTAACCTTCTTGTTAAAAAACAGCTGATATCTTTTCTGGGTTGTTTAGCAGAGGAGGGTGGGGAAGTTATCTTGGCCCATTGCAGCCATTTATAAGCATGTATTAAGAACCATATGATGAAACCAATTTGACCAGCTCAGAAATGCCCATGGTGGTTTGACAGTTTTTGTTCTTTTGCAAACTGCCGTTTGAGGGAGGCTCTATCAGCCAACCCTAATGACAACAAGGAAGTTAAGGAGGCTAGAAAGTCCTATAAAACTATCCTAAAGATCAGGAAAAAATTCCTGATTAACAGGGACTGGGAACAGCTTGTGAGAAACAGTAGTAAGGTGTTTTGAGACACGGTTAACAAGATCCGACTGAGAGACGCCCCTCTTAATCCTCTTCTGACTTGTAATGTAACTGGTTTAGATTGGGTCAAACATTTCAGTTCTATTTATCAAGAAGTGGAAGATAAGCCGCAGAAAGATTAACTGTGGATTACTTTGGGTAATCCACTTCCTTTGCAAATTTCTCTATCAGAGGTGGAGGACGCAATCAGTCAAAGTTCTGGTGGTAACGCCCCAGGGACTCTTTGAGTAATAGAATCCTGAGGTCCTGGACGTTTTCGATTATAGTCCCCATTTTTAAGAAAGGAGATCGTAATTCACCTAAATTTTATCATCCGATCTCCCTTATTGATAGTACAGTAAAGATTATAAGCAGAGTGATCTTTTAAGTTCAAAAAGAAAATTTTATTAATAGAAGTAAAGGTGTCAATACAGAATTCATAGCATTAAATACATGTCATTACAATAGAATTTGCTAAAATAGAGATTAAGGAACCGGACTTATGGGTAAAAATGGAAAGATCTATACGGTACGAGTGAATCTTAAAAATAGTGAATTAGCAGATATTGTAGGAACATATAGGGGGTTCAAGGGGGTTTTAGAACTTCTTGCTGAGATGGTTGTAATTGGGAACATCGTTTGGCACATGCGTCAAGATATACTGTAACAGGTGACCACAAATCCAAACGTTTCGTTGCCATGTGTATAGGATAAACAAAGGAGGTATCCAACCTGTGATTATGGCAAACAGCATACCACCATGCCTTGTAGGAGATTTTAGTGAAATCCTTCCAATTTACGGTGATCTGCTGAAATGCAACCGCTAATAACAAGTCAATAATTTTAACATTAAGTGTAACATTTTCCCAACAAGGTGAGAGACTACCTAAGAAAACATGAATAAAGGAAAAAGAAAATTTAGTTCCAAAAATTAGGTTAATTTGAAACCATACTTGTTTCCAGAAATTGTGTACAATTGGACAAGAGAATAACATATGAAATAAGTCAGCATTTGAAGAGGAACATGTCCAACAAACGTCTGAAACAGTCGCAAATCTTTTGCTTAAGGCGCTCGGTGTAAGTAAAAGTCTATTGTATACAAAAACAGCGTCTGTATTATGTTAGCTGCCCTGGATGATTTACGCAGTTTAATCCATATTTTATTCCAAAAGACACTGGCCATGATGACGTAAAATCTCGTTCCCATGCCTCCTCTGTTTTAGATTTCTGCCTATCAATGTCCCTGCCCTGTAAATACCTATATATAATGGAAGCTTTGGGTGTAGTTTTTAACAAAGTGCAAAGTTGTGAAGGAGGATCTGACAAAGTGAAAGTAGTGGGTGTGGCGGATAATTGAGTGTATTTGTCCATCATGAGTAATCTATATTTGTGAATGCTCGAGGCTGGTAGATTGAATAATTGACTAAGTGAGGGAAAAGATAAAAAATGTAATTGTGAAAATAACTGATGAATCCATATTAAACCATTTTGTCGCCAAGTCTTCCAGTAGAAAGGTTTATTACGAATAGTCAGATTTTTGTTATGCCAAATTATGGAGTTGAGGAATGAATCCGTAATATTGTGTGTGGGAATAAATGTGGGTTCCAAAAGCTTAGAGGTCAGTTTGATTATGGGAGTGGACAAAGCCTGTGGTTTGCGTGAAAAGGAAAGGTATTCGTGAAAAGAGAAAGGGGATAAAAAGAAACGCTCAATTGTAGTCCATAAAGGGCAATCTTCTGTAGAATCAAGCAACCAAAGGGAGGCTTGACGTAGGAGGAAAGCTTTCTGATATGTCTGAAAATCGGGGAAGTTAACCCCACCTTCTATTTTAGGACGAATTAATTTAAATAAAGACATTCGGGATCTCTTATTATTCCATAGGAAGGGAGTGTGGAATTGATCTTCTTAAAAAATTTAGTAGGAATAGGGGCCGGAATATTAGAAATGGTGTATAAAATTATAGGCGACAACATCATCTTTATAGTGTCCAGGCGACCCCACCAGGATAAATAGAGGGGATGCCATTTAGCGGCTAAGTCCGAAACTTTTTGTATGCATTTGGTCATGCATAGTGCTACCGTGTCCGATATTGAAGAGGTAACATGTAGTCCTAGATATTTAATGTGATGAGGACTCCAGGTAAAGTTGGAAGCACCAAAATCTGATTTGAAAGTATACTTAGTTAAGGGCAAGATCTCACACTTATCGTTATTCAATTTATATCCGGAGATGCTAGAGTAAGCTTGTACCTCCGCCAAAAAGGCAGGGATTGAGTCACCTGGTTTGGACATAAAAAGCAGAATATCATCAGCATATGCTGCGTGTTTAATGTGAGAGTTTAATGATTGAAAACCATATAAATCAGGATTTTGACGTAATTTAGAGAGAAAAGGTTCCAAAGCCAGGTTAAAAAGGAAAGGGGAAAGAGGACATCCCTGACGCACTCCTCTCCCCAAATCAAAAAATGGGGAGATCAAGCCGTTGGCACATACAGCCGCACGAGGATTGGAGTAGAGAAGAGAAATCAGGGATGTAAATTTAGGGCCAAAGCCAAACCACTTGAGAGTATAAAACAAAAAAGTCCATTCAACTCTATCAAACGCCTTCTCGGCATCTAGTGCTATCGCTGCAAGGGAATGTTTTAAGTGGGAAGATTTAGATAAGACGTTAAAAAGAAGTCTCGTATTATCAGTTATGAATCTCCCCTTGACAAATCCAGATTGTTCTTTCCCCAATAAATCAGGTAAGTAGGAGTCTAATCGTATGGCTAATGCTTTGGAAAAAATTTTGTAGTCTATCTTAACCAAGGATATAGGCCTGTAATTTTTGCAGTATTTAGAATCTTTACCTTCTTTGGGAATAAGGCAAATATGAGCTTCTGAGAAAGAACCCGAGGAACTGCCTAATGTACTGAAAGAATTTAATAGGGAACGTAGTTTGGGCATTATGAGTTTAGAGAAGTGTTGGTAAAATTCTACGGTGAAACCATCCGGTCCCGGTGCTTTGTCCCTTTTTGACATGTTGAAGAGCATTTAATAATTCTTGGTATGTTAAATCGGACTCCAGGGAGGATAAGTTTGGCAAAGTGTTTTGAGGTTTTTGGATACCAGAGAAAAAGTGCAAAAGGGAACTATCAGAGGGTTGTGTTTCGGAAGCGTACAGGGACTTGTAAAAGAGAGAAAATTCATTTAAAATTTCAGTATCTTTAAATTTTAAGTCTGATCTATTGTCATAAATAGATTCAATATTCAGCTTATTGTGTTTAACTTTTAAATAACTAGCCAATAGTTTCCCAGCCTTATTTTTGCCCCCGTAAAATTTTGCGCTGGACTTTAACGGCTTCGCTGCGAGCGGAATTCCAGCCAGGTGCTGGACATTCCGATCGCGGGCGTGGTCGTGACGAGCTCAGCTCGTCATGCGCACACGCCCACCGTGAGGCATGACGAGCTGAGCTCGTCATGAGCAGGGAAGGGGTTAACAAGTATAATGAAGCATCCTCCGTTGACTTCTTATTAAATTGCATTTTGGCGTTTACAAGAGCTGTGAGGCAATCCTTCGAGTGTGAAGTGTAAAAAGAATGTTCCAGTCTTTTAATATCTTGAAGGAGATCTTTAGTTAATTTACGGGAAAGTTTTTGTTTCTTTGCAACAAAGCCGATTATGAAATCCCTCGCTGAGGCTTTGAAAGCATCCCATATAGTTGAAAATGGTATGGAATGGGTTTGATTCAACTAAAAAAACTCATCGAAGAAGGTAGTGAACAAGGCAATAAACTTTGGATCTAGAAGGAGGGCATTATTAAAGCGCCACCTTTTGGGACCTGTAACTTTAGGTAGAATATCAAGGCCAATTGAGACAGGGCGTGATCTGACAGTAAGATGGGACCAATCTCTGCATTTGTAAGAGTTTGTGATATGTTGTGAGAGACAAATATATAATCAATCCTTCATTGAGTTTGATGGGAAGGGAGTAAAAAGTGTACTCTCTGGTAGTCGGATTACAAAGACGCCAAGCATCCAGGAGTTTATGTTGGTTGATAACATGCACAAAAGACCTATGGGGCTTGTTGGGAACGAAGGAAACTTTGGAATTTCTGTCAATAAACGGATCAAAGGTCTGATTACAATCACCTGCCAAAATGAAATTATCCTCCATGTGTTGAGTGATTTGCTTAGCCAGTGTGGGCCAAAAGGAGGGTTCTCCACATGTAGGGGCATAGACATTAAGAAGAGAAATTGGAACACCCTTCAAAGATAATTTAACATTCAACCATCTACCATCAGCATCTGAATCCTGGGACACAAATGCAAACGAAAGGGATTTACGGCAAAGTATCATTACTCCGTTATGTTTGCCATCACCAGGGGAAAGAAGACCTCCCCCACCCAACCCCTTCTCAGCTTTAATGATTCAACATCCGAGAGGTGGGTTTCTTGCAAGAATACAATATCAGCTTTTAATTTGGCTAAGTAGGTCAGAATTCTTTGCCTTTTGATGGGAGAATTTAATCCCCTAACGTTCCAAGTGATCAATTTTAATGACATAAGTAATTAAAAACAATTTGTACTGAAATTGTGAAACAAAAGTCCAATTCATTATAGTAGCAATATAAAATGTGAAAGAGGCAGAACAGGAAAGGAGCGATTAATTCAACTTCAAACTTAAGAAAAATAGACATATTGAATAGCCAAAGCGTGAAGTACAAGAAATTGACGATAGATGTGAAAGTGTTCATGAATTAATGTTGAGTGTGGAAGTTTGCGGGGTTTCAGGAGAATCTTGTGGTAATCCCTATGTGCCAGGTGACAATATTGTCTGAGAAAGCACAAACAAGCTAGAGAAACCACATTGTATTATAGGCTTGGACAAGTGTGGCGTCAAGATGTTGGTGGATTCTGGAAGCCTGTACACACTACTGTCTAAGGAAATATTTTGCAAAACATGGAGGGGAGAAGAATCTTTGTGGGATAAGTCTGACATAAAAGCTGCTGGATACGGTGGGAAGATTATAGAGATTTTGGGAATGAGATGGATGGTGATCAACTTTAATGGGAAGAGGGTATATGACCAAGTGTACTTAACTGAACAAGGCTCAGGCTTATTAGGCTGGCGTCACCAGAAGGACATCAACATCATTTTGAATCCCACTACCACTGAAACAGTCATGACTACGATTGTGCATGATATTGATGCGTATGAGGCAGCCGTGATGGAAAAATATCCTCCGGTTTTCTCTGAAAGTTTGGGGAAGCTTAAAGATTTTTCTCACAGACTCATCCTGAAAAAAAATACTGTGCTAGTTGTGCACAAAGTTAGGAATGTGCCACATCTAATTAAAGGACCTCTCCAAGAGGAGCTCAAGAAGGTATTAGCGCAAGGAATAATAGAACCTATTGAGGCCTCTGAATGGCTGGCACCCATCGTAGTCGCACCCAAGGATGGGGGAAAAATGTGTCTATGTGTCGACTTGCGTGAGTTGAACAAACATATTTGGGTTGATAGGCAACCCCTACCCAATATCTCTGAAATGTTGACAGCTATGGGTGGGGCGGGAGTATTTAGCGTGATTGACATGTCAGCAGCATATCATCAGATCGATCTGCATAAAGATTCTAGACATCTCACGTCGTTTGTGACACGGGTGGGAGCATTTAGTTATTATAGGATGCAGTTTGGCTTGGCATCTGCCTCAGAGGTGTTCCAGAGAGTCATGCAACAGATATTTGAGGGATTGAAAGATGTTCTCTGTTTCCAAGATGATGTGTTGGTTGTAGGAAGGAATGGTATGCATCATGATGAGGTGATGAATGAGGTGTTGAGGAGGATGGAGAGTCATAGTCTAACAATAAAGAAGGAGAAATGCCAATTGAGAAAGGATTGTGTGACATATTTGGGGCACGAAATATCTAAGGGTGAGATCAAACCGAAGAACAGTATTGTCTCTGCTGTGAAGGAAGCTCCTACTCCTCTTACCAAGGAGCAAATAAAAACCTTCCTTGGTTTAGCAGAATATTGTTCTATGTTTGTGGGAGGTTTCACTGAGATTGTAGAACCGTTGAGATTACTGATGAAGAGAAGCTCTGTGTTTGAATGGGATGAGACTTGCAATGAGGCGTTCAATAAGGTGAAGACCTGTATACTTCATGCCCAGATCCTTGGTCACTTTGACGTCAGAGCCAAAACCTTTATTACTACTGATGCTTGTGCTGTTGGGATTGGAGCTGTGCTAACCCAGGTATATGATGGTCAAGAAAGAATCATAGGGTTTGCGTCCAAGAGACTTCGTGACGCAGAAATTTCCTATTCAGTTATTGAGAAGAAAGCTCTGGCGTGTTGTTGGGGCATAAAACACTTCAGGTACTTTGTTTGGGGTCTACCTTTCAAGGTCCGTACTGATCACAAGCCCCTTATTCATTTGTTTACGGGAGGGCTGTGTTTAGAAGTTAGTGTGACCCCCAGGATCTCCAGGTGGATGTTATCAGTTATGGAGAACAATTTTGAATTAGAATATGTGAAAGGTTTAAAGAACGGGGTGGCTGATTATTTGTCTAGGATGCCAGTAGATGAAATTGAATTGGAGGTGGATGAAGAAATTGGCGTTTTGGGGAGCGGAAGAGAGGAGTTGGCTCTTGACAAAATGGAGTGGGCAGCTGCCATGTCGGAAGATGAGGTCTTACAGCATGTTATGAGGTGTGTATCTGACGGCTGGCGAAAGGATCGGGTGGAGGATGTCCGCTTTGAGGGTTATCGCCATGTGGAGGCTGAGTTAAGTGTATGTGATGGGAGATTGTTGAGGAGGAGTCAATTTGTGCCACCGGTGGGACTCAGGAAGAGAATTTTCGACATTGCACATGAAGGTCACCTGGATAGGAACATGACTAAAAGACGGATACAACAGTCTTTCTGGTGGCCGGGCTTGGACAGTGACATCGATGTGGTTGTGAGGGAGTGCTGTGCATGTGCGAACAGTGATAAGACTAAAATTGTGAGACAACCCCCCCTGGCTTGTGTGGCCCTTCCCAAGCAGCCTTGGGAGAGGGTAGCAATTGATTTTTTGGGCCCAGTATCCAAACTTGGGTCACGTAGCAGATTTGTGATGGTTCTGGTGGATTACCATTCCAAGTGGTTTGTTATTGAAACCACCGATTGCATTGACACGGAGAAGGTAGTGGGGTTTTTGGAGAGGGTGTTTATGAACGAAGGCATTCCGAAGACTCTAGTATCTGACAATAATGTATAATTGGTATCGAGGAGAATGAAGGATTTCCTGTGCAAACTGGGGATCAAGCATGAAAGGGTGGCTTTGTTCAGGCCTCAAGCCAATGGATTAGTTGAGAGAATTAACTGCTTGATAATGGACAACATACAACTCGCACTCTCGAATGGGCTGTCCTGGTTTGAAGAGTTGAAGAAATTGGTGTGGTCATATAGGGTGACGCCACATACTGTGACTGGAGTGTCACCCTTCATTTCTCTCAAGGGGCGGGAGCCGGGTGTGAAGGAGGTTCCAGGTTGGTTAAAAGATAAAGATTGCGTGTGGGTCGATCGTGCTGCTGTAGAAAGTGATGTGACTCAGAAGCAACGGGTTGCAATGGAGCATTATAATGTCAGGAAAGGTGTCAAGGTGCCTGACATTAAGGAGGGTGATTGGGTTGCGACTAGAAGGAGTGGAGTAGTCATCAAGGCTGAAAGCAAATTTTCTAAACCAGTGCAAGTGAAAGCAGTGAAGAAAAAATGTTCTAATTTTAGCTGATGGTTCTGCTTGGAGTGTGGGGAATGTCTGTAAATGTCATGCTCCCCAGCCAATTCCTGGCGACTGATGTATTGTTTTGGTGGCTGATGTCTTACTCCCCAACCAATTCCTCATGCTTATTTCAACATGTCAGTTTATGTGTTGTAAGAGACTGATATTTTTGTTTATTGTGTATAAGGGGGAGGATGTGTAGAGCTGTCTTGAATCCTGAGGATGGAACTTGGAACTATGGGTGATGGGTGGAATGTTGCTCTTTGAATGTGAAGGGAGGTTGGAGCTCAGAAGCTGGGAGAGCAAGCTGGAGGTACTTGTGGATGTATCTTGAACTGAATAAAGATAACGTTTTGTGCTACACCGCTGTTGGAGTGGATCTTTACAATAACCACACTATATATATATCTATATATATATATATTTATTTTTACAGTTTTATATAGCGCGAACTCGACCCGAAGGTATTGGAGCAGTTTACATGAGCACCACTTACATAACACTAAGACACATTCATTTTTTGGTAGGCGCAGGGAAATTGAGTGGTTTGCCCGGAATCACAGGATGTTGAGCCGACACCCATACTCAAACCTGGTTCCCCAGCTCCAGAGTCAGCAGCTCTGGCCGTTACGCCACATCCTCTCCCAATATGGGCTGATCTCCACTCTGTCCACCCCTGGCCTACTCAAAATGGCAGCTGGCGTATCAAGTTCTGGAATACTCCAGGGCTTATCTTCACTACTACACAGAAAAGCAGCAGGCGATGCTTCACAAATCCGCATATGTGGCATTTATTAAAGTTTTCCCCCTCAGTTTTGATGTTTGGGGCACTCTGGGGGATGCTGATTACGGGAGTCAGGAGCGGAGTGCTAAAACTCAGGCTCGCTTCATTTGACCACTGGCCACCAAATTTGCATCTTTAAATGTAAGGGTTGTTCTCTTATCCAAAGGGTACTCCTTTCACGAAAATTTTAAAAATACACGGATCATAAATGAATGAGTCTTTGTGATCCAATGTAAAGAGGAAAAGCAAGTCCCCCTTATTGTAACATTTCAACCAGTCTGCAGTTTCATTTGAGAGTACAAGACATATATGTGTAATGAAAATAAATATGGTGCTATTTAGAGCAAGTTTACTAAATAAGCTACCTGCCACGCAGTCTGTCTCCTCACTGTAGTTTCATCTAGTGCGTTAGCGCACTACTCTAACTCGTTTCGGTGGGGTGGGGGGGCTGAGGGTGACAGTAGACTTGGAGCAACTGTCATCATTGGTGCATTGCAACTGTTGTTACTAAAGTACTACCTGTGAAAGAAGTGTTTAATGTTTAATTTCATGGTTACACATTTGTTTAACAGTACGATCATGTTACAAGTGCACTAGGTTAGTTCCCTTCCATTTGTGGTGCTTTGCAGCAGTTTTAAGATCTTCTTCGCGTTTCCCACTGCTCAAATGGGTGTAATTTCTAATATTCATATGTTTCCCTCGTCTTCATTACTTGATTTTGCTTACGAGAAAGTGTCACTCATAGTTGTTGAAATGTTACTGATAATTACACCGAAATTATGAAAATGTCACATAGAAATATGAAACTTAGGCAGCTATGCAGGGCTACTGAAATTATGCGGCTGGGTAATACCAAATTATATCCTAGTGTTGACTAAATGATGCAGCAATAAAAGACAAATAACGCAGCATAATGTGGCACATTTTGTGATAGTATTACTTCATTATTCTGACATTTTTACGTATTAACACTGACTGGGCAAAGGTTTGACATCAGAATCAGTTTAACTCCTCTGTACATCTATCAGCAACTGAGAGGTGAGCAGATACTCTTGGAAAGGGCCCTCCACTGGTTGGCAACACGTGTGGCAACATTTTAAATAACTTATGATCCATTTGAGGTAAAAACAATTTTTTTGTTAAAATCTCCAAATTATGCAACAGATGATGGATTTTGCTGCAACTGCAGCAAATCCATAATTATTCGGAAAATGCTGCAGTTCAGAATCGTATAATTTAATTGTCACTGCGCATACTCAATAAAAAATAATTACTATACAATGTTTTCTCTAATCCAACTTAAAAAGACATATTTTATTGACTAAAGAGAAAGGCTCAGTAGGAATCGTGGAATTAAAATTTTGCATTATGAATGTATGCAGATTTCTGTTGCAAATGCATTTTTTAATATTTATTATTCTTTAAGCAAAAGTAAAAAGAGTCATGTTTGACAGCGAAATGTACATAATCCAAGTAAGCCTCCATTGACATTGACAAAAGCACAGTCAAACACAGTCAAAGTTTGTTGGACACCCCATTAAGAAATATTATGTTTGCCATTTAATTATATTCCAACAACAAAAGGGAATGTATGCAATGCTTGAAAAACTCTTAGCCACTGGCTGACCAATGCTGATTTGAATACATTAGTTTCCTGTCTGAAGTGGCAGAGTGAGCCAAAAAGTGATAGAACAGAATGTGCCCCTGAGTGATTACCAGTCGCTGAGATTAATTTTTCACATTCCATCCAGCGCTTATTTGCTATTCTCATTGTGAGGCCCTAGAGTAACAGCTGCCCCCAGATGTTGGTCCCACAACTCACTATAGCATAGGACTCAAACTGCACCTCCCTGATGACGCCTCACAATGCCGAAACCAGTCTGGGCTGGCTGGCTTTTTTCCCCATCAAGAGTGGAAGTTGCCTAGCAGTTCAGGCTAAACTGTTCTTATTGGAGCAAGATGATTTGCCAATGGTTTCTTCTTATTTAGAATAGCACAGTGAGCAAAATGTTTTTATTATGGTTCATATATTTGCACAAGTACGTCCAAATCCTTAATATTTATTGACCTGTCAATCACCATGTGTTGCAACCACAGAGTCCATCAGCAGCAGTCCTCCAGCTGCACAAAGGTCAGAATCCGTTGGGTGGCCCTAAAGGGTCTCAGGATTTTCCCACAATTCTATCATATAGGTATGCCAGTTTCAAAATGGAAAGCTGGCAGTACTTGGATCTCTCGAAAGCTGCGTGGACTGGGTGCAAAAACAGGTCAATGCTTAGTGAGTGTCTTACTTTAGGTGCATTTGCTCACATACCAGGTCATGCAATGGCAAATCGCAAAGCGAAGGTTCCTGTATTTACGTATGGAAACCGACTGGTTTCGGAAAACATAGTATGGAAAGACCTCTTGTGCAAAACCATAAACTCCAACCTATAGCCTGCCACGGTCGTGATCTTAGTAAATATCTCCCAACAAGAATGTTGACCTGCATTTAATTCCTAAATCCACCTAAGCTCATTCCCCATACATTTTAGGACTGGGTTAATTAGCCTATTGGCAAGCTCTGTAAAGTTGACCTCTGACATCTACAGGCATATGTCTGGACATTTCTCTTGCTTCATTTTTCACCCTGCACAGGTCAGTACCTTGGTATATGCACGTGAGAGGTGTGCTATTGAAAACAGTACAAAGCACAGTGACACAGACTGGCCATAGGATGTTCCTATAGATTAATCCACATATCATACGTTTGTTCAGCTTTATGCACTAAACTGTGATGCGTCAATTCTGCACCCGCAATTTGCAATGGTATAAGATGTGGTATTTTGAAGATGCAGTTTAGTACAACGTTCTGATGTTCTTGCTTTTGCACCTCAGAATGGGAATGTGTGTTTTATCCCATTCTTAGGTGCTGTTGTGCTATTTCCTTGATTTACTCCAGGCTATCCCTGAAAATAATTGTGCAGGCAGATTCCCTTGGGCCGCATTTGTGGCAAATGTGTAATCCCAATTTGGGAGTAATAAGGACATAATAATAGCCAAGATTGCTTCAAATTTTCAATTTCACTATGGGAACACAAATTAGTGGGCTCAGACCATCTCACTATGTTACCAATTCACCATTCTCGCCCTGATCGAGCAAGCATGCAACTTGTTCTCAGATAGGACGGGACCATCATCCGAACGAGAAGTACCTGGAGATGATATTTTGTAGACAGACTTTGTCTTGGTTCAGCCTCAGACAACTGATCCCCCGTCCTGCAAGCCCTCAGGTGCTATTTAGTGGTATGAGGAACTTCTCAACAAATTGTCTCTCAATACTGATTCAGTGTAATTAGGGGATGAAAAATAAACTTTCAAATTAGTTGGAAGAAACAAAAATAAATTGACCAGACACAAATTTACAGGGACACTCTGACTTGCGTTTGGCTTGCATTAGTTTGATCATCCAGCGTAGATGCTTGTAGTAATTGTCAATCCGCATTACCTCTTGGTTTGCATCTCTGTATCACACAGCCTCTGCTTTATGGTCTTTGAATGAGTTGCCAAAAAGTAGAATCATCTAATTCTCCTTCGTGCATTTAGACAAGCGACTCATTGGCCCAATGTCAAGGCAATTAATTATAATGATTGCTATGCCCTTAAGATGTTGGACAGACTGGACTCCTGCTTTCATTAGATTCCGTAGAAGACAGAACCACTGCGTTACTCTCGCACGCGGTAACGAGTGTTGATCAAAGTGGAGAACATCAGACTATTGAGAAGCTTTCTCTAAAAACTTCTCTCAGGTAATTTAAGAAACTGAAACACAAAATGGTGATCTCCACCAAGGGAAGCTGATCTCAAATGCCAATTAAGGCATTGTTTTAAAACTAGAAATAACTAGGCGCGCAAAGAGTGCCGCTCATGCCCTCCGCCCCCGTTGACATTCTAAGCATGCCTAATACGGTTAAAATGCAAAGCATCTGTAATCTACATATTCATGCCATCAACATTCTAAAATAGTATTATCTATTGAAATGCATAAAAGCATCTGAAACCCACAGACTCAGACAATTGCAGGGGGAGATATTTCAGATCCGAGATGGAGATGTGCTGCAGGAGAATGACTATTAAATGGCAAGGTGTAGTGGGGGCACCTTTGGGGTAGCCTCCTGCCTGAGGAAGCCTTTGATTGAGTTTGTGCAGATCATAACCTGCTTTTCTAAAAGGATATGTAGCATTTAAAATTCAAAAGACGACTAGAGGTTACACAGATTATTTTTGTTGTTTTTGATGGAAATAAACTTTCGGGAAGATTGTGGAAAACGAAATCCAACCAGAACAAATTCTCTGTTGCTGCAGATTTGTTCCAACATTCTAAAGTGAGACATCTGTGCCACCCTCCATATTTGCCTGCAAAGCCACCACATTGGTTGAGTTTGCCAGTTTTTAATCCTTCTGCGTGGTCCTGAATGGCATATTGTTTGTTTCCTTTGAGCAATCTTCAGCTCGGAGGTGGGGGGTAAACCAGGATGTGTGCATTACACAATTGAGACTTGCCCTGGAGAAGATCACATAGGGGCAATTCACAACGTGTATTGCATATGTAAATTGAATTTATTTGAAAGAAAATAGATCTAGTAGCACAAAACCCATAATCTTAAATCACGGGTTCAGGAGGATCAGATCTTCCAACCCAGAGATTTGCTGGGATTGACAATTCGCTAGTTTATCAGCATGCCTGTTGGAGTTAATGAACACACACACACTCCCAAAATTGTTTGCATTGTCAAACCTATCACGGTTTGTTTCTCAACATAGTGATTGCATGTTATACCCCCTGTAAAAGGCAGGAACGGCAGGCTATCCAGAATGGCTTGCCCTTTGGCACCCCAGCCATATCCGTTGAACCCACTGCCCCCATCCACTCCACATCCCCCTACCACAGGGAACAAAGTAGAGGCAGGAAAAGTGAACAGGGCTCTAAAAACTCCCTTTATTATCCGTACTTTCCTGAAGCACTTGAGCAGCAACAGGGAGACTCATGAGAGGATAAGGATGGGCATTCTGGTCCACCCAGTGATGTCATTGGAGAGTCCAAGGAGGCAGGATATCACTTCCATAAGCATTTTTGGATATCACAAGTGCATGGGAGGGCGTGACTTAAGGGTCAAGCAAAGGTGAAGAGGGACAGGAGAAAGCCTCTGACCTTCCAGGAATACCATGGGCCATGTGCACCCACCAGCTAGGAATGTACTGGACACATTAGGTGGTGTTCCAGACACAAGGTGTTGGTGCCAACTCTTTGCAGTATTGCCACTCAGTTACTGGACAAAGTGCAAGGTGTAATGTACCTGGAGTACATGATGGCGAATACCTCTGCATAAGAACAGAAAGCAATTCTTTGGAATACCACAATCGACACGTTGTACCCCAGGGCACATAAGCTGGCAGCTAAAGAGAAATAGCCAACCACTAAAGAACAACATAGGCAGCCTCAGTGTAAACATTGTGGGCTCCAGTCACAAAGCTATTTGCATGTGTAGGTTTAGCTTACACTTGCAAAGAGCATTTTTACAAGAGCAAAACCCCCTTTTGAATCCTGAAAATTTAGCTTTACACTAGTTTAAGGATTTATTTACTCACAAGAAGGACTTCCTGTGAGTTAATCTAGTCATAGGGTGGAGGGAAGGGAAGGAGTGGGCGTTTCAGGGAAGGAATGCCCTGTGAGTTTGTGCACACTCATGAACTTCTATATTTTGAGTATTCATAAACTCCTCACTAACCCTTTCCTACCTAAGAATTGTAAGAAATGACTTGTTAGCAGAGCAAATGTAAATACCTTTCCAGCACTGGCGGCCCTCGCGGGGCAGCACCTGCAGTCCGTGCTGCACTTCTTCAAGCAGGGCGCTTCACAATAGTGTTGTTGCGTGGCTAAATCCAGCGCCATTCTAGAAGGAGGATGTGTTTGGGAAGAGCCGTGACAGGACATTATTTTTCCTTACTGAGTGTCTTTAGACGTGTCTATCTGTTGCTGCTCGCACTGTTCTGGTAAATGGCGCCCATTGCAAGTTTCCTAAGGAGTGTTTCTTTAGACGCGTCTAACTGTTGCTGCTCGCACTGTTCTGGTAAATGGCGCCCATTGAAGGTTTCCTAAGGAGTGTTTCTTTAGATGCGTCTAACTGTTGCTGCTCGCACTGTTCTGGTAAATGGCGCCCATTGAAGGTTTCCTAAGGAGTGTATCTTTAGATGCATCTAATTGTTGCTGCTCGCATTGTTCTGGTAAATTACTCCCATTGCAAGTTTCCTAAAGGAGTGTTTCTTTAGATGCGTCTAACTGTTGCTGCTCGCGCTGTTCTGGTAAATTACTCCCATTGCAAGTTTCCTAAAGGAGTGTTTCTTTAGATGCGTCTAACTGTTGCTGCTCGCACTGTTCTGGTAAATGGCGCCCATTGAAGGTTTCCTAAGGAGTGTTTCTTTAGATGCGTCTAACTGTTGCTGCTCGCACTGTTCTGGTAAATGGCGCCCATTGAAGGTTTCCTAAGGAGTGTTTCTTTAGATGCGTCTATCTGTTGCTGCTCGCACTGTTCTGGTAAATGGCGCCCATTGAAGGTTTCCTAAGGAGTGTTTCTTTAGATGCGTCTAACTGTTGCTGCTCGCGCTGTTCTGGTAAATGGCGCCCATTGAAGGTTTCCTAAGGAGTGTATCTTTAGATGCATCTAACTGTTGATGCTCGCACTGTTCTGGTAAATTACTCCCATTGCAAGTTCCCTAAAGGTGTGTTTCTTTAGATGCGTCTAACTGTTGCTGCTCGCGCTGTTCTGGTAAATGGCGCCCATTGAAGGTTTCCTAAGGAGTGTATCTTTAGATGCATCTAACTGTTGCTGCTCGCACTGTTCTGGTAAATTACTCCCATTGCAAGTTTCCTAAGGAGTGTTTCTTTAGACGCGTCTAACTGTTGCTGCTCGCGCTGTTCTGGTAAATGACGCCCATTGCAGGTTTCCTAAGGGGTGTTTCTTTAGACGCGTCTAACTGTTGCTGCTCGCGCTGTTCTGGTAAATTACTCCCATTGCAAGTTTCCTAAGGAGTGTTTCTTTAGACGCGTCTAACTGTTGCTGCTCGCACTGTTCTGGTAAATGACGCCCATTGCAGGTTTCCTAAGGGGTATTAAGGTTAGCCGATTTACAGTACGATCCGTGCAATTGCATCCGCAAGGGATCTCTGCCCTCTCACCCCCTGGTCTGTTTAAACCTTCATTGTCTTCAAGAAAAAAGGCAAGAAAGCCAGAAACGAACTTTTATTTTTCATTTCACAGCTCTGCACATTGGCAGAAGGACAGAGGCTACCGTCATCTATTTTTGTTTTCTTCAACCAATGGAGCGTTGCATTGTGGGGCTTGTAGTTTTGCTTTTAACAGTTTCCTCCTGGGCTGAAAACCATAGCATACAAAGGGCTGTTGGCTACAATTCCACAATTGGCTACTAGTCAGCTATGATTTAAAAAGTATACTAAGTCGTCAGCTATGTTTTCAAATTTTACAAAGTCGACTACTCCATTTCTAAAACAATGTTTGTTTCACGTGTAAATTCAAAAGTAAACTCTGCTTGCATATTAAGTGAGGGTTCCCTCTTTCACTAACATCATGTATTAAAACAAGCAATAGCAATATGGATCTTTTTTTTTCTTTTGTGTAGTTTCTTAACACAATAAAGATACAACATGGATAGGAGCAGCGCAGCCGTCTCTAACACAAATAGTAAGTTAAGGACATGTGGCAGTAGTACAAGGAACATTACTCGAGTCTCTCACACACACCGGATACGTACAAGACAGGTGGCTAATACACTAAAAAGTGAGTAAGAAGCGTTAAAGGACTGTTGTACAATTTCCATAAACATACAAGAAATACAAAACATCTGGAAGAAACAGCCAAACCTCTTAAGGAATTAACATACATTCATGTACTCATACGGGATGATAAACACTCGCCTACCTTGTGTGATACTCTTCAGCAGTGGTCTCCATATCTCGCACTGGGAAGCATTTACAAGTACTAATGTTCACTGTTTGTGCAGTCTTCTAGCTCTGGGATCCCTAGTTAGGGTACGGTTATGTCACGTATGTCAACATTTATGTTCTCACTTTGTTACACTGTTAGACTTATATTAAATTTGTATGTGGGCGAGCTAGAAAGAGAGCTTACTAGTGTGTCTCTACCACAAGACTAAAAACAGGAGGGAAGAGCCAACAAACCTTACTTCTTTTTCCCATCAACGTATTATGGTGCTCGAATATTGCCCCTATGGAGCCAGGCGTCTTCCCCAGTAATTTAGGTATCTCACATCAAGTATTGTTAACGGCCCCTGCTTCATAAGGCATGTTCACCAGCCGCGGAAAGAGGGTGGGGCGGCTGTCAGAATTTGCAGCATGTTTGACAGCGTGTCTGTAAATAGTAGCCTGGGCTATGAAACGGGCCATACCCACGGTGTCAAGCCACACTTGCAGCTAACTGGGTGTGGGAAACGGGAGTGCATAGGCCTTGAGATCATGAACTATGTGTTCACCACCAAAGCATCTCCTGCCTTGTACCTTAATTCTGAGCAGCCCCGCCTGTATTGCATCCTGTCTGGAAAACAAGTGCAGTGGAGGCCGAGGAGAGCAGCTCCTAGGACATCCTGGACCCCCTAACCTGCTGCAAGTGTCGCTGGCCGCCACTGTATTTAGAGCTGAGATGTGAATTGTTACATAAAAAAGTGTATTTTGGATTGTTTCACTTTAGTACCCTAGTTACATCACTGCACAGAGTGGCCTGTATTAGAACTAGCGAACCACACCCTTTCTGCCGTGGCAGTTAAATTAATGACTCGAGCGGCAAGGGTCACACTGTTTGGTCAAGCTTGGAAGCCAGGATTGAAACCAGGTTTCCCGATTAGCATTGTGCAGTTCAGATCCTGGATTGGTATTACATTTGTCCCCGCTTACTTTCTGCACTAATGACAATTGTTTTAGTCAATGAATTTAATTTAGTTACACGCACAGATACTTTGGAAAGAACTGTCCCAGCAATGGAAGCGAGGGTAAGATAACTAGGGCTGGGCGGAATTTGCGTAGTCGCGCTACGCAAAGCTCCGCGAAACGGTAAAAAATCTCCGCGAGCACGCAGAGTTCCGCGAATGCGCGGAATTGCTTGTTCCGCCCGTTCGCGATGCTTTTTTCCTGTTCGCGAACGCTGTTTGCGTGCTCGGGGGGAAATATCTCGCGAACACGCATTTTGAAAGCGTGAACAAGCAAAAAATTCCGCGAAGACGCGGATCGCGGAATTTTGGGCAATTCCGCGTTCTCCGCGGAACGCGAAATGACCCAAATTCCGCGAGCGGAACGGAATTTACCGCCCAGGCCTAAAGATAACCCAAGAGGCAAGTCTGCTGTCTAGTGCCACCTATACAAGGCCTTTATTGTTGCTATTAATGAAGCAACATTATGGTCTATTATGCCATATACGATTGAGGTTTTTGTACAGTGCACGTTCTGAACTGAATTATTTCAGGGTGCTCTCAAATGTGATGATCACAGTAAAGCAGGCAAAGGGAAGAAAAGTATTTGCTCATTGTTAGAAAACGTGGCATTATCTGTGAGGCATGCACAAATAATATGACTTCATTTGTCCTTCACTGGGAACCAAACACCCCATTGTAGCGCTTGACTCTCAGAGGGTAGTGTTGCAGAGCAGTCTAAGGCTTACTCAAGGGAGGTGGTGTGGGCTAGTAATCGCCATTTACCAGTACGCATAAATACCACTCAATAATTGATTGTCCAGTCTGTACTTTGCTTTATAAAAGGAAGAGTACATTTATTAAACACACACACTACTCAATACTATGCAACAATTTACAAATATACATAAGCTGTTGGAATTACTTTGTGACATTGCATAACATTCCCACCCCTCCCACAGGGGGGTGGGGCCTAGTACCACCCCTCCCATGTATGCACATCATCTTGCCCCCAATGCAGTAGGTTGACCATAACCTGGAGTGAGGGCCTTGCCTGCTGGCACCATCCCAGTGGCGACCCGCCCCCTTTATCTCAACAAGCATTTATAAAGAGCACACCTGCCATGGTGACATATAACCCTGACTGATCATCTCATACGGACCATACAGTATACACCTCTCCTTCTTAGGGGCTAACAGTCTGGGTTGTTCACCTAACGCAGCAGCAGGAATACATGTTTAGGCATCACTTAAAATGACAGTACTTATCATAGCTGATAATAGCGCATTGCAATAATTACACCTGTGACTTCCAGTCTCAAAAAGAAACAATATCATGTAAATGCACCATTGTGCAATTTCACCTCTCCACCTCTAGGGGGGCCACCTCAGTGACCATCCAGGTTTAACCTCACACTCTCTAGTGAAGGCTCAAGTGTCAACTTCCCGCTGCAGAACAAAAGTTCCAGCATTGATTTTGCTTTAAAAACCATGGCTAACCCTTGAGGGGTACTTTCTTGTAAGTCCCCCAGAGACTGAGGGTGGGACTTTTCATCTTCATGCAGGGAGAGACTGCGTTACTCCTGCAGCTCCCCCGGCACTTTTGCAGGCATTTTGTAGTGACCCTATCCACCTGGGGCCACCACAAGCCGAGAACCAGCTGCTTTCCCTTGCAGGCCGGTCCGGGCCTGCAAGGCATTATGGGGCGCTTTCATCAGCTCGTGCATAGCAGCGGCTCCCTCGCTGCTCAGGGAGAGCCGCGCTGCCCTCGGTGGCGGCCTCCGGCCGCTTCTGATCCTCGTGGGGGGGCCCGGTCCCACCCGGATCCCCAGGTGAGTTATTGCAGCTCGGGGAGCCCACCCCCGGCTGCTCCTATCGCCTCTCTCCTCTTCGCGGGGGCCCGGTCCCACCCGGGCACCCCGCATGGCAGGATCGTTGGAGGACAGCGCGGGGAGCCCACCCCCGGCTGCCCTCGCTGGCTCCCCACCTGGCCAGCACTCTCGCGTGCTGCCGCGGGAGCCGGCACCTCTGTTCTGGTCTGCCCGCTCCTGCGGGCAGACACGGCGGCTGCCGCTGGTCCGGCCGGACCTCGGGGGAGTGCGACGGCCCTCCCCCCGCCTTCCCGCAGCTGCAGGGGAGTGCGGCGGCACTCCCTCTTCCTTCACGCTGGGGCCCGGAGATGGGGTCCCGGGCCCCTTCCACCTTTCCCAGGGGGGCACGACGGCGTTCCCCTGCCTCCATTTTCGTTGGGGGCCAGAGTGGGCTCCTGGCACCCCACTTGGTCAGTTTCACGGGGAGCGCGACGGCGCTCCCCGACTTAGCTTCTTCAATTGGGGGGGGCGCAACGGCGCTCCCCAACTTCGGCGGGGCCCGGAGTTGGGATCCCGGGCCCCAGACACATCTCCGCTGGGAGCGCAACGGCGCTCCCCTCCCTCCATTGTCACTGGTGGCCAGGGTGGGCTCCTGGCACCCCTTTTGGTCCTCTTCACGGGGAGCGTGATGGCGCTCCCTGACTTTGCTTCTTGTGGGGGCAGCCCCCGGGACCTGACCCACCCCGGGGGCACATCTTGGACCGGCGGCGGAGCCCCACGCGCTTCGTCGTCGGTTCTCTTTGAGGTCAAAGGTCGCCTACCTCCTGGGGGGCATATCTCGGCCACCAGGTGGCCGATTTGCACCATTTTGGCCTCTTCTTGCTCCTGTTGGCGCGCCCCAGCCACTGGGAGCACTTTCTTTCGCCCTCCTGGTCTCAAGGAGGGTGAACTCGGACGGGAGCTGTCTTCACTGGCTCCCTGCGCCAGCCTTTCACCTGGCTCTCCTCCTGGGCCTCTCTTGTCCTTGCGCAGAGGCCCAGGCTCCTGCGCACTGGTCCTGTACTCCCCTTTTGGCACAATTCAGGGTCCTGGGGGTTCCTCCTTCCAACTGCCCATGGCGCCAGGCTCCAGCACCAGTCTTCCTCAGCAGACCACACCCAAGAGAGAGCTCCTCTTCCTGTGCAAGATCTTTTAAAAGAATTTGGAGGGGGCTGGCAGGGGGCTCCGCTGACCTATCCTGCAGCGACACATCACCTCTCTGCCCCTGCTCCCTCGTTCCTGCCCAGGCCTCTGGGATAGTTCAAAAATGGCGTCGTCCAGGGGTCTCATGCCACATGGTCTCTGAAAAGCCCCCTTCCCCCCTTGCTGCCTCCTCTCCAGAGCAGCTTGGTGCCTGGCACCAGGTGACAGCTGCTGATGGATAACCTGCAGCTCCACACACCATCTCTCCCTTTTGGAGAGGAGACCTTAGCCCTTGGAATGCTTGCTGTGAAGGGCTAGGCCTCTTATGCTTCAGTTTGGGGAGGAAGGTCATTAATCCAGCCTGGCAGGGTCAGATCCAGCCAGGCCCTGGTTATGGGCTGAGTCAGATGAATATGACATTTCTGGATGACCCATAAGCTTTACAGATATGGCTTTGGACTCAGCAGAATACTTATTTTCACACAAGTTACAGGGTACTTTGGTGCGTGTCTGGAATTTGTAGGCCCTAGGGAAGTGAAACTACCCCATGTGATCCCCATCCTCATAGGAGAATAATGGAGTGTTCCTTCAGTGAAACCAGTAAAGCACACTGACTTTCCCTCACATGTTTCTTCCCATAGTATCAATCCTATTCCATGCCACCACCCACCTCTGCATAATTCCTGCCACACCATTCTATCGGTACCTGCTCCTTGGCTGCGCACACCAGGAATCTCCCCTGCGCAGCCCCTACACGTGTGCACACGCATGTACACACGTGTCAGCATGTAACCAGCCCGGTGCCCCTTACTCCGGCTGCAGCGCAGCAGCCTACTCTCACCAGGGGGACACCGGTAAAATCCACATGCAGTCTCTTTCATCATGAGTTCACTGTGGGTGAGTCCCAACTTATGAGGCTCTCCCACAGTAAAAGCGCAACAATTAGGTGTTCAAAAAGCGAAAAATCCGGGCGGCTCAGATGTGTCAGAACCACCTTCTAACACTCATGATCACACCGTTTGGACAAGTTGGGAAACTGTGACTGAAACAAAAGTTTCTGGGTAGAGTGTTTGCATTGGATCCAACCAAAGTTTCTGACTAGCCTGGGCAAAAGAGATGTTAGTGTTTTACAACACGGTATCTTGAATACAACATTTTTCAAGTTATATTATGCTGTACCTTGTTGATGGACAGTCATACCGTGCAAATCATCCATAAGAGGCTTCTTTGCACTGTCGAAAAACTGAACACATTTATTGCTATAATAACCATAAAACTCAACATCCAATTGGCAAATTCAGTAGATTTTCACACCCTTCTTTGATAGCTGATCCTCAGTGAAGGGCATTGCTGTTCCACACAGTAGTTGCTTGTATAGAAGAAGCCCTTCCACCCACCCAGGCAAATAGATTTTGAATATGGCAAACAGAGATACAATAACCCCTGTGCAAGAAGTTTCGGATCCTTGGACCTAGTCCTAGTTCTTGGACCTAGTCATATTATGCTTTTTGGGTGCTCCTTCTCCCTTAAAACGTCCACTTTTTAGGCCAATGGTTGCAATCGTCTGTCTGTCTTGGTACCATGAGGCAGCAGCCCCGTGCGGCACAGGCCCTGCATAGAAGTATCTATCTGTAGATAAATATTTTAACCTTTCCAGTGGGAAAGAGGGTGCTTTCCTCCTTTTTGAAGCTGAGCAGCAAAACTGTCTTTAAGAAAGATAGCCAATCATCCAACGAGCCCTACTCGGTGTCGATAGCCAAGCACCCGATGTGCTCTACTTGATGTAGATAGCCAATCACCCAACGTGCCCTACTCAATGTAAATAGCCAATCACCCAACGTGCCCTACTCGGTGTAGATAGCCAATCACCCAACGTGCCCTACTCGGTTTAGATAGCCAATCACCCAACATGCCCTACTCGGTGATGATAGCCAATCACCTAACGTGCCCATCTCAATGTAAATAGCCAATCACCAAACGTGCCCTACTCGGTGTAGATAGCCAATCACCCAACGTGCCCTACTCGGTATAGATAGCCAATCACCCAACGTGCCCTACTCAATGTAAATAGCCAAACACCCAACGTGCCCTACTCGGTGTAGATAGCCAGTCACCCAACGTGCCTTACACTGTGTAGATAGCCAATCACCAAACGTGCCCTACTCGGTGTAGATAGCGAATCACCCAACGTGCCCTACTCCGTATAGATAGCCAATCACCCAACGTGCCCTACTCAATGTAAATAGCCAAACACCCAACGTGCCCTACTCGGTGTAGATAGCCAATCACCTAACGTACCCTACTCTGTGTAGATAGCCAATCACCCAACGTGCCCTACTCTGTGTAGATATCCAATCACCAAACGTGCGCTACTCTCTGTAGATAGCCAATCACCCAACGTGCCATACTCTGTGTAGATATCCAATCACCAAACGTGCCCTACTCGGTGTAGATAGCCAATCAGCCAACCTGCCCTACTCTGTGTAGATAGCCAATCAGCCAACCTGCCCTACTCGGTGTAGATAGGCAATCACCCAACGTGCCCCACTCTGTGTAGATAGTCAATCATCCAACGTGCCCTACTCAGTGTAGATAGCCAATCACCTAAGGTACCCTACTTTGTATATGGTTACATTGTTCTTTTAGACTGTTCAGTTGCATGGGGTAATAGTGTATTATTGATCTGATTTTCTAAAAAGTGATACAGCTATTCAATGTGCAGTATAATTTTTACCTGCATTCATCAACCCAAAAAACAGTGACAAGAAATATCTCTATCCCATGGTCAAGTATGAAGGTGGACTTGCTGGTTCGGTGCTATTTGGAAAAGGCCTCCTTCGGAAGGAAGGAAGAAGATATTCCTGGAAGCTTTGTTCATGTTTCAAATGTGAGAAGGGCGACCACTGCTACACTGGTTGATTTAGAGTTTTGGTGGTGAAAATCCTAACTTCCAGTGTGTTAGATCTGCAACCTCTGCTACACTCATAGTTGAAATGTTCTCAAATTCTGAGTTCTTTGCCATGGTCATGGACGCATCTACACCAGAGTGGCTCTCTTCGGCCTAGGATGAGACATTTTGGTGGTGGTGAGCTACGTGGAAATGCCATCAATGCCAGTGGCAGATGGTGCAGTATCCGCTAACATACTTATTTATTGAGATAACAGTTACTAAGCGGGAGGCTCATTGTCAGCTATCATATTGGTTGTTTCCTTAAAAGGCTGGTGAGGATTTCTTAGCATGTTCTAGACACTTTACTTTGCTTTTGATGAAAGTCCAACACCAATTCAGCAGAAGTCATTCGTGGAATCAACTTTCCTTGATATGATGGCTTTCCTCTCACCAGAAACTGGGTGGTTGTTTCGTGTTCATTTCTGGTGGAACTGCCATTACCACACGACCACCCTCTAAATCAGCCTAAAAGTCTTTAGCCAGTGACAGGACTATGGTGCCCCCATGGCCTGTAAGTGTTAAAAGCATTGGCAGCACCTTGGAATTGTGAAGGAGGTGAAGCTGTAAAAAATGAGGATTTTTATTTCTATGGGAATGTTTCAATCCTCTGAATAGGGGGAAAACTGGTGCCAGCCCTGCACCTGGGGAGGGTCACTGGTGCAAGGTCGAGGGTCACTGGTGCCAAGGTCAGCCACGTGCATAAGTGCAAAGTCTCAGGCGAAGTAAGAAGTGTTCAGGATGTCAAGCTGATGAGAGCAGACAGATAAGTTAAGTTTGTCTGCTTTGAGGCTGTAAAACTTCTCTCTACATATTCAAACCTGGATTGGTTTATAAATTACTCACAATTCATGCATAGAAAATGCACTTGTAATCGCCCCCATCTGCATGAAACAATCCCTCGGGGTTAGTAGGCTTTGGATACATTTGCATGAAGTCTTTCCATGTAATTATATGTGTTTTGTGTTGGGAGGTCTCGCATGAAATGCATGTATTACATTCTCACACGAGCGCATTCTGTATTCATACTGCGTTGTAACGAGGTTACCTTGTGTGTAATTGTGTTTCTATCCCATTTAACTAATCGACTCCATACATACTGCTTTTTCCTGTCTTATTTTTATTCTAGGTCCCTTTAAATCCTTTCTCACGTTTTTTTGTCTTTGTTCATGTTTTCTGTGTAGTCTGAAGCTCGTCTTTTATTTTTCATGCTCTGAAATGTTCTCATCTGTGGTGCCATATCTTTTCTCAATTTTGTGGGGCAGCTTTTTTTTAAATGTGTGCCTCCAAGGGTCAGCCAGGCTAATATTTAAAATGTAAATGACAGCCGAAGGCATTCTACTTTTCATAGAAATGAGGGTGTGCATGGGGAGATTGAGATGTGCGTTTTCACAAAATGCCCCACTGTGTATGACAGCAGGCCGCAGGACATCCTAGATTATCAGTGAAAAACATCCATTAAGAACCTTGAGCCACCACTGAGCCTGAAAGCTCTTACACTTGTGCTTCAAACCTTCGCCTTCCCAACTTCAAGTGGCTTCCAGAAAATATATGAAAGATAGGGGGTAAGATGCATCCAATGTCTCGGGAGTGGAACTGGCAAGAAGTCTGTTGGCGTCCCATTCAAAGAAGGTTTTTATCACCTCCCTGTTCACAGCTTTTTTGCAGGCTGAGAATGGAATTTCGTAGGAATGCAGGCTGTCTGTCCTGATCTTCAAGATGCTAATTGCCATTGCTAGACATATTTGCCAAGGGAGGCCCTCCTCTTCAAAGATTGTTTTCAGGTGGTGCTTGAGGGAGGCCTCTGGGACTCGCAGGACCCTGCAATAGTATTTTATTAAGTCCCCCTGACACAGGCCCAACTCCAGTGTCAGCCTTGTTCTTTTGGCTTGCCGAGGGGCAAGCAGCACTTTCTTATATGCCTTTATCTGGGAGTCCATTTGGAACCTGCCAAAGGCACCAGGAAAGGCCAGGTGGCCGTAGTTGAGAGCCGGGATCAATTTTGCTTTCAAGACCTGCAGCATGGGCACGGCAGTAGGACTTTGTAGGCGATTGCTTAGGCGCTTCAGTGTGTGGATGACACAGGTAGACTTAGTTCTGAGATGCCTTCGGGGAACGGCCGGTTTGGCTCCATCTGAGAACCAGACCCCAAGGTAGTTATAAGCGGGACTGTCGTTATTGGCAGGTCTCCCAGCTGCCAATGGATTTGTTTTTTATGGGGATATTTGCCAAACACGACTACCTTGGTTTTGCTCTGATTTACCTGCAGTTTATTCTCCTGATTATAGTGATGGAGTGCATTGAGGGCTCTCTGTAGGCCGGCTCTATGTCGTCCATGATTGCAGTGTCATCAAGACGCACCTTTCCCAGCCTTGGAGTAGCTAAACTGGCTCCTTGCAAGGCAGCCCCCAGGTCTGCAGTGAAGGGGTTAAAGTGGAGGGGAGTCAACACACAGCCCTGTTTAAGCCCGTTGTTCGTGGGCACTCTGGCAGTGGCTGTGGTAGGGCTAGTTTTTACCCCAACCCATGTTCCCTGATATAACGATGCGATCGCCTCGAGGAGCAAGGGCGGGATAGCCTGAGCCGATCCACCCTGTCGAAGGCAGTACTATAATCAACGAAATAGCAGAACAGTGGGGGTTGCTTCCTCCTAACTGCCTGCACTATGATGTTATCCATTGTTGAACAGTCCGGTCTAAATCCAGATTGGAAGAGCGGGAGGATTCTTTTTGTCGTTGCCCATGTTTCCAGTTCTTCCAAAAGGACACGGGTGTAGGTTTTGGCTTCTAGATCGAGAAGAGTGGCAAGCCTTTAATTTGCCGGATTGGAGTGATCTCCCTTTTTATGAATGGAGAAGAGGATTGAGCCCCTCCAGGATCACGGTGTCATTACAGTGGCGAAAGCGTGATTAAAGACTGGCATTAAAGTTGTCACCCAAAAGTCTTGCACTGTTTTAAACACGGAGGCCGGAATCCCATTCGACCCTGGGGCCCCATCATTCCTCATTTTCTTAATGGTAGCTATTACTGCGCCTTCTGCAATAGGAGTACTGTGATGGACCCAGGGATATGGGGAAGGATGGAGTGAAGAAGGGGCTGCTGCCACCACCAAGTCAGTTGTGTATAGCTCTTCAACATGACTTTTCCGCCACACCGTTCTCTTTAATCTGCCCTGGGTTGCCGAAGCGATTGATATGCCTCTACAGTCGGGAATGATCCTTGCATTTAGTAGAGTGAGTATTCTGAGCCACTCTGCTTTGATGTACTCTCTTTTGTGCCCCCATACCTTCTTGTAAGCTGCTGTGAGAGCAGTAATGGATAGCTGTTTTGCTGCCTCTTCTCCTGGCGTCCAGGGCCCTGCGGAGGGAGCATTTGTGAGGAATTAGCTCCTTAGTGCGACAGGGGGCTTGTGTGAAAATTGAGGAGCTATTGCTATAGGGTTCCATTCTCCAGCCCCTGTTGGAGGTCTGCTATGAGGTCCTCCCAGTGCCCTGGTGCTGTTGTTGAGCTGGTTGGCTTGGTGCCAGACTTTCTCTTCTCAATCCAGGCTAAAAGTTTGTCTCCAGTTTAGCTGACCATTTTATTCTGTGGACAACCTTGTGGTGCTCTTCTCCTGTTGTTTCCCCAAGCGCAGGTAATGATAGTGATTCAGTAGGTTACACGCAGGGGTCTATGATCGCCTTCATGCTTGACAGTGCTTGCGTGTTGGTTCACAGCAGTGCTAGTCTCTCACATTAGCAACAGTTTGGCAAAGAATACTCTGAGGAATGCCATTTTTGAACCGGAATTGATAAATCTTGTAGGTGAAATAGCCTGGGACAGAACACACGTAGCTATTGAAGGGCAGTCGGGTAAGAAAGAGTCCCGCCTTTCAGAACCGCACACCTGACTTGTGACTGACTGCTGCACCTTCACCATCCTTTCCGAGGCACGGGCCAGGCTTGTGACTACCGAGCTCTCGGGGCCTCGCGGAATGATAGCCCTGGCTTGGATAAATCTTCAGTGGTATTCTGGCATTTCCAACACACATGCTTGACTTGTGACTGATGCAGGTACTAAAGTGGCACAGACCTGACTTGTGACTGACGCAGTTATTAAAGTGGCACAGACCTGACTTGTGACTGACGCAGTTACTAAAGTAGCACGGACCTGACTTGGGACTGATACAATAACTACAGCTGCACAAGCCTGACTCGTGGCAGGCTCTGCTACATTCATATGAGCCTCGCCTGTCTTGTGACTGACATTTCTGGGGCCGCACCGTCCTTTCCAACACGTCACTAGTCTTCTTTTGGGTCAAAAGGGGCAGCACAGACCACATACTCGCTTCTTGTGCGAAAAAGGCCGCTTTATTGAAGACAGGTGTACATCACATCGAATCTCCCTAGGCCTTAGCCTCACAAACCTAGACCTCACTATACAGTACTTCACCTAATTCCCCTATCCCCAACCCCTAAAAACTTCCACCCCCTTATCATCCTTATCTTGCAACTGTAACTCCTACCCTGGCATTGAACTGTCAACCTTTACATCGATAAACACTTTAACCTCCATCTATTAGCATCTCACTATCTAAGTATTCTAACACTTAACTTTTCCTTTGCTTCCTCCAGGTTTAACTTTATTACCACCCCCCCCCCCCACTGTCCTTCTTCCCCTATGTTCACTACCATCATCATAATGTATAACCATGGCAACTGAAACTGCCCACCACCACTCAAAAAAAGCCTACCCCACCCGTTTCTGACATTACTTTAGGAACTTCCTACCCCTCTGCTCCCCTTCAGAGCTCTATCGAGTGCCTCTTTTATCTGCACCATTTACAGTTCTGCCCCGTACTTTGACAAATGTACTCCATCCCCTCTGAAAAACTCTGGTGCGTCGAACCTCAGCTCTGGGTGTTCTGCTTGTCCAAAGCTTTCCTCCCTACAAAACACCCTCATATCCCTATTGATCTTTCGCCTGGCCTTATCAATGGCGGCTGACCTAGCTGCCTCTCTCCAGTGTTGCAGCAGAATGTATTTCGTCCAGATGACAAATGTCCATGACCACTGCCTCCTAATCTCCAGCATGTCCCTCTTCATCTCTTTTATCAGGGCAAGCCCTGCACAAACCGATAAATTGTTCTCACGTAGGTGCAACACAATAATATCAGGACATCTGTGCCTCCTCAGTAGCTTATTCAAACATTGTAAAAGTTCCTGCCATCTCATGCCATCTTTCCCATGCCATTTCACTGTAAAAGCTGCTCGTCCAGCCTTAGGTTACTGCCTTGTCCCTTTTGGAGTTTGTGCCTTTCTGCCCACTTAATAAATGAATATTCCACGATCCATAGACAATTCAATTGCTTCCAGCACAGCTACCGCACCTGCAAAGAACACAACTGTGAGATACAACTGAATTGAAGCTATTCATAAACCCCCCCTATTTTTCATACGCACATATCGCTGGATGCACTCTGATGGCCAATGCCGCAAGTTCATAATCCTGTCCCTGCCCCAGCCTCTCTGAGCCTCTGTGGCCACACCAATTCTAAAATAATGTGTTCTGACATCCCTGGGGGTTCCCCAATTCTCTCCAGTGCCTTACGCATTACCCAAAGCAGCTGATGAGCAGTCACACAAGCCCCGTCCTTGTGACGGAAAACCTCCCCACGTGATGCCCCACTATCCGCCTGCTATTTCGCCCCCCACTTTACAGGGCACACGTCCTTTGCTGGGAAAACTTGAAGCCGCACTCTCTTACCCAGTGCCCTCTGATCTGTCTTAGATTCCTGCATACAGAATTCAATCTCACCTTTCTCAATTCCCACGTCCCCGAAAAACATCCATGACATAAGAGTCGAAAAACAAACCCACTCCCCATTTTTCTTGCATTTCTCCGGAAGCGCACCATCCTTCTACCTAGCAAAATGCCTTGATAAAGGCCTCCTCAGCCAAGGCCAGCAACTCCTTTCCCTTGCCCATCCCTCCAACATCCTCTTTCCTAGCTCCCTGTCCGAATGTGTGTAGCCCCATAAAAGCTTGCCCATGAAGGCAATTCCTGACAGCTTTCCCGCTATCGCAGCCCCCGACAGTCCTTTTTCAATCAACGTGAGGATTTACTGTACTACATCTCCTTCCCTGCCCCACTGCTCTGACCTCCGAATTCGCCCCCCACTTGAAACTCCTTCCAGGCCAGTGCATACGCTTTTATGGAGGAGACACCCAACGACACTACCACCATCTGCAGTATCCTCTCTCTCCTATGCTCCATATGTTTGATGGCTCCAGAGTTCTGTCCTTGTCTGCCTCCATGGCAGGTCATGGATCCTCTCCCACTGTGAATGAGACAAAACGTCCGCAATGTCATTGTCCACCCCTGGCACATGCTTTGTCCTAAAGGCAACATCATGCTTCAAACAACCCATTATGAAAACTCGCACCAGCTTAAGTACTTGTTCTCCTCTCACTGACTGCCTGTTCACTACATGTACAACTGACATATTACCTACTCTGAATAACACCTTTTAGTGAGCAAGCTCCTGCCCCGAAAGAGTCAACGCCACCACTAAGGGGAAGAATCCAAGAAAAGCAATGCCTCCCCTGCTTCCATGCCGCCGACCACTCCTCTGCGCACCACCTGCTGTGTCAATAAAGCCAAACCGATCCCCCCAGACGTGTCTAAACATATCTGCATGTCCCACTTGCACTCCTTTGGACTGATCATCGGTATGCCATTGAAATCCTCCAAAAACCTGCATCACATGCACAGGTCTTCCCTTGTGCCCACGGACACGTACATGTGATGATGAGGCAATGACAGCCCTGCTAAGGACATGCCCAAGCACCTACAGAAAGTCCTACCCATCCTGACTACTTTACATGCAAAATACAAATGGCACTTCCTTGACGGTCACTTTTGGTTTGTCCAGCATTGCACCCAATAACAATTGCATTGTGCATTCTTGTCCACCGGGAGGTGCACCTCCATGGATATGGAATCCAGTTCAATACCCAAAAACGAGAACACACTTGCTGGCATAGTTTTTTCTGGAGCCAGCGATACCCCAATGTCACCCATGAGCTCTTGGAAAAGTCAGCAGAACCGGGCAGCCCTACAAAAAAAAATTGTCCATATAGTGGGTTACAGTCCTCTTCCACATGTGTGACATCAAAACCCACTGTAGGAAGGATCTGAGCCTTGTCAACATATCATTGGCCTTCAAACTGTATGCCTAGCTACTGAAAATCCTCGGGATGAACAGGCAACAGCTGGAAGGCTGACTTAATGTCACACTGCGCCATGAGTGCACCCCTTCTGATCTGTTCCACCAATGCCATAGCCACATCCACCGGGGAATATGATACAGATCTAACCTCACCTGGGGCAAAGTCATTAATTGAGCTACCTTCTGGCCATTACAAGTGCTGTATTAACCGAAATTAGCCCCTGTCTTTTTTCAGCACCACCCCGATCGGCAACACAATCAAATTGGGCATAGGCCATTGCCCAACAGGCCCTGCCATTCTGCCCTCCTGAACTTCCTTCGCCAACTTTCCCCACACCACTTGTTTATGTGCTGCTACGAATTTCAAGTTCTCTGCCCATGTTGTGATTCTGGGACCCCTGTATACCAGGTGAAACCCCTCCTGGAAACCGTTGCTAAACAACTTTGTGTCCCCTCTGTCATTAAAATTAGTCAACCATTCGTCAAGCTGTTCCCCCTTAACTGACGTATGAGCCTTTGCTCATATTCCCATGTGCCCCCCATTCTCCCCTGTTTCCAGCTGCTTGATTGCCCTGCTGTCCATTGTAGGCCCCCTAATGTTGATTCCACTGTCCTGCCTGTGTACCCTGTGCACTACCTCCTGCCCCATAGCACTGAACGAGATGGGTGTCTGCCTGCACACTTTGAACGCCCGTGCCAGAACTTACAGTAGTCTCTTGTACACAGGCCTTTATTAAAGTCCCAACACATCCCCATTGTCCCTCCCTGCATCTTGGCCACAGTACCCACCACCCCCTTGGGTGGGGCAGAGCTGATAGGGCCGATATACTAACGATAGCCCACTCACTGTATATGTTGTCTTGCCGAACTTGACTGACCCCATTGTCTGTTGATATCAGTCAATGTCAATTTCCCCCCACTTTGCCTTCAGTTCCCATGCTAGTCGTGCCCTAAATTCCTCATCGTAGTGTGTCCAGGCATACCCTCCGAACCTGATTTGTGCCCTATGTATCACGTTCATATATTTGAATAGGGAGACACATTGTTCCGGATATTTTTCCCAACATACGCTTACGAAAATTTGATAAGCCGAAGTCCAGTTTTCTATCATCATAGGCACTCCAGGCCATTTAGACAACTCAAATTCCTCCTCTTTAGACCCCTCTTTTGCCCGCAGTTCCCTGTGGAGGAGCTTCAACATCTCCACGTACTTTCCTTTTTAGATTCTTTCCTTGTTCGCCAGCATTAAATGAGCGCCCAGCGGCTTAGTCACCAACATTTACGACTATTATTTGATCTTTATCGCTTTACTCTTTTTTGTATCTGTGTCCTCTGCCCCTGTCTTCTCTTGTGTTTATTTCTCCTCTGCCTTTCCTTGTGGTGTGTCCTGTGCTCCTTTTGCCCGTGTCCAGTGTTTTCGACTCCTGTCCATGTCCCTTCACCCTTTCCATCGGTACCTTATCTTCGCCTGCTTTAGCTTCATTAGCCTGCCCTTCTGTACTTACTCTGGTGTCTTTTACATACTGTCCTCTTCTCAAACGTACATTCCCGCTACCCTCTTCTCCACCGCCATCCACCCCAACAGACACATTGCATTTTTGTAGTGTATTGTCCCCCGCCACTCCAGCACCCTTACCTGGCATTAAAGTCAGTCTCCTTGGATCCAGCCACCTAACCAGTTGTGAAGGGGCTCTACCAGTCGATTCCATCTGATGTGTTCCCTGGCTGCCATGACACTCCTGCAACAAACTAGGAACAACTGCATTATGTGAACCCCCAGCGCTGCTAGCCCACCGCCTGTCTTCATCCTCCTGTACCTCGTCATCTACCACCTCCCCTTCCTCTAGACTTGTTTTGTGGTAATCCAACTGTTCCTGCTCCTCGCCTACATATCACCTCCCAGGGGGCACCAGGCCTTGCATATCAAACCTGTGGTTCACCTTCAGTTCCAAACCAACATTCCTATCTGAGTTAGGGCAGGGAGCCGTTTTATGCCTTTCTGCTCCGTCCCCAACTGGTGCCGCTCGACGTCGCTGCTTACCGCCCAAGGGGCGGCATTTATCTGACCCGGTTGTTGCTGTGCTGAGGCCACCCTAGACCTTCATGTGGCAATGTTGTAGCTGTCCCACGACGCTATCCGGCCACCTGAGACCCTGCCATCTCTTCCCCTTAGGGTCTGTGAGCCGCATTAGGACTCTCCCAAGTCCGCCTGTCCGCCTTCTCGCTGTTCCTGAAAAAAGAAAAGGGAGGGCCGGCCTGCGGTAATTAAGGTCCCTATCTCCTGCTCTTCACCTTGGTCTGGCACCCTATGCCAACTCCCCCCCCCGAAGTTCCTCCCAACTATACCCTCCGCCTTGCCTGCTGTCTCGCCCTTGCCACCCAATCCCGAAATCTTCCTCCTGCCCCCTTTACCCCTCCTGCCGAGTGCTCACCTCTCTTCGCTGGTGCCGCCTCCTTTCCTATACTACTCCGCATATAAGTCTGTGCTGGGGGCCTCACCCCAAAACCTGCCCTTCCCCCTCCCCTCCTCCAGCCCTCCCACCCCCTCCTCGTCTCCCAGACACTCCTCGTCACTCCACTCTAGCACTGCCACTACCAACACCAAATCAGGGCCCTCAATATATTGCTGGACTCCTCCCACAGGCATATCTGCAACCCTTTCTCCGTGTCTCCTACTGGCCCCTGTTGGGTTACGATGCTTCCACCCCCCCCCCTCCTCATCCCACTCTGTGTTCATAAAGGCACCAAGTCCCACTTCACCGCCTCCCTTCTGCCTCTGCCTCCCTTTTCCCCCTCTCCTTCTCCTCATATCTCCTCAGGCCCCGTCTGTCTGGTGTGGCTGTTGCTTCCAAACTCTAAATCCCCCTCCCCTCCCCTGTCTGCCTCCCTGTGGCAGACAGCTCATGGTGCTGGTTCGTTTCCCCTCCCCCCTCCCTTGCGCCAGTATATTCCAATCCTCCCCCTTCTGCATCCCCCCACTTCCATAAGTTCCTCACCGGAGCAGGACGTCGCCTCCTGGGCTGACTCGTCAGTTGCTGGCAACGCGGCCTTCTCTCGGCCTGCCGGACGAGACTTGGCACTGCCCCCCTTCCCACCCACAAATTTCAGCCTGGGCCGATGCGCTGGGCCTTTCCCAGTGCATGAGCCATGCGCACCTCTCAGGCCGCTCTCCTGCCTACACAGCAGCCCTGTATGCTTACCTGCTGCCTTTCCTCTTCAAGCCGGCCACATCGCGGGGGCGAGCAAGCTAGAATCGCTGCCACCACACCACTTGCTGCATGCCTCGCCTGGCATGCTATGACACACACGCTTGGGGTGAGTAAATCCATGCGTCCTGCCTCCGCGAGCAGGCGCATGGCCTCTTGTACCCTAAAGTTGTCCATTACCTTAATTCTACGCTACCTTAAAACTCAAAATTGTTTGCTAGCTGTTGCTGACGGTCACTGTGTCACCTACCAAAATGGTGTCTAGCCATATAAAATGGTCGTATATACAATGGTCATGAAGCCCAACATAGCGTAGCCCATCTATAGCCCAAAGAAGCCCAATTGTAGCCTGGGCTTCACTATTGTCCCAAACCTCCCTATGGTCGGCCGCCCGCCCGCCCCCAAAGCCCACCGTTGAAAGATGCATTACTATCGAGAGCAGTGTGCACGGGGTGAGTACTGTGCAGACAGCAAGTGGGGAAGTACGGTGCAGACAGTGAGTGGGGTAAGTACTGTGCAAAAAGCAGGGGAAGTTCTGTGCAGACAGCAAGAGAGGTCGAAGTTCTGTGCAGACAGCGAGTGGTGGAAGCACGGTGCAGACAGAGTGGGGGAAGTTCTGGGTAGACAGTGTGTGGTGGAAGCACGGTGCAGACAGAGTGGGGGAAGTACTGGGCAGACAGTGAGTGGTGGAAGTGCTGTGCAGATAGCGTTGGGGATGTACTGTGCAAGGAGTGGTGGAAGTACTTATTGTGCAGACAGAGTGGGGGACAACTGTACAAAGAGTGGAGGAAGAGCTCTGCAGACAACGAGCGGGGGAAATATGTGTAGACAGGGGAGGTACTGTGCAAAGTGCGGGGGAAGTACTCCACAGATAGTTAGTGGGGAAAGTACTGTGTAAAGAGGGGGAGAAGTATTGCCTAGACAGCGGTTGGGAGAATTACTGTGCAAACAATGGGGGAAGTAGTGAGCAGATAAAGTACTGTGCAGCCAGGGAGTGGGGGAAATACTGTGCAGAGAGCGAGTAGAGGGAGAACTTTGTAAACAGCGAGTGGGAGAAGTCTTGTGCATGGAGCAGTTGAGGTACTGTGTTTACAGTGAGAAATCATGGTCATACTTTGGGAGATTGTTTGTTGGAAGCAGGGGTAGACATTTAATGGGCGAAAAGTGATGCACAGAGGGAGAATGGGCAGAGTGAGTGAGAGCCACTGAAGCTGGAAAGAGGAGACCTAGACACTGAAGTGGAGAAAGAGGAGGCAAAGCTCGTTTAGAAACTCAGTTAGGTCCCTTTTGCTGAGAGGGGCGGCTGATTAGTATCTTCCTGAGACCTGCCATTTGGTGGATGTCTTGATGGGAACTCCCATTTGGTAGATGTCTTGATGGGAGCTCCCATTTGGTAGATGTCTTCATGGGAGCTCCCATTTGGTAGATGTCTTTATGGGAGCTCCCATTTGGTAGATGTCTTCATTGGAACTCCAATTTGGTGGATGTCTTTATGGGAACTCCCATTTGGTAGATGTCTTCATGGGAGCTCCTGTTTTGTAGATGTCTTCATGGGAACTCCCATTTAGTAGATGGCGGGGTAAAGGGCTGGGCTGCAGACTTTGTTGCAAAAGGTGAGGAAACCATTGCGTGAGGGCAGCCTGTGTCTTTCCTTGATTACTCCTTTATTTGGCCTGACAACAGCCAGTTGCAGAAACCTCACACCTTTTTTGTGCATGTGTTGTGGCTTCTCTAGGTTGGAGACTACTCTGCTGTGCGAAGAATCCCTCCACACAAAGGCTGTGTTTGGAGAACAATCTGGAAAGGACTCTTGAAAGAAAATCTCTCCGAACTGGTTGTGAAAGTGCAGCTGGAGAACCTACATCCCTTGTCTGCTTTGACTGTATAAAAGTGGGAGCCACTCGCTGGCCCACTTGTTGGTTCAGCTCCAAATTCTCTTTTACCAAGAAAGGGTAGAGTGCTAAGAGGACTGCTGTGCACCAGAGCTGGCCTCTGTCTGACGCTAGCTTCCCGGATGTGAGGTGGACATCGCCTGGAGTCTTAGTTAGAAGTAAGAAGTGGTTCCCCTGTCCTGAAGTGCCTGGAAGTGAGCCTGTCTGCTGAAAGAGGGGAGGCACCTGACAACCTTGCAAGAGGTATGATTGTCCACAGAGAGCCCAAAGAAGCTTGGCCCAGGGTGTGAGGGTTCATCCGCACAGGAGGACTAAGGAAAACAATTTCTGTGCTCTAGAGAACATGAGCACAGTCTCTACAGAAAAGTGGTTGCCGTCAGGAATAGCGGCATCAACACTGGGAACAGTGGCATCCATCAAAGCGGATTGTGCTGCTGTAACAACAAACTGTGCCCAAGCAGACTGCGCTGCTGCAACGAAAAAGGGTCTAATTTATGAGGTTTTGGAGCAGGGCTGTGCCGCAAGGAATCTTGTTGCGCGGTCCTGCGTCTGTTCTAGTTCTTTTCCCTTGTGCTGGCGCACAATGGGCTGCCATGCGCCTACGCAGGCCCCCTTGCATTATGGTGCAAGGGGGCCTGCGTTGTAAGGGTGATTGTTTTTCTGTAGGAAGGGATACCTTCGTGCACAAAAACAATCAAGAGGTGTTTTCCTCTTTCTAGCAACACACATAGAAAGAGGAACAAACAAGGAGAAATAAGGATATTTCTCCTTGTTGCGCATTCCTAACGCCACCACTGGGGTAGCATTTGAATCTGACGCATTCCCAGGTTTACGATTCCTCGTAAATCTCGGAATGCTTCAGATTCTATGGGTGTTGCGTCGGAACACCCACAGAAACACCGATGGAATGCCCCTTTCACGCAGTGTTCTGCGTGAAAGGGGCACATACTTACATGGCCATGAAAAGCCACGTAAAGTGGCTTTGCGTGGGCTTGTAAATATGCCGCAGCACATTGTACCACCAAAGCGTCAAAAAAGTGACGCTCCGGCGGCAGAAAAGTGCCCCTGGGGCCTCGTAAATGAGGCCCAAAGTGTGCCCAAGCGAACTGTGCTGCTGTATCAAAGTATTGTGCCACCCAAAGAAGAATGCATGTAGGTGGCCCAGTGGCCCTTGACCCTGTGGCCAAGGGCGAACTTGTCACCAGCTGGAGATCTGTGAGAGTGTCGGAGCTCTACAGGCCTGCATAGTCTCTGGGTGGCTAACTCCACTGCTGCCTGCTGTGGTTCAGCTGGTACGTCTCTTGCCGTAAGAGGGAGCGAGGCAGATGCACGCTGCAGGACCGCCTCTAGCCATGCAAGAGGAAAAGACAGACTCGGTTGTGGTGAGAGATTAACACACAGGGAATCCTAAAGGAACTGAGGGCATGAACTAGTAACAAGCATTTGCAATGCAATAGGTCTCGCATTTGCGAGAGTTTGAGCTATTTTTATTGTAAATGACATTGCCTTTTATTTATGTTTTGGTTTTTGAAACATAAATAAAAGCCATTGTCATTTACAATGCCAATAGGTCAAACTCGCGTAAATGCGAGACCTATTGCATTGCAAATGCTTGTTGTTACCGGAAAGCCCTTTCCACAGCGCATACTGGCTCCTTTAACGTTACTCACAAAAACAAACAAGTACAGGTAAAGCACGAGATGGCTTCGTGTAACCAAAAGCACAATGCTCCAGCACTGGAATTATAATCAACATAGTGGCAGAACTTAAATCCCAATGGCAGGAGTCAGGAGGCCTCACAAGGAACATATTAACCTGTAATAATGTGCTAGAATCTGTTGGAGGAATATGGTTAAAGACCAGTGTGCACACTGATGAGAGGCATGTGAGTCCAGGACAGTGTCTCCTATGAATGAGCAGTGCGGACCCTGAGTAACAGTCTCTTAATCATGCAGTTTTGCCATCTGCACTAGTCCTGTTATCATCAGCGCTATTCTTATTGTTTTCATCGGCACTAGTCTCGTTGTCATCGGCACTAGTCTCGTTGTCATCGGCACTAGTCTCATTGTTATCATCAGCGCTATTTTCGTTGTTGTCATTAGTGTTGTCATCAGCACTAGTCTCATTGTTGTCATCAGCGCTATTCTCACTGTTCTCGTTAGCACTAGTCCCACTGTTATCATCAGAGCTATAGTCATTGTTATCATCAGTGCTATTCTCATTGTTGTCATGAGCACTAGTCCCATTGTTATCATCAGAGATATTTTCATTGTTATCATCACCACTAGTCCTGTTGTTATCATCAGGGCTATTCTCATTGTTGTCATGGGCACTAGTCCCATGGTTATCAGTGCTATTCTCATTACTGTCATGAGCAATAGTCCCTTTGTTATCATCAGTGCTATTCTCATTGTTGGCATCGGCACTAGTCCCATTGTTATCATCAGTGCTATTCTCATTGTTGGCATCGGCACTAGTCCCATTGTTATCATCAGTGCTATTCTCATTGTTGGCATCGGCACTAGTCCCATTGTTATCATCAGTGCTATTTTCATTGTTCGCATCGGCACTAGTCCCATGGTTATCAGTGCTATTCTCATTACTGTCATGAGCAATAGTCCCTTTGTTATTATCAGTGCTATTCTCATTGTTGTCAGGAGCACTAGTCCCATTGGTATCATCAGCACTATTCTCATTGTTGTCATGGGCACTAGTCCCATGGTTATCAGTGCTATTCTCATTGTTGTCATGGGCACTAGTCCCATTGTTATCATCAGTGCTATTCTCATTGTTGGCATCGGCACTAGTCCCATTGTTATCATCAGTGCTATTCTCATTGTTGGCATCGGCACTAGTCCCATTGTTATCATCAGTGCTATTCTCATTGTTGGCATTGGCACTAGTTCCATTGTTATCATCAGTGCTATTCTCATTGTTCGCATCGGCACTATTCCCATTGTTATCATCAGTGCTAGTCTCATTGTTGGCATTGGCACTAGTCCCATTGTTATCATCAGTGCTATTCTCATTGTTGTCAGGAGCACTAGTCCCATTGGTATCATCAGCGCTATTCTCATTGTTGTCATGGGCATTAGTCCCATGGTTATCAGTGCTATTCTCATTGTTGGCATCGGCACTAGTCCCATTGTTATCATCAGTGCTATTCTCATTGTTGCGTCGGCACTAGTCCCATTGGTATCATCAGTGCTATTCTCATTGTTGGCATCGGCACTAGTCCCATTGTTATCATCAGTGCTATTCTCATTGTTGGCATCGGCACTAGTCCCATTGGTATCATCATCGCTATTCTCATTGTTGTCATGGGCACTAGTCCCATTGGTATCATCAGCTCTATTCTCATTGTTGTCATGGGCACTAGTCCCATGGTTATCAGTGCTATTCTCATTGTTGGCATCGGCACTAGTCCCATTGGTATCATCAGCGCTATTCTCATTGTTGGCATCGGCACTAGTCCCATTGGTATCATCAGCGCTATTCTCATTGTTGTCATGGGCACTAGTCCCATTGGTATCATCAGTGCTATTCTCATTGTTGGCATCGGCACTAGTCCCATTGGTATCATCAGTGCTATTCTCATTGTTGGCATCGGCACTAGTCCCATTGGTATCATCAGCGCTATTCTCATTGTTGTCATGGGCACTAGTCCCATGGTTATCAGTGCTATTCTCATTGTTGGCATCGGCACTAGTCCCATTGGTATCATCAGTGCTATTCTCATTGTTGGCATCGGCACTAGTCCCATTGGTATCATCAGCGCTATTCTCATTGTTGTCATGGGCACGAGTCCCATTGGTATCATCAGTGCTATTCTCATTGTTGGCATCAGCACTAGTCCCATTGGTATCATCAGTGCTATTCTCATTGTTGGCATCGGCACTGGTCCCATTGGTATCATCAGCGCTATTCTCATTGTTGTCATGGGCACTAGTCCCATGGTTATCAGTGCTATTCTCATTGTTGGCATCAGCACTAGTCCCATTGGGATCATCAGTGCTATTCTCATTGTTGGCATCAGCACTGTTCCTCAGTGAAAAATCTAAGAAAGTTTCAAAAAGCAACCTGTGCCCGACAGGCACTTCAAACTTAGCAGTCTGTCAGGAAGTACATCGAAGAGCAGAGCCCTCCACCGCTGCAAGTAGCTGAACTGAATGCCCAAAGGAACATTTTGCGTGCGTGGTGTACATTTATCTGGAGTTCGCCACCAAACCTGTTACACTGTAATCAAACATTCCTCCGTACATCCACGCCAAAGACAGTCAGCAGAAAACACGGGAGTTCTGCCTCACAGAAATCCGAGGAGCGGCCTAAAGATGGGGCAGACATTTTTATACTGTGTGAACATAGTGCAATGCATAATTCTTCAATACTTCAACACTTTTAAAAGCAGCTGCGAAACTTATTTCAGATACTATCTGGAAAAAACCAGTGGTGCGCGCGCACCACAGAGGAGCGGGGGCGAGGGAGCGCGGCAGCGAGGCGAACGTGCGCTGCTGCGCGTGCTAGACACGGACGGGAATGGGCGTTGCAAAGGCGGGACATGCGCCCGCCTTTGCCCAATCGCAAGCCTTTTTTTTTACAAAAAAACACGCGAAAGCCAATGCCTGCCGGTGAAAGCCTGATCACACGCACGAGCGTGTGGTCAGCTTTCAGAACCCCATACAAGAGGTCTCGCGCTGCGCGAGCAGTCTGCGCACTGCAACGCTAGGCGCGAGACCTAAAAAGGAGTTATCTGCACCTGAGCTTGCCATCTGCCCTCAGAACTCGAATCCGGGAGCAGGGGAGAGGGAGGGGGGGGGACACTGGCACCAAGTGCAGCTGCCCCATGTTAGTGAAGCATTCATATCTGTTGCCTGTGTTGTGCAGGGCCGAGTTTTCTGTGTGGATTAAAGTTCTTTTTTTATCAGAGTAAACCACCGAGTTGGACAATCTGTTATTGCACTGCTGGGTGACTATTGACTTTGGAGATGGAAGCACCCCCACACTACCTCCCTGTGACTCCTCACCATTGCTACTACTGCGAGTCAAGTGCTGAAGGGGTTGTACTTGGCCCAGTTTGCACAGCCACAGTAGGATAAACAGTGGACTATCAAAGGCAAACAACCACAACCCCCACGGCTGAGGCCCAGTAGCCCGCGCTTTTACCGTGGCCGACCTTAGATTGGGTCTGGCAAAGTAACTCTTGCATAATTGGACAACAGGTACAGCTAGCAAGACATTTATCACATCATTGACGTACTGGTAATGTGCAGTGGTCATACACTGGTGTAGGGTTCTCTCTTCACCCCTAAGGCACCAGCTTCCACCAACCAGAGGAGTTGGCCTAATGGCTAGGGCGGTCGACCTCGAATCTGGGGAACTGGGTTCGAGTCTCGGCAATGACGCTGAACATCCTGTGATTCTGGGCAAATCACTTAATCTCCCCGTGCCTAACAAAACAAGCATTGGCATAGCCAAAAGGTCTCGCCTTTGGGGCCTTATAAGTGTTTAGGTAGAGCTATTGACTTTGCCAATGTGTTTAAGCTGTGCTGTAGAGAAGTGTGGCTGCTGTGCAGCATGCTGAAAAGTTGTAATAAAAAAATGCCAGAAGCATTTTTGTTACCTTATATATGACCAAGAAGGCCAAGAGTCTGTGAGAGAGAGTCTGTGAGAGAGAGTCTGTGAGAGAGAGTCTGTGAGAGAGAGTCTGTGAGAGTCTGAGAGAGTCTGAGAGAGTGTCTGTGATAGAGTATCTGTGAGAGTCTGTGAGAGAGTGTCTGTGAGTCTGTAAGAGAGTGTCTGTGAGAGTCTGTGAGAGAGAGTCTGTGAGAGTGTGAGAGTCTGTGAGAGAGTGTCTGTGAGAGTGTGAGAGTCTGTAAGAGAGTGTCTGTGAGAGTGTGAGAGTCTGTAAGAGAGTGTCTGTGAGAGTGTGAGAGTCTGTGAGAGTGTCTGTGAGAGAGTGAGAGAGTGTCTGTGAGAGAGTGTGAGAGTGTCTGTGAGAGAGTGTCTGTGTGAGAGTCTGTGTGAGAGTCTGTGAAAGTGTCTGTGAGAGAGTGTCTGTGCGAGTCTGTGAGAGAGTGTCTGTGAGTGTCTGTGAGAGTGTCTGTGAGAGAGTGTCTGTGAGAGAGTGTCTGTGAGAGAGTGTCTGTGAGAGAGTGTCTGTGAGAGAGTGTCTGTGAGAGAGTGTCTGTAAAAGAGTGTCTATTAGAGAGTGTCTGTGTATCTGTGAGAGAGTGTCTGAGAGTGTCTGTGAGAGAGTCTCTGTGAGAGAGTGTCTGTGAGAGAGTGTCTGTGAGAGAGTGTCTGTGAGAGTCTGTGAGAGAGTGTCTGTGATAGAGTGTCTGTGAGTCTGTGAGAGAGTGTATGTGAGTCTGTAAGAGAGTGTCTGTGAGAGTCTGTGAGAGAGTGTCTGTGAGAGTCTGTGAGAGTGTGAGAGTCTGTGAGAGAGTGTCTATGAGAGAGGGTCTGTGAGTCCAGCTCTACCAGTAAAACAGAAGCGCGAGACGGTGTGCAGTCAGCTGAGTTTTTCCATCTTATAGTCCACTATTGTTTTCGTATCCATCTGTTGAAAATGTCATAATTTGGTTTATAAGGCTGGCTAGTTTTTCAATATAGCCTAATATAAACGCTGAAAGGAAAAATAAACAGTTTCGACTAAGCGTCATTTGGCAAACACAGCATCATGTGTTTCTTAAAATAAAGCAGGCTAGCCGCTTTCAGTCACTAATTTACATTTAAACAATGTCCTTAAAAAGAACACATGATTATTGGAATGTTATGTATTTTACACAGCGCTTTGTATCTTGCATCTGTCACTGTGAGCTTCACAAAACTGCAGATTGTGGGTCACTGTCATCCAATATACTCCTTTTATAGTCCTTGAAATTATTTTGCATTTTAACTGGTGATAAAACGCCGATGTTTGCTGCAAGATCTTATACCGCTCGCCAGAAACAGCGCCTTAAAAGCAGGCACTGAGTCACGGCGCTGTGAATCTTTCTGCCAACAGTTTTACTATGTGTCATTTTGTTTCTAGAGAGAGTTTGTCGCTGTTCTCCAACTACATATAATGTAGTCAGATCCTGTCTGTATTCTGACGAGACACTCTATGAAAATTAGGAGTTCCTTAGCCATGAGGCAACTGACAGAAAACATGTCTTAATGTGCTGAGTCTCATTGTAAATTGCAAGTGCAAAGATCACCACAGTTTCTTTTAACAATCTGCCTGCAGATTAACACAACTAACAGAAGCGGAAGCAAGCACATTTAGTGGATAACGTGTGTCAATTATATAAACAACCCATGCGTTCAACAGTGTTAACAAATAAGTTAAAAGCGTCGTGGTCTCACATGATCTATTTATTTTTCAGTTCTACCGCACCCACGAACCTTTTTATTTTTATTAGAAGTTGACATTGGAGGTGACAGAAAAAGCAGCTCGTAAGATTTTCAAATGAAATAGGCGCCACAGACTGAAAGTGAGTGAAGTCAATGCCTCTCCATAAAATTATAAGGGCAGGAGCAGACGAAAGAAATAAGCAACAGCTTGCGAGGGGGGAAGAACAGAGGCAAGAAGCAACAGAGGGGAGGGGGAGGGTCGAGGGATAGATAAACAAGCACCAGAAAATGTCTACTGTCTGAGGCGGCATTGGCTTAGTCGGAAGTGAATTGCTCCTTGAAGAATTCACATCAGATGCTTCCGAAGTTAAGAATAACAAGCGAACGAGGAGGGAGGGGAGAAGGGAGGGGGTTGAAGGGAGGGGGGTAGTGAGAGCAGACAGCAAGGTGGTGGAGGAGCATGATTCACGCGCCGGAAGGCTTAATGAGCCATGACAGAAGCGCATGCTGTGCGCGTAACCGCACACTGTATGCCACGGAAAAAGCTGTGGTCGCACTTTTAAAACCCCACAACTAAATGTCTCGCCAGACCAGCGCAAGCGCTGGATCAGGGCGAGACCTAAAAATGAATGTGTCCTCATGTAACGCAACTGGTGCTATGTAAAGCGCTCTGATACCCGAATCGGGTCAAGTTCGCGCTATATAAAACTCAGTAAAGAAAAAAAAAAAACAGGGAATGCAAACCACAAAGCAGCATTGGAAAGATGGTTGAAGAAAATAATACAAGGTAGGGGAGCTGTCACATAGCAGGTTGGCTCACAGAAAGGAAACACCAGTTAGTTAGTTATGGCTTCCACTGGTCCATATATGTTTTTAAGTGTGCAGCAGAACAAAAGTAGGAAGAAAGATGGAACTCGGTTCCTCTGTGCCCGCGGACCAGCCACGGGACCGCCATGAGACGAGGCTTTCTAAGGCAGATGCTAACAGGGACATTGCTACCAATCGTGCAGCAGGTGCAGTGACACCGGGACCTGGGATTTAAGGTGATAATTCCTGTGGTTAATTTGTAAAAGAAGTGGTGCCAGTGCCATACATGCCAACATTTTAGAAGAGGAAAGGAGGAGATTTTTTTAAAATAATTGAGAGAATGTATTTCTCCCTTTGACTTCTATGGAGGCCTCTATTGTCTATTGTCATGTAAGAGACTAACTGTAAATATATGGTTTTTTTCCTTACCTGTCAGGAGCGTGAAGAAAGCGCTATGGCGGGCAGAGAGAGCGTGACAAAAATGTTGTGCACTGGCCTGCCGTAGCAGGTCACCGGCAGTGTATACTGCGAGTCACATAAACCGGCCCCTGTCTGCAGACGCCCGCTGAGGAATCGTGTTTTTGCTTCAGGAATTGGGAGGAGGGAGACCAGCCTTGCAATTGGGAGTCTCCCGCCTGAATCGGGAGGGTGGCATGTGCAGTGCTCAAAGCGCTGTCCGGAAGCCCTATTAAATGTCAAATACCAAGGCTGCGTAGTCCTGCCCCCACCTCAGCCTCTTTAATCCACTCCCAGAGACTCCCTGCCCCTTTCTATCTCTCTTGACGGTCCCTGATTTCTCCATTTGTAACTGTTTTTCTGTCTTTTTTCCTCCATATTTCTGCTTTGTTTGTTTCTCTCTCTCTTGCTTTCGGAAAATGTCTAGTCAAGAAAGATAAGTGCCGGTCCTCATAAATGAGTGTCTGCGGCCCCCCACCGGCTCAAATTAAGCACTAGAGAGGCTGTGTATTTTTCATACCTGGGGTGGGGAGGCGAACTTCCTTGCGTGCGTTAGGGCCCCAGACGCGCTCACTCGGCTACCACCTCGCGTTATCATTCTCCGCAGAGGCGACTGACTGACTTTCAGACTGGCCGTGCAGCTGACAGGTCAGTCCGCGCCTGCTGTGGCAGTGACAACCCCTAATTTCACAGCAGAAGGGTTTTTATGGCGCAGAAAGCTCGTAAGTGCTCTGAGGAGAGGGCTGGCTTCCTCCCGGAGCCTCACTTACAATAGCGCGTCGGGCTGAAAGCAGCGGGCCGCGAGGGACGGCTGGGGGTCAGCGCTTCTAATCGAGAAGACGCTCTCCGTGATGAAGTCTTTCAAAATACAAAATACAAAAACGCATTACATGTTTACAGTTGTGTCCGGAGACGCCATTTGCAGCTCTCCTTGAGCGCCCAGAGCTCTGAGGCAGAAACAGGTGCAGTAAAATGTGACGCTTTTTAAATTCCTTTTGTCTCAAATACCAGAAAGCAAAACACAAATTCAGAAAAACAGAGGGAGAACCGTGTAAAGTCGGGGCTTGTGTTACTCCAACGAGTATTATATGTTTAGTTTCTGGTGAATTGCGGGAGCTGTGCGCATGGCATGTTAAGAAGTCCGTCTCTTGACAGGACATCCAGATTGTCTATATAGAATGACTCATTTCTGTTTTAGATTCCTATAAAGGGACTCCAAAGTTCCTTTCAGTGCCAGGGGATACTGTGACAGGTTGTGATTTTGGAGACAAAAAAACGTTATTGTCTTTTAGCCTGTTTTATTTTTTATATTGACGAGGGTCTGGCAGCTCCCTCAACAATAAAGTTTTACAAAAACCTATAACAAAACAAGCATTGTCAAAGCCAAAAGGCAGGCAGCCAGCACCAGTTTTATTGGCATGCTATTGCTTATTTAGAACTGCGGTTAGGAGACACTTTAGAAAAAGAAGACGGTGACGTCCCAACACCCACCCTTTTAGGCTCTCCTTGTTCAGTTTCCCGTGGCATTTATGGACATCATATGAGGGTCACTGGTACAGTTTCACTAGATGCCTCCTCTTCCTAAGGCTATCAGCTTTTAGATGAGCGCTCACCATCTGTGCAGAGACATATATGTTAGTGCGCCAGCCCATTGCTACAGGATTCAGGCATTGCTTAATTTGTAAAAACAATAAGTGCCAGGGCACTCGTCAGGAGACCCTGGCAGCTTCCACCACACACTGCCACTGCCAGCGCTGCCAGTGACAGTAACAACACAACTACTGACCATCACACTCCTACAAGTGTGACAATTCAGACTATTCCAGGCCCCCAAAGCTACAAGAATCGCGTGGGCAGCAGGTAATAGTCATTTTTAATGTATATTGAATTCATAATCTCTAAATTAGCCACACAGTGCCACCTTGTGGCAGGCTGTCTCAAGCGCCAGTGTTGGTAATCAAGTGCCAGTGCCGAGCACGAGAAACCACTGGCTCAAATTAAGCCCTGGATCCAGGAAAAAACTGATGGACAGACATTCCATGATATGTTAACGCTTAACTTTTACGCTTGTTTTTCATTTGCTTTTTAGAGACTTTGAAACTACTTACATTTAGTTTGAAATATTCCAGTGTCTAAGTGATGTCACTTCTTTTAACTTCTGGCTTCCAAAGATCATGTGATGTCACTTAATGTGACGTCACCTTAAAATACGTAGCGAGGGAGCAGTAAAATCTGTGGCTGCAACTTGCAGTGGGGAGGGACACAGGGAGACTACATGTCCCCTCTCAAGGTGTGTCAGTGGATGCTCACCAAGAGTGCACTACTAAGATGTCCCTACAGCAGTTCTTGCTTGTGTGGCTCGTTCTTCAATAAGGTACCAGGACAATTCATAATCTACAGCAGGCCATGTTCGCATGTATATGAGGGAATTCCTATAGTTCAAGCAGTAGTTAATTTGTACAAAAAAATAAGTGCCAGGGCTCTCGTCAGGAGGCAGCTTGTACCAGCCCATTTCTCCTGTTAGCACCACCTAAAACAGAACCAACTACTAACCATGAAAGTGGGGAGAGGATGTGACATAATGGCCAGAGCTGCTGACTTCGGAGCTGGGGAACCAGGTTCGAGTCTTGGTGTCGGGACAACATCTTGTGATTCTGCGCAGATCACTTAATCTCCCCATGCATACCATAAATGAATGTGAATGTGTCCTTAACTGGTGCTCGTGAAAAGCGCCGGTGTTGATGATTAAGTGCCGGTGCTGAGCACCGGAAACCACTGGCTCAAATTAAGCACTGAGTTCAAGCCTGGGCACAAATTTTGTATTCGGACTACAGGTATTGCAGAAGTGACAGCACAAAAATATGAGGCCCATTCTGTAATGTCAAATTGCTATAGAATTGCAAAAAAAGACGCAAACACTTCCTGGACTAGTTTGATAGCCCAACTCCGGCTCCGGGAGTATTCACTTACCTTTGGCTGCCCTAACTTCCTCGTTGCACGCTCCGTACGCCCTGGTGGGATAGGAGTCCCAGGGCCAACATCTCCTGTGCCAGGCTTCCCGCGAGGGGTCCAACATCGCGGAAGGGGACTACATGTCCCAGAACTCTTCGCTGCTGCCGCAGGTGCTGCCGTGAGGGGGAGGCGCTTGTCATCGCGCTTCTAGCACTGCCTCTCCCACCGCGGCGTGGGACGCGCGCGGGACGTAGCCCGGTCAAAGCCCGGGCCAAGGGCGGGCCCGTCTGTGCCCGTCAGGGACCGGATAAGGCCGGGCTGGGCCACCCCTCTGACATTTAGTTTGTGTGGCCGTGTGGGTTGGAGTAGTGAGTAGGGTAACTTTAGTTGTGGTGCTTGGACATTATGAACAAACGTAAACCTACAGCGGGTGTGGGGGTTGTGGGGACTCTTGATGCGTCACTTAATGTGACGTCACCTTAAAATACATAGCGAGGGAGCAGTAAAATCTGTGGCTGCAACCTGCAGTGGGGAGGGACACAGGGAGACTACATGTCCCCTCTCAAGGTGTGTCAGTGGATGCTCACCAAGAGTGCACTACTAAGATGTCCCTACAGCAGTTCTTGCTTGTGTGGCTCGTTCGTCAATAAGGTACCAGGACAATCCATAATCTACAGCAGGCCATGTTCGCATGTATATGAGGGAATTCCTATAGTTCAAGCAGTAGTTAATTTGTACAAAAAAATAAGTGCCGGGGCTCTCGTCAGGAGGCAGCTTGTACCAGCCCATTTCTCCTGTTAGCACCACCTAAAACAGAACCAACTACTAACCATGAAAGTGGGGAGAGGATGTGACATAATGGCCAGAGCTGCCGACTTCGGAGCTGGGGAACCAGGTTCGAGTCTTGGTGTCGGGACAACATCCTGTGATTCTGCGCAGATCACTTAATCTCCCCATGCATACCATAAATGAATGTGAATGTGTCCTTAACTGGTGCTCGTGAAAAGCGCCGGTGTTGATGATTAAGTGCCGGTGCTGAGCACCGGAAACCACTGGCTCAAATTAAGCACTGAGTTCAAGCCTGGGCACAAATTTTGTATTCGGACTACAGGTATTGCAGAAGTGACAGCACAAAAATATGAGGCCCATTCTGTAATGTCATATTGCTATAGAATTGCAAAAAGAGACGCAAACACTTCCTGGACTAGTTTGATAGCCCAACTCCGGCTCTCGCATCAGACCAGTGCTGGAAAGTAGGGGGATCCTACAGCTATTTGATCTGGTATCAGGGATATGCTGTATTTGTTCTGGTGTAATTTTCTGACATAGGACACAATTCAGCAGTTGCCACACGTTGGCTGGTTCTGTTCCTTAAGAGCAGCAACCTGCAGGTGGCATGGGGTCTTTCTTCTTTTCACTTCTAGTCTGACCCAAAACAAAGATCTGATTGCAAGGGCCTTCAGCCCTTTTTTTGTTGAAGTACCATCATGGCTGTGACCCATCTCGAGCCTAACTTCTAGACACTAATGCAATGGAAGTAAACAAAGGCACAGAGCTTGTCAATCACAAGTACTTTAAGGAAACTATGACTGTGAGGCAGGTTTTTCACTTTGTTTGTACCCCTATGTAAGAGATGTATATGCACTGTAAGAATGTCAGATGTGTCTGCGAGTAATTACACAATGATTTAAATTGCATTTACCAAATTTTATATTTATTTATTTTATAGTGCTACTTATCCCAGTACAGCATCTCAGAGCGCTTTACATCACACACAGACACAATAAATCATACAAGTGTGTATATCAATGTACAGGAAATGTTGCTAAAGAAACAAATTAGGGTTATTAGGTGTAGGAATCACATATCCTCCATACTTCTAGACTTTATATGTTAAGTGTGAACGGTCGGTAAAAGCACAAAGTCAGGATATCAAATGTATGTACTCACAAGACTTTATTAACCCTCTATGGTACTTTAGGAGTCATTACTGCAACTACACAAAACACAGAACTCTCTCACTCTGCCTTAACCACCAGAGTTATTATACATTATTATAATCCTCTCAGATTTGCTGGGCACACACAGATCTCTGCAGCAGAACCCTGTAAAATATTTTAAAATGCAGCCTCTTTGTGAGCAATAAAGTAAGACAGAACATATTTATTGTCACATTTGTCCTTGTTGACAATTACTTTGTAGCAATTTTTAAAATAAATGCATAAGTTGACTGTCAGACACTGCTTTTCCAGCTCCACCCTTCGTGACTCCAACCAATCTGCCACACCTTGACCGCCAATTTATGGGTTCCAGAGTATATTTTTTCCAATGTCAGCACTGCATCAGAAAGACCATATTAACACCCAGTGTCGTCTTAATGCATCGGCACACCGGGCAGTTGCCCTGGGGCCCCACGAGCATAGCGGCCCCATGCTAATCTATGCACAGACCAGAATTTATTTAACCAGGGGCGGCTCCTCGATAATTTACATTTTTATTCCTGTGAGTGGTTGTGTAGGCAGGGCCCAGTGCATTGCTTTGCCCGGGGGCCTAAAATGCTGTTACAATGGCCCTGTTTGCACTCGATTGAGTCGCAGGGTGATGACATCATTGTCTGTCCCTTTGACGTAGAAGAAAATGCAAAAAAACTGGAAATTTACAATCAATATAAAGTATTGGCGCAGTGTCGAAGCAGCATAACATATATGTTTTATTGTAGAAAACTTTGAGTAGCGCCAAAGCTTCTCCGAAAAAGCAAAACAGGAATAGACATCTTGCTCTGCTGAGCGCCTCTCCTGTGAAGATGAGAAATGTGGCCTTTCAGAGAGAGTATTAATGAGTTGTATTATTCCGGTTTTGTGTCTCATTAGCAGCACGGTGGGGAACGTCTTAATGAATCAGTGCAAATGGCAAATGAATTAATTACCCATGTTAAGCTGCGTTAACTACTGGAGGTTGCGGAGCAGAGGCCGGGCGGTCTATCCGCGGATACCGCCGCCACGTACAAGCCCTTTATCCAGGCTGTGTGGATGAATCTATTTTTTAGGAAGTTTTGGTGTCCCTAACATTTGGCTTGTGTCACACACACGCCTGACCCCAGTCCAGTGGTGACAATAATTCTTTACTGTTTATTGTATACGGTTAAATAAAACTTTTACAAAATTTGGTACTATTAAGAAATTATAAAACAAAACAGAATTTCAAGAAGTAAGGAAAACATAGCAAATAATAAACACCTGGATACAAAAGAATAAAAAGGTACCACCAATCAGTGGCAACAAGTTAATTAGAACCTGTACAGTTAACAAAGCGCAGGAGCATAAAATGGCCACAGTTTTTCCGTTAAGCAAATGACATTAACATTGTATGTCACTCCCTGAGGCTGAGAAACAAATATGAATTTGTATAACATCTTCCCTTTTGGCCCTAACAGCCTCTTGAGATGTGCAGTTCCTACTATAATTGTTTTAAATTTTGACCCCCTTGACATTTTAAAATTATTCTTTGTGCAATAATTTTTATTTTTATATACTGTGCTCTCTTTTAATTTTTTCCTTTTATAAATCTGATGAGTACCGACATTTTTTAGAGCTGTTGTATTTATTGAATGCGTATTATTCTACTTTTATGGTCAGTGATTGGCCGAATAAAGTTTGTGATGATGATGACATTAACATTGTAAAGTACTAGGATTGTAAAACTTCAAAACTTCAAGGTAGCTTCAAAAAGGCATACTTAAAGTACTATCATTCAGAGACTAGAAGCTGGTTAGAACCAGCCCCTTTAGCAGAGTGTAAGTGCATAAAGATTGCAGCACTTTGATCATTAAAACAAGAGATATTAGTGCTGTAAAGCACCAGAATTGTAAAACTGATTAAAAATCGGTTCCTTCAAAAAACATCACCCTGGAGCTTTAACCAGAACATGAGCACTCAAACTACTACTTTCATCAGTGCAGCCAGAAGGCGGTGGCTCACAAAGTGCAGGTACAGAGCATAACATGCTGAACAGGGGTTGGTTATCGGGGGGCATGGTAGATTGTATTGCAGAGCCACCCGGCAACCCCCTGAGGCACTGAACCTTTTATATGCAACTGAGACAAATGTAGTTAACCGGATGTTTAGGGTAGTATTATCATGATCGAGAGCTGCATTAATGCCCTGCCGGCAGATTCGTACTCCCAGAATGTTCCACTCACGCGGGAGTCTAGATTTGCACTCAACCAAGAGGGCAGGGCAGAGTCACAGGACGTACTCAAAAGATTCATTACACTGCCCGCAGCCCCTACATTTAATCCCCTCTGTGTGGTGGCACCAGCAAGGTAGATGCTTCAAAAATAACCACTCCCCCAACCTGAGGGCCATGAATCTTAATTTCAGGTGATTGGAATAAGTACAAGGGAGGTATGGGGAGGGGGAAGCAGGCTGGTATGAGTTGATGACTGCCCATGCATGCTTGTGCTTGGCTAATATAGCTCTATCTGAATGATAGGACCAAAGACGGGCGCATTTTTTGATGCCCAGTTGAAATGCAGGTTGACTTAAACGTATGTCCCAGAGGTTGTTCGCATTCAATAGCTGCTCACATTCCTTGAGAAAAAGGTGGTGCGATCGACCAAAGGTGGTGCGATCGACCAAAGGTGGTGCGATCGACCGGGTCCGCTGGAGCTGATGTCGGCCCATAACAGTGCCTCGAGTGAGCCAGCCCTAGCCTCCCGCAGCTTATGGCACAGGTTGAGAAAGGCTCCATCGCTATTTTGGTTTGGTTAGGATTTTGGTGCCGTATGTCAATATGGAAGCGATCTTTGCTCGCATAGCTTCCAGCAGAGATGAAAGGCTTGGCCCTTATAGCGATTTCGACAATTTGGATAGAATCACCTAGAGAGCCAGGGCCTTTGTTTAGATTTCCTTCCTATGCCTCATGAAGGATCCTTTGGCATGGATAATTATCCCCAGGTATTTATTGGAATGATCAACCACGACCTTATTACTGACATAGAACCAGCCCCCCCTGGTACGCTTGTCTTCCAAAGGAGCCGGGTGCGAGGCAGGGCCAACTGATAATCAATGATCTTTTCTTGCAGGACCACCTGGGGTGCTCCGTGCTCACCTCAGATATTCATAAAGCGTGTAGGAAATAGGATGCAAACATTTTCAAAGCCATTAGGTATGGGTTTTCTTTTGTATCCTAAAATGTAAGAAAGACTGTTGCAGTGAAAAAAAAAGATTGCTCTCTGTATAATATGTATGCATGAAATAAATCATTTAATGGGTGATGATTCAGAGTATTTTTGAGTTGTGAAATAGTTCCTCATGCACCGTAATGCAAGCACTTGACAGGAGGTGGAATGATACACCAACAGCCAATAGCATGAGGTGAAAGAAATATACTTGTGGGTAAAGAGACAAAGCCCACTGTCGGTACATTTTATGAATTGGTAATAATAGGTCTTTCAGGCAGCTGCACTGTCAACCGAGACCTAAAAAGGACCCTTGTTATTTATTGTAGTACATGACTTTATAGAAAAGCATTCAATGTGAAGTGAAGGGAAGGAGGTGCTTGACAAGATGTCCCAGCAACGCTTTTGGTGATCTGACCTACTTACATGATCAGAAGGAAATACAATCCATGCATATATTGTAGACAAAACCAATAAATTGACAACATACGCAGCCTGATGACAAGCCTCTATAGCTGTCCTTTGGGAGGAGTCAATTCAGTGCTTAATTTGAGCCGGTGGTTTCCGGTGCTTTGCACCGCACTTAAATGTCAACACCGGCTCTTATGACAGTCTGCCACATGGTGGCACTGTCTGCCTAATTTGGGATGACCACAGCAACAGCTGTTTATTATTTGAATATTCATTAACAGTGGCTAATAAAAACTGCACTCAAGCCATTCTTATTGCTTTGGGGGCCTGGAATAGTAGGAATTGTCACACTTGTGAGAGTGTGATGGTTAGTAGTTGAGATGGTATTGTCACTGGCAGCGTTGGCAAGGGCAATGGATGGTGCAAGCTGCAGTGGCCTCCTGACGAGGGCCCTGGCACTTATTATTTTGTTTACAAATTAAGCATTGAGTCAATTAGAAATGAGGTTTGCTTAATTTGAGCTGGTGGTTGCAGGTGGGGCACATTTGCACTCGTGTGAGAGAAAACCACAAAAGGGTGAAAGATGGAGATAGAGGAAGGCGGAAAAACTGTGACAAAGGGAAAAAGCAGGGATGACAAAGAGGCTCAAAGCGTGAGATAAAGAGGCAGGGAATGTCTGGTGTTGGGTTAAAGAGGCAAGAGGTGGAATTAAGTGTACAAAGCCTTGGTATTTGGCAACCTGACCTTCAATAGCACCATCCTGCAGGCTTCTGGACAAACTTTGGGCCCCGGCAATGATTTATTTCTATAAATTAAGCCCCCTGGGCAGTACTTGAGTAAGCCTTAGCACCAGGATTCTGCCCACATCTTAATATGTCATTTTTTCATTGTGCAAGGTGCAGTACCCTTCATGTTGCGTCTTCATCCACCTTACTGAAAAGAATAGAAACTAAATAAAAACGACCCGTCTTGAATTTTCTATGGAATGAAATTAATCCCATTGTTCATAAGTGGAATACATTTATTCTCCTCCTCTCCTGCTACCAGGCTTGCAAGCCCCCCAGAAGCACTGTTCTCGTCACAGAATTAAAGAAAGCCTCACCAGCCCCATCTCTCTCAGCAGCAGATAGTGAGGACATGATCCATGTGACATAACAAAGGATTCCATACTTTCGATTCACGATACATGCGATTTACTTTATATCTGGAAACATTTAAGGCAATGACTAAAAGCCTCGAAGAAGCATTGGACAGAGTGAAATACAGGTCAGCTGGGCACGAAAAGCCATTTAAACTGGGATAAATAAATGGCCTTATCAATTTGGACCTGTGGTTCTCTGTAGCCCACTTGAATTGTTGTTGCCACATTACTTTAAAGATGCCACACCTATAGCATCTGAAGAAAGCCTTGCTGCCTGGGCCAGGTTACCAGGGGTGAGCCAATTCAAGAAGATAGGATTGAGGTCCAAATATGGAATTCATCTTGGATAATGATCTCCTGCCTGGGCCCTAAACTCTGGAATGCTCTCCCAATCGATCTATGGAACTGTCTCTCTCTGCTAGCTTTCTGCAAGAACTTAAAGACTTTTCTTTTTAGCGACCAAGCTCAATTCTTATTTCGGCTTGTTGCCTTGTGCAGCTCTGCCTTCGCCTTGTCCAGTGCCGGGAGACCCTGTTGGGTAGCTGTGCGCTTTATAAATCAACCAAATAAATAAAATAAATAAATAAATAACGATCTGTTCAATACTTTAATAATTCAATTATTTGTTTAATTGAAATCCACTGTTAGGCAACGTTATAAGAATAGAGTCACATACAAAGAATTATGTGGGTTCAACAGGAAAATATCAAAACGTGCTTCGCAACATTGATAGTTAATTTGTGGCCTCTTCAGAGCTAAAGCTTTTTAGATTGTAGAATAGCATGGTCTACAAATGCTAAATAGAATTCGGAATTAATCACTCGGAGACAAATCTTTGTTCCTTGAAACATTATTGAGTAACAATTTCATAATCTACAAACTAAGCCCCAAAGAAGCGCTAGATATAACCATTAATGTTGTGAACAAACGCCGGACCTATTGGCTTTGCCAATGCTTGTTTCCTCATCGTAGGTGAGGGCTCCCATTGAACTGATACGTTACAGTTTGCATTGATGGGATTCACCTGATGGAAATGGGAAACCTGGGCTTACACCGCCCCAATAGTAGTTATTTACAATATGCTGCTCCTTCTGTTCCGGTTTGTGAGTTGATCGGATAAAATGGCATGACATATCATGTACCTATAGAGTGCTTCTTCAGACCAGGGTAACTCAGACTGGGCATGAACTTGGAATCATGTTCCCACCCTCCCAGAATTCCTGAATTCCATGGTTTACATTCATGCCAAGCAAATGGCTGTGGTTGGAGGACCCACTCTTCCTCAGCCTAGAATCTCTTGTGCTTTCTTAGGCACTACACTACACATTGTGGGAATACACACAACTCACACACTAAGGCCACAAGCATGCACTTAAGAGAAAAACACGTATTTCCATTTGAACATTAGTAGGCAGCAATGAACATGAGATGGACCTGATCTTTATAGTGAGGCCCACTTGCAACTAAGACCCCTCTTTTCCTATCCATCCTGTGGTGATGACAGACTGGAGCACTTGCAACAGGAGCTGACCACATCAGGACTTTCCATCCATCACTTCGGTGCTCTACAGGGGAAAAGCACAGGGACAAGAGAGAGGAGCACAGAGCTCAGCAGAGGGGGAGAAGAAGTACACAAGGAAGACAGCAGGAAAACACATGCACTCTCGTAGGGTGATTAAACTAAAAGAAAAAAGTAGCACCTGAAAAGGCTATCAGTGTAAGTACATAGTAATGCGTCTATGCTTCAAGAGTGAGACAAACAGAAGAAGAGGCCCACACACACGATTAAGAAGCTAGCAAATGAGAGAGACAATTAAGCGCACCAATGGTATGCAACGGGTGAGTTCTAAGTCCACTGTAAGATAACAATAGGCCTTGCAACAGAGAGCACATGCGCTGTCTTAGTTGAGACCTATCAAAGGGGGACAGGTCATTTATTTTTCAACCAGCAGGTTCAATGGATTCTGTGACTGCGGGAACAAGTGTTGGAAGTCACTCTCAATCGCCCTTCAGGTAAAACACAGCCATAAACAAATGATGCTCACGTTTGACATCTGTCCATCAGGGCTCACATGCCTGGAGGATGGGCTCATATCATTATAATGCAAATGTATTGTCACTGCATGAAAAGTGCGTATTTAATTGTTGAAGCGCCCATTTGTATGCAACCCTTCTGTGCTGCCTTATATAGAAATGAAAGACTAATGATTTGTAATTAGAATAATTATTGCAAAAATGTAATTGCATATCATTGTGGTTAATATAGATCTATAATTGTGAATTTGTTATTAAGCGCTCTGCTTTGCATACGAGTAGGTGCCTGATGCTCTGTGTTAGAACTGTTTTTTGTTTTAAGGCAACATGTACCACGGTCCTTTACCAATGGGGCTATACTTTTTAACAACTAAGGTATGCAAAATTATAAACCCGCTGACGAATGTATATGAAGAAGACAGATTTCACGGGATTGATGCACAATGGCAGTTTGCACTCACAAAGCCAGTGCAATTGCCAATTTGAATGCAAAGTACCAGAGCGAAATGCACACAAACTCATGTCTCACTGCGGCACTTTTTAAGTCATTTGGGCATATTTACTAGAAACTGACGGAGCGCGGTGTTACTCCATAATTGGTAACGCCAAGCTCCGTCAGTTTCAAAACGCCGTATTTACAAGAATGCGGCGCACCCCTGCGTGTCCCCTAGTGCTGGCTCTAAAGAAGCTGCCTAGCAACATGTTGCAAGGGTGCCTGCGCTGCAGGGGTGATTGATTATGTGCAGGAAGGGGCACCATACTGCACATAAACAATCTTTACAGGCGATTTGCTCTATCAATGTATCAATGTGTGCAGAGCAAAATATGAGGAGTAAACCTGCTTAAGACTAGGTATTCCTTGGTGATATTTTATGGTGCTGCCCCATACTATGTAAATATGGGACAGCTTCAAAAAACAATGGGTGTTGCGGCGGAACGCCCACTGCAACACCCACTGCCCGCCCCTTTCACGCTAAGTGCTGCATAAATAGGAGCATTATTTACAAGGCGCTGTTAAGCTACGTTAAGTGGCTTAACGCTGCCTTGTAAATAAAGCAAAGGACTTGACGCCCCTAGAAAGTCGGAAAAAGTGCGTTCTGGTGGCGTTAACTCCTTGTAAATATGCCCCATTGTTTTCACAGTGCAGCTGTGAAACAGATCTACTGCTAATAATTTACAAAGGGGGTTTTGGATCTGTCCATTTCACCTATTCACTTTTTCAGCCACCCTTTTTCTTCCATTGCCTGGAGATTTTGTGAATCACATTTTGGCTCACTTCAGGGGAGCATTAATCTTTCACCCAATGCTATTGGCAGTTTGAGTGTATCCTTCCGCTTCCACTTGAGTGCTTTCATTGAACTGCAGGAAGGACCACTTTGACCCACCCTGTTCGCTCTTCTTAGGTCCCTCCTGCGTGTCTCTCTTTAATGTACTAATGCTCTATTGGTTAGCACCTAAATCTTGGATCCCTGTTCCAATATTTCCAACTGTGGGTAATGAGGTGCACAGCTGACTCCCACCACATTAACAGTAATGAGGCAGCCGGTTGCATTCCACTGTGCACACTCCCTTTGCACACTAAGGGCCTCATTTATGAGGAAATGATGCAGCGCTGCAAGCCATCTTGCTGCGCCGAGCTGCGTCATTTTAGAAGCACAGGAATGCATCGTATTTACAGCAGTACAACGCATCCCTAAGCTTTCCTCTGCGCTGGCACACAATAAGCTTCCATGGACCAACGCAGGCACTCTTGCACCAGGGATGATTTTTTGTGTGCAGGAAGGCACATCTTCCTGCACAAAAACATTCACTGATGGCGATGTTCTCTGTCTATGTGTGCTGCACATAGAAAGAGCAAAAAACAAGAAGAAATTAAGGTAATTCTCCTCATTGCACCACTCTTACGCCTCCACTGGAGAGGCGTAGGATTCTGATGCATTCCCAGGTTTACGAAACCTTGCAAATCTGGGAATGCGTCAGAATCCACGGGTGTTGCATGGCAACACCCACAGCAACACCCATAGAACGCCCCTTTCACGCAGAGTAATGCGTGAAAGGGGGCCATATTTACAAGGCCAATGAAAGCTATGCAGAGTGGCTTTGTGTGGCCTTGTAAATATGGGCCAGCACACTGCGCCGCCGGTGAGTCAGAAAAAGTCACACACCGGCAGCGGAAGGGGCTTATAAAGATGCCCCCTAAAAGATTAGTGAATCTGTCACTACAGAAAGGTTGGGCTTAGTCGCTCTGCAATGCAAACATTGGACAGTAAGAGATGTCATCATGCATCAGACCACGCTTTACAAATACACATAACATAACATAATATAACCTAATGTCACAAAGATGTATAGCACCTCACCTTCATAACACTGAGCCTACAGGGAAAACATTCTGAAAATACACATTTTGCTTTCACTTTTCTCCTGGAAAATTCATCTGCTACATATTAGTTTTACTTGTTTGTTACAAAAAGTATGTTTTTAGGCAAAAAATAAACACGTAAAAACGTTTTTTAATAGAAGAAAATAAATAAAACTAGACAAAAATTGTCCTGCTCTTTTTCATTTTTAACAGTCTGCCATCTTTTGTTATTAGCATAGTTGCCAAAATGTAAGTAAAAAAAGGGCATGCTGTTGGTGGCAAAAGCCACCCTTCCAGTCTTATTAAACGCCTATTGACAGCTCCAAAGCATCAGTTGTGTTTTCTCTGGTTGCTGGGCAACGCTTGTGTCACAATGACAATGGTCACAGGAGGTGATCTTATGACCCAACAGTTGAGTTTTTTGTTTCGTTCTTCATTTTGAGGCACGTCCTGTAAAAAGTTTAATTTTGTGCACAGAGGGTGTACTCCTCAGCTCTAAAAAGAGAGTTTGGTTAGGATTTTAGTATAAACTGCATGCTCTGAAAGACCCTCTCCCCCCCCCTCTTACTGAAAAATATAGGTTAACTGGACATACAGGGTTTCAGCTAGGTGGAAGCATTACATCAACATTTGGAGTTTTCTACGCCACAGGAATAGTTTGTTGGCGAAAATGCCACCATTGTATGTTTTCCCCCTAGTTTTTCTCAATATTTACCTGCAGAAATCGGACGATTTTCCATTCCCACCAACTCTTAAATCAGACCTGTAGTTTTCCAGGGGCTCAGATCACTGCTTACAAATAATACACTTTTAAACAAGATAAAAAATGTACCCTAGAGACAATGGACCTGGTGCTAAAGGGCAAGGGTCACTACACTAGGTCAGTAAATAATTAGCACTGCTAATTAGCAAATTACAAAATGGAGTGTACCACCCCAAAGGTTCTAGTCAGGAACACTGGAATTATGCAGCAGGAGAGGCCAAATTATGTGGCAGGGTTGAGTAAATTATGCAGCAAGAAAAGACAAATTATACGGCATCGTACAGCATATTTTGTAACAGTATTACTTAATTATTTCGTCATTTTTAAACTTGGTAACACTGTCTGGGCATTGGTTGCACCTGATTAGTCCCAGTTTAGCACCCAAACATAGCAATAAGCAACAAAAAGTGGACCAGCCCAGCTTTGAAAAGGACCTTCCACTGAGCGGCAACACGTGTCGCTGCATTTCTAGTAACTTTTGAACCATTTCAGCTAGAAACAATATGTGTTTTTGTTAAAAATCTGCAGATTATGTGGCAGATAATGGATTAGGTGGCAAATGCAGCAAATCTATACTTATGCGAAGATGACCACGGCCGCACAATCGCAGAATTCCAGTGGCCCTGATTATAGTGTGCATACAACAAGAACTCAGTCTGCAAAGATTGTTATCAGCAAATTCCATTGGTCTGTCCTCTTTATGTGACAAGCTATCTGATCCTTTCTGGCAGGGTCAAAGAGACATATGCTTAAGGTCAGAGGTGAGCCTCTTTGTGACAAGTGACAGTGCAATGGCATAAAAAGATATGTCTAAAGGGGATAATACACAAACATCATAATGCAGAGAGGAGCTGTGTGAAAATGGGAAACAGAAACACTAAGGAATATTTCTCCTACACTAAGCAACAGAAATATCAAAGCAACCCCAGAAAATATAAAGGAAAAGCTGTCCACTGTCCTAGCAGAATACACGTGGTCCACATCACAAAGGATGTAGAGCGCCTAAGTATTACTTACTTGTGCTGAAAGAGACGTTTGTGGTTTAAAATTCAACATTATCCACCTTGGACAGGCATTTACTCTTCTCTAGTTGAGGCATGAGTACGTGCCTTTGCAGGGTAACAAATGGAAAAGGACACCCTGTGGGAGAGGGAGAGGAGAGGGAGAGAAAGAGGAGAGGGAGAGGGAGAGGAAGAGGAGTGGGAGAGGAAGAGGAGTGGGAGAGGAAGAGAAGAGGGAGAGAAAGAGGAGTGGGAGAGGGAAAAAGAGTGGGAGAGAGAGGGAGAAAGGGATAGACAGGGCCGGACTGGCCACAGAGGGCACCGGGCATTTCCCCGGTGGGCTGGAGGGGCGGGGGGACCGGTTTTGTGCCCGTGGGGGACGGTTTTGTCACTGGGGACCAGTTATCTGCCCCCTGTAACACCAGCGGGAGCGGTGCTTCTTGCTAGCACTCCTCCCCAGCCCCCCCACCCGCTCCCAAGGCCGGTCGAGCAGCAATGTGCCAGGGCTAGTTGCTGTTCCCAGTCCGGCCCTGGGGAGAGAGAGAGCGGAAGAGAGAGACGGGGGGAGTGAGAGAGAGAAGAGAGAGTAGAGAGAGAAGGAGAGAAAGAGTGGGAGGTAGGAGAGAGAGAGAGGTAGAGAGAGAAAGAGAGAGAGGGGGAGAGAGAGAGAGAAAGAGAGAGAGGGAGAGAGGAGGGAGAGAAAGGGAGAGAGAGAGAAAGAGAGAGAGATATGGGTTTTGCACAGGAAAAATACGGTGGGGAAGAACATTAAATGTTCAAATTCTCATTTCTGCATGAGTTATACATGGTTATACATGCAAATCTTCACTGGAAAATCTGCATAAATACATTTTGCTGTGAGGAGATCTTTTGTCATCTGTGAATCAGAAATTTCCAAGAATGTGCTTAGGATTCATTGTGAATCTTCAAAAAATCTAAAATGTACCCTAAAATTACTGACTTTTAAAGGTCTGGTTTGTGAATGGGGCAACATACAGGGCAGACATTGCTGCCAAATACAGCATGTGCCATGATGCGATGGTATGAGAATCTAAGACATGTCTAGCTCGGTGTACTCCTGCGTACCTGCATTCTCTGTGACTTAACTGGAAATGGTATTTATCTAGCCTCTAACACCGTCCACTGATCATGCCATGTATTTACTTTGCCAATATTTGTCTGGTTTACATATAAAAAAGTACATTTTCAAAAAGTACTGAGTATATAAAGTATTTTAAAAGCTACTAGGCTATTGATATTTTTACTGCATTTGATTATTGACAGGTCTGCAAATGGTGGTAATTTTACCACTGTTTTCAGGCCTTTTTTCACAGATTCACAGTAATTGGCAATTTTAAGTCAAATCATATCATTTATGAATGATCATTTGCCATTCTTAATTTTGCATTGTGAATGAAAATTTGCCTAGCTCACTTTAGGGTAAGTTTCAATTCTATTAAGGACACAGAGGCAAGGATTATGCTTACCTTCTTCGCTTTAATCAAATATTTAACAACACAGCAGTCAATAAAGCCACAAAACTACTTTTCCCATGAACACTAGAGAAAAAAACCACACAAGTTCGATAGTCCTTCTTCAGTGTCCATGACCAGGTCCCAACAAAGTCCTCTGTTACTGCCTGCTCTCCCTCTTTCTTCGCTGCTCAGCAGGGTTTACTGGTTTTGTAGAAACGCTTTGCCTAATATCGCGCTGCAACGCATTTGATTCCTTTTCAGATTCCTCATAGTCGCAGGACCGCTAGAGCACTCCTTACATGACTTGGCCCTGACTTGCGACCGCGGTGTGGTCTTCCGCCCAATATAAGGCGCTGCGGGTGGGTGCGTGTCTCCAGTATCGGGAATTCAGACGCGCATCGTTGGAGCCTGAGATTGCTTGCGTTCCGTCCTGGTTGCTCAGGAGAACGCTTTGCAAATGATTACATTTCAATGCTCTGAATATTCCTAATGAAGTTTTCTGTCTTTTTAATTCACTTTGCAGACAATTAAGAAATTACAAATTTGTACGTGTGCCCAATGCCTGAGATGTGGTTGTGTTGTGTTTTTTTTTCTCTGTAGGACTTGTCCACCTTTTTAGAATTGTCCCGCCCCCGCCAACAACCTCGTTGCCCCTCACCAACCTTTAAACAGAATCAAAATCTAAAATCTAAATCCGTATTTGTAAAGCGCGAACTACTCACCCTTACGGGTCTCAAGGCGCTGGGGGCCGTTGTGGAAATTTAGTGAGCTATTGCCCAGAGTCACAGGATGCTGAGCTGAGCTGCCGCCGGAGCCAGGGATCGAACCGTGACCCCTGTGCTCCGAAGTCAGCTGCCCTGGCCGCTGCACCACACCTCTCCACCTCTCCAGTGGGTAAATCAAGGTTTACCCACTGCAACATCAGGGCATTAAATAAACATAAGACAAAACAAGACGACTAAATTGTACTTTCTTGGCGAGCAGTGGTAGCATGCAAGACTTTATTTACATTTTTTGTGTGCCCTTGGTGTGACAGAGAGCAGTTCCTCCATTGGCTTAAGAGATGGGTAAAGTCTCCCTTCTGTTTGTTATTGTACTGGGGTAATGATGGGGGGGTAATTATTTTAATTCAATTTCATATACATATACATATAAATATCAATAGAAACTACCGAGTGCTCTACCAACAGGACAAAACAAAACGGGCACAGACTCCAAGTTGCAAGAAGTGTATTTAATCCGTATAGAACAAGGTCCAAATGACGCCTATATATATATATATATATATATATATATATATATATATATATTCAAAAGAAGGGTGTCCCCCAGCGAGAACGCAATTGACAGGCAGGCGAATACTGTGATTTTGACAGCACTCTTTATTCAAAATAACCGGACACCATGTTGTTTGTCCCATTAAACAGCCCTACGCGTTTCAGCGCTCCTGCGCCTTGGTCACGGGCTCAAATGCAATGTCAGTGGGCGGAGAAAAAGCAGGCAACGAGTCACTTATCTTTTAAAGGTCTCAGCTGATACGCCCTCAAGTGGGAGTTTCCTTAGCAGCATTCTGGGACTCGTGGTTTTGCACACTTTTTAAATAATGTCCTCTAGTGGATTCCACCTCAACAGACTGCTTTTTTCTCCGCCCACTGACATTGCATTTGAGCCCGTGACCAAGGCGCAGGAGCGCTGAAACGCGTAGGGCTGTTTAATGGGACAAACAACATGGTGTCCGGTTATTTTGAATAAAGAGTGCTGTCAAAATCACAGTATTCGCCTGCCTGTCAAGTGCGTTCTCGCTGGGGGACACCCTTCTTTTGAATATATATATATATATATATATATATATATATATATATATATATATATATATATATATATATATATATATATATATCAAACAGAGACCACTTCGTGAAAGTAATCAGAGGTCACAGCGGGGAGCTTACAGGAAATCCAATTTAATCACAGCATTAAGCATGATGCATTTCGGCGTGGTGTGCCTTCTTCAGATGCTTGCTGACCCCTGGGTTACACCCAACCCTCCTTTGTAGATCTTACGACCCTCCCATTGGTGGGAGTTGAGCTGGCCCCTCCTCGTTGCTTTGAGTCACAGCTGCAGTCTTGTATGATTGACTACAGCTCCCAGCATACACCATAACGGGTGAGTACCACCAGCGGGGCCCAAATGTTCTCAAAGTGAGCGCTGTTTGTTCATGACAAAGGGGGGCTTTGGGTGGAAGGTATAGCCCAGATAAGTAGATTGTCCTGGATTTCCTTGGGTCCCCAACGTCCTGCCCCAATTACGAGATTCCGCCGGGCCGTGAAACGCTGTTACAATGAACGTGCTTCTCCGTGAAGTCACGGACTGCTCCTGGCAGTGGCCACTTGCTTGGCCCGATCTCGAGGCGGTCCGAGGCAATCCAATACCTTGGAGAGAAAAGCCACATGCGCCAGCAAGGCCCCTGACTATATATATATATGGGGGCAGATTTACAAGAACTGACGCATCTCTGCATATTAGCAGAGATGCGTCAGTTCAATTGTATCACGCAAAAAAACTTGCGCCACCATGGATGCGTTGCATTTACAATGCCGCGCACCGTTGCGCAAGGATTGACAGATGCGTGAGGCATCTGTTGGCGTATAGGTAACGCATTGCTGGAGTCGTGTCGCAGGCACGATGCAACTCCAGCAATGCTCAGGAATGCCTATTCCTATTGTGCTGCGTCACTCCTTACACCTGCTTTAAGCAGGCGTAAGGTTTTGACGCAGCGGCGTCATAGAAGTGAGGCTTGTGAAATCTTGTAGATTTCACTACGTCACTTTTACGAGGCTTTCTTGCGTCGGATCGCCCACCCTGCATACATTATACCTGACACAGGTATAATATGATGCAGGGCTTTACAACGGGATGCATCTCCCTAGATGCGTCACGTTGTAAATGTGTCGTAACGTGGCGCATTGTTTACGACGCCGCTGCGTCACAAAAGTGACACAACGGCGGCGTAAAAGTGTCGCAAGGGGCTTGTAAATCTGCCCCATATATTGTTTAGTGTGCTTTTAAGTATGCTGCTGTTGTTCCATTTTTATGATGTTCATCATACTTAAGGTATTGTTTGGCCTCACTTTTAAGGTTTGAGAGGCGTGATGTGACCTCTTTTGTATTTTTCTTGGTCATTCAAAGCCTTGTTCATTTTGACCTTCACATTATTCTTGTTTGTTTTCTAGAACTTGTTCTTATTTTAAATATATGTTTTATGCTGTAAATAATGGTAGTGTTGTGAGGTTATTTGTAGATTTACAACTTAATGTTAAGCATTCCTTACCTATTGCATGATGTTGTGTGGCTGTGTTGTGTTGACACATCTTCCTTGCTGAGTCATTAAATGGAGAGAGCTCCTTGGATCATTACTTTGCATTCGTTGGGAGACTGCTGCAAGTGTCAGGACACCTGGAACCAGACCCCACTCTTCCTAATAACACCATTCGCCCAACACGGTCAATGCCCTCTTTCCTGAACTTCTGCAGGTGTCTGATGCTGGGTAGCCCTAAAGTCTGCTGTGTCTCAGCCTTGCAGCAGTGGGCTTGGTCGTGCATGGCAATAAACCTTGACTGTGCAGACACCATTGTGCATAAATTAACAGTCTCCTGGCTATTCAGATACACCAGCATGGTCTTGCAGTAGTAGGCAGTCGGTCCATTTTGCCTTCACCTTGCAGGGAATACCGGCCCACCATCCCTGCTAGCTTCTGTTGCACTAGAAGTGGTAGCGATGGGACCAGGGCTATGTGTGCCTGATAACCTCTAAATATCCTGGAGGTGTTTCTTGAAGGACACAGTGGATGAAGCAGGATTTTAAGATAAGCATCAGCTCCATATTTTGGAGAATGCCCCGGGGGCGCAACAGGCATGTGCACCTGCTTTGTGCGACCCGGAGCACTTTGATATTGCAGACGGTTGTGCGGCCCCTCCTGTAATACAGATAGCAGTGGCACAGATCTTGCGCGAGCACTATCATAAGAGGGTGTTCCCTCATTTTGCAGGGCGTGTGGCCCCATGCAAATGAGGGAACCAATTTTCCTCTGCCTCCGTGCTGTATTATGGACGCGGACGCAGTGGCAAACATGCCTTTAGGAGGTACAGTGAAATTGCATCACAAAAAGGTGGCGTACTTTCCAAGCGCCTCCTAAAGGCAGCCCCATGAAGGCAATAAAGGGGGTCCCATGGACCCCCCTAGACATCGCCCTGCAGGCGGGTGTAGTCACTCACTGCACCCGCCTTAAAGGGGATCTCTCTCCCTTCTTAAAAGTGCAGGCGGGTTGCCACCTGCACAGTGAAACACAGAGCGGCTGCCCTGGGAGCAGCACATTCACAGTAATATGGCACACTCTCCCTGTTTGCACATAGCACATCTATGCAAGGATGCGCTGTGCGCAAAGAGGGAAAGTGCGCCATTTATGTAATGCGTCCCCAGAAGTGCAGACTGACTCCCTTGAGTCACTCACACCTTTGGTCACCTGCTGATGGCATCTGGTTGCGACTGCCAGCATCATAGACAGCCCTCTGTCAGCTCTGCACCAAGGACACTGATTTTAGGGTGTGATCACTTGATTAAGATCCCCATTCACTTCCCTGCAAATGCTTGAACTTTGGTATCTAAGTGTGTTATGCTGCGTCCATATAAAGCACTTCCAAGCCCATGAAAAGAGGCTAGAAATCATTCCTGCCGTCAGCATCACAGCGGCATCAGATTCATCCTTCTTGCTTGGGACTAAGCAGCTATTCTTCTTTCAAGTCACCTTTATAAGCAGCGTGGAGGGCGTCATACATCACTGTTAGTGACAGTAGTTTGGTGGGTTTTGCAGAGATTGTCTTGGTTGATTTGCTGGCGATGCAGTTGGTGGACTTACTGGTGAGGGAGTTGGCGCTGGCAGGCACAGCCTACTGCCCTCTGCTGCCACCTCCCCCGGCGCCATGTTGCTTCTGCGCCGGCAGCATGCCTATACCAAAGTCTGCTGTTGAATGGCTACAGCAAGAAGGTCCTCCTGCTCTTGCAAAAGGGTGAAGGTGTAGATGGGTTTCAAGTTGGATCCTCCTTGGACAGTTTAAAGTCAATAGTCCAGTTTGAGAATGGATGGACATGTTCAGTGCTGCCAAACAAGGCATGCTTGCATTGATGTGAGATCCAGGAAACGCCTACGGCATTCAGGGCGACTGTCATACAGTAACTCTGAGGGTGAAACTCTTGCTGCTGGTCTCAAGGCCACTTAACCTGGTCCTGTGAGCTGCGAGAAAGGAAACCTACATATTATGTGCCTAAGATACACCAGCTTTTTAGTAGCGTTTGGCTGCAGCAAGGAACTCTACAGTAGGAAACACCTGTGGCATTTGGCTTCTGGGTTCTGAACTGCACTGGGGTCTCTACTGCACTGGGGTCTGTACTGCATTGGGTTCTGGACTGCACTGGGGTCTCTCCTGCAATGGGGTCTGTACTGCACTGGGTTCTGGACTGCACTGGGGTCTGTACTGCATTGGGTTCTGGACTGCACTGGGGTCTGTACTGCACTGGGGTCTGTACTGCACTGGGGTCTGTACTGCACTGGGTTCTGGACTGCACTGGGGTCTGTACTGCACTGGGTTCTGGACTGCACTGGGTTCTGGACTGCACTGGGGTCTGGACTGCACTGGGGTCTGGACTGCACTGGGGTCTGTACTGCACTGGGGTCTGTACTGCACTGGGGTCTGTACTGCACTGGGTTCTGGACTGCACTGGGTTCTGGACTGCACTGGGGTCTGTGCTGCACTGGGGTCTGGGCTACACTGGGGTCTGTGCTGCGCTGGGATCTGTACTGCACTGGGGTCTGTACTGGAGTGGGTTCTGGACTGCACTGGGCTCTGGACTGCACTGGGGTCTGAACTGCACTGGGTTCTGGACTGCTGCGACTCCTGGTGTCAACTCCTACACTTACGCCTTCTCCTAAACTCACTCCCCGCCTTCTCCTAAACTCACTCCCCGCCTTCTCCTAAACTCACTCCCAGCAGAGTAGGAAGAGAATATGTGACGGTGATGTGTGACTGTCGAAAGATTCATTAATTCCATCCTGTAACACATAGCAAGTCTCACAGGAACAGCTGAACATTGCATGTTCCTTAGATGAACTGCCTCTATGTGATTTTTAAAACTCTAAAAATGTTTGCATTTGTTTCTCGTTTTACATTTTGAACAATGTCCCAGGTGCGTTGATTATACAGACCTGGATATTTGACCTGAGATTAACAAGTGCAGGGAGCGTTGTTTATCAGCACATTTTTCATTAACTGAATGAGAACAATCAGTTGGTCGCTGTTCAGCATTAATGAGTGTGGACGGATAATCAATATGTACATAGGGACAGGAGCACGCGGTCATTGGCTGACGTAAAACATAAAGCAGTCATCACAGAAGCCATGTGCTGATGGTTTAAACTGCACCATTGGTGCATTAAAAACTAACAGCCTCCTTGATTCTATTGCACTGTGTGAATCATATGTAGTTCTTTGCTATTACAGAGATCCGCTCTGTGTACGCGGTCAAGGCGTAAGAGGGGGCATGCGGGATAAAGACATGGAGTGACCTTGTCATCGAGCAGTCATGGCTGTAATATTTAGAAAAAAAGGTTCTAAAGTCTAGAATATACCCACAACCAGTGGTGTAACATAGGCCCCCGCAGCCCCCGCAGTGTGGGGGTGACCCAAGCTCCAGCGGCCCCCTCAGCACAGTACCCTGCCCTGAGAGCTCCTGATTAAGACCGGAGGGAGGCCCCCCCGTGTACCTTGCAGGGGACCCCCTCAAGTCTTGTTACGCCACTGCCCACAACTACGTATATATCAGACGAGGCTCTCCGTATGCATTCTACTGCCAGACCTAAGAATATTTTACCATTTTATCTGTACAAGAGTAAAATAAATAACAAATACGCTTGGTACACCTTGAATTCTAGTGATTACCGTCAACTGATGTCAAATGCAAGAAAAAAGCAGACCTGACCGTGTCTACTTGAATCAAATGCTTTCTTTTATTAAGAGTTTTATTTTTACCCTAAAACTGAAAATGACCTCCTTGCATTAGATATCCTAGAGTTCCCAACAACATTTGGATAAGAGGAAAGAAATTCCCTCTGAGTACAGGTCCAGTTTACAAATAGATGGTGGGTTTGCAACCCGCATATCCTATATAAAAGGCCTAGATGGAGCAACATGAAAACAATTCAACAATTGACTTACTTAACAGCCTCGCCAAAGCTGTAAGTATCCAAGTATTTGCCCACAACCTCTGGAAACAGAATCACCTGGGATCCAGTTGGAGAAGTACTCCTCTTCAATTGTTGTAAGCGTCGAGAGTTTATTGACCCAAGCCTCCACCATTGTATAGCTCCTGGTCTTCCATGTCCTAAAACATCCTTTCTAGCCTCCCATATCTTGAGCCGCGGATGATAGCTGTAAATAATGGATCAATCATGCAATGGAAGGTGATCTGCAGGATCCACTCTGGGGGACAACTTCACCTGGGATTATTAGATTCATTCTTTCCAGCAGATCCTAAAAAAACACCAAAATGTGATTACAGAAAAACAAATGCAATAGGTGCCCACCTCTTTCTGACATTTTAATCTCAAAGTATAGATGCTGCCATGGCTGAATGCTCTGTCACAGATTTTTGACATAATGTAGGCTACCTTTTAAAAACTCCGTAGACTGGTCCGCGTTGGTGTTTTCCCTCAGGATGGTCATCGTTTACTTGAGCCTCACTAAACATCAAATTCTGTGTGTTTGCGCCTGAGATTACCTCTACTTATTTCTCGTTTTTGTCTCGTCTAAGTTTGATGGTCTCTATTTCTGCCGCATATTTCCAGCATATTTGCATTTTTTTTTGTCTCCACTTGCCCCAGTGAATCTTCTATTTTTATTTTAATGAAAATCATTTCTATCTTTTAGTAATGTTGATGTTTGTTATTAAAGACATGAGAATTATCTGCCATCTCCTTGTTACAGGAATATTGCATCAGCATTCATAGTTAAATACTAACATACAGACACCGAAGGCTCACTATGGGTGCCGTGCTAGAACAGACCACCACCGCCACCACCGCCACCACCACCACCACCAGGGAAACACTGTTCCTTCAGTTTTAGGTCCAGATTCGGAGATGTTTCAGTGGGAATAGTGAATGACGTGCATGAAAACAGACTTTGCAACTGGTAAAACTGTGCGTGTTCCACTGTCCGCACTGTTGTGGCTTCACCAATTGTTCCTGGTAGTAATTATTTATTTGTAATAATAGTGAGATTTATATAGCGCATAGTTACTTCAAATGAAGCGTCCCAACACTGATGGTCTAGCTCCAGAGGTCAAAAGAATAAAGCACAGCAACACTAAAAGATTCAGGGTCAAACCAGCCTAAACAGCCAGGTTTTTAAGTTTATATGAAATGATTCTTATGATTTATCTTACATGAAGAGGAAGGGAGTTCCACACCTTGGGTGCCAAAAAGCTGAAGGAGCTGCCCCCAATGTGAACTTTCTTCACCATGGGGACACAGGCCCAAAAAGCCCCCAAAGATCTGAGGCACCTGGAGGGAGAGTAAGGCCTGATGAGGGGGTGCAGATAGTGGGCACCTTATTCATAAAAGCCCTGTAGCAGTCTCGTCTCATGCCGACTCAAGAACTTTTACCATTGATTCCTTTGATTCCTTTGCCAACTAGGAGCAAGAATACATTTATTTACGCTCACAAGTTAGGTAATTTTTAAACAACCACCTACACCACTCCCCCTTCACTGCACTACACATAGTTATATTAAAAATCAGTGCTCCTACGTAACTGTCGCAAGTCGCAGCACGCCCCAAGCATAAGATGCTTGGGATGGCCCCAATGATGAAGCATGTCACCTAGGGGAAACCTTTGGTGAGTGAGGGGACTCAAGAAAAGAATTTTCTTTTCCTTATTTGAGGTGCGTCTTACTCATTCAGTAGACCCCTTTTCTTCCCTACTAGCTAGGTTCCCTGATCCACGATTCACGGATCTTCTTTTGTCTTACAAGTACCAAGGAGGACGAACCTAGCCATATCCTCCTCTCCCCCCCTCTCCTCCCCTTCTTTGCTTGTCCACTCTTGCCAGGAGATGCCAAGGGGGTGAGAAAGAAAACATTGGGTAGGTTGAAGAAGAAGGGGAGAACAAGTGCTTGGAGGGAAGAAATCACGAAGGGGAAAACACATTATGAGTCTAAACATGTTGGGTAGGATCCCAAACTGGCACCCAACTTCAAACTAGACCCCACATCCCCCCATGCTGTTTGACAAGCTGCGTGATGCTACGTGTGCCCCTCTACACATTCCACATTTACCTGGTCCTGTCTCCTGCAGCGGGCTCCGGCTCCAACTGCTCCCTGGGCCTTGGGCCCTGTAGGGTACCCTTGGACTTCCAGAGGAGGCGCACCACTCGAACGATCTCCAGCAGCTCCCAGGACCAGGCGACCAGGCTGCCCACTGAGCAAAGCAGCGGCTCCTCGTCGGCAGCCCCCAACTCCTTCCCAGCTCAGCCGAGGAGAGTAAGCGGTCCAGCACAGGCATTCCGCGCACCAGCGGCCCCTGATGCAGCCAGGCCCAGGCTCCGCTGAAGCATAGAGAACAGCAGCCACCCATCAAACAAGCAAACGGTGGCCCGCTAAATGTAAGCGAAGCACGTCGTCGCGCCCAATGGAGAAACTCAAAAAAGGAAATAGTACACGCCCCGTGTAACAACCAAGTAAAGGGGCCAGTAGCCATGGGAGGATACAAATGACTACATGGCCGTACTAAGGAGGGACTAACAGGCCTATTTATGAATCAGAAGAGAGCATTTACAAAGGACAGAGACACAAGCCAATGAAAAATATGGGCGTGGGAGTGGGCGGGGCTTCTCTCCCGTACTGAGCTACCACAGATCATCCGCAGAGCAGCGCTTGCGCGCTGGCTCAGGCCCGACCTAAAAAGTGTCTTCAAGATAAACAGAAAACTCTGCAGCACGAGCATTTGAAGCCATCGAATGGCGTGGCCGTGCTTAGCGTCCTCATCAGTAGTAAACATGCAGGCTTGCTTTATAATCTATAGGTTCATTTTATAGAAAGAGCGTAGAGTCCTAAAATAGCACTGACCAGGAGGTTCAGTGCACCCTCCCCGCCCCCTCGTAATGATCCTGTATAGGCACAAGCAGGTACAAGATTGAGAACGACAACTATTGGAACACGCATGCACAATTACACAAAAAACATAGTGAAAAACATAGAAATGTGCTGCGTTCTATTTATTCGGTGAACATTTTCCATCTTAATTCCTAGGGTACTTCTGAGAAAAACTATCAGCAGTGGTTTCTTCATAGTGGTGAGGGGGCTTTGGCCCTCTGCCTGCTAGCACACATTATGCCTGCAGACAGGAGGTGTACTGGTGCGACGCGTGGTTCATCCTGATGAGCAGCTAGGTCTGTGTATCTGAACTGCGCACGTCAGGTTGGCCGGTATTTTGCTTGTGGCCAGCCTGACATGCGCAGTTCAGGCTTTCCCAGACACACCTGTCAGGGAGATGGGGAACCACACACACAGCCCCACTGGTCTCGGATGGAGTGCTGTGGTCGACTGTCACAACCAGTCCTCACAGTGCTCTTATGCTGTTTACTATTATAAACAGCGTAGAGCGCTGCTTTCATTGGCTGACGTTTGTGGTGCTAGTTTCCCCATCCCAGCATGCACAGCTCTTCGGTGCAGCACACAGCGCGGCAGATTTGACAGAGTTGGCCCGATGTGGAAAGAAGAGATGGTAAGTTAAATATTTTTTATTATTTCAGTCACCTGTAATGTAAAGGTAACTGCTGCTCATCTAAAGAGCTGCTATACTGACAGATTGAGTTTGCGCTATGTATATATAAAAACATTTGTAGCATTCACATGATGCTTCTCATGCCTGTGAGTACAAAAATGTATCCTATGAATGCCTAACCGTATTTCAGAGACACTAGCCGCCACTGAAAACGATGACATTCGTTTTCATGAAATCCTTACTTGCCCAATATGCATGCATAGTTTCCGTCAGGTGGAAATGGAAATGTAACTCAGTTGTGCATTTTTACATTTAACTTTTTTTTTCTCCAAGAGGAAACACATTTTTTTTTCATGGAGAAACCTTTACGGGTGGCGTTCAGTCCCCATCGTCACCTTGAAACACATAGAGGTTTAAGCACTTTTGCAGGTATGACCTAATAGAAGCTCTCAAAAACCCAGTGCTAACACCAGATTTGAGAATGACACCGTGGTGGTGCAATTTCCGTATTCTCAAATCCAAATGTGAGGGTAGCATAAAATCCCTGATTCAGGTTGTACCTCCTCAATATCAAAACATAATATCGATGGGACACATTATCAAGGACATAGTATTGAAAATAAAATATTAACAGGTACGCATATCTTCAAGGTTTATAGATCTGGAGTTCGGAACAGTAAACCTACACTTCCATACATGCACTTACCTTTCAATATTTTTGACCCTCCACATTCTTTCCTCGATATTCTTGTACCATGATATTGTTTGTGTCAATATTCATCAGTACAACCCTGATTCGAGAATTTGCCCATGCAAGGAGCATTTATTTATGCACAAATTTAGATGCATAAATAGCTTCTGTGAACTGGTCCTAGTGTGGTGAGTAGGGGTGACTTCACTTACCAAATATTTGGTCTGGAAAAAGAAAATAATTTGAATAAATAATGCTGCAGAGTGTGCAGGTAGGGCGGACAGTGTATCATTTATAATCACAGGGATGAAATAAAAAGCTCTAACAGCAGTGGCAGCTGGCATCTACGGAAAGTGGTGGGGCGGGCAAAAGGGTGGTGGGTAGCAGCATGCACTATCGTGCCGTGCACTGAAAGTAAAATAATAAAAATCCACTTACCTTACACGAACGACACGTCCTCCTCCTCGCTGCAGTCCGGTGTTCAGAGCGGGCCCCAGCCAACTCCCTTAACCAATCCTGGCGCTGCTCTCATGCTGTTAACCAGCATGAGAGAAGCACCAGGATTGGAGGGAGCAGCCTCTGTCTGCACTCCCGGGGGCACTGGAGCCCTGTTTGGTCTAGCCCAGCTGTCTAAAGGCAGCTGGGTTAGAGAGGTTTCAGAGTGCGCATGTCTGGCTGTCCGTCACAAGACAGCCAGCGAAAGGGACATGCGCACTTTGAACTGAAGTGCCCAGACATCCCACCCTCTTCCCTGCTGCTGCCACTCAGAATGCCCCGCCCCATCCTGACACTCAGTTCAGAACAGGTGGATGAAAAATAAAATGGTAATAAATTAACTTTATTACCATTTTATTTTTCATCTCTGGGGCTTTGAAGGCATTTTAGTTGGCGGGGCGACGCTCCTCCGCTCTAATGGAGGAGCCGCCCCTGTAGATGGAGCCTAAAAGTAGTAAGTTCTAATATTTTCCCAAATGCCAGAAGTAATTTTCCAGATGGGATGTGTTGGAGCAAGGAGCAATGGCTGTTAAGGACGTGCCATCTGAGAGGGTGTTCTCGTGTCAGAGGAATGCGGTTGCCCATGGGAATAGGGTGGTTTCACCACATGTGATGGTTTGCAGTACATTTTTTGAATTAATTGTTTATTTGAGAATTAATTGGGCAAATGCCAGTTTGGTAAGGTACAACCCCGTGGTTTAACTGCACCGGTGGCTCTTGCTACAGAGTCCTGGACAACAAGAGTTGGTGGCCAATGTCTTCGATACCCATTCAGAGCCCCCCGCTTCCCCAGCACTACGTCTCCATTCCAGTGCCTTCACATATGCAGCAGACCGTGGACAGGACCACTGACCTATAAACAGACCCTGCCCTATTATGTCAGTACAGACGGTGCAATAGAGCCATTGTCAATTCCGCCTCACATCCATCTGGGAGCAGCAGGTGAAAATATGGCAGCGATGTGATAAAAATGTCTGCCAGCGCGCAAATTGACTTATTACTCTGTGGGACCGTTTGATTTTTTATTTATTTGTCTGTTTGCTTATTTATTTATTTACTTTTACAAAAAGGACCCTGGGAAGGTCTGGTGTGGATGGACGATTTGGGATGACAAGAATAAGTAACTTTGGGTGTTTAGTCAACAAGTGTCCCTACTCTCAGCGGCGGCTCCTCCGCTAATGCAGAATAGCGTCGCCCCACTGCTATTTAAGCAGTGCACAAAAGAAAAAGAAAATGATAATTTTATTTTTCTATATGGTGGCACTCAGAGCCAGGTGGGGGCGGGGCTGGGTTTTGTGATGCCAAGCAGAGTGAGGAGTGGTTTGCACTCCTCTAAGTGCACATGACAGTTTGGCCGGCCCTCTGGTGCGGCCAAACCATCATGCGCACTTGGCATGTTCTCCACTGGGCTGTGTTGCACACCCCCATGGAGAACATGCCCAGCCTCCCCAGGCACTGCCTGAGCATCCTAACAGGATGCTCAGACCAATCAGGATGCTGCTTCTGCCGCGTCATGATTGGCTGGGAGACCCCGGAAGCTTGAGTGCTTCGGTGCTGTAGCAGACCTGAAGAGGACGAGGAGAGGCAGCGGCGGCGCGGCGGCAAAGGAAAAGGTACGTTTATTTTTTTATTACTATTTTTTTAACCCAATTCCACCCCCTCACCCCCGCCCGCACCACCACCTCCGTTCCGAGGCAGCCGCAACTGCCTATTCTTAGATTGAACCCGAGTCACCGGTTACTCTGTAATGCAAAGTCTACAGCATTTGCTGTACCTTCCAGCTTAGAGTGGCCTGGGTGAGGGAGGGGAAAGATCAGATATTTGGGTCTCCCATATGTAAGTGGATGTTTATGTGAAAGGAACTGGGCCAGGAATATTCTTTTGGTTCCATCTTTTATAACTAAATACTATTACCCCTGGCAGGTTTGATATGGAAGCATGTCAAAGCGAAGGGATAGCCAAATCCAGGTAAAAATTTCAAACTAAAAAACTGAATAACAAAGAAAGCTGGCAGTTTGAGAATGAAAACAGTGTAAGCTTCCAAAAAAATTGTTGTACATGGTGATCGAAATGAATTGATGGAACTAGATCAGAGTTCAGCTAATCTTTTAGCAACAGACTTCCAAACCTTTATACTTATGCAATCCCATTTTCCTTAGGTAACTGAAGTTTCATGTCGTGAACCCGCTGTCTTCAATTTCAACATTATAGAGTTATTTATTAATGATAATTGATTGATATCTCTCCACCACACCATCCTGTTGCAGTCCTCAGCTGTACCCAACTGGGGTCCTTGACCACGGGTTTGAGAAACTCGGCTCAATGGGACATTTTGAAAAAAATACCAGGGATTGGGAGAAGTTATAGATGAATAGTGCTGCCCAGATAATGTATCTGTTAGAAACTGGGTTTCTGGTTGGCAGAGGTATGCAGCCTGTACAAGCAGGAACCACAGTCCTAGTCAGGGTAAATCAGATATGCACCCTAAATTAACCTGTGCTCACCCTCTGGCAGCTTGGCACAGAGCAGCCAGGCTTAACATAAGAGGCAATGTGTAGAGTATTTGTGCAACACTTAAAACAGTGAAAATACCACACTAAAAGATACCACACCTGGTTAGAAAATTAGAGCTTAATTTAATTAACAAAACAAGACCAAACTGACAAAAATGACTGACAAAAATCCAATAAGTAGAACTTGAGATATGAAGTTTTAAAGAATATCTTGAAATATAGTGCTTGAAAGCATAAAGCGCCAACAGGGGCTAACTAGTCACGCTAGACCGGGACAAATCTAAAAGTCCAGGCTGGCCGCGATGGAGCGCTGGTCAGATACAGGGACCAACCAAGTCCCGCTAAAACAGTACCTTGGTTCGTGGTTGCATCGACGTCGGGGACGAGGTGCGAAGAGGCGATGCATCGTTGTCAGTCCCTTCGGATGTAGGCAATGCATCAGTTCCAATCTGCACAAGTCAGAGATTCATCGTCATCAAACCCCAAATTCTAGGCGATGCTCCATCGTCAAGTCACGCAAGTCGAGGATGCATTGAGAACTGAAGGCGATGCGACATGCAGTTGGAGATGCAATGCCTTCAGTCCTTATTGCAGCGGCTCTGCGTTAGCGTCGATGGAGATGCGCTGGTTCTGAGCAGTGCAACGGTGTTGATGTGTGGATTGCTGCTGGAGCAGCACTTTCTACCCACTTCTAAGGGCCGAGGTCTGCATTGGCACTACTTGGCAGGGTAACACTCACAGATAGCAGAGTCCAGGTGCTGTATCTGGGTTGGTGAAAGTCTTTCATGTCCCATAGACTTCAGAACAGGAGGCAAGCAGACAAGCCCTTTGAGTCACCCTGGTTCTGGGTTGGAGAGATGCTGGTTCAGTCCTTCTCACTCCAAGGCAAGAGGGCAGCAGGTCAGCACAGCAGAGAAGGAGTCCAGCAGAGTGGCAGTCCTTGTAGATGTGCAGCTGTCCTTCTTCCTGGCAGAGTGTCCACAGGTCCAGAAGGGCACTGAGTTGGTGGTGTCAGAGGTCCAGTTGTGCCTTTGAAGTGGGGCAGACTTCAAAGAGAGTCCTCTAAAGTACACAGAATCCCCACCCTTCCAGCCCTGGCTCCAGACTCACTACAGGAGGGCATGCAGCCCTTTGTGCGGAGAGAGAACACAGCCTATTCAGGTGTGTCAGCCACTCCCCCCCATCCTGCCCAGGATGACCGATCAGGATGTGGATGGCCCATCAGTCATACCTAAGCTCCCTTTGTGTGTGACTGTCTAGAGGGAATGCACAAAACCCAGCTGTAACCCACCCCAGACGTGTATTCAGAGACAGGCAGAAGGCACCAAATGGTTAAAGTAAGAAAATGCCAACTTTCTAAAAGTGTCATTTACAGAATTACAATTTAAAATCTAACTTCACCATAATCTAGGATTTTAAATTGTGATTCTAGAGACACCAAACTTGGGGGTCCCATTGCTCCCCAATTGGAAATTAGACTTAATAAAGTATTCCCGGTAACCTATGGGAGAGATAGACCTGGCAGTTGTGAAAAATGAATTTAGGAGTTTTTCACTATCAGAACATGTAAAACTTAAAAGTACATGTCCTACTTTTTTAATACATTGCACCCTGCCCTTAGGCTGTCCAGGACCTACTTTAGGAGTGACTTATATGTATTAAAAAGGAACGTTTTGGCCTGGCAAGAGGTTTACTTGCCAGGTCGACATGGCAGTTTAAAACTGCCCACATAGGCTCTGCAATGGTAGGTCTGAGACATGCTTAAGGGCTACTGAAGTGGGTGGGACAATCGGTGCTGCAGGCCCACTAGCAGCATTTAATTTACAGGCCCTGGGCACATGTAGTGCACTTTACTAGGGACGTATAGGTAAATTAAATGTGAAGTTGTGGATAAGCCAATATTGCAATGTTTTAAGCAGAGAACACATGAACTTTAGCCCTGGTTAGCAGTGGTTTAGTGCCCAGAGTCCTAAAACCAGCAAAAACTAAGTCAGAAAAACAGGGGGTCAGAAGGCAAAAAAACAGTCATGGGAAACCACGCAAAGGATGCCAGGTCTAATAGTATCTAAAGCCACAAATATTAATGTGGCACTGGAAATTACTAACTAGCTTCAGTATCACTTGGTTTGAGGATAGGTAATGGTGGAGGCATGTAATATGGAAACCTGCTCCTGCTCCTGTCATCTGTTGGCTAGTAGCAGCCAAGTCTCTTTCATGTGACAGCACAGCAGGGCCAGACAGGCCATTTATTCCACCAGGCATTGCCCTAGTGGGCAGGAGCCCCTACAGGCCAGTTTTTAAGGCAGGGGGGCTGCTCCTGCTGCCTCTGTCACTTTCCGCAGCTCCCAGAGGTTAATTGTAACAGGTACGAAAGGCAGGGCTGGCTTTAGGACAGTGTGACCGAACTGGGCGCTGACTTGGAAGGGAGACACTGACCTCGATGGTTGGGGTGCTGTGTTTAGCAAGATTTAACAGCACCTGCTGCAGAGTTCCATGTGCATCCTGCTTTCAGGCAGCAATAAAAATGTCAAGATAACTCTTGTGATTAATGTTCCTGCTAGAGAGAGAGATCAGAGTGTTGTCTAGTGGCAGTTTTGACTCACCATAAACTAGCTCAGAGGGTTAATATGCCTGCTGCAAAGAACAGATCTGTATTTTATGTGGATAGCTGAGTGAATTTGTAAAGTCAGCCTTTACCAGTGCTTTAAAACAAATGAAATGTATTAGAGAAGGGCTGTGGAGAGATGAAGGGCACTTTTGCCGGGTGGTAGTGAGGGAATCCGAGGAGGAGGTAATAGGGAGGCACCAAAAAAGACTGTCGCACCAGGCGCCACCAGCGCTAAAGCTGGCCCTGACAAAGAGACTTCAAGAAAAACAGAAAGAGAGGGAGGAATGGGGAAGGGAGAGAGAAAACTAGCTGAGAGGGAGAAGAGAGAGGAGAGAATAAGCAAGAGAGAGAATGGATGGATAGATGGATGGAAGGAGAAAAATTGCACAAGGAGAGGAAGGCATCAGGCTGGTGTGAGCATTTTTGCCAAGGATGCTTTGGTTCCCCAGCCCATCCCTGTGCTACAGTAAACCACTAAGCACATTATTAAAGTTAAAATTATATATTGATGCCTGCCTAGAATTCTACTTCCTCATTGCAGATTATAATTGATAAAGCAAGAGAAATTAAAATGGGACCACAGTGGCTAATAACTGCAGACAAGCCAGAAAATATTATTCCCAATATATTTCAATGTTTCGCCTGGAAACGTAAATAAATTGTACTGTTTTGCATTTATGGCATCAAACAATAAGGATTGCTTGAAAATATTGTATTTCCTTTATTAGAAGCTGCTTTAAAAATCCTTAAAGAATGGACGAAGGTAGCACTGGTAATTGTAAAATGACAAAACTGCCCAAATCAAGTCTATTGACAACCCAGTTCTGGGTTTAATTTAAGAGATGAATGTGTTCTGGGAGTTGTAGTCCTTCCTCACAGAAGATCCAGTTGAAATTACACACATGCAAACAAAGATTTGTATAGAAAATCCCAGAACTGGAGCACTGGGTCCTTGGTGTAATGGAGCCATTTTGTAGTGGTAATTAGGAGGGAATTAAGGAGCATGGGGTTGAAGAAGTCTGTCTGCGATAAGGGCACAATTTTATACCATCTTAGTTTGAAACCAGTAAGGAGCTAAACTCAAACTGCACATTCTGTAGTGCAGCCCACGTACTTGCCACCAGAAAGAAGAAGTTGGTGGCAAGTGTCTGCAATAAATACTGAAAATGAGCTGCTAACACATGCAAATCTGACACATATTACTGTTTGCCTGGGCCATTTGAATTGTGCTATTCTGTGGCTGTGGTGTTTTTGTATAGCTATGGATTTGCTGCATTGGCCACATAATACATAATTTGCTGCATAATCTGCAGATTTTGACAAAAAATAATAGTTTAAACAGATCAAAAGTTACTTAAACCGTTGTCACATGTTTTCCCGTGCTGCCCTTTGCAAAAGTTGACTAGTCATCTTTTAGTTGATTATTGCTATATTTGGATGTTAAACTGGTACTAATGAGGTGAAAACTTTGCCCAGTGTTAGCATGAGTAAAAATGGCAAAATAATGAAGTAATACTATCACCAAATGTGCCGCATTATGCCGTATAATTTTTTCTTTCCTTACCACTTAATTCAGTCGACCATGCTGTATAATTTGGTCCTCCCCTACCACATAATTCCAGTGGCCCTGATTATAGCTGATCGATATATCGGATGCTCAAACACTGGGAGATCGTTACGAAGTGAAAATTGTGCTGGGGTATATTTTGCTCCTGCTTGAACAGATTGGGTGTAAATGGTCCTGTAGCTTTGCGGTCCACGGTTGTGTTATAAGGAGTCACCCACAAAGCTAAGGTGAAAGGGTAGGAGGTTTAAGCATTTAAGCAATTACAAATAACATGTTTTTCTGGGAACCTTTTCTAGAGTCTCAGGGCAGTTAAGGGTGACTGTGCTACGAGTAAGTCAATCATAGCCGTTCATCACTGGCTCCCTGGGGTTTAATCATATTATAGGATCCAAAACTGAGCTTTAAGTACACCCCATTAGTACTCGACTCCCAAGGTGGAGAAATTGAGCCATCCAAGGCCTTCTCAAAGTACCCCCCTTTAGCACTCGACTCCCAAGGTGGAGAAGTTGAGCCATCCAAGGAATACTCAAAGTACCCCCCTTTAGTACTCGACTCCCAAGGTGGAGAAGTTGAGCCATCCAAGGCCTTCTCAAAGTACCCCCCTTTAGCACTCGACTCCCAAGGTGGAGAAGTTGAGCCATCCAAGGAATACTAAAAGGACCCCCCTTTAGTACTCGACTCCCAAGGTGGAAAAGTTGAGCCATCCAAGGAATACTCAAAGTACCCCCCTTTAGTACTCGACTCCCAAGGTGCAGAAGTTGAGCCATCCAAGGAATACTCAAAGTACCCCCTTTAGTCCTCGACTCCCAAGGTGGAGAAGTTGAGCCATCCAAGCCACACTCAAAGTACCCCCTTTAGTACTCGACTCCCAAGGTGGAGAAGTTGAGCCATCCAAGGAATACTCAAAGTACCCCCTTTAGTACTCGACTCCCAAGGTGGAGAAGTTGAGCCATCCAAGGAATACTCAAAGTACCCTTCTTTAGTACTCGACTCCCAAGGTGGAGAAGTTGAGCCATCCAAGGAATACTCAAAGTACCCCCCTTTAGTACTCGACTCCCAAGGTGGAGAAGTTGAGCCATCCAAGGAATACTCAAAGTACCCCCCTTTAGTACTCGACTCCCAAGGTGGAAAGTTGAGCCATCCAAGGAATACTCAAAGTACCCCCCTTTAGTACTCGACTCCCAAGGTGGAGAAGTTGAGCCATCCAAGGAATACTCAAAGTACCCCCCTTTAGTACTCGACTCCCAAGGCGGAGAAGTTGAGCCATCCAAGCCACACTCAAAGTACCCCCCTTTAGTACTTGACTCCCAAGGTGGAGAAGTTGAGCCATCCAAGGAATACTCAAAGTACCCCCCTTTAGTCCTCGACTCCCAAGGTGGAGAAGTTGAGCCATCCAAGGAATACTCAAAGTACCCTCCTTTAGTACTCGACTCCCAAGGTGGAGAAGTTGAGCCATCCAAGGAATACTCAAAGTACCCTCCTTTAGTACTCGACTCCCAAGGTGGAGAAGTTGAGCCATCCAAGGAATACTCAAAGTACCCCCCTTTAGTACTCTACTCCCAAGGTGCAGAAGTTGAGCCATCCAAGGAATACTCAAAGTACCCCCTTTAGTCCTCGACTCCCAAGGTGGAGAAGTTGAGCCATCCAAACCACACTCAAAGAACCCCACTTTAGTACTCGACTCCCAAGGTGGAGAAGTTGAGCCATCCAAGGAATACTCAAAGTACCCCCTTTAGTACTCGACTCCCAAGGTGGAGAAGTTGAGCCATCCAAGGAATACTCAAAGTACCCTTCTTTAGTACTCGACTCCCAAGGTGGAGAAGTTGAGCCATCCAAGGAATACTCAAAGTACCCCCCTTTAGTACTCGACTCCCAAGGTGGAGAAGTTGAGCCAGCCAAGGAATACTCAAAGAACCCCCCTTTAGTACTCGACTCCCAAGGTGGAAAGTTGAGCCATCCAAGGAATACTCAAAGTACCCCCCTTTAGTACTCGACTCCCAAGGTGGAGAAGTTGAGCCATCCAAGGATTACTCAAAGTACCCCCCTTTAGTACTCGACTCCCAAGGCGGAGAAGTTGAGCCATCCAAGCCACACTCAAAGTACCCCCCTTTAGTACTTGACTCCCAAGGTGGAGAAGTTGAGCCATCCAAGGAATACTCAAAGTACCCCCCTTTAGTCCTCGACTCCCAAGGTGGAGAAGTTGAGCCATCCAAGGAATACTCAAAGTACCCCCCTTTAGTCCTCGACTCCCAAGGTGGAGAAGTTGAGCCATCCAAGGAATACTCAAAGTACCCTCCTTTAGTACTCTACTCCCAAGGTGGAGAAGTTGAGCCATCCTAGGAATACTCAAAGTACCCCCCTTTAGTACTCGACTCCCAAAGTGGAGAAGTTGAGCCATCCAAGGAATACTCAAAGTACCCTCCTTTAGTACTCGACTCCCAAGGTGGAGAAGTTGAGCCATCCAAGGAATACTCAAAGTACCCCCCTTTAGTACTCGACTCCCAAGGTGGAGAAGTTGAGCCATCCAATCCACACTCAAAGTACCCCCCTTTAGTACTCAACTCCCAAGGTGGAGAAGTTGAGCCATCCAAGGAATACTCAAAGTACCCCCCTTTAGTACTCGACTCCCAAGGTGGAGAAGTTGAGCCATTCAAGAAATACTCTGGTAGATGGTGGGGGGTTAAAGACCCTGCCCTCAATAAGTTACTCAACACAGGTCAGTAATTCTCTGCCCTACTAATGACTGTTCTGTGGAAAAGAATAAGTATTTTAGTCGAAAACACACACAGCATAATACAGTAAATAAGATCTCAATGGTAACAAATTACGCTGGCTTTTACTACTATATCTCAGTATTTACGAGTGGAGCAGCCTATTCTGATCCCGGGGATAACCTTCTAGGTTACTCATGTGCAATAGTCTTGGACCAATCACTGATGGTCTTCCTGATGGTCAGTTTGAAAGTCGCTTGGGGAAATACAGTACAGAGTGCGGGCCAGCTGGTCTCAAGTTTCCCTCTTGTTGGTAACAGTTTCCCCCGGCTCGTCCTCGAATTACCAGGTTCATTGTCTCACTTAGTTCTTTGCTGTGGAGGGCCTCTCTGGTGGTTGGATTCTTCCTCTGCCCCAGATACAAAGTTCACCACCCTAACAAGCTAGGTGCCTACCCCGGGTGCTAGGTGCAAGCCTCATGGTCAACGTAGTTCTCCTCCAGTATTCTTGGCGGGTACTGCAGACTGTGATTCAGTGTTTTTTAGCACAGTGTGGCTTCTTAGGTCTTTAGTTCACTAACAGGACTTGTTGGTGATGAGTTCCTCCATAACCTCCATCCATGGGGTTACACATTTTTACTCCTATTGGAAATCAGGTTACTGGTTGAGTGGGGTGAAAACGTACTCAAGCAGCCACCACAAGTTCTGTCAGGGTGAAGTGACAAGCAAACCCCAAATTTACTTGTGCTTAACCCTCTGATAGCTTGGCACAAGCAGCCAGGCTTAACTTAGAGGCAATGTGTGAAGTATTTATGCAGCACTTCAAACAGTAATAAAGTGAAGACACAACACACGAAAAATCCCACACCTATTTAAAAAAGTTGAGTACATTTTAATAAATTATTTCAGACCAAGACGACAAAAATCTAATCGGTAGAACTAAAGATATGTTATGGTTATGTGGTCGCACTGGACCAGGACAAAGTCACAAGTTCAAGCCGACCGTGATGGAGCGCGGTCCGGATACAGGGACCAAGTTAGGCCAGCTGAAAAAAGTACCTTAAATCCTGGTTTGTGGAGCTTTGAGAGATCCCACGTCAAGGATGTGTCACGCAGCAGCGGTTCCTGGGAGCTGTGGGCTATGGTGTGGAGTCCTACATTGACTAGGGGCTTGTGATGCGAAGTCTGCAAGACTGCGAGCTGCAAGGTGAGGTTTGGCGTTGGTGCTGCGTCGCGCTGCGGCAGTTCCGATGCGGCTGCGAGGAGATGCGTTGCTCTGCGTTGGTTTTGCTTACAGGACCACCGCTGGGATGGCAGAGAATCTTTTGGCCCACTTCCAAGTGTCCCGTACTGGGGGAGGCACCACCTGGGGAAAGGACTCACATCAGACAGAGTCCAGGTGCTGGGTTCAAGGTGTTTGAAGCCTTTTCTGTCTTTGAGGCTTTGATCAGGAGGCCAGCCAACCAGCCCTTGGTGTCACTCTGGTGGTCCTGGATTCAAGATTTAAGTCCAGTCCTTTCACTCCGGCAGCAGGGCAACAGACTAGCAGTCCGTCTTGCAGAGCAGCACAGTAGTCCTTCTAAGTCTTCCACAGGTCCAGAGATGTACTGAAGAGTTGGGTCTGAGGGTCCAACATTTATACTTGTTGCCCGCTTTGAAGTAGGAGAAGGTTCTGGAGGTTTCCACCCCCAGAGGTGTTTGGATTTCCCTGCCTCCCTGTCCTGGCCCCAGCTTGTGTGTGGTTACAATAGACTAGTGTCAAACCTTTTATGAGTATGCTCAGGCAGAGTTTTGTTATGTGCAAGTGTGATGGGTGACAGCTCCCTCCCTCGTAAGGTCAGAGATGGCCCATTCCTCCAACACCTATGCTCCTTTGTCTCACTAACTCGGAGCGATGCCTAAAGAGCAGCTGCCAGGTACACCTAGTCATGTCACCCAATATACACACAGCAGACATCAAATAGTTGGGACAAGAAAATGGCAACTTTCTAACAGGGACTTTACCACTAAAGAGGACTTTAAATTACAATTATTTAGACACCAAACTCGAAATTCCTACCTGCTCCCAATTGAAAGTTACCACTTTTTTAATAATAATACAGGAACCCAATTTTATCTCATGGGAGAAGTAGTCCTTGCAGTAGTGAAAAACGAATTTAAGAGTTTTTCCTTACCAGGACATGTAAAAGTTAAAATTACATGTCCAACATTTTTAATACACTGCATCCAGATCTATGGGCTGTTTAAGGGCCTAGCATAGGGGTGGCTTATATATATTTAAAAGGAAGGTTTAGGCCTGGCAAAAGGATTATTTTGCAGGTCGAAATGGCAGTTTAAAACTACACACACAGGCTGCAATGGCAGACCTGAGACATGTTTAAAGGGCTACTTAAGTGGGTGGCACAGTCAGTGCTTCAGGACCACTAGTAGTATTTCCCCCGTTCTACCCATGCCCATCCTGAGTAGCTGGTTTGCTATCTGCTTCAAAGCAGGGTCTAGGCAGTCGCTCGCGGCAAAGTCCTCAGATTTCTGGTTCCAACCTGCCTTTTTAAAAAAGGGGATCTCTCCCAGCTGACCTGCTACCGACCGATCTTCCTGAGCCATTCCAGTGCAAAGATTTTAGGTTAAATATTACTGTCCCGTCTTGAAGACTGGGCTCTGGCCAATAACATTTTGTCAGAAGCTCAATTTAGCTTTAGACCTGGCATAGGGACAACCGAACAATGCCTAAATCTTTATTTAGTTTTGTGGAAGTACGTTAAGGCAAAAAAGTGCTCTATGCACCTTGCGTTTACAGATCTATCAAGCGCTTTTGATCTTGTGAATCCCTCCAAGCTTTGGGAATTAATGGGCAAAATGGGAGTGGAAAATGACATCTTAATCCTTATTAGGCGTTTGCATCAAGCTCTCAGAGTAAGGGTATGCTATGGCCCCCTGGGCGCATGTTCTCCTCACATTAGTTCCACCAGAGGGGTCAGGCAGAGGGGTATCCTGGCCCCATTTCTCTTCCTGCTTTACATAAATGGCATCAGTAATAATTTGGTGGAAAATGGTAAGGATGTGCCACGTATGGGTGATAAATTCATTCCCATTTTATTATATGCGGATGACGCAGTTTTGAGTGCATGCACTGCAAATAGTCTACAGACCCTTCTAGATCTGTTTTTAGTTTACATGGAGATCCTGGACCTTCAAGTAAATTATTTCAAGTCTTATATTATGACATTTGGCAACCCCAGCACTAACTCAAAGCATTTTAATGTGGGAGGTTCCATTTTATCAAAGGTACCTGGGGATTCTTTTTAATCAGTCATTAAGTTGGGCGCCACTTTTAACGCTTAGATTCCAGACCTTTACCACAAACATTAAGGCTATCTTTAGATTTGCCCATAAGCTAAGAAATAAACCTATCACAGAAATGCTGAACCTTTATAGGAGTGAGTGCATCACAACTGGTGCTTACGGTGCTGGCCTCTGGGGTTATAATAGAGTAGACATTTTACAACGAGCAGAAAATCACCTTATGCGCAGACTATTGTCAGTTCCAGGAGGCACAGCCACTCTAATGTGTCATGAGGAACTTGGGATGTTATACCTGGAAGACTTGATTGGGTCAGCCCCTTTACTACTGTGGGTTAAAATCTGGGCATCCCCTGAGGCTGGTTTGACCAGAACTTGTATCTCTGACTGCCTGATATTATATGGGAAAGATTAAATACCATGGCTTGAATACTTGAAGGATACTTTTGACACCTTGGGCTTGTCAGGTTTATACAAGAACCCTCACACAATTGGGCCAAAACATAAGCTGTGCGTCAAAGAACTGTATTTGGAACCCTGCATAATAAACGCCTAGAGTTGTCCCAGGCAAACAATTGTCAACTCTGCCCAAGTGTCAACAATACATTATAAAGAGCCTTATTTAGGGTTGACTACGAACCCCACAAATCATTACTGGCTCACCCTCCTCAGATTGCGCACATTGCACTTTAAATTTGCTTTTCCTACACCTGGGGCCTAGAAGCAGGATTTACCGCCTTGTGGGTGTGATAACACCTGATACAATGCACTAGCCACTTCATTTTGTTTTGCTCCTTGTATGCAGGGCCAAGATATTGTTTCGTGGTGCCGCCATTGCGCAAGGCAGACATGAGACAGCATAAGGAAGGGTTAATATTCCTACAGTCCTTAGGGTCTCCAGAAATTTGGTATGTGATCCTTAATTTTATAAAGTCAGCTTTTTATATTAGGAAAGATATGAATCTCATGGATGATTTTAAGTTATATTTGCGTCACTGAAAACTGTTATATTAAAAAAAAGAAAAATGTGTAGAAATAGCCCTTAAGGTACAATGTATGAAGCTTAATTATAGCATATCCTATCAGAGATTGTGAGCCACATAGCTGTACCCTTTGACTAATTAAACGAGCTCTCTACATTATGAATTAGACATTTGTCCTGGGCTATTAAATGAAATCTTGTTTAATATGCCACGTGATAACTCGCTCTTTGATCATGATTCACGAGCATTGTGAAAATTGATATCCGGGTAAAATTGTCTGGAATTTTAATGCATTATATATGTATTACTTTTTGTGCTTTTATGGCCTCTGACATGTTTGACTGACTGCCTGAGTTGTTAGCTGATACCCAACCCTGGAGTACACTAGTGTGGAGACCCCGGATTCCTGGTAGAGAAATCTTGGGACAATGGCTGGAAGTTTCTGGAAGTCTCGGACCTATCTGTATACTAAAGTGACAGACAGTTGTGCATTCCAACAGCTCAATTCTGATACCAGTTCTGGGCACATCTGCCCTTTTGCTTAGTGCCCTCAGACTGGTCCAGCCTGGGTCTTTGTCCCAAGCAGCGAGCAGGGAAGTGGATTGAAGCTGGGAGGTTCAGTTTGGAGAAACCAAGAAACAAAGGCAAGGGAGGGTGCCCCACTTAACCACGTGTTAACCTGTCGGGCCGTCCTTCCAGAGAATAGGAAAAACAGGGGCACTCCCCAGGTTCAAGGGGCCGTCTGACTCCTCTCCTGACCTCTCACTGACCCGCTGCAGAGGAGACCAGGGATGTCCCGGGAAAGCCCTACAATTAACATCTGCTATCTGGGATCTCTCTACAACCCGCAATCTTAGGTACCACTTGAATACATCAAATACAAGATGGATGCCAGTGTGGCTGTGGCCACCTGTGTCACACGCACTTGATACACACATCCTCTACACATGCCAACTATTGCACACATCTGTGTTCCACGTGGATGGGCAAAGGACCCGATTGCATGGGACTAGCAGATTAAACTGAAAAAGATGGAATCGACCAGTAGGCCACTCTCACCAGCATGGAGAGGTAAAAAGGCAGGCTCTGTGGCACTATAAATGGTATCGCTGCCCCCACTCTGTCAAGTCAAAAATAAAGTTTATTTAAACCATCTGTTTTTAAACCATAGCACATACATTATCATTTAAAAAAGTCTACACATTACAAAGTCATTTTCTTAAGCAATAAAACCCATAATATCCTTAAAACTTAATACTTAATTCCTACCAATTTTAAAACCACTAATTTCATTTTAGATTGCAAGGCACCTCGCTTCTCTTAAGCCTCTATTGGACCAGGGAACCTATAGACACCCTGCATAAATTTCCCAATGGCTATCGCGATAACTAAATGTTCCATATCAGCGAGAAGCTCCCATGCTTGTGAACGCGCCCTAACATCATACTTTAAAAAGATCGGACGAAGTATTAATTTACGTAAATATAAAAATTTCCGGCAGTCCAATAAAATATGTAAAATATTACATTTCATCCCTATATTACACATACAATTGCCATCTTGTTGAATTAGGCCAGATTTTATTGCACTATTTATTACGGCCGGATTAATACCGATTCTAATCCTTAATACATCCATTCTTAACCAACGATTCGGTAATGTGTCTAGGTAGGGATAGCTTATATCTTTCTCCCAGCTGTTACTCATAAATTTTACAGAGTCTTTCATACTCAAATACTCTCTGTCTACTGCTCGTGACAATTATTTACCCTGCATTCTAAGTACACTCTTTGTTACGTTGATTTGCAATGTCTTCGGATCTATTTCCACGTTCAGGTGATCACAAATGGTCTGAAGTTTGCATCTTGTGGCTTTAGCCCACTTTCGCTCACTAGATTGGATCTCTTTCATGCACCACTGAGACACCTTTGTGACCTCCCCAAGACCCAAACGATTCCAAAATCTAAGTAAACTTAGTTGCACCTGAAAGTTCCACGCAGTCAGGCCAAGTTCCAGTCTAATTGCCTGGATCATTGCCGAGCTGGGGAGAGAGAGTAAAGATTTTAGGCATTTCCCTTCATCTTTATCCCAGAAGCTTTTACCATCAATACATAAGATTTCTGAACCATATTGGAGTTGCGGAGGAATCATTGCTTTATAGGCCGTCAATAGAGGTTTATGGGACATATCACCATAACTGTGATTAAATCTTTTCAGCCCACATACCGCTAAATGTGCTTTTACTTTCTGCGCCTCCAGGTGCATACCCCACTTCAAGGAGTTTGTAAACCATATCCCGAGATATTTATATTCATTTACGATGTCTAGTTTTGTTTGGCCCAGGTACCAATTAAACTTCAGATTTCTCTTCCCGAAACACAATATTTTTGTTTTGTCCATGTTTACTGTAAGTCGTTTTGCCATACAGTATTCACTGAATTTATTCAGCTTCCTTTGTAGACCCACCTCGGTTTGGTCCAATATGACTAAATCGTCGGCTTACAGCAAACAGGACAAATGCCTTCCATTTACCTTTGGGCTTGCGCCTCTGGCAGACCCCAAAATACGGGGCAAATCTGCTAGGAATATTGCAAAAAGAAGCAGAGCCAAGACACAGCCTTGCCTTAATCCGTTATTTATCGCTATTGCAGGTGTTAGGCCACCAGAAGTGTCTTTAATTACCTGCGCCCAATTTTGGCTATGCAACTCCTGAATTACCAACAAAAGATCTGCAGGGACCTCATAATTTCTCAAGGCCTCCCACAAACACTCCCTATCCACCAGATCAAAGGCTGCGCGAAAGTCCACGAAGCAGCAGTATAACTTGCCCTGCTGCTCCATGGACTTCCGCGCCACAGCCCACAGAGCAAAGCAGTGATCGATGGTGGAGTGTCCTTCCTTAAAACCTCCCTGCTCAATTGGGACTATCGACCGCTGCTCCACCCACTCCTTTAGTCTACCAAGGATTATTCTTGAGAATACCTTTTCTCCAATGTCCAATAAGTTGATTAGTCTATAATTCCTTGGATCCTTCCTTTCACCCTTTTTATGTAAGGGTCTGATTATGGCCCCTCTCCAAGACTTAGGGATACAACCTGTATCTAAGATGGCAACAAACATATGAGATAAAAAACCAGCCCACCAATCTATTTGAGTTTTAATTAGGATGGCGGGAAGATTGTCGGGGCCTGCTGCACGCGATAAATTCAGCTTCTTGATTGTTTCTTTTACTTTCTCTACATTAAAAGCTGGCTTTAGCGCTTCTACACATGTTGTCCAACTTAGTTTTTCCTTACTTATTACCGGGATCCTACTGGCTTTATATAAGTCACCTAAATAATTTACCCATGCCGCCTCTTCCACAACACAGCTCATATTTTCCGAGGTCCTCCCTGCGGCATCCTGTATCAACCTCCAGAACCCTTTTATATTTTTGTTTTCTATTGTCTCAAGTAGGTTTGCCCAACATTTTTCTTTAAAAATCCCTTTTTGCTTCTTTACTAGTGATTTATATTCTTTCTTCAGCTTAAGCAGGATCTCTAAATTCCCATAATCGTAACATATCCTCTGTCGTCGCTCTATTTTCCGAATGGCCCTTTTTTTATTCTGACATGCTAGGTTAAACCACCTGGGCCTTCCAATATTATACTGAGGCTTTACCGTAACCTGTTTCTTGTCTTTTAGGTGCACTCTAAGACATTGCACTGCCTGAGCTATTTTATCCACATACCAAGCTACCTGGTGGCCTTCTACGCTATCCATCTTTAAATTTTGTTGAAAACTGTTATATTAAAAAAAAAGAAAAGTGTAGAAATAGCCCTTAAGGTACAATGTATGAAGCTTAATTATAGCCTATCCTATCAGAGATTGTGAGCCACATAGCTGTACCCTTTGACTAATTAAACAAGCTCTCTACATTATGAATTAGACATTTGTCCTGGGCTATTAAATGAAATCTTGTTTAATATGCCACGTGATAACTCGCTCTTTGATCATGATTCACGAGCATTGTGAAAATTGATATCCGGGTAAAATTGTCTGGAATTTTAATGTATTATGTATGCATTACTTTTTGTGCTTTTATGGCCTCTGACATGTTTGACTGACTGCCTGAGTTGTTAGCTGATACCCAACCCTGGAGTACACTAGTGTGGAGACCCCGGATTCCTGGTAGAGAAATCTTGGGACAATGGCTGGAAGTTTCTGGAAGTCTCGGACCTATCTGTATACTAAAGTGACAGACAGTTGTGTATTCCAACACTACTGTGTAAACACGGCAAAAAAGGGAAATGAGTTTGCCTCTCTGCTCTGCTCCATATTACACCAGCAGCAAACTATTGCAAAATGTTTGTTTGCACCAGTGGGAACTTTCTTAAATAGGCCCCCACGCCAGGTTGTTTTGTGGTGTGGCATCTAAAGGTCCCTCGTCTCCTCTCCTGTAAAAAACACACAGATAAAGCGCTCCCGAGCCTCGCCTCTCGTGCTCCCTGCCTCTATTTTACAGCCACTTGCATCCATTAATATTTCTAACACCCCAGAATGAGAACAATAAAAACTCGTTAGCTGTAGTATGCGGTGTTGTGAGAATTAATGAGGTTGCCTAATAAAGATGCTCAAAAGAATTTACATATAATGATGGATTCGGGCATTTCACAGCACCTCGTAAAATTAAGTAATGTTCCTTGGGGTTTTACAAGCAGAGCTGTTTAGCACCTAGTCTGGGAAGTACTAATAAAGTTCGCCGACTGCATTAGCAAAGTGAGAACGATTTTACGTTCTTGTATATCTTCATTCAGCTTATAAAACTGCAAAGTGGACTAAAGCATCTACGGCAGAAGCCTCTGTAACTTGGGGGTCGCAGGTTTGAGTCCAGGTGTGGCCTCTCAGCCGACCTACGTCACCCAGTCCTCTTCCAGCAGCAGGGGCGTGGCTCGGTAGGGCCCAGTCAGCCCTTCATGCTTCTGAGGTCGATAAAATGAATGTCACTCACTTGAGTAATTATTACACCCACCATTTCTATGCACAAATCGAACTTACTCCTGCGTACAATCACCGGCTGTGCCAAGCTTTCTGAATATTCATTAGGTTAAATCGCTGACCACGAGTATGAAGAGGTAGATCCTGAAAGTTGGTGAACAACCAAAAATTGGTAGATATGAGATGATTACAGAAGTTCTGCACGGTCTTTCCCACCATGAATAGTTACTATGGCAAAGAGCAGGTGTAAGACGGTAGCAGGGTGGGAAAGCAAAGGGTACAACTGCAGACTTGTTTTTCTTAGGTATAATTTTGCACATTTCGACCTTGTGCAGTCATGGAGTAGAAATGTATCTTGAGGTATACAATTTTCATATACTTGACTACTTTCATGTGTTTAATGATTCACAAAATCCAATACCCTTAGTAATATAAGGAAATAAATGTCTTTGCATCAGTGAGTTATGAATTCAGGGTCTTTCAGCCTCCAGGGCCAGGCCTGAAACTAACCTAGTTGAGTGGGTATCAGAGTACAGTGACATCTGCTGGGTTCATGGCTGTGCCCGGGATTCGATGTCTAAGTTCAGGCCCCTGAACTCAGAATTATCCCTTCCATTAACACTTCCCTGACTGGGTTTCATTGGCTGCTGGGAGGTCAAAGACACAGCGAGCCCGAAGCAGCTGCTCCACTCACGTCACCAAAACTACACTCTGCACGAAGGAATTCAAAAAAGCTCTGGTGAAATATATTGTAAATTATGGTTTTTAACCCCTGTGCTCCCTTTTACTAAATATAACATTATTTTCTTTATCGTTTCTTTTTCTTTTTCTTTCACTCTTGTATTCTTTGGCGTTTTTCACCTTATTTTGCTCTTCCTTGATTTAATTATTTCCTTCTATTCTCTCATTCTTTCGTCCATATTTCCCTTATTTCTTCACAGATTTCTTTCTCTCTTTTCTTTTCTTGTTGCTTTCTTCTTTCTTTGTTAATCTTTTATTGCTTAAGCTTCCTTATTGTTTACTTTCTCCTTCCTACGTTTTCTCCCCTGCTATGAGATCATGTGTAAATGTACTAGTTGCCCTCGGGCGTTTATTATATATTTCTCCCAGCTATTTTTTCACAAAGTGAGGAAGAACCGTATTTGTCCATTGTCTTCTAATCATGTGTGCCATGTACATTGCTAAAGCTCTTCGAAAACCATCAACCCAACAGCAATTACATTAAAGATGAATTGTTTTCCCGGTTCCAATGACTTGCTGGGTTTGTGGAATTCATTGGTGCAGTGTCTTTTTTTCAGTCTGATGTAAACATAACCTGTGAGTCTGGTATTCAGGCTATTTGATCTGTGTTATTTCATGGAGTCCAATTAATCTACCAGCAAAGGCATTGAGACAATTTCCTCGACACCCTTTTCATCTAAAAAGTGTTTTATCATCAGGGTAGTCATTAACATCCAGTCAACTTTCTAGAGTGGCATTTTATCTGTCTGTATAGAAGCACAAGCTAATACTTAGCATTGTATTTGGTATAAAAAAATATACATAAAGTGTTAGCACTTTATTCAGTACTAGCACTTCTTAACACTGTTACTAGTAGGTCTTAAGCAGGTGCAGGTAAGAGCGGTGGGGCTGGGTGGGTGGGTGGGGGATTTCGACGGACGATGACGAGGGAAAATTAAATAAATAATTAATTTCCCCTCGTCATCGTCTGCCGAAATCCCCCCCACCCGGCCCCACCGCTCTTACCTGCACCGGCCGTGGCTGGTCTTAAGCTGGTATTCTAATAGTGCTACAATAGATACTGCAACAGGGAGCACTAATAGTAGTTGCACACTAAGGACTACTATTAATACCTATCCAGTTATAGCACAGTAGTTACGAGGTTCTTGAGCAATGTACTGTATCATCAGTTGTACAACAGCTAGTGGTACATCACCACCACTACAGATGCCACTCATCTCACTGCTACCTTTAGTGCTAATCCCTGTCTGGAACGGAGTAGAACTGGGGGGGCTTCCGAATTCCTTCTTCCCGTCTCCCATTTTTACAATGTATTTGTTTCTTTTTGTTCAATCTTTTGTTGATCCTATGAGAAGTTGAGTCTATGCACAAGTAATCCAATTCGTCGGGTAAGTTAAGGCATTGACACTATGCAGCGTGTACTCAATGAGCTGAGCTGGAGACGTTGTCTGGATACAAGACCACATGCGGACTAATCTTGTAGGTGCAGAGTGAAAACGTTCTGATGAGGGGCAGAGATGCATAGAACAGGAGATCAAGCCAGGCTATGCTCTAAAGCAGGGTTCTCCAAAGTCGGTCCTGGAGGGCCGGATCCATGCCAGATGTTTAGCATATCCCCATTCAGATAAATGTAGTTATCTTAAAAACCTGGCATGGAGAACCCTGCACTTAAGGGTTGGTCCTATCTTTCGATGAGACCTCAGGCTCACAGGTGTCAATATGGACTCCAAAGTTGGTCCTGGAGGGCCGGATCCATGCCAGATGTTTAGCTTATCCCCATTCAGATAAATGTAGTTATCTTAAAAACCTGGCATGGAGAACCCTGCACTTAAGGGTTGGTCCTATCTTTCGATGAGACCTCAGGCTCACAGGTGTCAATATGGACACCATTCCAACCTGACAAAGATAATAGGGCCTTCTGCCTCTTCGGATTGTCTTTCTTCACCTGCCGCTCATTCTCTGACTCTAAATAAAGACCTGTTCATGATATAAGTAGATGTTGTGCCTCGATATTTATCTTCAGTGAATGCAAGTCACACCTTCCACCTATCCACACCTTCGACCTCCTACCGACGACGGCTCACCTAAGCCATCAGTATTCTAGGAGTACGTGGTGACTCCCTGTGGAGTGAAGTAGTACCTAACGCCCTGGAACACCCTTGGAAAATAACGCTGTACTCCACAGATACTCTTCTCCAGTAACTACTAACTACCACGCTGCCCTAAACCACTCACTTTTGGAAATCTGTACCTCAAACCCCAAGATAAAATCCAAGCTAATCTTCGACCTGTACATCAAACTTCCACCCTTCAGCAGAACACACTGCACTGATGAGGACAACTGGAAGGTTGTTCTTCTGTTCCCTACATCAATAATTGATTCAATATACACAGAGTATATTATACACAGGACAGACAGACTGTGTGAAATGGGCTGGTGGGAGCACCCATGTTGTTTGTAGGGCAAACTGTTCCCATACAGGTTGGTTGCGTCCGCAAATCCTTATATGTGAATCTCTTGTAGTCTGCAACAGTAGCGGTCCGTGGTAGGAGTGCCGGCCGGGCGGTGACGTGGGGCGGGGGAGGGGCAGGGTGGGGGGTAGTAAACCACGGATTAAGGCCGAATACAGGTAAGTAAACATTTAAATAAATAAAACGAATTTCGTTGTGAGCGCTGCATCGCCAAATGTGATGCAGTGCGCGCAACGAAATTCGTTTTATTTATTTAAATGTTTACTTACCTGTATTCGGCCTTAATCCGTGGTTTACTACCCCCCACCCACCCCACGTCACCGCCCGGCCGGCCGGCACTCCTACCACGGACCACTACTGGTCTGCAACCCTAGAGCCCAATCTGGCTCTTCTGGGAGCGATTTCAGGCTTCACCTTTCATCTAGGATCAGCATGGTGGCTGTAATAACATTTTTACAGTCCTCTTATTGGCCAGACATCTGCCAATCACAATGATGGTCACAGCATTTAAACAAATAAAGTACTGTGTTGTATGTGATTTGCATTTCCAGCACGGAAGAAGGCATCTCACCGAAACGTGTCTGCAGGGGAGATTGCAATAAATGTTTCAAAGTAACGCCATGAGTGCTCCGTACCTTTTGTGAAGTTGCTGTGTAACACACGAGTTCCCACCCTCATGCAATGGAGAAAGCGCCCGTCCTGAGTTCGGTGGTTGTTGGTGGGAACTGGAGAAGCGGATATATATATATATATATTCCAAAGCAAAGTGGTCATAGTGCCGCGCACTATCTGCTGGTGCAAGCGTTGAGATATGACCGGTATCCCAGAGTATTTTCAAACAAAAAGAAGGACTCTGCACTCCCGGAATCTCATATTATCATGTTCTTTAATGAGCAAACAGCATTGCATAAACGCCACCAGCGCGTTTCAGCCATTGCGGCCTTGTTCACGGTAGTCTGTTTTCAATTACAAGTGTGTGCTACTGTCTTTTATACCCTCAGGGGCATTCTGGGACTCGTGGTTTTTATACTGTATTGTTATTTCACCTTATTGCAATTTCTAATATAACAACAATAGTTTCACTTCATTTCCTTTTCGTTTTTCCTTTCTTGAGGCAACAGAGCTGTTGTATTTGTAATTCTTGCATAAAGAGAGCGCACACATATATCCAACTCACCAACTGCTAATATTTTGAGTAGTTCCATGTGTATGCACCTCTTTCACATTTAGTTATTTCCATATCCATCATTCCGTTTATTGTATCCTTGATTGGAAAGATAGTAATTGTATGTACTTTCAAAACTACGGTGTTTTAAAACGTTCCCTGTCACTTACTTTTAGCACTTTGCAATGCGCTTTCATTGAAGTCCCACAAAGCGTTTCCAGCCCCTGCTCGCTGGTTTATCACTCAGTTTCAGGGTCGCATCCATTTCAAATGGACACGCACTCACATCTCAATGAGACTGTCCATGTTCAGCACAGAGTTTCACATATATATATATATATATATATATATATATTATTTTTTTTTTAAAACAGGATGCCTAACTTCACATCTCTCATTTTAAATGACCAATCAAGGAATCAAGGAGACAGTTCTTTCCAACTTTGCTTCACATGTTTTTTACTCATCACCCCGACTAACAGACACACACGACCACTACTTACAATAAGCATTGGAAATGCAATAGGTCTCGCATTTTTTTAAGTTAGAGCTATTGGCATTGTAAATGGGAATGTATTTTACCTACCAACGGAGGAGTAAGGGAGCAGCTGGGGGATGTCTGCCGAAATGCCCTCTTAGAGACTGATTGGCCAAAAGTAAACCAAAGAAGCAGAGACTATTTGTAAAATAAATACGTCAGTATCAGTTGGGGGTGTATCTGTTAATTGTAATGTAACTGCGAGAGGGCATATTGACAGAATCAATCCTGTGCGGTTTTTAGGCACTATTGCAACATGTTACACACGAGACCATGCATGACGGATGATGGGACTGATGGAGGCGGGTGTTAATAAAGGAGGGCACGGCACCGCTGGCTCTGCAGCACCATGGCCTGTGCTGCCCGGAAGCAAAGTACGCTAGCACAAACCACCAATTCCTTATGCAGCGCCTTCACAGTAATGCTCGTATCCATAAGCGTTGGGCAGAATAGCGGATTGCCTTGTTGACAAAGGCCATAAATTAGACAAACAGACATCCAGGTAAGCACACAGACACATGTGAACAGAAACAGACAAGCATGCAGATGAATAAAAAGACATACACACAAGCCTATTGATACATATAAAATGCTAAACTAAAGCACCAGTTAGTCAGATGAGACGTCATGCAAACCTTCTTTAAGCAGTAATCCCAAACCAACATTAAATAACAGTACAAAGTGCACTGGTATTATGGGTGAAAAGGGAAAACAGGCAAAATAAAATATTAATACAAAGCAATAACGCAAACATGAGGATATTTTGAGCTATTGGCATTGTAAATGACAATGCCTTTTATTTATATGTTTAAAAAACAACACATAAATAAAAGGCATTGTTATTTACAATACCAATAGGTTAACGTTTATATCCTCTCGCCCCTCCCCGCTCAGACCCACGGCCTCCGAGAGCCAAGGGTGAAGGGAGCCCCCCCACCCCCCGAGCTGCAGTGTAAGAATAACAAACAAAGCTCGCCCGAACACACCCACACCGCAGACACTCCTCGAGCGGGAGAGCGGGGCATGGAGTGGGAACCAAGGAGAAAACGGGGCCAGGAGCCCCGCAGCACCACCACACGGTAGAAAAGACATGGCTGCTTCCTAACCCAGCTTAACTCGTAAAAAAGTATATGCAGGTCGCAGGTTTTTCTAAAAAAGTAAAAATAATAAACTTGCCAAATTCTAAGGCCTGTCTTGTTTTTCACCACTTCCAGTCTCCTTTTCTCGCTCTCTGTCATCTTTCCCATCCCAATTATTTTCACCTTTCAGCATCTCTTTTGCTGAGGGTCAAAGTCTGATGGCGAAACTAAGTCTTGGGCAATTACCGGCACACAAGAAGCACTGGTCAAGTAACAAGCCAACACCGGACATCAATTACTACAAACCGAGTCGTAACAGCACACAGACACAAACAAATGCATGCCACTGCTCCGGAAATGGAAAATACGTTGCGGTTCAGTACACTGATGGAGCAACTGGATCCTGAGAAACTCCTGAGGACCTGGCGATTTAACACTCTGTCGCTTCCTGGTTCTTCTCCTTAATTCTATTCTTTTGGGCAACCTCCGATAACAATCTACTAGGCAGAGGAGTAAAATCTGATTCAATGAGAACTGCCGGATCTCATTGGGCAGAGTCCACAGAAGTGATGCTATGGTCGTGTACTTCGTTCTAGGTGAAGTAGTACCGAGTGATGGGCAACACTGTTAAGTCTGACAATTGAGAACAGCTGGAGTGAGCATGAGGGTACACTTATTGTACATGTGCACACATGGTGGTCGTGTGCACACATGGTGGAAAGCGTCGGGTGGCGGTGTGCACTGTCAATTTTTCCATGTTAAACCTGTGCAGAGGGTAGTGTTCGTGTGCAGGCTACCGCTCTGTATGCACAAGTGCAGGACGGTATACAAAGTCAGGATGACGGTTTGTGAAAAGTATTACAACCTGCGTGTGCATGGTTTTAACTGCGCAGCATAGACAGCTGTGGTATTGTTGGGGTGACTAGTGTTTAGTGTGCAATGAGTGTGGAATCCAGCATGACATATCAGGTATGCACACACACACAGAGTGCAAGCCCTCACCTACTGCGCAGAACCAGTTGCAGGCGCCTCTCGTTAGAATTTTATTATGCACATATACACACCGTGTGCGCAATACTTAAAGTGTGCAAGGAGTGACTGGAGTGATACATGCTGCTGGAGTTGGTGTCCTTCGTGCAGGAGGTTAGTGTGTACCACGGCATGCCACATGTGCACATGCCGCGCAGCCCCTCACCTAGCTCGCAGGACTTGTGGCAGGGGTGCAGAGGGCGGCTGAGGAGGTGGTGCATGCCGCTGGTGTTAGTGCCCTGTGTGCAGGAGGTTAGTGTGCAGAAAGCCACGCATGCACACGCCGCGCGCAGCCCCTTATCTAGCTCGCAGGACTTGTTGCAGAGTGTGGTGGTGCACGCCGCTGGTGTAAGTGCCCCGTGTGCAGGAGGCGAGTGTGGTGCACATGCCGCGCGCTGCCCCTTACCTAGCTCGCAGAGCTGGCTGAGGTGGTTCAGGTTGCAACACACCAGCTGGGGCTCAGCCTTGACGTGGCTCTCGCAGCCGCTGAGCCGCTTGAGCTCGCAGGAATGCCTAAGGTCGGGCCATCGGAAGAGGCGGCAGAGTAAGAGCGGTAGGGCCTGCGGCCGGGCCTCGGCGGGCAGCAGGAGGCAGGCGGTCCGGGCGCCGCCCGGGACTCCACAGCCTGCAGCAGCGCCTCCAGCTGCCGCTCCTTCAGCCTCTTCAGCGCCGAGTGGCCCAGCGCCTTCAGTTCCGCCTCCGGGGAGCCGGGCGATCTTGGCCGCCTTGCCCATGCAGCAGCTCCCGGTGCTGGTGCCGCCGGAGTGCGTGTCCCGGGCCTCGCGCTTAGCACTGGTTTCCAGTTAGGAAAGGGGTCCAATTCAAATCTGCCTCCATCCTCCACAAAGTATTCTACAACTAAGCCCCTACATTTCTAGCTGGAATTCACGGCGGCCCGGGCGATCTTGTCCGCCTTGCCCATGCAGCAGCTCCCAGTGCTGGTGCCGCTGGGGTGTGTGTCCCGTGCCTCGCGCTTTCACTCTCACAATAGCTGCCGCCCCACACAACACTCACGGGTTGGGGCGGCAGCTATTGTTAAAGGGAAAGCGCGAGGTTAAAATAAACACACAGCCCCCTTACAAAAGCCGAATGAAAAAAAAGAGTGCTTACCGAGTAATTAAAAGACACCATGTCACGCCGCGAGTAAAAGATCCAGTCCGGGTGGGCGGGGCCAAAAGGAGACAGGGCGGCAACAAGGAGGGACTAAAAAGCCTCACTGACAATGGAAAGGCAGGGTTTAGCATGCACGATGACGAAACCCAATGGGAAAAAGGGGCGGAGCCTAGACTCCACTTCTGAAATTGTCTTGATTACAAGAGGCCTCGCAGAGCGAGGAGCGCATGCGCGCTGCAACGTTAGGCAAGACCTAAAAACAACTTTCTAATTCCCTCTTTCAAATCAATCCCCTCATTCTATCCCTACTCTAAACTCTACTAAACACACAATAAATGAAGAACCTAACACAACTAATGCACAAGAAAAAAAAAACCTATTTCTAATCTACAAACTATAAACCTGTAATCTTGGTTTCCAGGGTAGTGCTTCCACGCATCCCCAGGGGTAGTTAGCGCTATATAAATACAATTTACAATTAAACTTTGTAAATAGCACCAGGAAGAGAAGTTGTGGCCGTTTCTGGTGGAGAATCAGGATGTGTGGCAGAGTAGGAACTGTGTGGCTATTTACAAATGTTTTCAAAGTTCATGCTAACCGCACCTGCAGGCACACCTGAGCCGGATGGACGTTTCACAATAGGTGCGGCAAAATGCACCAATATTGCTGGTTTAAACAGGGGACGTTGCAAAAGAAAAAATGTGAATTGGAAATCAATTTCAATGCACGGGTAAAAGGGGAAATATTTCAAACATGTCTCTAACTGTATAACTACAAAAAGTAATTCTAATCTGCAGATGTAGGTTTCAGAAACAAATTAGCATCTACCAAAAATGGTGGTAGGCTAAAGCGTTTTTGCAAGAAAATTATTATGACAACACACCAGTCGAAGCAATGGGGCATGTGAGGGCAGATGCATGGCTTTTTCAAAAATAGTATTTCAAACAAGGGCTATCATGTATGACACCTTCAGTCAGTCCAGGCTCGTCTGCCAGCATTGCTTTGCATTCTGGTACTTGTAGTCTTCTTTTTACTATCAAAATGATGGTGCTAAAGAAATGAAACACTTAAAGTGCTAGTGTCAAATAATCCAGTCCCAGCTGAAGGTGCCACACCATCCATGGGGCAGCCTCGCAGCAATGGGCGGATAGGTTTTGAAAGATCTGGGGAACGTGGATTGAACATTTTAGCAAACAGCTTGAGGATTGGTCATGGTGGGGATAAATAAAGGGGCAGGAGTGACAGAAAACAAGTCCCCTCAACAAGACGCAGGAAAAGTAGGCGTATTAAATACAATTCATCATCATATGTACCTGTTTTCTGTCAATCTTGACCATAAAAACACAATAAAAACATATGCAGAGATTTCACACTTCAATAAAATCGTAAAAATATTGCATTTAAGCTAAAATATTTTTCCCTCCTTAAAATGGTAGATTCAATTAATAGAAATAGCCCTACGGAGCTGATCGTACCCAAATTTCACATTGCCTATAGGAATCCCTTGATGCCCCCAAATCTATACCGAGCAATCAAGGAGAACTGTGTCAAAGTCAAAAACATTAAATACAATTAAATTAAGGAGGACAGGATTTCTGAAAGTTAAAAGCCATTGTATCAATAAATATTCTGGTTATTTCTTAATTTAGCAGTTTCATAAAGCACTTTTGGGGACTTCAGAATGGAATAGAGACAATGTCCAGTCTGATGGAGGAGAGATGTTCAGGGGAGAATGCAGCCAATCCGGGAGCTGGGCAGAGGTTTTTGGCAGGAGTGTAGCATGGAGCTGAATTTTGCAGGTATTTTGCCAGGTTAAGGTACAATCTCTCTGCCTGGTTGTATAGTCCTTGCAGATTTACAATGAGCATTTCGGGGATGCCACTGTGCATGGTGTCACAGTAGTCCAGGTGGGGCACGACGAGGGCTCCCAGAAGTTTCTGTGCATGATCAGTTTGGAGTAAAGGAGTATTTTTCAGAGTAGGAGTGGCTGGACATTGGCCCCTTCAAACTGTGTATAGACATGGGGAATGAATGACTCCTTGGAGTCCAGGGATACCCCCACGTTCTAGGCCGAGAGGTGATGGGGAGAGTGTGGTGAGATCCTAGGGAACAGTTGATGGGTAGCTAGACAAGTGCTTTCTGCAGAGATGCTGCTGAGAATCGGTTCCATTCATCCAATGGAGCATGTGGTCCTGTGATTAGGCCTGGGCGGAGTTTGCGGGGTTCCCCGCACTCCGCGTAGCATGCAGAGTTCCGAAAAACTCCGCTCTGCTTCTCACTAAAATTAAGTTGGCGAGCGCAAGTGAGGAAAATCCAGCGCTAGACCACTTCCCAGCGAGATTTCGCAACGTGGGCGATCGCGCATGGTCGCGACCGCTCACCCTGATAATCCGTTCGCGTTGAGGAAGCTACAGCTCGAGTAGAAAATCTACTCGAGCTGCAGAAAGAAGCAGCGCCCTCTTGCGCTGTGCATTGTGCCATTGGCGCTGATTTTTCAGCGCGGAACAAACACCCGGCACTAAAAATCAGCACTTACGGCGCGACCTAATGCACTCCACCGATTACGGAATTCCACGTAGCTTTGCGCAGTTTTTTTGGGTCATTTCATGGAACTCCGCCCAGGCCTACTTGGGATGTGGTGAGGTTAGTTCTGTCTGGTCTTTTGTCAACATGTTTGTCGTTTGGAAGTTGACATGATACTGCCAGCAGCAAATGCAGGTGACTTTAAAGGCAGCACAGCGGAAGGATACATAGGTGGGTCTGGTGTGCTGCAGGCGAACTCACATACTTTGGAGTTTTTGCATTTGAAGCATTTAACCTGTGGTCGCCTTTACTGTTCATCTTACCAGGAGTTAAACTTCATGAAAAAAATAATAAAAGAAAATAGATGTACTTTCATCGATGTTTTTCCCCATTTTGCCGCAATCACCCTCAAGCGCTCAGCAAGTGGTAAGTACAGCATGTGTAAATAGGTTATTTTTACTGCTCTGCCTCTCACTCTGACATTTGCTCTGTTGAATGGGTCCTCAGCACCTCTATTCCAATGCTTGATTTGGAAAAATATAAGTGCCAGGGAAGGAGTATTTCTCAGCAGACCACTTCGGTTGGCACTGCCCACTGTCCCTGCCAGCTCTGCTAAATGCTAACCTGTCACACTGAGCGTGTGACATTTTGGCTAATCCAGGTCATCTCAAGCGGAAAGGGTGGCCCAGACCCGCTGGTTTTATTATTTTTGGTTTGTTGAATATTTTGTTGATGACTCTTTTTGATCTGCTCAAAAATAGACAGCGCTACCATGTGGTTCTCTTTCCTAATCAAGAGCCGGTATTTAGAAATAAGCGCTAGTGCTAAGCACCGGCACAAATTAAGCTCTCTTCTAAAATGGAAATCAACGAATAACCAGTTATTTATTTATGGAGTTTTAAAACACACTACTCTGGTACACTCTAGTCAGTTGGATGCCTCGGGAAACACGAATGTTCCAAAATATTACATTGAAAAGTCGGGCACGAGTCGAGGGTACACACAGGTACACGGCATCCACCCACTCTTTTCACAGGGTGGACGCCGTCCCCCCTGCTAAGAAGTTGGACTCCACCGAAATATGTTGAACTTGTCCCAGTGTAATTTTGAAACACATTCATAAGCTCCTGCAGGTTGTCTGCTTTTGATTCCCAGCAGCAACATGCAGGCAGGGAGGGGGCTTTTGTTTCCCACCTCCAGCTGGGCAATGATAAAGACAGAAGTTAAGAGGCCATCAGGCCTCCTTTTGATCGAGTGTGGGACTGGAGGAGGACTGGAACCTCACAAATGCAAATACACCAGGGAGACACAGCTTGTTATCTCTTCACAGGTACTTAAGAGGTGCATGCTTTTTACTTTGTTGTATATAAGTGCATGCACTGTAAGAATGTCAGATGGGTTGGTCTGTCCCAATATTTACACAAATAGCAATTTAAATAACACTATTTTATTATAGTGCTACTCATTCCAATGCAGAGTGTTAGAGCGCTTTGCATAACATACACATTATCCATTCCAAATAAATCATGTAAGTGTGTAATGTACAAGATGTGTTACATGAGACAGTCAGGGTTACAAGGTGTAGGAGTCAAATACCCTTCATAGCTCACTGTGGTCTACTAGAAGAATTGCTATTTATTAACTGCAAGTAACAAAAGGATCTCTGTGTTCATAGCAGTAATCCACTTACCTATCTACATAAAATAAAAATCTGTGATCTACATGTTACATGATATGCTTTGCAGGAAACAGCTTTTAAAAAAAAATACATATTTTATTGCATTTTCAGTTGGCACATGTTATAACATACACATATCAGAGCATCACTTCCAGTGAGGTCACTTCCTGTGATGCCACGTGGAATGTCACACGTCGTGACGTCATGTGCTTTGATAGCATGCATCATGATGTCACTTGCATCCTGCCTGACTTGGTCAGTCCCCCCACTTCTTTTTTTAGGACTTGTGCCCTGTGAAAAGTGTTCAGAAGATGAGGGAATATTTCTGTTCTTTGCACGTTCAGTACCATAACGCTCCTAGACAAAGACATGGGGGTGTGCATGGTTAGTAGGTGGGGGCAGGGTTATATGTCTAGTGCAGATACAGTCTAGTGCAATACAGAGGTATCTGCTCTCTTTACTCAATGGACTTATTGGTCCAGTGATCTTGGATGGTAGGTGACGTGTTTCATTATGGGCCAATGGAATTATGCGGCAGTCGAGGACAGACCTATGTGACATGGTTGACTAAAATATGCGACAGGTAAATTTAAATTGTGCCGCAGCAAATTCTATGACAACTTTATCTCACTATTTTGCCATTTTAACACTCATTGATACAAAAGAGATACCGAAATAATGCAAAGGTTTATTAAGAAAGAAGACAGTGACAAGTTACTGTTGAAAATGTTACCCACCATCAAATAAAGATTTTGTCTTGCATGCAAACATTTTATTAACACTATCCTTTCTGACTCCCAGGGTAAAATAAACGGGGTGCCTCTTTTAATCTTCATATGCCAGTTGTGGTTTAGAACTTGTCTTGACCTGGTGTCACTACGGGCAGAAGAGTGATTTAACTATGTCTAAGTGTCTTGCTAGACGGCACCGCAGGATTTAGGGCGTCAGGCCTTTAAAAGAGAAGAAAAAGGCCTCTTCGAATTGCTTTTAATGATGTCAGGGTTTTTTCAAGCTTCAGATGAAGGCCATTGCCCAGTCCCTTGATGGATATATCAGTACTGCCCAGGGGAAATGTTTTACATTATTATGAGCGGTTAAATAATTGTAAACAGAAATCAGCAACTCAAAGGTGACAAGTCAGCCTTTGGAAATTGCCTGCCGCTGAGCTGCACAATTTTTTTAATGTTTTGTAACTTTGTATGCGTTTGAGCTAAAACCCCCCAAAAAGTTGTAATCTGCAAGCTATGCGGAACGGAACATATTGAAATATGTGACAAGCGTAGAAAAACCACAATTATTGGGAAATTGACGCAATCTCACAAACACATTTTCCAGTGGCCTTGTTATAATAAAGGACTCTCACTCGTGCACTGCCGCGTCATTGTCGGCCAGACTTCCTTTTGGTGTCTGTTGATTGGCAGTTGCCGCTACAATGGATGCTTTTGGTCAAAGGCTTGGAAGAATAGTTCTGTTTCTATGAGTTTACTGAAATCTAAGCGGTTGGGTTCTTCTCTCTGTTTGGTTTTTACGCATTCCGGATGTTGGAGCAACAGCCTGCAAGACCCTTTTCGTGAGAAGGTTGATTGGTGGTGATGTGACTACTACACCCAGGAAAAACTGGCATCCCCCTCCCCCTCCGGACCTCACCTCCCTGCAGGAATTCAGGAAGGAACTCAATCAATCAATGAGGGAATTGTAAGCGCGCTACTCACCCGTGAGGGTCTCAAGGCGCTGAGAGGGGGGGGGGGGCGCAGATCTGTTTAGCCGAAGAGCCAGGTCTTGAGGGTCTTCCTGAAGGTGTTCAGGGAGGGGGCGCGTCTGATGTCTGCCGGTAGCTCGTTCCAGGTCTTGGCTGCAATGTGAGAGAAGGATCTTCCGCCTGCTCTGGCTCTGTGGATGCGCAGGGTTTCGGCCAGTGCGAGGTTGTAAGATCGGAGGTTTCTTTTGGGTACGTGGAAGTTGATTCTGTCGTTGAGGTATTTGGGTCCGTTGTTGTGTAGGCATTTGTAGGCGTGAGTGAGGATTTTGAAAGTGACTCTTTTCTCCACAGGGAGCCAGTGGAGACTTCGTAGGTGTTGGCTGATGTGTTCGTGTCGGGGGATGCAGAGGACGAGTCTGGCGGCGGTGTTCTGTATTGTCTGGAGTTTGCGGAGTAGGCACTTGTTGATGTCGGCGTAGAGTGCGTTTCCATAGTCCAGTCTGCTGGTGATGAGTGCGTGGGTGACTGTCTTCCTTGACTCAGGGGGGATCCACTTGAAGGTCTTGCGGAGGATGCGGAGGGTGTTGAAGCTGCTGGAGGTGAGTACGGCGTTGACCTGTCGGTTCATGGTGAGTGATGAGTCGAGTACAATGCCGAGGTTCTTGGCGTGGTCTGAGGGGGTAGGTGGGTTTCTGAGGGCGGTCGGCCATCAGGTGCTGTCCCATGCAGAAGGGGTGGTACCGAGGACGGGGACTTCGGTCTTCTCGGCGTTGAGCTTCAGGCACCTGTTGGTCATCCAGACTGGGACGTCTTGCATTCCTTTCTGGAAGTTGAGTTTGGCAGTGGTGGGGTCTTTGGTGAGGGAGAGGATGAGCTGGGTGTCGTCGGCATAGGATACGATGTTGAGGCCGTGTTGTCGGACGATGGCTGTGAGGGGGGCCATGTAGATGTTGAAGAGGGTGGGGCTCAGTGATGAACCCTGTGGGACTCTGCAGGTGATTTTCGTGGGGTCGGAGAGGAAGGGTGGGAGTCTGATCCTTTGGCTTCTTCCGATGAGGAATGATCGGATCCAGTCCAGGGCTGTTCCTTGTATGCCTGCGTCATGTAGTCTGGCGACTAGTGTGCGGTGGGAGACGGTGTCGAAGGCCGCTGATAGGTCGAGTAGGATGAGGGCTGCGGAGTGGCCTTGGTCCAGGAGGGTGCGGATGTCGTCTGTGGCGGCGAGTAGGGCAGTCTCTGTGCTGTGGTTGCTTCGGAATCCGGATTGGGACGGGTCGAGGACGGCATTCTCTTCAATGAATGGTGTCAGTTTCCTGTTGACTGTTTTCTCTGCAACTTTGGCTGCGAAGGGGAGGAGCAAGATGGGCTGATAGTTCTTGAGGTCGGTGGGGTCAGCTGTGGGCTTCTTGAGCAGGGGTCTGACTTCTGCGCGCTTCCAGTTGTCTGGGAAGGTGCCTGTTTTGAAGGTGGTGTTGATGGTGCGTTGTAGTTCGGGTGCGATGGCGGCCGCTGGGGTTGTCGAGGTGGAAGTTCAGGTCTCCAATGAGTATGTAGTTTGTTGAGGCGATGGCGTGGGGTGCGATGAAGTCGGTGATGGTGGTGGCGAAGGGTGTTCGGGGGCCAGGGGGTCTGTAGATGAGGGTTCCTCGGAGTGTGGCTTTGGGGGTGGTCTGGATCTGGAAGTGCAGGTGTTCGGCGGAGGGGAAGGTTTCGCTGGAGGTGGTGAGGCGGAGGGTGCTCTTGTGGGCGATGGTGAGGACCCCTCCTGGGTGGTTGGGGTGGTCTTTCCTCTGGATCTTGTATCCGTCTGGGATGGCGGTGCTGATATCGGGGGCGGAGGATGCGTTGGTCCAGGTCTCTGTGAAGAAGGCGATGTCGGGCGAGAGAGAGTCGAGTAGGTTCCAGATTTCCATGGCGTGTTTGTGTACAGAGCGTAAGTTGAGGAGGATGCATTTTAGGGTGTCGCCGGTGCTGGCGTCGGCGGTGTTGGAGGCCGGGGTAGCGGTGAGGGTCTGGCGGCAGTGGGGAAAGGAGAACTGGCCGTGGGTCGTGTTCGGCGAGGCCTGTTGGTATTCTCTAAGTCTTCCAGGGTTGAGTGCGAGGAGGGTGGTGGTGTTGTAGCGATGGGTAGTGGGAGGTCCAGGGTTCCTGGCGCTGGCCGCGGTCGGGTCGCGGACGGGCGCAGACGGGCTTGCCTTTGGCGCGGCTTTGGCGTGCCGGCGGCGCGACCGCACAGTGGCCGCCATTAAGTAGGGGAGGTGGGAGGGAGGAGAGGCTGGGAGGCGGGAGCGGGGGAATTCCGGGGGGGAGGGGCCACAGGGGCAGCAGCGGCAAAAGGCGAAAGGAACAGGCAGGCACGAGAAAATAAAAACAGTGACACAGATGGGCACAATAATAGTGGCACAACAGGGAAAAATTAAGGGAAAAAAAACGGCTGAGAAAGGTTACGGTGGTTGCAGGCAGTCTGGTCCCAGTTGGAGCGGGCAGCAGGCGCAGGAGCGGGCAGCAGCCTCGAACCTCCCAAGGAGGAGGTCGGGGTCTGGAGGCAAGAGACGGCACAGCGGAGCTGCGGGGAGAGAGTGGACCTAGACCGAGGGTCGGAGGTCTTACTCGCGCTCCCCCGCAGCGGCCGCCATTAAGTAGGGGAGGTGGGAGGGAGGTGAGGCTGGGAGGCGGAAGCGGGGGAATTCCGGGGGGAATTCCAGGGGGAATTCCGGGGGGACCGCAGGGGCAGCAGCGGCAAAAGGAACAGGCCGGCACGAGAAAATAAAAACAGTGGTGGAATTAGAGCAAGACACAGATGGGCACAATAACAGTGGCACAACAGGGAAAAATTAAGAAGAAAAAACGGCTGAGAAAGGTTACGGTGGTTGCAGGCAGTCTGGTCCCAGTTGGAGCGGGCAGCAGGCGCGGGAGCGGGCAGCAGCCTCGAACCTCCCAAGGAGGAGGTCGGGGTCTGGAGGCAAGAGACGGCACAGTGGAGCTGCGGGGAGAGAGTGGACCTAGACGAGGTGGTTGTTCAACTGATTCCACCCGAGCAGCAGAAACCCCAGCGCCTGCGAGTGATTAGCAGCGCTATACAGCGCTATACTAATCCTGTTTGATTGATTGAATACCAGCATTTTGAGTTGCTGTGTTCACCCAGTGCAGTAAACACATCCAGTTCTGAATTTTCCTTGTGAAAATGAGGGTCAAAAGGTGCAATGAGGTGTTTGCAGCACCACGTTTTGCACCTATGTCTGTTATACCTGCGGAAGTTCACTGAGGGAAATTGCAGAGGTGCGGTACTTAGCGCACGGCTCATTCGACCAATCCCTGGACCTGGCTCCCTTGGGAAGGGACGTGATTGTGTGATGACTGTTTGCTTTCTGGCCGCCTCAGTTGGTAGGATTGCTCAGCGGGCTGAGCACCTACCGAGAGCGCTTCGGGCTACAGGTTTTCATCATTTTAAGATGTATAATGTGAGTACAGTTGGGCTCGGTGATAATAGCACCAATTTTTCGAGCGCCTGAAAGCATGTGCCATATAAATCACGTGTGCATGTATGCTGTATTTACACCGAGCTTGTGAATACTAAGTCATTAGGGACTGCGATGTCACTGAATTATTAATGAAACCCTGTTGAAGTATTACAGTACTCTGTTCAGAGGCGGAGAGCACACAGTGAACGTGTACAGGTCGTGGGTGAAAAACAAGATAACAGGAGGACATTACCAAGACCTTGAGACGACCTTTGCTTCAATTAACGATTTCCTCTTTTATCCAACCCTGACTTAATAACAAGGGCTTGCCCTCAGCACAAACTCAATTGTCTCTAGGCGCTTAATGACAGGCGTTACCGTTACCAACTCGATGGTAATCACTTTAGCACTCTCGGCAGTGACGTCACGATACAGCGAGGGGAGGAGGGGCCAGCATGGGATCACACAACAGATGCTAGAACAAGGCCCGGCCGTGACCTGCTTCATTCGGCCTCTGGTGTGATGCCAACGAGGCCAGTCTGGGAGCCCTTCTCTGCAGAACACAGACCTGCCGGCACTGCTTAATTTGTCAATGAATGAGTGCCGGTGCCCACGTCTCTGCTCAGAAGCGCGCGGCGCGCAGAATACCAAGGCTGTGTATCCTTGACTCCGCCTCAGGCTTCTTTAATCAACCACCAGACGCTCCCAGTCCCTTATCTCACTCTTGATTTCTCCCTTTTATGACGTTTTTCCGTCTTCCTCCGTATTTCCGCTTTATGTTCTTTTCTCTCTCTTGCCCTCGTTAAATGTCTAATGTTGAAAAAGTGCCGGTGCCCATAAACAAGTCCCGATGGCCTCCACCGGCTCAAATTAAGCCCTGCCTGCCGGGTGTGCAAGAAAGGAAATTGCAATGCATGGCACCCAAGACACGAATTCCCTTTATATGTACCTGGGAGACATAAAGTGATACACAGATGTATATATTTAGTGCTGGCGGCAGCCAAGACTTTTTATTTTGTCTAAAAATGACATATATAGTATATTTCTAGGGGGCGTTCATTCTGCACCCTTCATCCATTCTGTTGTGTGATTCACTTTTTTCTTCCACCCACATGCACTCTTGTTGGAGTTATGAAGTGAAACTGTCTTATGACCAGTAGTGATATAGCAGCATACTGGGTCAGTCAGTCCTCTTTTGCTATGGGCTAACTTCTCTGTGAGTGAGGGCATTCTGCTCTTTCATATGCAGACATCCACACACAAAGTAGTTCCATTTAGTGGCAGGCACTACTATGACAATGTGTGCTTTTTGAGACCCCCATTTTTTTTTCTTTTAGCCATTTTTAGGTCGAGCCTGGGCAGCGCATGCACTGCTCTGCGAGGCATGCTGTATTGGAGTATGGAATAGAAGCCCCGCCCACTCTCCGCCCATATTTGTCATTGGCTTGTGTCATTGTCCTTTGTAAATGCTGGCTTCTGATTCGTTAATAGGCTTGTTAGTCCCTTCTTAGTACCGCCTTGTCTTCATTTGTAACCTCCCATGAGGACTGGCCCTTTTACTTCAGTTGTTACACGGTATGTCAGTGAGCACTATTTTCTTTGATGAGTTTCTCCTACTGCAGGCACGACATGCTTTCCTGCAACATTCAGCGCGCCATGCGCACTTTCACTTCACAAGCAGCCCGGGACATTGGTGGCCGCTTCTTCGCATAGGTCTCGCATTTACAAGAGTTTGAGCTATTGGTATTGTACATGACAATGTCTTTTATTAATGTGTTAATTATCAAAACATATAAATAAAAGGCATTGTCATTTACAATGCCAATAGTTTAAACTCTCGCAAATGCGAGACCTATTGCATTGCAAATGCTTGTTCTTTTTATTTTAGCGAGGGACCGACGGCTCCTCCAACAATTACGTTTTACAAAAACAAAAACCATAAGAAAACAAAACAAGTATTGACAAAGCCAAAAGACTTACAGCCAGGCCCAGACCAATTAGCTTTGCCAGTGCTTGTTATGCATTGCTTCTCTGGACTGTGTAATTGACAAGTCCAATCGTTCTAGTTTTTGTATCCTAAAACTATTTTGCCAAGCTTTGTTAATGCACACGTTACAGGTGCGATACAGGAAACTGACAGTGTATGTTTCCCTGGACCACGGAACAGGCAAAAAACAACTTTCCTCAAGTATAAATAATAGTTCATTCACAGGCAGCAGAAGAGAAATCTCTTACAGGCACAAAATACTGCAGCATAAGTAGGAGCACTGCAAGCTTTCCTCACATCCAAGCGCAAACTTCCCTTGCAAACTGAACAGCTACAAGCCCATATAGCAGCAGTGCAAGCTTCCCAAGCACGCAAGCACAAACTTCCCTTGCACACAGAACAGTTACAAGCACACATAGCAGCAGTGCAAGCTTCCCGAGTACGCAAGCACAAACTTCCCTTGCACAGAACAGTTACAAGAACACACAGCAGCAGTGCAAGCTTCCCTCGCATACTAGCACAAACGTCCCTTAAACACAGAACAGTTACATGCACACACAGCAGCAGTGCAAGCTTCCCTCGCATACTAGCACAAACTTCCTTTGCACAGAACAGTTTCAACACATATAGCAGCAGTGCAAACTTCCCTCGCACACAAGCACCAACTTCTCTTGCACACAGAACAGTTACAAGCACACATAGCAGCAGTGCAAGCTTCCCATGCATGCAAAAAAAAAAACACAAAACAGGAACTAGACAGGAAGCAGAGGTTTAAGCTTTCCTTAAGTATCTTTGAGTTTTCAATGTAAATGACCTCAAAGCGGGTAAAGCATAAAACTAGGCTTCGGGAAGTGAAAAAATGTTGAAGTGTTGAGGAAGAAAAACCTATACCAGCAGGGAAGGGCGGCTGTGTTACAACCGTCCACTCTGCTGTATGAGCTAGTGCGGCCTCATCCAGAGTGCTGTGTCTAGTTCAGCAAACACACCTGGACACACCTGGAATATGGTGTCCAGTGCTATGTTCCCAGTGCCAAAGCTCCTATCTGAGATATTCTGTACAGGTTTTGAGGTCTCACCTGTAGTATTTACACAGCCTTTGGAGGCCACCTTGGGCATACAGTGCCATAATCAGATTGCCACCTTTGGCCTATTGTATCTCAATCTGTTCGTCACTTCTGTCATAGTGTGCTTGGGACTGGAAGGCACCCCTGAAGTGACATGTTCAGTCTGGAAGCGACCACCCAGGTATTAAGTACGGTTCTGGAAGCCACATCTGGAATGTCGTGTCCATGTCTGAGAGCCACCTCTAGGGCACTGTGCCCTGTTGTGGAACTCCGGTGTTTGTGCTGAGTTCTAGAGACAACCTAAGGCATAGTTTGTCAAGTTGTGTGTTGAACCCTGGCATATTGTGTCCCGTTTGTGCGGTCACAGATTGAGCGGTGTGTCCATGTCTGAGAGCCACCTCTAGGGCACTGTGCCCTGTTGTGGAACTCCAGTGTTTGTGCTGAGTTCTAGAGACAACCTAAGGCATAGTTTGTCAAGTTGTGTGTTTAACCCTGGCATATTGTGTCCCGTTTGTGCGGTCACTGATTGAGCGGTGTGTCCATGTCTGAGAGCCACCTCTAGGGCACTGTGCCCTGTTGTGGAACTCCGATGTGTAACTTTGTGCTGAGTTCTAGAGGCAACCTAAGGCATAGTTTGTCAAGTTGTGTGTTGAACCCTGGCATATTGTGTCCCGTTTGTGCGGTCACAGATTGAGCGGTGTGTCCATGTCTGAGAGCCACCTCTATGGCACTGTGCCCTGTTGTGGAACTCCGATGTGTAACTTTGTGCTGAGTTCTAGAGACAACCTAAGGCATAGTTTGTCAAGTTGTGTGTTGAACCCTGGTATATTGTGTCCCGTTTGTGCGGTCACAGATTGAGCGGTGTGTCCATGTCTGAGAGCCACCTCTAGGGCACCGTGCCCTGTTGTGGAACTCCGATGTGTAACTTTGTGCTGAGTTCTAGAGGCAACCTAAGTTATAGTTTGTCAAGTTGTGTGTTCAACCCTGGCATATTGTGTCCCGTTTGTGAGGTCACAGATAGAGCGGTGTGTCCAACTCTGGAGTACTGTATTCAACTCAAGGTGACGGGTGATGAGGGAAGGGATCCACCCATGACTTGGCTCGGGTTCCTATAGTAGTGTTGGTCATTTTTTTAAAAACCGAAATGGTGTTAAATCGCTACTGGACATAAGTCAGTGTCACTCCATGACGTCAACAAGAGGGCATGTATTTTAACCCTGGTAAGGCTCAAACCAAGTGTCTGTCTGGTGCTATGGTGCAAATACAAGAAACAGTGGCACACCTGTGCATGGCATGTGGATTTAAATTAAACCAAGATCCCCCACCCGTCTTAACAGTATTAATTCTGAATGTGACAAGAGTTCATTCTTTTCAAACATGTATTTAGAGATAATCTATGAATCTGCCAAATCAACAATACGTTTTGCCCCTTAGAGAAGGCTGGTGCTGCGACCTTCCTCGGGATAAATAATACGCTGGTGGGGTCCAATGTCAAAATACCAGCTTGGAACTCCAAACCCATTGATGGAAATCCCCAGCTCTTGTCAGGAGAGGAATACTTTTTCCAAGTGTGCCATACTGTCAGTTGCAGACTTAGCATGATGCTCACTTTGTACTTTCTTTCAAAGATGAGACAGCCTGGACAGGAGACTTCTGGAGGCCTCATCTGGGGAGTAGGTGGGGGTGTTGAAGGGGTGCTAGTCATAGAGGCCCTCGGTATAACACTTATATCCATAAACGCCAGGGGTAGTAAGCACTATATAAATGCCTGTACAATTAAGGCTCCCTGTTTTATTTTTAAAAATGGAAAAATATAGAAAATTGGGGTTCTTTTGAGAGACTTTCCACACTGTCTTTCATCAATTGCAGAACAACAACTGAGGAGATGGATGGCATGTGGAGTTAAAAAACAGGAGGAGATTTCCTTAAATACCGACATATGTCAGCATCCATTTTTAGTATAATGCTAATATTTACCTGCGGGTGTATTGTCATGTAATATTTGGCTGCTTTATTTGCTAAAACACAACAGGCATCAAAGTATGAGCGCACGTTTATTAGTTAAATAAATGTGTAAATATACCATTTTACAACTTAATTTATTGACAGAACACAAAATAAATATGGATAAACACTGATAAGATGGACAAAAAATAAATATGGATAAATACAGACGGAAATAATAAAAAAATAAATGGCATAAAACCGGGAGCCCTAATCACAATAAACCAGAGCACGTGGGGCGAGTGGGTGGACGATGATGCAAGGTTTAAAGACATGAAATAGGAGTCCTACAAGCACAGTGCAGCCTTACACTGAAAACGCATGTAAATTGTGTTTTTTTTGGCTGTCCTATAGTTCAGTTCAGTTCTCTGGTTCAGCAGATGCTTATTCTTAGTATTCATGGGAAAATGCACAATTACTAATCTTAATGCAGAGACTCTAGAAAATGACTTATCCTAAGTTTGATGTCTCTAAATGAGAGAAACAATTAAATAATTAAATGAAATCCATGAAGACATTTTTTTTTACAAAATAGTAATATGGAACATAGATTGTCGTGACAAATTGTACGGTTAACCCCTCACACACGACAGCTCAGTCCTATAAAAATCAATTACAACTTGGCAAGTTAAGGTGGATGAAATGTGATAAAGAGAGGGCAGTATTGGTAAGGAGAAAATGGGGTTGATGGTGAAGTGAAGTTAAAGGTAGGTAGAGGTTGAAGTAAGTAAAAGGCAAGGTGAGGTTAGGATAATGCGAGGCTGAGGTGAGTTTGAGGACAAGGATAGGAGAGGTTCATGTAAGGGTGAGGCTAGAAGCAGAGAAGGTGATGTTGAAAATTAGTTCAGCTTGAGGTAAACCTGAGTAAAGATGTGGAAACAAGGGTTTGCGGTTGAGATAAGAAGTGATTAAAGATATGCTAAGTGTGAGGTTGGGTTGAGGGGAGGTTGGGGTGAGGAAGAGGCGAGGAGGAGCAACAGTGAGGTGAGAAGAGTCTCATTTAGAGGTGTTTTAAGGTGAGGCAAGGGTTTGGCTGAGGTTTCAGGTGAGATTGAGGGAGATGTTGAGGAAGGACATCACCTGTGGTCAGTGGAAGTGCCCTTTCTGCAGAACAGGTCAAGCGAGCACGGAAGAACCATTGAGGGATAATGGCCACATGTTAAGAGTCATCAAACAGTCCATGAAACACATGGTTTGGGAGGTGGCAGGAGTCTGGCCACTGTAAGCAGGTACCTTTCCTTGTCATGCTGCCCAGACCTTGGTGACGTCATCAGCACCTTGATCTGCTGAACCAAGAGTGTGGCAGCCATGAAATAGGACAGGTTTTCACCTGTCAGTGGCACGTACCCACTTCCTTTACTTGAACTCTCAGGACTAATCACTGTGTGCTTGGCAATTATTACTGAAAGAGCGCCAATGCTGGGCACATGAGCTAGCAGCTGCCATCTTGCAGTATTCTTAGGAAGGGGAAAATGCTGACTACAGAGTTAGTGACCATTGTCAAAACATGTTTGTAGAGGTCAGGTAAATGTACCTAGGTGTCAACCTCTGTGTGATGAATAAGAAATTATCTGAACTACATTTTTCTAACCACTCTCCAGAATTTTAGAGGTGTTCTTAGTGTCTGCTCTCTAGATGAGGGCTTTGTATCCTCAGCTTGCAAGCAATATGTGCATCGAGAGGACAGCACTGCTCTGGGGATCGCTAGACCAATCGTCCACCATCTTGTGAGAGCAGTGCAGCCAAATTGCAGCCAAATTGCAACAGCCCCTCTCAAACAAATTAAAAAAAAAATATATATATATATATATATATATATATATATATATATATATATATATATATATGTAATCTACTGGCGGTCGCCAGTAGATAGTTATAGTTAGGACCTATTTTCCATAGGAAATTCGCAACATTCTATTTCCAATACCTTTGGCGCCGGTTGACGAATCTTCGCGAAATTTTCAAAACTTATGGCCCGCTCCGGTCCGCTCCTATCTTGAAAGTTTCGGGGTGATTCGACAAGCGGGGGCCGAGAAAAAATGGGGGACCCAAAACGTGTTTTCCCCATGCAATTTTCCATAGGAAACTTTAGACACGGCTACAGCCCGAACTGCTGAACGGAATTACACCAAATTTGGCAAAGAGGTAGTTCTTGGTTCAGAAAGAACCCTTTTTGTAAAATGGTGTAAATCCGTTCAGTAGTTGCTGAGAAAATCAAAAGTAAAAACACATATATATCTATGGGCTCGGAGGATCCGCGCACCCTCCCGATCACCAGCTGTATGCTAATTGGCTGTCAACACTCCAAACCAGGAAGTGTTGGCAGCCATCTTGTGACTCGATAGAACCGAGTCACAAGAAAACAGTAGAAACAAGTGCGCAAAACGCAAAAAGGGGGCAGGGTAGAAACACCCTGACCCCCCAGGGCCAAAAAAAGCATTTTTATTTTTTTAAATCGGCGGGATGCGCTTAGGATGCGCGGATCCCGCCGTGAAAAAAAACGAAGCGCGGGCTCCGCGCTTTGTTGTATTTGGCCCCGGGTGGGCCAAGTCCCGGGGGCATGCGGGGGTTTATTCATAATTTTGGGGGGCCTCTAAGGCCTCCAAGCCCGGGGACTGCCACCCCCGGGGCTTCGATTTTAAAATGGTGCGGGAGGGCACTCATCCCTCCCGCAGCCCCGGGGACCGCCACCCCCCGGGGCTTCTTTTTTTTAAATTTAGATACCTGTGTGGGGGGGGCTTGAGCCCCCCCACACGCCCCGGGGACCGCCACCTCCCCAGGGGCACTAAGAATTTTAAATTGGGGGTCCGTTTCGGACCCCCGAAGCCCCGGGGACCACCACCTCCCCGGGGCTTTGAACATGTTGGGAGGGGGGCCGTGCGGCCCCCTCCTGGAGCCTGTGATGGCCCTGGGGACCACCACCCCCAGGGCCGGCTCCTGCAGTGTCCCGGGTGCCCACCCCGGGACACTGCTGTTTGCTATGACAGGGCGGGAGCCTCGCGGCCAACGGAGAGGGCCAGCCCCGGGGGATGGGGTCCCCGGGGCTAACAAGTGGCCCGGGAGGGGGGCGACGCGGCCCCCTTCCCCAAAATTAAAAAAAAAAACAAAGGCCAGCCCCGGGGGATGGGGTCCCCGGGGCCATAAGTGGCCTGAGGAGGGGGGCATCGCAGCCCCTCTCCAAAACAATTAAAAAAAAAAATAAAGGCCATGCCCCGGGGGATGGGGTCCCCGGGGCCAATTAAGGCCTCGGGAGGGGGGCCACGCGGCCCCCTTCCTAATTAAAAAAAAAAAAAATAGCGAGCAGCCCTGGGGGATGGGGTCCCCAGGGCAAATAAATTACAAACAGAAGGGGGGCCACACAGCCCCCCTTCTTAAAAATAAAAAAAAATAAAAGACCGGCATTGCGCCGGAGGCCACGCCCCCTCCTTGCAGCACTCTGCAAACGCGCCCCCTGGCGCATTTGCAGATGGAGAATGAATTCCCCTTGAATACTTGGGGTCCCTGGGGGCCAACTAGCCCTCCAGGAACCTCCAGTATGCGCCAGGGGGCTGCGCTGCAGAGAGGTGTTCTGAGGCCACGCCCCTTTTTACACCTCTCTGCAACGCAGCTCTGTGGCGCTTAATGGAGGTAGCTGGTGGGCTAGTTGCACCCCAGGGACCCTCAGGATTCAAGGGGAGTTAATCCCCGACTTAAAACGCACCACGGGGCGCATTTGCACAGTGGTGAAGGGAGGGGGCGGGGCCTGAGGTGACATGTGTGCAAACATGCCCTGTGGCGTGTTTTAAGTTGGGGGATTAAGTCCCCTTGAATCCTGAGGGTCCCTGGGTCCAACTAGCCCACGAGGTACCTCCAGTAAGCGCCACAGACCTGCGTTGCAGAGAGGTGTAAAAAGGGGCGTGGCCTCAGACCACCTCTCTGCAACGCAGGGCTGTGGCACTTACTGGAAGTACCTGGTGGGCTAGTTGGGCCCCAGGGACCCTCAGGATTCAAGGTGACCTAATCCCGCAACTTAAAACGCGCCACGGGGCGCGTTTGCACAGTGGTGAAGGGAGGGGGCGGGGCCTGAGGTGACGTGTGCAAACACGCCCTGTGGAGTGTTTTAAGTTGGGGGATTAAGTCCCCTTGAATCCTGAGGGTCCCCGAGGTCAACTAGCCCACCAGGTACCTCCAGTAAGCGCCACAGAGCTGCGTTGCAGAGAGGTGTAAAAAGGGGCGTGGCCTCGGACCACCTCTCTGCAACGCAGGCCTGTGGTGCTTACTGGAAGTACCTGGTGGGCTAGTTGGGCCCCAGGGACCCTCAGGATTCAAGGTGACCTAATCCCCCAACTTACAACGCACCACGGGGCGCGTTTGCACAGTGGTGAAGGGAGGGGGCGGGGCCTCAGGTGACATGTGCGCAAACACGCCCTGTGGTGCATTTTAAGTTGGGGAATTAATTCCCCTTGAATCCTGAGGGACCCGGGGGGCCATAGAAATTCCCCCGTTATAGTTAGTTCAGCTAACTATAACTCGCGCCCCCGCAATGCACTGCTGATGACGTCACATATTACATCACTCATGACATGGTCAGTGACATCACTGATGACATCTCAATGACATCACTGATGACATCACTGATGACATCATCCATGTGATAATTTCATGCATCTTCTCACACCCTAATATAACTTTTGATACACCCACTCTAAATTACAGACTGCCATTCTCAAAACCATACACACTCCAATACCAATAACTACATACCCACTCACTGATTCTTAGGTCTACACACACACATCTACTCACTCACCCGTACAGTCACTCATACTTACAGTCACTCAGTACAGGACTAACATATGCACTCATACACCTATATAAACACTCACACACCGCCACTCATCCATAGAGGTACTCACACACCTAGTCAGTCATGCAAAAAATTAATCACACACCCATTTACTCACCTATACAGTTATTCACACACCAGCTCACTTACTCATACAAATACTAGCACATTCTTACGCTCCTATACAATAACTGATACAAGCACACACGCATCCATACAGCCACTCTCACAATCACACACTCTCACTTATAGCCATTTAAATACTCTAACACACATATATACTGCCTTTTACATATGGAGTTACTCGCACATGTACCACTGAGATATACATTCACTCACTAACACACCCATACACACACTCACCCACCCAGCAGTCCATCACAGATGCACTCTTGAAATCATGCACCCAGTGAATCACCCACTCACACATCTATGTACAGAGTCACACACACCCCACCCACACAAACACTCAGGCACCCATACAGATACTCAGAGAACCAATCAATAACCCATATAGACACTCATGTAGCTATTCACAAATCAATGCATCCACTTACACACCAACAGACAGACGGATACAGACATTCACACAGTTTAGTCACTAACCCATGCATTCAGTAAGATACGTTTAATCACTCACTTGTAGAGTCAGTCACGCACGTACTAAATCATCCATTCAGACACTTATACACCCTCTTATACACCCACTCATTCTTCAATACACCTTTCCCTATATATATTAAACATATTTAAACTTTACAGAAACACACAGTCACTGGATGATGTCATCAGTGATGTCATTTGAGATGTCATCAGTGATGTCACCAGTGATGTCACTGACCATGTCATGAGTGATGTAATATGTGACGTCATCAGCAGTGCATTGCGGGGGCGCGAGTTATAGTTAGCTGAACTAACTATAACTGTCCCTAAAACCTATGGTTTTTTCAGTGAATATTATATATATATATATATATATTATATATATATATATAGGGTAAGGACATTTTAAGGGTTTAGGAGGTCGGGTAAGGGTATAGGGTGGTAAGGGTGATTTTTAGGGTGATTTTAGGGTTTAAGGGTGGATAGGGGTTTGGGTGGTAAGGGTTTTTTTTAGGGTTTGGAGTGGGTAGGGGTATTGGGTGGTAAGGGTATTTTTAGGGTTTAGGATGGGTAATTGAGTTAGGGTGGCAAGAGTATTTAGAGGGATTAGAGTGGGTAAGGGTAGTGGCTGGTAAGGGTATTTTAGGGTTTAGGGTGGGTAGGGGTATTTGGGTCGCAATTGTATTTTTAGGTTTTAGAGTAGGTAGGAGTATTTGGGTGGCAAGGGCATTTTATGGGTTCAGGGTGGGTAGAGGTATTTGGGTGGCAAGGGTATTTTGAGGGTTTAGGATGGGTAGGGGTGTTTGGGTGGCAAGGGTATTTTTAGGGTTCAGGGTGGGTAGGAGTATTTGTGTGGCAAGGGTAGTTTTAGGGTTTAGGATGGGTAGGGTTTAGGGGGTTGATAAAGTTATACATATATATATTCACACACATACAGATATATGTATATATTTGTATTCATGTGTGTGTGTGTGTGTATATATATATATATATATATATATATATTTACATTTACACAAAATGCTCTGTAACTGTCAGCATTCTCAAGGCGAACATTCCCTTCGTATGCAGGCGTCACAGCTCAGCATACCATCAAGTCATTTCATTTTATCCATTTGACAAAAGTGCATTAATTGCCTACGTGTTATGGCAGGAGCCTTCCACTGGACCATATGTTTATGTGTATAAATAAAAAAAGGCTTTATACTTACCTGTGAAATACTTATATTTTCATTGTAAAGCCATGCGTAGTAAAGGCATGTGCGTGGTAAAGACTTGTGTGGTAAAGGCATATGCGTTGTAATGATTGTGTTGTAAAGGCATGCGTGGTAATGGCATGCGTGGTTCCATCATACAACCCAAGGTCACACAAATGGGTTGGCTGTGGTTTGGGACACAAATTCAGTTACCCTTCTTTGTGAATGAAAAAGGGAAGGGACTAAAATGGCTTCCACTCCTTTTCCAATGTGTCTGTCATATTTCTTCCATTGAAGGACTAATTTGCATAAAGTTTCATCACCCCCTTACTCTTTGGCCTAGAATGCGTTGCACTGGAACATACTCTAGGTCACAGGGGAGGATATGTTGTTAATCTACAGCCGTGCAGACCATTTTATTGTAATAGTTACTTGTTGCATGGTGACTTGAAACTGACAATGCACAGACAGTTCTTTACTAACTGTCGCGACAGGGAGTAAAACCCTCCTTACACACAGGCAGGATGCTGTTCTCTCTCTAATTGCTTCTCACAGGAAGCTTGTTTTATACACAATTGCACAGTGGTTTATTACAAACAGCAAATAATAATTGACTTGCAGGTTATAGATTAACTTAAACACTCAAAGACCTGATTCAAGACAGAAAAACACTCAAAGATCTGTGACCACGCGGGGACTCAGGAGGATAGACATGAGCCCACACCCTTGTTGCTAAATGTACTGTGTATGTATAAACTGATTTTGAGCTGCGAACGTCATGATATAATGTATGGTCTTATAAGCTGTGTTAATAAAAAGAGTTTAAAAAAAAAAAAAAGATCTGTGACCACATAACCCCAAACTCTGATCTAATCCTCGACTCATTCTTTGTTGCACTTCCAATAATGCTTAACAAATGAAGCATTCTTCTGCTCGTGAATGCATGTGTATTTGCAGTAAATGTAATTTAAATGAAGTGTGTGCTTTTATCATTGTGCACCTATGACCTCTGCATGTTCTAAGCTAATTCAATTTTCCTGCACCCATTGTCTACTCAGGTTACAATCTGTTTGGGAGCATGGAGTGCGTGCCAGTGATCTTGTGTGCTAAACCCATAAATATTTTCATGCTTGCTAAACACGAGTTGGCCTTCAACTGAAACCCTTTCAAGTTACTTATCCCATTGTGTCCACAAGTGAACTTTTCATCTTACTCATGTCACTGTAAGATTTGGGCCTAAGCTGGTTTTTAACCACGAACAGCTGTGTATTTTCCGCTAGGGTTTGTTGTTGCGCTATATTCTCAGGTTTTCATATTTTCTGCAGTGTGTTCATATTTCACATTTTCTACAACATTCCCCCCTCTAGTTGATATTTTGACTACTTGATCTAAACCTTGATCTGCACTTGGCACTAGGTGATACAAGTTGCCGTGGGAATCTGCTATTTGCGTTGGTGTCCTAACTGAAAACACCACTCCCGCCTTTGCGCCTATTCTCCTACAACATGCTAGGATTAGCTGTACCACACAATATATTAGTAATAAGACCACAATAGTTGACAACAAGGCTCCCAACAGACCCTACATCCAGGATGGCAGTGATAAAACCCAACCACTAAGCCAACTATCTGGGGCACCTCCTTCATCTACCATTTTGTTTTGTAGATTATGCAGTGTCTGTAAAGCCTCCGACAAAGTTCCATTGTCCACAGCATTCTCTGGAATAAATGTGCAGCTGCTGTTCCAATTTTCTCGCATACCCCTCCTTCCATGGCCGTCATAAGGTCAAGTAGATAGCGATGTTGCATTACCATCATTCTTATGGCACACATCTTTTCCTTTATGACATTGAATCCATCATTGGTAGTGTTAATGACTTTCAAAAGTTCCGGTTAGGTAATTTGTAGCCTTCGAGCTGTTGCTTTTGACTGAACAAATGGCAGAATGCTCCCAAAGAAGAGTTGAGCATCATTGAACAAACAATATGCTTGTACCATAATACTCTGCAGTTCTCTTCCTTCGATTATGATGTAGCAAGGTTGTTGGATGGCTCATGGGGTGCTCATGCAAAGCAGATATATTGATTCAGAAATTACCAAAACCGGAGCATGCAAGGTCACAATGGAGCAGATTCCACCCCAGATTTGTGGTAACTCAGCATACAGCAGTTCTCCGCTCTGCCAGTAATAATCCATGAGGCTGGAGGTGACCCCTGTCAGCATTGTGAATTGTGGTCTTACAACCAATATTCTGGCCTACATTAACAGTGCCATTGCCTCTGAAACATAAATAAATAGAAGTTAGTCTCATGACAGTCAGAGGACTGATTGTGCTATCTACCCAAGTCTAACATGAAATGTTTTTATCCCATATATGTGTACATTTCCCTATTGCATCCTGACTAACATCTGTGCCATTCCATAAAGACACAGCCCTACAGGAAAATTCAATATTGAGATGCCATTGATTATGGGCAAAAACTGACCCGGTGACTCCAAATCCTTGCCTACTAACACAATCTGGTGGTAAGGGGTTTACGAAATAGTTGTTACATTCGGTGGGCAGGCGTGTTACTCCTAAAAAGCCTAAATCTGGGTCCAATATACAGTGGTAGGACAGCCTGTCTTCCTCATATGTAATATTTAATTCCTAATGTCCTGTCTATCTGTGTAAATGTATAACACTTCTGCTAAAGAGTTATATTTTGTGGTGTTAACTAAGAAACGCACTACTCTAACATGTCAACTGCATTTGGGCCATAATCCTACACAAGTAGAGATGTAATAAACATTGAGCTGTACTTGGGGGTACTTCTATCGTTAAGTGCAGCCTATCTGATCTAGTTGCATGAGGAATTAGGGAACACACAAAACAGGATTCATTAGTGTTCTCTGAACTTATGTCTAACATATGCTGATACCACATATTATCTGACAGCTGAGTATGGGCATTATGGGTCACATTGTTATTAGAGAGCTCTCTTCGTACATGAAAAACATTAGAACTAAAAGGAAGGTTGCTATGAAAGAGCAGAAAAGATAATCAAGAGACAAAAAAGAAGCATTCAAACAAAAATACATATCTTTTGTTCATTCAAATTGTCCATGATGTTTCACGAGATTCTGGATTTAGACGAACATGGGTGCTGTGAAACCAAGGTTTCCTGCCATCTACCTTGAGGAGGGTGGGAGTCACCATTGTCACCGTGTAAGGGCTGTCGAATCATCTTTCCTGACATTTTTGGACAACGTTTTTTACAAATACTTGGCCTCCTACGTGCACAGCTGGGAGGGCAACTTCGGCAGTGGTGCGATTCTCCTTATCCTTAACCTGTTTAGAAACTAATCTTGCACATTTCATTAGTTCACTTAGATACATATGCATCTCATTGTTCAGGATCTCAGCAGAGCTTTCTCCTTGTACATTACTTCTAGTGGCAGGGAGCTAAGTATTCATGGCTCTCCCTGTCACTATTTGATGGCGTGTCAAGTGATGGTCAGAACTTGGTGTATTCCGAAGGGAGAAGAATGCTATTGGTAAGCAATACAACCATTTATTGTGCAATGTAGCACACAACTTACTGATATTACTCTTCAAGAGGCCATTCAGGCGCTCAACAATACCATTACTTTAAGAGTGGTACACAGAGGACAATTTATGTTTTATCCCTAACTGTGTTGTAATATGCACAAATATTGTTTTAGCAAAATGGGTGCCATTGTCGGATCTTATCCCTTCTGGAATTCCCCATCGTGGAATTACTTCACAAATTAGGAATGTAGCTGCTGATTTAGCATCACAATGAATGCGTGTATACCACCTCAACCATTTATGTTCTTATACTGTAAAGCGCTCTGATACCCTCGTGGGTCACGTTCGCGCTATATAAAACTTTATAAATAAATAAAATGGATACAAGATCCTGATTCAATCCATCGAGAGGAAGGGCAGACCACAACAATCAAGTTTGTAGTTACTGCGCCTATCGATCATATCCACAAAGTCCAGATCAAGAGCTTTAAAGGGACCTTGTGGTTGTGGAATGGTGGAAATTACCAATTTTAGTGTGGGATTGGGGACAAACGTCTGGCAGATGATGCAGTTATGAAGATACATGGTAATTATGTTGTGAAAATTAGGAAAAAACAGTCTTGTTGTATTTGTAGTATCTTGAGGTATGAGCTGGTAAATGTAGCTGATCCAGAGCTATCGCAGACAACACCTGTGGCATCACTGATCTACCTGTAGATAGTTGGCTATACATTGGGTCATCCCCTGAATGGGTGCGTCTTCTGTCTTCCCATACCTGTTTGTCATGTTGAGCAGCAGCTTACTGCAATTCTTGCAGATGTACCCTCGCTGTCTCAGCATAATGAGGCGTGTCATTGTCAGTAGTAGCTTTGGATTCAGACTCAGGCGGTGAGGTAGTCTGAGCCACCAGAACAGGGACATGTTGTAAACCTGATGGCACAATCGGGGGCGTGCGCCTAGCTGCATCTTTAGTTGCTCAATCTTCTAGTGCTTTACCCCGGAACAAAAAATCCTGTCCACTTCTTTGTGCTGCACATTTCACAACCGTCTCTGATAACGGAAGTGGCTCTGTTAGTCCCTCTAAGCGGTTTATATGCATAACAGGACTGCCGTCCGACATAAGAAAACCTCTCCTGCTCCATCTCATGATGCTGGAATGCACAGTGGCTGACACATAAGCTGAATCTGAATATATTGTAATGACTTCTCCTTTTCCTAGCTTAAGGGCTGCTATTAGTGCCGTTAATTCTGCTGCTTGGGTGGAATAATGTGCTGGTAATGTCAGCTGCTCTATTATATGCAGTGTATCAGAGAAATCGTGCTGTCGTGCTTTGGCTACTACTGCACCTGTGCGTCTTATTTCTGTCTTCTGGTCAATAGTGGAAGAGCCATCAACAAAATAGACAGTGCCACCTGGTATAGGATCCTCCGCTGCTTGACTCGATTCATTGGTATTATAAGTTGCACAGTCATGTGCCTCATCCTCAGAGTCGAATATTAGATGGCCGAAGAATGTTGCAGAAATCACTGTATGGCACTTCACAAACTTCAAAGATGGTAGTGACAGTATCACCTCATATCCTGACACTCTGAGTAGTCAGAGTGGTCTTGGCCTTCTGAATAATAGCAAATACTGCATGTTCTGCATAGAGCGTTAAAGGTGCCCCCATGACAATGAGGGTGCTCTTCTGCACTGCATAGGCTGCAGTAGCAAGAGCTTGCACACAGGGATAATGTCCTTTCATTACTAAATCCAGCAGTCCATTAAACTATGCAATGGGTTTGTGTACTAAAGGATATTTTTGTGTAAGGACAGCTGTATTCACCTGGCCATTGCAAAGGCAGAATAAATAAAACTCCTTGGTGTAGTCAGGAGTTCCCAAAACCGGAGCACTGGTTATTTCAGTTTTCAATTTCTAAAAAGTCTCCTTCATCTCTGGTGTCCATGTTATCTTGTCATTTCTGTCTGTTGCCTGTTTGATAGCAGCTAACAAAGGTGCTATTAATGTGCTCTAATCAAAAGCCCACGGTCTCACATAATTATAGGGACCAAGAAACTTCTGCATTCCTTTGACAGTTTCTGGCTTTATCATTTGGAGGATAGAGGCTGCCCTTTCAAAGGTCACTCGACGACCAGAAGCTGACAACAATTGCTCAAAATAATGGAGCTCTTCCTGACAGTAGTGAATTTTCTCTAACCCCACTTTGTATCCTTTCTGGGAAAGAGTGACTAGAAGAGATATAGTGTCTCTTCTGCACTGCTGCTCAGTGGGACTACAGATCAATATGTCATCGACATATTGCAACAATGTGCCGCCACACTGGAAATTCGACAAGTCATTCTTTATCATTCTGTTAAACACGCTAGGGAACTCACAATATCCTTGGGGTAAATAAGAGTACAAGTACAGGGTCCCCGATAGGAGTACACTGTCAAATACTGGCTGCCTGGGTGGAGAGGTGTTAGAAATGGGCTTTCTGGTTGGCTAGGGTTTGCACCTAAGCTAGGCAGAATCCATCACTCTAGTCAACGCAAGTGAGTTACACACCAAAGATAACCTGTGCTCTCCCCTTTGGTAGCTTGGCACAGAGCAGGCAGACTTATCATCAGAGGCAATGTGTAAAGCATTTGCGCAACACACTCACACCAGTAACACAATGAACATACTACAAAAGAGACTTCACACAGGATTATATAAAAATATATAGTATATTGTACGTAACACATAGGCCAAAATGACATAATCATCAAAAGTGTGCATACCACGCCAGTATCCCAACAAGGCAAGAATTAAAATGACATACATCTTAACATCAGGGCAACAAAAGGCAGCAGGTTATGAAGAGATACATGATTAAATGATACCATGCATATTATGCAATTTCTGACATAGCACACCCTATCCTGACAGTGTAGGTATCAAAAATGACCCATCTAATGGCATCTGGGTAAGTAATGCCAGTTAGAGTATGAAAGACACATAATTCACCAAATATCACGATACAACATAGGACACAGTGCTCTTGTGCTCCTTTTGAGTATTTGGTAATTAAACACCCAGCTAGGGCATAGTAGCACCTGTGTGCCTATTAAGGTGAATACGGTAATTCCAAAAAGTGTTTCCAACCATGGCAAGTTTTCAGTGGGGGGCCCCCGGTCGAGGACTCACCTATTAATGCCACCAACAATGAGTAGGTGCCCCCAGGTATGTCTCCAAGGAGGGGGAGGGGCACCCGCTGTAGATTTCAGCACGGGAGACTTCGCTTGGTCCCCCGCTTGTAAAATGCCAAAATGGCAGCTGCCCACGAAAGAGCGGTTCAGCTGCTAAGTAAACATACCCTCCTTATGAACAAAAGAGGACTGGGTCGCCTGCGAGCCCCATGAGGCCCGTGTAGAGTACCTAGCTTGTGGCAAAGATACTTTTCCCAGTGCGGTGGGTGGGCTCACAAATAGTCCGCGCGGGCCTGACAGCACACCACTGGGGATTGGAGCTTCACTTGAGCCACTCGCAGCGTGGGTACATTGGGACCCTCTCGTCCATGGTATTGATGTTGGGGGCGGCTGGGAGAAGCGTATCTCTTTGTACGCTGATGATGTTCTGCTCTATGCACACAAGCCCCGCCAGACGTTTCATAGACTCATTCACATATTCCAACGTTTTGGCAGTTACTCGGGCTACCAGATAAACTGGGACAAGTCTCTGTTCTTTCCTTTGGCCGGTGAGATCCCACCTCTCACATCCTCCTGTGCAGCTCTGGTACAGCAAGAGGAATTCAAATACTTAGGTATTCAGATTACCATGTCGGAGGAGGACTTCATGCCCTTGAATCTACACTCACAACTGGAGAGATTGCGGGGGGATGTGTCCCACTGGTGGCGGCTCCCGGTCTCTCTATTGGGTCGGGCAGTCTTATTCAAGATGATGGCCCTCCCTCGCCTATCATATGTGTTACAGAGCACCAAATATCAGATCCCGAGTGCGTTCATTTGGGCGATCGATGGGGAGATGCATAACTTGTTGTGGGAGGGAGGTAACCCGCGCATAGTGCTGCGTAAAGTGCAGCGAGGAGTCTCTGAGGGCAGATTGGCTGTTCCTTACATCAGGAGTTATATGGCATTCCAGATCATTAATATAAACGACTGGGTCTTTGCATCCCACACTGAACCAGTGTATCGGGTGGACCGCCACACCATAGGAAACAGGGGCTATCCGGCCGCGCTATATCACAGGGGCCGCAAGAAACTTCTCCCCGCGCACATGCAGACGGTGGTACTAGCATGGCGGGCGGTCATGAAATTATTGGGGTGGGAGACCAAATTGACGGAACAAACCCCTCTGGGAATGTGACCTGTTGGGCGAGTTGGGGCGCCTGCAGGGCGATTGGGGATGTCTGGCGGAATGGGCCATGATTAAATTCGAGGACCTGCAGACAAAATATCAAATGGCCGATGGGGAGCGGTTTTGCTACCTGCAGTTGAGACATGCCCTGCGGTGTCTTGTACCAGAGGGAGAATTGCTACCCAAATACTCCCCACTAGAGGACCGACTATTACTCGACCTGATGGTGGATAAGGCTGTGTCTCACACCTATCAAAAGCTCATGGGTAATTCCCCGGACCCTATGGGCCCCTTGAGGGAGGCATGGGAGACAGGTTTGGGGCTACTGGAGGATGACGACTGGGTGGAGGCCATACAGAGCCCGAGGGAGATTGCTATACGAGCACGTTTTAGATTGATCCAACTCCGGATCCTGCACAGGTCATATGCCCCCAGGACACTCTAACATCGACTGGGTCGATGCAACTCCGACCGTTGCGCTAGGGGCTGCGGGGAGGTGGGTACCTTCTTCCACATTATCTGGGCCTGCCCCAAAATTCAGCGCTACTGGGCTGGGGTGGCCCGGGTTATGACTAATGTCGTGGGTCTTCAGGTCCCGGTGGAAGCACGGTGGCACCTACTGGGAGTGACAGGGGAGGTAAATTGGCCTCAGCAAATTAAAACTTAACTCATTATGGCCATACGGGTGGCAAAAAGGAACATTGCGAGGGCATGGGGGGCCGCCGATCCCCGAATATTGGGGACTGGAAACACGATCTAGATTGGTGTCAGCAGGCGAAGAAAGTAGTTTACCAGAGCAGAGGGTGCCCCAAAAAAATGGGAAAAGATCTGCATGCCATGGGAGAAAATACAGGAACTAATTATGTAGGGCCGGGATGTGTTGGAAAAGAAGGGGATTGGAACCCCGCGATACAGGGGTCAGATAATGTGAGTTTTTCTTTTTCAGGACTGTATTACTCCTTTCTACTCACTGCCGCCAGACTGTACCCTGTACCTGGATTATTTGTAATGGTGTACTAAACAACTGTTTAATAAAAAGAATGTTAAAAATAATGTAATCAAGCTGTCAAATGGTGCCTAAATCTTTGAAAACAAAAAAAATTTGAAACTCACCCTAAGGGTTTCTGCTGGTTGCAAGTGAAGTGTAGGCTTAAAACTAAAAATTCTCTATATTGACTTCATGCCTTCTCTGGCAAAGTTCTGGGGTACATACAAAAACTGACTCGGCACAACATGCCAACCAGGTACTGTCCACAAAAAACACCAACTACATGGAGGCAGATTCCGTGGGCTACAAGCACCAAAGCATAGGCACTCCTTGAGCTTACGCCAGAGCACAGAACCCAGTCACCTTTGCTTCAGGAAACACTTGAGAGTAGAGGTGATAAGATTGGTCTTCTACTGAAATTACACTGAAGCAGTGGCAAAAAATGAGGAATATTGGATACTGCTCACAGTAGCATCGGTTGAACTACCATCGTCTTCACTTATCAATTGCACTATTTCAGCCCTGTGATCTGTAAAAAAAAAAGGACTCATAGTAGAAAAATCAAAATAAATATGAAAGTTGCAAGTAAGCAACCAAGTAAAATAAAAGGGAAAGAGAGTCAGCACATGGTAAGTTACAATAAATCATTTAAATTCATGATAAGTTCACACTTAAAGCAATAACAGAATAAAACACATAACAAAGTGAAAGAGGACAGTACACTCATTCCTGATGCCATAGTGGTCCCACAAGAACAGTTTTAAACAAACCTGCCCATGGCTGCAATGATTGGAACTCAGTGCACCAACCAAAATATTCAATCCGGTATTAAAATTGTCTCCTGGAACGTTGCTGGCATCCACAAAGCTCTTAAACTCGAATCGGCAAAAAAGGAAACTGCAAGAAGGTGACATTCTATGCCTACAAGAAACTTGGGCAATAGAGCCCATACATCTGGAAGGCTTTGCCAGCTTTCACAAACCAGCAACTAAACGTCACCGGTATGGCAGACCGTCGGGTGGGATTTCGGCTTATATAAAACACGCAAAAGAACTTACAATAAGGAAAATAAAAACAGAGTCAGATATGCTACAGGCATTCATTCATAGTGGGGGGAGAAGGAGAAAGGGAAGGCAGATCTTCAATGCTTATAATAAACGTCCACAGACAGCCAAAATTGGAGGCAACAAGATCTACTAAATCTTCTAGAAGAAATCTTATGCACACACTTGCTACCGGCTAAGGTGATCATGGGTGACTTCAACCTGCACCACTTGGGAACAAAGATGAGTGAAACGATGCACCTAACAAGCTCAGAAAGAATTTTTAACAACTTCCTACAAGATTACGATTTTAAGTCAACCAAGGAATTATACAGAAACTCAGACCCAAACCTACCGGGAATAGCTACATTCAGTAATTGCACGACAATCTACTATATGTTTCTGTGTAATCAGCTCAGTCGAAAAATAGCTCATTTTGAAATGAAAGCACATGAAACAAGCGATCACACAATTCTTCAGGTTGAATTGAGTATTCACATTAAACAACGGAAACAAGCCTCTACTTTAACCCACTCAATAGGCATTGAGGAACATTCACTAATCAGAAGGATAAAATGGAATGAGCAGAAGGCCACTATACTAAACTCATGGAAACATGAACAAGAATGCCGAGGCAACCACCCTGGTTCTGAGTATATCGTGGAAAACTGGGGAACATGGATTTCGGCCTTGAAAACAACTCTCTGCAAAAATGAGAAGGAAAACTTCCAAGTAAACGCGACTTCTACAACATAAGTCTGTCAAGATAATACAAAACTTAGTGAATTAACACGTAACTTAAAAAAGGCAAAAAGAACTCACAGGATTGCTGGTACGCAAACCACATGGCACAAGTACAAAGAACTCAACACTGAGCGCAAACACCTTCTATGGACATTCAAAGAGAAGAACCTAGAGGAAGAATGGATCAAGATCCACGAGCTATCCAAGCCCTACAAACATCGGCAATTCTGGCTTGGTTGGAAAATGACAAAGTGGACCGGCGTAACTCTGTCCACGCCGATGCATGGTTGAGTCATGTATCCACAATCTATATAGAAAACAAAGGTAGCATTCAACCTGGAAGCATAGTGGAATGTCTAATGGAGCGTACAAATGACGAAGATGAGCCCGGGAGTAAAGACCAAGACGGTCCTGCCGTCGAAAAGATAATAAAAAACATAAGAAAAGATGGGGCTCCTGGACCTAATGGGTTACCGGGAGGAATATTTAGAGAAGACCCAGCATATTGGGGTGGAGTTCTATCTAACCTATTCACTGAATGTCGACTGCAAGCCAAGGTTCCAGACTTATGGCGCGGGTCATTTTTACAACCAACATTCAAGAAAGTAGACAACACGGACCCAAAAAACTACAGATTGATTGCTCTCCTGGACATCGAAGGGAAAGCCTATGCGAGCACCTTACTGGCAGAGTTGAATAGGTGGATCGAAGATAAAGTAATCCTCCCCCCATACCAAACAGGGTTTCGCAAAGGATGCTCAACAATCGACAACATAATAGCCGTATCTTACCTGAGCCAGCAAGCAAACATTAAAAATAAAAAAACAGTCTTTGCCTGTTTTGTAGATTATTCGGCAGCTTTCAATGGGGTCTCTCGACATAAGCTCTGAACCAAGTTATGTAGCTGGCAAATCCCAGTAGGGCTTCTCAACGCCATTATCTCGATATACAGCAAAACTTGGATTAAGGTCAAGCTAGCAGATAATACAACAACAAAAAATTGCTTAACAAACCGGGGCCTAAAACAGGGATGCATTCTCGCCCCCAAACTTTTCAACCTATATACAGCGGATCTAGGTAAGATGCTTCAAAATGGCAACCTTGCAAGCCCTAAAATCGGCCCCAACAAGTTCCAAATATTGCAATATGCAGATGATCTAGTAGTGATGGATCACACCAAAATTGGCCTACAAAGGGGTCCAAACGCCTTAAACATCTACAGTGAGACAAATGATTTAATCATAAACTCACACAAGACTAAGGTAATGATTTTCGGGTGTTGCGCAAAAAAAGCACTGCTTAAATGGAATGTGGGCAGAGAGTCAATTTCCACTACCAGATCCTATAACTATCTTGGAGCTTGGCTCAGCGATTCTGGAAAAGCGACTCTACATTTACATAAAATGAATTCCAAATTACAGTCAACAATTTATGCTTTGTAAACTGCACGAGAAACTGCAAAGTCCAACGACAGTCCCAATAAGAAAGGTACTACTATCTAAAATAAGGGCAATAGCGGGTTACGCACAGCAGGCTTTCCCAGGCAAAATGGACAGCATGTTAGAAAAAGCACAATGCCAGGCGTATAAACGCATATTTAAGCTACCAAAATACACCCGTAATAGCTTGATTCGCCTGGAGTTTGATCTGGTGCAACAAAACAAAGAATGCCTGGGAATGCAGGCGAAATACTATTACCAAGTCTTGAAAGCTCCTATAGGAAGTGTGAAGAACATGCTAAAACCCATCTATGAAGGGACAACCAACCCATGGCAAATCTATATGCAGAAAGCAATGGAAACATTGGATCTGGCAACACAGAACTGGGGTCAAGAGGGCCTAAATTATGCAGCCATCAAAAATGCACTCAACAAACAAATTGACCAACGGTCACGCAAAACAGACTTAGCACACTACGAAATGGGAGGAGGTCACCCCGGGCTGATTACAACATATATAGAGCAAAAAATACAGCCCTATTTGAGACAAGCATTGGGGAGGAAGGCTCTAAAAAACATTCAGTGGGCCAGACTAGTGCCCCTTCCAATCAGAGAATTAAACCCCAGATAGAAATCCCTTGATCTTATAACCAGGTGTAGAATTTGCAACTATAAAACAGAATCCATGCTACATTTGTTGTGCTGTTGCCCCGGCCTGTCACAGTGTCGTCAGAAGCTGCTAAAACCAATGTGGCTATCCAAAGGAGCTCGGACAGTGAAAGAAGCAGTTCCGGTTCTGTTCTCTTGCACTGCACCGACAGACTTGGCCAGATTTGGGAGATACATGGCCGAGCTGCACATCAGACTTACCGAAAAAGAAGGTTCAGACAACACCAGAGGAGTTTGAATAGCAGCAAGCCATTAAACAGGAAATAGATTTGCTATTAATTTGTCTAAAGTACAGTTTCAAACGACAAATGGAACTTTGTCCTAACGCTGCTTATATAACAGTTTTTAATACAAATAGTACTTTCCTTACAACCGCAATCGGATAGAATTTCATACATGTGTTCTTTTTATAGATGTAAGATATACTGCAAAAGATTTTAAGTAAATGTGCTCTTTTTTTACTGATGTAAGATATATTGCAAATGATTTTAAGTAGTTGTGCAATAAAAAAATGTCATTCATTCACTTGTGAGATAAAGTGCAAAATGTAATAAAATCACAAGTTAAACAGGAAGAGCAATAGGGTGTCCAAAAGATAGGTTATGAAGTGTCATACTACAAGCATATCTTCAGTAAATATCATCCATCTATAAATTTAGATATTAAGACAGTCACATTGTTTAGGATGCTGACGTTTTGGCCCCTGAGGTTGACTTGAGTTGGGCCATCGTCGGGACAATGTTGGACGACAATTGAAAGAGCAACCTAAAAAGATAATGAAAAGCTAGCCATCATAGAGAAAGAGCGTAGTGCCACCAAGGGAGACAAGTCAAAGTTGGGCTTAACTTAAAGAATGGTCCTAGAATTTTGAGGACCAAAAGAGGGAGCGTCCAGTTTAGTTGAAGACCAAATGGAGTGGGGGTCCAGGGATAAATTGGGAGGCAAAGGTTTCCAATGGAGCCAGTCAAGAGTAGGAGTGGCCAAGAAGGCCCACAGTAGGAGTCTGAGGAGGGAACTAATCTAGAATGAAAAGCGTCAATAGGCCAGGTAGTAATAATTGCAATAGTTAAAGAGGAGGCCATAGAGAGTGAATAAGAAAGTCCACTCACAAGAGGATTAGGGAATCAAGAGTAAGAAACATTAAAAAATGAGGGATGGTACATAGAAAGAAACAAAAGCGAGCTAGGCAGTCCAAAGACATTTAGGATCGCGTAAGCCATCGAACAAATGGCTTGGTGCAGTGAGCAAGAAGACAAATTAGAACTCAGGTGCTAGTTGCCAGGAAGAAACCATATTAGGGGATAGTATTCCAATCAACCCAATCTAATTGCCAAACCACTTCCTGCGAATAATTGGTGAGATGTCAGGAAAACTGTACCAGTCTGAGAGCACAACCTAAAAACAATGTATTTAGATGGGTAACAAATTAGACAAATGGGAGCGAGCGGAAGTGGTATAAGGAGTTTTACCAGGAGCAACAGCACTAGTGAAAAATGCACGGATCTGGGCTGCCACAACACAGATGTGAGGTTACACAGCAGGGCTCAGTTACTCCATCAAGAGGCACGCGTAGAGCGAAGCAGGAAAAGTGTTGTAGGAAAAGTAGGAGCGTATCACTGGAGGGCACTCATTATAGGATCTGGTATGTGTGTGTGCTATGAAGGGACGGGACTCTAGTATGAGTGCGTCCCCGTAGGGCACACACACTGTGTTGTTCCCTAGTGATGTTATGTGATGCAAATTTGTAGAGCGCACTGTCACCCAGGAAGGCATCCTGGTGCTAAGCAGGTGTGAGTCTAGGCACACCTATGGCCTAGTGGGACTACTCTAAAAACCAAGTCTTCTGCTTCTTGCAGAATTCAAGAAGTGAGGAGCAGGCTCCTATGTGTAGAAGAAGGTGGTTCCATGCTTTAGGAGCTATGTAGGAGAAGGCTCAACTGCCAGATCTGGTTTTCTGTATGCGTGGGATTTGTGCAAATAGGAGTCCCGACGAGTGGAGCTGTCTGGAAGGTTTGTGAAAGCAGATGTGATTGTTGAGGTATGCTGGGCCAGTGTTATGTAATGCCTTGAGAGTAAGTGTGAGGAGTTTGAATTGTGCTCGTTTGTGAATGCGGAGCCAGTGGAGTTCCTTCAGATGTGGTGTGATTTATTTATTATTTATTTTTTAAACTTATAAAGCGCTCAGCTACCCCCAACGGGGGTGTCCCGGTGATGTGAGTGAGGCATGGAAGGTTGAGAGTGATTCCTGCCGCTGAGTTCTGAATGGCCTGCAGTCTCTTCTGGTGAATTTTTTGTTGATACCTTCATAGAGGGTGTTCCCATAGACGAGCTTGCTTGTGACCAGGGCATGTGTGATGGTTTTCTGGGTGCTAATTGGAAGTCATTTGAAAATCTCCCTCAGCATCTTCAGTGTATTAGAGTGATAGGCTCACAATGGAGGTGATGTGACAGAAGGGGGCGCGTTCGAGTATGAGTGAGTCTGCGTAAGGCGTGCGTTCTGCTACTCACAATAGAGGTGACATAATGGTAGGTGAGAAAGATAAAAAAACAAGCACCCAACAAAAAGTGGATGGACTAAAAGTAATGCAAGAGATGATTTCAGATGTGTCAGTGAAAACTAGAAGAAATACTTTCAGTATCTGTACTATAAAGCTAAAAAAAAATAAACGGAATAAAACCAATAGAATTTTGTGTCAAACCTAGAAAATTAATTGCAAATAAATGCAATATCAGTTCATTTGAAAGTACAATGTTTGCATGGTGTCCTCCAATATATTGATTCAGTGTCTCGCAGATTCCAAACGATCAATCCAGCGACATTCAACCATTAGTAGTGTCCTTTGGATGTCTGCCCCATGTGGATTGCACATGTTCAATCCCTTGCGATTTGATGTCCTGTTCTGTGCGTCTCACTTGTTGATAATGGTCCACCAAAGGGGCATTTGCCGTGCCACAACTTACAGTCGCGGCTGCTGCCAGCATGCAGTGGCAGTCAGCAGAGCAGCGGCGGTAGGGGGTTGAATTAAAAAAAAAATTAAAATCTGCCTGCGGCCTCGCGCTTTGGTGCTCCTCCGTTCTCCTGCTGCTCCTACCAGTCCCTGGGACAGACTCCCCATTCAATCCAGACGCTGATCTCATACTATGAGAGCAGGGACGAGATAGGCCTGAGTGGGCGTCTGTGCCGTTTCTCCAGGGTTAGAGAAGCCTAAGTGTGCATGTCTGTTTGGCCAGCCTAAGACAGCCGGCAAAACAGACATGTGCACTTAGAAGTGCACATAACACCCCGTTCCTCCTCCCTCCCATGGCCTGCCCCACCCCTCCCTACACACGCTGGCTCAGCCAGCAGCTGAAAAATAAAACGATAATAAAATTATGTTCGAATATTCTGCATCAAATGCGCTGTGTTGTCTGTCTAACGTAAATTTTACCACACGGACACCAAACGGCATAGATGACATTAGATGAGCTACAGTTAATATGGACTCGTTTTCGAAGACCTCAGTGATGAATGTACTGGAACAGACACTGCATGAGCCACATTTGTAATGGCCTAGCACTGGTGGTGGCCCCCAGTAGCTCTGCATGACAACTCAGTAACAGATCTACACTGTGCCTCCAGTTTTTCAGGGTTAAATTACAGCAGGGATGTTCACCGTTGTTCCAAAAGTGCTGAAACAAGCCAGACACTATGTAATCAATCCTATTCAAATCTAATGCGTGCAAATTTATCCTAAAATCTGAAATTGATCAAGTCCTCCTGAACCGATAGAGGACACACAGGGCTACAGGGTTAAACCGGGACAAGCATGAGGTACTTCACACTTTTGAATCAACACCTCCACCATTTATTTTATTTTCTGCACCTGTGCGCAATTGCAAATGATGTAACAATTTGTCCACCATTTGTTCTTCTTTCAAACTTGTCTAATGCACCTGGACTGAGAACAAAAAGTTCCCCCAAAAAAATCAGAAAGGACTGGACAATATTATGGGTTTTTTTGTCCGCTGAATGGCTGGCGTGCCACTGTATGCGTGCAGGTGCCTGCTTTTAGCCACACTGCATGATAATCTCTACCGCGTACCCTCAATGTATTATTTTCATTCCGTGTTGCTAAATGGGCCAATTTGAATAATTTTAGCACATATTATCAAATCCTAAACTGAAAGAGATGTGGGTATTTTTTCTGTGTGAGATGATGTGGGCATTTTCACTTGTAACTTAAATTGTGCTCTTGGAGATTTCAATGATGCTATAAAAATAGGGGAGAAAATGCAGATTGTTTGATGCATAGCTCCCCAGAGCAAGATGTTTTACGGTTAAAGACCATGAGAGTTTGGACTGAGCGCCGCAAGCGTCATCTTGGACATCTCTGGGAACCTAAGAATTGATTTCCTGGCTTAAGTTGGCTCTCTATGCTATATATATTCTCTCCACCCAATCTTCTGAACATCACCCCTAGAGTCCCCAATTTGTCCCTGTCCTGCAAAGTGTAGCAGCACTGCAGGTTATATTGAGGAAAGTATATGACATGCAAAATACACAACTGCATAGAATGCTACCCAGAGATATTTCTCTCTCAGCTATCCTTCATCTGTATCCCTCTCTGCCCTATATCTTCCTAGACATTGTCCATCTTCCTTTTCCTGTCTTTCTCCACCATGCCCTGTTTCTTCTTTTCTAGTCCCTCTCTCCTCCCTCCCACTCAGCCACAGCTTGGCTCGTTTTTGGCTCCAGAGCCCAAGATAATCTCGGGTCTTGCCAGAGCCCGTCATCAGGCTTGAGTTAGGCGAGAGCCTTAACTGCCTTGCCCATGTCTAGTAACTATTGGCAGGTCAAACCTGCTGATAAATTTATCATGGGAATAATGACTGATATTTACTGGAACATGTGGATTTTGGTGTGGTAAGCACAAAAATCATATTTTATTGCCACAAAACTGCTGATGGTCTATAAATATTGCACCTGATAAATGCTGAGCACCTCTGTGTTGGATTATCACATCCGTTAGAGGTCTCTAAATTTTACTGGTTAAATGAAACCACTAACCTGAAACAACAGAAAACATAAGAAATTAGCTTGAAAGATTATTGTGTGGTGATGTGGTGTGTGATGTGTGATGTTATTTTGTATTGCGCACAACTCATCAGGAGGGTATCCTGGTGCTGAAGAAGGGCTGTATGGCAGGAGACTGGGGTTGGGGCTAGATGGAGACCAGAGCAGGTTCCTTTTTTGTTACGATGTTGTTGAGGTATGTGGGCCAATGTTGTGTAAGGCTTTGTATGTGCATGTGAGTTTGAAGAGTGCTCGTTTGTGGTTTGGGAACCAATGGAGGTCTTTGAGAAGCGAAGTGAGATTTGATTGGGGTGAGAAGGGGGAGTCTGGTTGCAGAGTTTTGTATGGTCTAAAGTCTGCTGGTCAGTTGAGCATTGATTCCAACACAGAGTGTATTGCCATAGTGCAGCTTGCTGGTGATGAGGGCTTGGGTGACGTTTCTGCGACTGTTGGTGGGGAGCCATTTGCATATCTGGGGAGCCATTTGCAGATCTTCTTGAGCATCTTGAGTGTGTGGAAGCATTCACTTGGCCGGTCATGGTGAGTTGATTGTCAATTACTATTCTAAGGTTCTTTCCATGGGTTGCTGGGAAGGGTGTGAGTCTGAGTTCGACAGGCCACTAGGTGGAGTCCCAGAGCAAGTGGGGCTGAGGACCCTTGTGGAACTCCACAGATGAGGTTGATGGCGTTCGAGGTGAAGAAGTCCAGGCTGACTGACTGGGTGTGGCCTGTCAGGAAGGAGCAAATCCAGCGAAGTGCAGTACCTTGGATGCCAGCTTCTCGCAGTCATTGGATAAGGATAGGGTGGGAGATGATGTCGAAGGCTGCAGAATGATCCAGTAGGATGAGGGCCGCGGTCTCACCTCTGTCTATGATCATCAGGATATTGTCCATGGTGACGATGACGGCGGTTTCTGTACTGTGGACGGTCCTGAATCCGGGCTGAGAGGTGTGCTGGAGGTGGATGTCAGTGAAGTGAGTAGCTAGGTGTTTGTTTATCATCCTTTCCACTACTTTTGCTGGGCATGGTAGTGGGGAGATAGGCTGGGCCAGTGGTTGGCTAGCGTCTCTGCGTTTGCAGAGGATTTTTTGAGGGGGGGTACTGAGGTGTGATTCCAGGCGTCCAGGTAGGTTCCAGGTAGGTGGCTGTGATGATTGATTCAATTTAGGATCTGGGTGAGGGCTGCGCTGATGGGGTCCAGTCCTTTGAAGACTATGTGGACAGGGCAGGTGTCTGAGAGTTTTCCGTGTATGCACTGCATGGTTTTTGCGGTTTCTCGAGTGGTGACGGTGGGTCAGGTGCTCTGGGTGTTAGTAGATTACAGCTGGCCAGGAGGGTTGCAAGGCTTTAAGGGTCCCGTTGTGGCTCGAAGTTTTTGTAGATGCTGGTGATCTTGTTGCAAAAGAACAGAGGCAGCTGGGTGCAGAGGCCCAGAGAGGAGGGTACGCTGGTGAAGCTTGCTGGCAGAGAGTTGAATCTTTCACTATGGCAAAGATTTCCTTGGCGCTGTTGGTGCTGCCTTCGATGCGGTCTTTGAGCGTGAACGTTTGGTGGCTCTGATATGCTGATGGTCCAGCCTGAGGGCAGATTCGTAGGTGCTCTTCTCAGTGTCGTTCTGACTTTGTCTCCATCTATGTTCAGGTTGCCTGCAGTGGCTTTTAGTGAGCCTGAGCTCTTCCGTGTACCAGCTGGCTTGCAGTCTGGTTCTCGTAGCTTTGTTGGCTTTGAAAGGAGCCAGGGTATCTGCACAGATGCTGATCCAGGTACTGAAGTAGGAGATGGATTCAGGGAGGTTGTTGTTGTGTCGAAGCTGGTGGAGTAGCAGTTCGGAGGACCAGATACTGACCAGGATACTGAATCCACTAACTCTAAAGTGCAATTTTACATCAATATTTGCACTAACCGACCAGTGCATCAATGAAGCGCACTAAGGTACTAGTGCAAAAGTGACATTTTTTTTCAACCAATGCCAAAATTTTAGCTTTTTGACTAAACTGGTCAATAGGTGCAAATGTCATTTTTGCACCCACTGGTTCGTAAGTGTGATTGTATGCCCTGATGTGTTGGTGTAAATGTCAGTGTGAAACGGTCCTGCAGGGGCCATATTTGGTTTACCCGGCCCACCCACAGAAACCACTGAAGACTCACTCAGAGCACATATGCACGACTAATATATATATATATATATATATATATCAGAAAGCAAGAACTATGGACATGCTGCCATGCATTTCAATAATAAACGTCATGATGTTACCGTGAATTGGCCTCAGCACCCTTTTGTTCGTGTTTGATTAACGGGATGCTCTGTCCCCGCAGTTGAGGCCGCGGCAGGGTTGAAGGCCCCCATCGACAGAGGCTTTGCTTTGGATATATATATATATATATATATATATATATATATATAATTTGGTTACCCGGCCCCCTCACAGAAAGCACTGAAGAGTCACTCAGAGCACATATGCACGACTAATATATATGTGTGTATATATATATGTATATATTTAAAAGTTTTGTTTTGAATACCTGGTCTGGAACACAAAGGAAAACAGGTTCGTGTCGTTCTTTCCTCTAAACGCGCGCCTCTTAAGTCTGACTCCTTTTGGAAAGGGCGATTATTCTGCCAGCGTTAAATACTCCAAATGTTCTGAGAGCTGTCGACGCAGCGGGGCTCTGCTCGCTGGCATTTACCGCTCTGCGGCTGACAGGTGCCCCAGCGAGCTGAACGTGCTCGCCCCACCTGCGGCTGCGTGACCCATGGGAACAGCGGGGCGTCGGTGCCCACGAGCGCCCAGGGGGGCAGTCTCAGCTCTGGCGCATTCCAGGGCACCCGAGCCCTGGAAGACGACAACCCCCAATGCCCCCGGGCTGGGGGGCCTGGCACACCGTGAAAATGATGGAATGTTTCATGCGCATCTCTTCAGAACCTAGAGTTTTTCTGAAAGTTTGAAGATGGTGCCGCTTGTCCCCATTTTTTCCCCAAACCTTTTGAAAGGAAGAGAACCCCCCCAAAAAACACCAGTAGGATTTCGTGGGGAGAGACATTCCTCAAACGTTACTGGGATCTTTTTGTTGGGGAGAGAACCCTCCAAAAGTCATCGGCCGCTTTTCGTAGGGGAGAGAACCCCCAAAAGCTACTTGAATCTTTTTGTAGGGGAGGCCGTTCCCCAAAAGCCACGGTCATCTTTTAATAGGAGAGAGAACCCCCCAAAAGCCTCCGTCTTCTTTTAATAGGGGCGAGAACCCCCCAAAAACCACTTGGATCTTTTCATAGGGGAGAGAACCCCCCCTCCCCGCAAAAAGCCACTGGGATCTTTTCAAAGGGGAAACAACACCCCAAAAGCCACAGGGCGTACATTTCGTTCAGGAGAGAACCCCCCAAAAGCCACTTGGAGTAAGTCGCGCAGACGCTGGGTGTAATGTGGGCATTGCGTTTATACTGAACCACTTTCGAAGCTCAGCAGCTGCTCCTGTGACCTGACAGCACTGCACAGCACAGCTAATCTGCGCTGGTGGCGAGATGTGTCAATGAGGTCAAAGGTCACATTCACGTCATTTATTTCTCACGGTGCCATGTGGGTCAGAAGTCTCGGGATCATGTCCTCGTTCAGAGTCACACTACATGCCACGTGATTGTCTATGAAACAACTGTCAGGCCAAAGGTCATTCATATCATTATTAACAGTAAACTGATGACTAGACCAGGACAAAACATTCTGTCGAATCTTGCAAAATCCGCCCGGGAAGAAATTTCACTTGTATCCTCTGCCGTTTTTACGACACTGCTTCACCTGACAGTTAGTTGCTGAAGGGGTCTTCAAATGGACACCTGTTTGAGAAACCACAGTCACCGGACACGCCCATCAGCTCCCAATAGGCGCTTTACCTTATTTGTATTGGATCCTGCCCTAGGACAGTGAGAGAGTCATCCTTTCCCCAGGGCACCTTAGAACCACAGATGCCCATGGATGGAACTTTAGCACTCCCCAACCTATTGTGTGGCCGGTGTTCAACCAACCCTGGGCCGCCGTCGTACAGCGCATAGAAGACCTACCAATCTCCCCACCTGAGGGCAGAAAGTGGGACAGACATGGAGGAGGCACATTGCCTATCCATATGTCTCGTTTGCGGCGGCAATAGTGTTGAACCGCACGCCATACGCAGATGTCCTTGTGGGTATGTATGGATTCTGGGAAGGAAGGCAGTCATCCTTGTGCGCATCTAAGCGGCTCTCCTCCCTAAAGATCAGTCTATTTTGCTATGCACCCTCAAAGAGCGGGGTCTGACCTCATCAGTCTGGGACAGGGTGCTGCGGTTGTCCTTCACGGGCACGTTTTAACCTTGTGTGCCTGCTCAGCACATGGCTGCTGTTTTTGTAATATGTATGTATGTATATATGTATGTATGTATGTGATATTTCTATAGGGCAAACCTAGACCAGGGCAGTGGAGTGACGTACATGGTCAAAGCTCAGCAGCTTGTCAAAGAGTGATTCGAGAGGGAGCTGGTTTGTGGACCATTAACACATTGTAATGTAGTGTTCTTTAAAGAAGTGAGTCTTTAACTCATTCCTAAATTGGAGTAGCTTGTGACGCATTGTACCTCATTTGAAATGTTGCTGCGCAGGTGCATGCCCAGAAGGGTGCAGTGTGCCTCTGTACCCCAGCTTTCAGGTCCTCCTCCAGAACAGGCGGATTGTTCAATCAGACAATCAGTAGCAATCAGTAGATTTGTAGAGCGCTACTTGTCACCTGTGAGGGTATCCGGGCGCTGGCAGGGTCCAGTTGATTAGCCAAATAGCCAGGTCTTCAGGGACTTTTGGAACTCTGGAAGAGATGGGGAGGTCTGTAGATGAAAGGGTAGCTTCATCATCTGATGAAGAGATCGCATCAACCTCCCTAGGCCTTAGAGAGAGGGCCGCAACAGCTCAGCTGCCTTTCTCCCAGCCCAGACAGCTGAGGAATATCCTGAGGATTCCTCCTGGGGCCCTTATCTGCACTCTGTCCTCCAGCAATGAAGACCAATCAGTGCTGGAAATAAAAGAAATTCACTCTGAGATCTCACAAGTTGAGACCTTACCTAGGGGGCAAAGATGTCCGGCTTTGAGAGTGGGGTACCCAAGGGGGAAGAGTCAGAAAATATGGAGTAAGGAAAGACAGCCTCAGGAGGGGAGCCCCAAGTGGCTGCTTACGGTCAGCTAGTACAAATATGTTAATATTAAGATTTTTGTTACCAACGTAATTAACAAATGGATAGGCTGTCGAGTCTCTACTATTTTGCTTCATAAAAAGACCACCTTTTATAAAGCCCACTGTATTGTGTCAGTTCACTTTTTTACATTTAGTTTTTATTAATTTTGTATTGATAAGCAACAGTGTTTACAGGATCATCTTATTATATCAAAATTAAACTACGCGTTGTGTCCAATACAATTTCAATCATTTTTTCCAACACTATCTCTGTTAAAATATTACAAACGCCAGTAATCATTTTAGTCTGATAAACTGGTGCTTCTGTGCACTTCTCTCTCAATCAAACAGTATTTTGGCAGTTCACTTAACACAAATATGAGAGAAAGAGAACCAGCGAGAGAAAAATTGAGAGCGACAACTAGAGAGAAAGACAGACATAACTGTCGTCAGAAAAACACTAGAGAGAAAATACTGCAGAGAGTAAATGAGAGAGAACTGAAAGAACGATGGTGGACGAGAGAGAAAAATGAAACGAGAGAGAACTAAAAAAAGAGGGAGAACTGGTGAGAAATAACTAGAGAGGATTAGAATGTTGGCCGTAGTTCCTAAAATTAGGAAATCCGCCAAGGAGGTCGCGATTTCTTTTTCCTTGGACGGAGACTCTAGAATGATCTACTTCCAACACTGCGGGAGTGTCATTCACTCTCTCAGTTTTGCAAATCTTTAAAGACATGGCTGTTTCAATTTTCGGATTCTTCCTAACTCTGCATTTTCTCCTGATACCACTCTGGTTTGATCTATTTTCCGTAATTGAGCTTAGCGCTGGGAAACCTTTTTTAGGTAGCCATGCGCTTTACAAATTGCGCATAATAATAATAATAGAAAGAGAATAACAGAGAAAAAGAACAAGAGAGAGAGCTAGAGTGAAAACATAAGAGAGAGCTAGAGTGACAACTAAAGAGAGATAACTTGAGACAGACAACTAGAGAGCGAGAGACCTGGCACTGAAATATAGAACACAGGGTCCAAACGAAAAAGGTGGGGAAGAACAGGAGGTCAGAGAGAATTAACCCGATAATCTCTGAGGAGGTGATCAGAGAATTATAAATCACAACAGAAACCAGAACAGAAAAAGGGTGAAAGGCAGGAGAAGGGATCTATTTATTAACAAGGTTTTAAATAGCTTCCTAAAAATAAACAAGGTTGGCCCAGCTCTCACGTTGCCACTTAGCGAGTTCTAGAGGTAATCGGTGGCTATAGAAAAAGACTGGTCCCCAAAGGTCATAGGTCACTGCGAGGACAAAAGTGATGAACACAGGGACCTGCTTGAACAGTACACAGTGAACTTTGAGGTCAATACTTTAGGTGAATTCTTAAAAATGTGTTTTTTTCCCAATAGGGCGACTAAGTCCTATTGCTGGGACTTCCATGTGAGCAAAGCTCGTTTGTGAGGGCAAAATGCCACATCATAGTTCGATTCAGAAAAATGTTTACGATTCGACCCTGTGTTTCACCTTCTAAGAAAGTGGCCCATGGCTTCTGGACGTCAAGCTGGCAAGTGGTTGGCACAAGGAGATGCCACATATAAGTTACGGGTAAGGCTCCCAGAGGAATCCATGTCACCCTGGACATTTTATTCCAATCTAGCTTTTCCTTCTGCAAACCACTGTCTAGAGCGGTACTGGCATTGGTCCAATTGAGGAAACTGGACTACAGTACCCAGAATGCATTGTCTTGTTAAATATCAAATAAGAGCTTAGGAATGCAAAATATTTTACTGATGCCACAGAGACATGAGGTAACTAGCAATGGAGAAGGCACTGATATTTTAGGTGTCCCGCACTTGCCTCAGTCCTCGATCACCCTGCTGAAGAGAAGCAGACCTGAGTAGAACCAGCTATAGGTTTCACATACATTTCTGAAAAGAAACCCGTGACATTTTCAGTTCTTTACTGTTTAGTAAGTAGCCATGAGCAGCAAATCATGCGTGTGCTTGTAGGAAAATCTGAATCAGCTGGAGACAGGAAGTCAGTGTAGTGCCTGTGAGGTGGGAGATGCGACCCCTCCTGCCTGCTCTCATGAACATGTGAGCATTCTGGACTCAAAGGTGTTACACACAAGTGCGCCATTAGGATGCATGAAGAAGCTGCTCGCAGTCCAGACTGGACCACTGGGTGGGAGAGATGGACCAACCCTAGGATGCAGAGAGGTCATCTGTAAAGCCATGCTCTTACATTGCATCAATGTGTGGGACCTGGGGTCCCTCTAACAACCAGGCATGTGTCTGCTGGTCGAGGGTGCAGGCCACAAGGCAAAGCGGCCAAAACCAAGAATTGCTACCTGGCCTCACATTTTAATGGCAACTTCAGCCAGACCTGTGTTTTCAACCAAGAGCACTCTGCATTCAGTACTTGTGAGCCTCTAAATATAACAAGCATTGGAAACACCAATATGTGTCGGTTTAATATGCTAATACATGCACATGAGAGGGAGACACACAGGAGGGAAACAGCAGGGGAGGAGAGAGAGAACTTTTGGTGTTGTCCCTTATGCAGCTCAGTGCAGGAACTTGAGTGGAGGTAGAAGGATACACTCAAACAACCAGTGGCATGAGGTGGAAGGATACACTCAAACAACCAGTCACAGTAGGTGGTAGGATACACTCAAACAACCAGTCACATGAGGTGGAAGGATACACTCAAACAATCAGTCACATGAGGTGGAAGGATACACTCTAACAACCAGTCACATGATGTGGAAGGATACACTCAAACAACCAGTGGCATGAGGTGGAAGGATACACTCAAACAACCAGTCACAGTAGGTGGTAGGATACACTCAAACAACCAGTCACATGAGGTGGAAGGATACACTCAAACAATCAGTCACATGAGGTGGAAGGATACACTCTAACAACCAGTCACATGATGTGGAAGGATACACTCAAACAACCAGTCACATGAGGTGGAAGGATACACTCAAACAACGAGTCACATGAGGTGGAAGGATACACTCTAACAACCAGTCACATGAGGTGGAAGGATACACTCAAACAACCAGTAGCATTAGGTGAGAGAGGAATACTTCACAAGGTTGAGTCAAGATTTCATTGAAGAAAGCCAGTGGTTGAAAGGGGCCAACCCAAAGCCTACTCTATGTCTATGGAGGGAGAGGTGTGGCGCAGCGGCCAGAGCGGCTGACTCTGGAGCGCGGGGCTCATGGTTCGATCCCCGGCTCTGGTGGCAGCTCAGCTCAGCACCATGTTACTCTGGGCAGTAGCTCACTTAATCTCCCCGACAGCCCCCAGTGACTGGATACCCTTAGGGGTGATAAGTTCGCGCTTTACAAACGTGGAATTAATTTTATTTATATTGTTAGCTGTAAGTCTGTTTGGTCAGTTTAACAGCTACACTGTGAACACCCAGACCTAAAAAGGACTATAAGTCCCAGACACCAGAGTACTGTGGGTAGATGTGTGTGTGACCCATCTGGCATATTGCCGGATGGTAGATATAGATGTGGTTGTTTCCGGAAGTGTTTGTTTTGGGTTATCGTCTAATTCCCGGCCACACGGGTTATGTTCTATTGTGAACAGATATGTCCACTCCATTATGAGAGTGGAAACAAGCCAAGGCTACAAGTCCCAGTAGGCACTAGGATGTCAAACAAAAGCTAAGGATTAGGACCCCATGTTGTGACAACATGACATCAGACAGAGACCTTGTGTTCATTTCACTTTTCAATGGTTGTATGGCATCCATAGCAGTATCATGAATAGCACATATTTGGACACATATGTTCAAAGCTGTACCTCCGGCTAATGGGGTACCATATGGCTCGTGTCACCACCACAGCTTTTTTAAGCTTTCATGTAACATATGAGTGCTTTCTGGAACTTGTAGTCCTGAGTCAGTTCAACTGAATCAATTTTACTAGCAACTAAAATCAGTGATTTAGAAAAGGGAAGCTCATGGCTGTAAAAGGTATGTCTCGGTAGCACGGAGTAATCTGGTAATCCCATTTGTGACTATAATTTTATACTGTAATATGAAAGTAAACTGTGATTAAAAAAATCAAGTTGAACAACTGCTAGATAAGTTTTGTCAAGAAATAATGCTCGTCGTTTTAGGTATGGCCAAACACAGTTTCATGCTTTACAAAAAGAAATGAGAATAAAATACACATATACATACCTAGCGGGGTTTCTGTCAGTGGTCTTCGTCCATAGGCTTGGTAAAGCCTCACTGACATTTTTGTTCTGCCCAGCATAGTTTACAGCACGGGTCAGCCCACTACAGCCATTAGCTCTCTTCCTTGTGAACAAAGGATTATTGCTTTCGCACATCCACCTAAAAAGAAGTCCACTTCAGTGCCAAGTAAATAAGCCAATCTCTGCTTTTATTTCTACTTTAATTTCATGTTTTCTTATTAATTTATGGGTCATTTTTTAACCTATTTTTTTTGTTTTGCAAACATATGCAACCACCTTTTGACGGTATATTTTTAGGTCGAGCCTAGCGGCAGCGCACATGCGCTACCCGCACTGCGAGGCATGCTGAATCAGGGTATGCACTGGAAGCCCCGCTCACTCTCCGCCCATATTTGTCATTGGCTTGTGTCATTGTCTTTCGTAAATGCTGGCTTCTAATTCTTAAATAGGCTTGTTAGTCGCTCCTTAGTACTGCCATGTCTGCATTTGTTACCGCTCACAACGACTGGACCTTTTGCTTGGCTTGTTACACGGTCTGCATTATAAGTGGGTGTTAGAACTGGGGGTCTCTAGTTGGCAATGGTTTGCACCTTTGTCCAAATAGGGACCCTTGCTTCTAGTCAGGATAAGGGGGATACACTCCTAAAATAACCCCTGCTCACCCCCTGGTAGCTTGGCACGAGCAGACAGGCTTATCTCAGAGGCAGTATGTAAAGCATTTAGGAACACATACAGTAATACAGTGAAAACACTACAGATGGACACCACACAGGTTGTTATGTAAAAATAAGTAATCTTTATATAGACTTATCACAAGACCCAATAGCAAAAATCCACAATACTGTACTCAAAAATAGACTTTAAAAGGTTATAAAATAGTTCAGTTCTCTCAAGTTGTAAATGCGACACTTTACTCTCAATGTACCTTGAATGCGTTTCGCAAAGAAAACAAAAGGGTCGCAGGGAAGGTGATGCGTCAGTTCCTTACACTCAGGGGAGTGGATGCGTCGGTTCCTTACTGCTGCGCAGGGGAGTTGATGCTCGCTTCGTTACTGTGTGGGGAGGTGATGCGTCGGTTTCTTACTGCTTTCCGGTGCGATGCGACAAGATGGCACCTCGATGCGATACTCTTCTCCGGTACGATGCGACAAAATGGCGTCTTGGTTGCGATGTGACAACGTTGGTGTGATGCGTGCACGCCCGACGGCCGTGCGGCGACTCGATGATCTTTGGAGCCGCGACAGGCCCTGCGACGCGCTTCTCCGGTGATGCGACGATGACCTCTGTGGCAGCGTCCCGCTTCTCCGGTGATGCGCCGCGCTCGGCGATGCGAGGATGACAGCGGCAGCGGCGTCTCGCTTCCTTGGCGATGCGATGACCGCGGCTGCGGCGGCGACACGCTTCTCGTTGTTGGGTCGCGCTTCCAGCTCCCAGCGACACGCAGTCTCTCAGAAGGCCCAGCACAACAGCAGGCACTTCAATTCCCAGCAAGGGAATGCAGGGGGAGCTGGTTGGTGAAGTCTTGTATCCCTGAGACTTCAGGCAGGAGGCAAGCTCTAGTTCAAGCCCTTGGAGATTCTCTTCTTCAAGATGACAAAGCACAGCAAAGTCTTTTCTCCTGTCCTTGGTAGAAAGCAACCACTGCAGGCCAACCCCAATCAGCAAAACAGCACAGGGGCAGTACTCCTCCTTCAGCTTCTCCGGTTCTTCTCCTTGGCAACAGGTTTCTTGATTTCCCAGAAGTGATCTAATTTCCTAGGGGTCTGGGTCCCCTTTTTATACACAGTTTCTCTTTGTTCTCTGAAGGCAGAGAGGCCTCTGCCTAGTCCAAAACCAGTTCTGGTCAGTCCTGGAGCACTTTGTTTTTCTGACTCCTTCTTTCCTTTGTGAGTGAGGGGCAGAGCCATCAGACGCCCGGCAGGAGGTGGAGCCAGCATTGTGGAAGGCAGGCACTGCCCTATTCAGACCCAGGTGCAACTCCTCCCTCCACTCTGGATGCAGATCTTTCTATTCAGCCCTGTGCTGACTCACCCTGTCTCCTGTAGCCACCCCCAGCCCCTGTCACTCAATCTCCAGACAAGGAATACACAACCTAGCAGAGGCAGGCTTGGAAGTTTAGGCAAGAAAATACCCACTTTCTAAAAGTGGTATTTTCAAACACAGAATGTTAAAACCAACTTCACTAAAAGATGTATTTTATCATTCTGAGTTCAGGCATACTAAATTCGTTTTTCTACCATGTTCCCTGGGTCAGTTAGGATTATAAGGTGTAATAATCAAACTGCCCATTCTGGCCTATGGAGAACAGGTAGCCTTGCAATAGTGAAAAACGAAAATGGCTGTAATTCACTATTAGGACATGCCACACACACCAGGGCATGTCCTACCTTATACTTACAATGCACCCTGCCCTTGGGCCTACCTTAGGGGTGTCTGATATGAAGATAAGGGAAGGTTTAGGGACTGGCAAGTGGGTGCACTTGCCAAGTCGACATGGCAGTCACAGACCGCACACAGGCTCTGCAATGGCAGGCCTGAGACACATTTTACAAGCTGCTTCTGTGGGTGGCACAACCAGTGCTGCAAGCCCACCAGCAGCATTGGATTTACAAGCCCTGGGCACACTCAGTGCACTGTACTAGGGACTGACAAGTAAACCAATCATCCAATCATGGAGTCACTAATCCATACATCAATTTACAGTAGGGAGCACTTGCACTGTGGCACTGAACAGCAGTGGCACAGTGCCCATAAGCATCTAAAACCAGCAAAACATAAGAGGCAACAGCAAAAAAATGGAAGGGAGACCCACGCCAATGGTGCCAAGTCTAACACGTGTCCCCTCCAGCTGAAATGTGGGGAGAACTACCCTTCCTCCTGGGAGTTCTCATCACTAAGGCGGAAAAATCTGGACAGACCATCAGCATTGGCGTGTTCTGTACCAGGGCGGTGTTCCACCGTGAAGTCCATCCCCTGTAGGGAAATGGACCACCTCAACAGTTTTGGGTTCTCACCCCTCATCTGCATTAACCATCTGAGGGGCCTGTGGTCTGTCTGAACCCGGAAGTGAGTCCCAAACAAGTATGGTCTCAACTACTTCAGTGCCCAGACCAGAGCAAATGCCTCACGTTCAATCGCACTCCACCTCTGTTCCCGTGGGAGTAACCTCCTACTAATAAAGGCTACAGGTTGGTCTAGGCCCTCCTCATTCATCTGTGAAAGCACAGCCCCAACACCATGCTCTGAAGCATCTGTCTGCACAATGAATTCCCTTGAGAAGTTGGGCGCCTGAAGCACGGGCGCCGTGCACATGGCAGATTTCAGGGCATCAAAAGCCTTTTGGCAGGCATCAGTCCAGTTCACTTTCCTGGGCTGCTTCCTGGAAGTCAGCTCAGTCAAGGGTGCAACAATGTTGCCATACCCCTTGACAAACCTCCTGTAATACCCGGTGAGTCCTAAGAAGGCTCTCACCTCTGTCTGGGTTTTGGGGGTTCCCAAGCCAGGATGGTATCTATCTTGGGTTGTAGGGGCGCCACCTGGCCGCTCCCAACCTTGTGTCCCAAGTACACCACAGAACCCTGCCCGATCTGGCACTTACTCGCCTTGATCGTGAGGCCTGCCCTCCGCAGCGCCTTCAACACTTCCCAGAGGTGGTGCAGATGTTCCTCCCAAGTGGCGCTGAACACTGCAATGTCATCCAGGTAGGCGGCACTGAAATCCTCCAGCCCAGCCAACACCTGGTTGACCAACCTCTGAAAGGTGGCAGGGGCATTCTTCATCCCAAAGGGCATCACCCGGAATTGGTAGTGCCCATCTGGTGTGGAGAATGCTGACCTCTCTTTGGCCCCATCAGTTAAGGCAATCTGCCAGTATCCAGACGTTAGATCAAACGTGCTGAGGTACCGGGCAGCCCCTAACCGATCAATGAGCTCATCAGCTCTGGGGATGGGGTGCGCGTCAGTCCTGGTGACTGAATTGAGTCCTCGGTAGTCCACACAGAACCGGAGTTCGGGTGTGGCACCAGAGCGCGGCAGCCTTTGGGACCAAGACCACTGGGCTGGCCCAAGGGCTGTTAGAGGACTCAATCACCCCTAAGGCAAACATCTTGGAGACCTCCTCCTTGATGCAAGCTCTCACCCTGTCAGTCACTCTGTAAGTTTTGTGCTTCACAGGAGGACTGTCCCCAGTGTCCACATCATGGATGCACCATTCAGTGATACTGGGAGTCAGGGAGAACAGATCAGAAAACTGCCCCAACAGTTGGCGACAGTCATTCTGCTGCTCAGGGGTCAGGGTGGGAGAGAGGTTCACACCATCCACTGACCCATCTTGCTCTTTTGCATACAGGAGGTCAGGAAGAGGTTCAGTCTCCTCTTCTATCCCAGCATCTGTTGCTAAGAGCATGCCCACTTCAGACCTCTCAAAGTGGGGCTTCAGGCGGTTCACATGCAGGACCCGCAAGGGGATCCTCGGAGACTGCAAGTCCACCAAGTAGGTGACATCACTCTTGCGCTCCACCACCTCAAATGGTCCGGTCCACTTATCCTGGAGCGCACAGGGCTCCACTGGGGCCATGACCCAAACCTTTTGACCAGGCTGAAACTCGATCAGAGTGGCATTCTGATCATGCCAACGTTTCATCTCTTCCTGGCTGGCTTCCAGATTCGCCTCAGCGTGTTGTCTGAAACGCCGAGTCTGGTTCCTGAAGGCCAGCATGTAACTAAATACATCCTGGGGAGTTTTCCTGGGAGCTTCCTCCCAGCCTTCCTTGACCAGACTCAGAGGTCCTCTTACAGGATGGACGTACAGCAGTTCAAAGGGACTGAACCCTAAGGACTTCTGGGGCACCTCTCTGTAAGCAAAGAGCAGGCATGGCAAGAGGACGTCCCACTTACGCCTCATGGGTTCTTCAAGACCCATAATCATGCCTTTCAGGGTCCGGTTGAATCTCTCAACCAGCCCATTACCTTAGGGGTGGTAAGGAGTGGTGAACTTATAGGTTACACCACACTCCTGCAACAGGGACTTCATATACTTGGAAATGAAGTTGGTACCACGGTCGGACACCACCTCCTTGGGGAACCCCACACAGGAGAAAATCCCCATCAGTGCACGTCCCACCACGGGGGCCGTCACTGTCCGAAGAGGATGGCTTCCGGGTACCGGGTGGCATGGTCCACCAAGACCAGGATGAACCTGTTGCCCATGGCTGTCTTGGGATCCAGAGGCCCCACAATGTCAATACCCACCCTCTCAAAGGGGGTGCTGACAACAGGGAAAGGTTGGAGAGGAGCCTTGTGCTTCCTCCCACTCTTACCACTTGCCTGGCAAGTCTGACAGGTCCTGCAATGAGTATCTGAACTCTTGCGCATTTGGGGCCAATGAAAGTGGGTGACAAGCCTTTGAAAGGTCTTGTCTTGCCCCAAATGTCCTGCTAAAGGCACATCATGAGCCAGACCCAGTAGGAAGGCTCTGAAGCGCTGGGGTACCACCAGCACACGGGCTGACCCAGGCTCAGCAACCTTAGGCTCACTATACAGGAGACCATTCTCCCAGTAGATCCAGTGTGATCCAGACTGATCACCTGCTGCCTGGCTTGCAGCCTGTTGCCGCAAGCCCTCAAGAGAAGGGCACTTCTTCTGCTCCTCGCCGAACTCTTCCTTGGAGGGGCCTCCTTCCTGCTGCCAATGGGTCAGCTCAGGCAGGTCCCCCAGTTCAGCCACTTGTTCCCCTGTAGGTTCCAGGGCATCCCCTCAAGGTCTGCCTCCTCCTGGACCGTGGGAACTTCGGGGGCCGGTTTCCCGTGCCCCCCGCCTCCTCTCTTTAAGGCAGGCACCTGGGCCTTTCTTCCAGGCTCCAGGTTCTCCTGAATACCCTTACCGGCTGCCATTGACCGAGTGGTCACACACACCCACTCTGGCAGACCCAACATCTCCAAATGAGACCTCCGCTCCACCTTCGCCCAAGGGGAGCTCTCCAAATCATTGCCTAGCAGACAGTCAACAGGCATGGCTGGCCTCACAGCTACTTGAAGGATACCTGAGACCCCCCACTCAAAGGGAACCTGGGCCACCTTGCAGTGGCTCTCTGAGTTGTCAGCGGCAACTACAGGGTAGAATACGTTGGGGACCACCTGCTCCTCAGACACCAGCCGACAACTGACAGCTGTCACACTGGCCCCGGTGTCTCTGAGAGCCTCCACCCTATGGCCATTGATGGTCACCCACTGCCTGTATTTTTAGTGTTATCAGGCAGCTGGGTCCTAGGGACCATCTCACTGTCTCCTAAAGAGACCAGGGACATCTCTGCGGGACCCCACCCACCTTGGGCATCCAACTCCTCCCCCAGGGCTACACCAGCCATCTGCCGGGGTGGTGCACCAGTGGGTGCAGTGGTCACGGTATTGGGGCACTTGGGACTTCCTACAAAGTGACCCACCTGACCACAACTAAAACATGCTTTGGGCCCCTTCTGAACAGACTTATCTGTTGGGACCCATGGTCTTTTCTCAGTGGGAGGCTGGGAACCCTTACCTTGGTTCTCTTGGGGTTTACTTTGGGGCCCTTTTTGGAACTCCTTCTGTTTACCCTTGTCCCCCCCACTCTTCTGCTGGGGACCCTGCCCACCTTTGGCGGAGTCTCCCACAAGACCCTAGTGGACCCGGGTACTGACCCAGCGGTCCGCCTCCTCAGCAAGCTTCCTAGGATTAGTCAGCTTACTGTCAACAAGGTGCTGGCGTAGCTCTGGAAAACAACTACTGGACAAGTGCTCCCATGCAATTAAATCATAGAACCCCTGCAAGTCATTTACTTTGCTACCCTTCACCCATCCATCCAATGCTCTGCAAAAATAAGACACATACTCCACCCAGGTACTAGACTCCAGCTTTTTGCAGTTCCTAAACTTCTGCCTATAAAGCTCTGGAGTTAACCCATACCTTGCCACTAAAGCTTCCTTCAGGTGGGCATAGGACATCTGATCCTCTGTGGGCAAGGCTAGCAAGGTTTCTCTTCCCTCACCTGTAAAGCGGCCCCACAACCCCGCTCCCCAATCCTTCTCAGGGACCCGGTGTGATGTCATGGCGATCTCATATGCTTTAAACCATTGCCCAATGTCCTCCCCCTTCATGAAATCCTTAATAACCTCCTTGGGGATGTATACTCTACTTTCTACAGGCACTGGAGGTGTGCTGCCACCAGAGGGAGTGATCTCTAGGCTCCTAGCCTTTAGCTCTAGCTCCCTCAAAACTCTCTCATGCTCTAAAAGCATCCTTTTTTCTTCCATGGCCAACCTCTTACTTTCCAACTCCAATTTCTTGTGCTCAAGGCTATCATGGCTTCCCTGTTTCAGTTTGGCCATTTCCATTTCATGCATCCTGCTTTTGTCCCTGTCCTCCAGCTCCTCTGGAGACAGGCCCTTTTGAGAAACACTGCTGCCCTCCCTGGAAGGCACTCTCCTCCCGGGTAAGCCTAATGGCCCCTCAAGCTGCTCATCTAAATTCTCTGCCTCCTCCACAGGCTCCTCGGGCTGCCCACCGGCATTCCGTGCTTCCAACCAGGCCCTCAGTGCCTTTTGAAGCTCCTCCTTCCTGGTGAGGCCTCTCATAGAGATTTTAAACTTTTTACAAACGGCTTTGAGCTCTGGCACAGTGTAGGTATCAACCCTATCTTCTTCAAATTCAATATCTGCAGGTGCAATGGATCCTCTTTTGCTCATTGTGAAAATTGGCAGTTCTCAACAAAAATAAAGGTTCCCAGGAAAAAAAGTCCTTTCAAAATGTATGTGGTCGCGTATTGGTCTGCACTCACTAGTAGTGTACACCAATCACTGTATATGAATCACAAATGCAAGTCCAAATCCTCACCGCTGACCACCAATGTTAGAACTGGGGGTCTCTAGTTGGCAATGGTTTGCACCTTTGTCCAAATAGGGACCCTTGCTTCTAGTCAGGATAAGGGGGATACACTCCTAAAATAACCCCTGCTCACCCCCTGGTAGCTTGGCACGAGCAGACAGGCTTATCTCAGAGGCAGTGTGTAAAGCATTTGGGAACACATACAGTAATACAGTGAAAACACTACAGATGGACACCACACAGGTTGTTATGTAAAAATAAGTAATCTTTATATAGACTTATCACAAGACCCAATAGCAAAAATCCACAATACTGTACTCAAAAATAGACTTTAAAAGGTTATAAAATAGTTCAGTTCTCTCAAGTTGTAAATGCGACACTTTACTCTCAATGTACCTTGAATGCGTAACGCAAAGAAAACAAAAGGGTCGCAGGGAAGGTGATGCGTCGGTTCCTTACACTCAGGGAGTGGATACGTCGGTTCCTTACTGCTGCGCAGGGAGTTGATGCTCGCTTCCTTACTGTGTGGGGAGGTGATGCGTCGGTTTCTTACTGCTTTCCGGTGCGATGCGACAAGATGGCACCTCAATGCGATACTCTTCTCCGGTACGATGCGACAAAATGGCGTCTTGGTTGCGATGTGACAACGTTGGTGTGATGCGTGCACGCCCGACGGCCGTGCGGCGACTCGATGATCTTTGGAGCCGCGACAGGCCCTGCGACGCGCTTCTCCGGTGATGCGACGATGACCTCTGTGGCAGCGTCCCGCTTCTCCGGTGATGCGCCGCGCTTCGGCGATGCGAGGATGACAGCGGCAGCGGCGTCTCGCTTCCTTGGCGATGCGATGACCGCGGCTGCGGCGGTGACACGCTTCTCGTTGTTGCGTCGCGCTTCCAGCTCCCAGCGACACGCAGTCTCTCAGAAGGCCCAGCACAACAGCAGGCACTTCAATTCCCAGCAAGGGAATGCAGGGGGAGCTGGTTGGTGAAGTCTTGTATCCCTGAGACTTCAGGCAGGAGGCAAGCTCTAGTTCAAGCCCTTGGAGATTCTCTTCTTCAAGATGACAAAGCACAGCAAAGTCTTTTCTCCTGTCCTTGGTAGAAAGCAACCACTGCAGGCCAACCCCAATCAGCAAAACAGCACAGGGCAGTACTCCTCCTTCAGCTTCTCCGGTTCTTCTCCTTGGCAACAGGTTTCTTGATTTCCCAGAAGTGATCTAATTTCCTAGGGGTCTGGGTCCCCTTTTTATACACAATTTCTCTTTGTTCTCTGAAGGCAGAGAGGCCTCTGCCTAGTCCAAAACCAGTTCTGGTCAGTCCTGGAGCACTTTGTTTTTCTGACTCCTTCTTTCCTTTGTGAGTGAGGGGCAGAGCCATCAGACGCCCGGCAGGAGGTGGAGCCAGCATTGTGGAAGGCAGGCACAGCCCTATTCAGACCCAGGTGCAACTCCTCCCTCCACTCTGGATGCAGATCTTTCTATTCAGCCCTGTGCTGACTCACCCTGTCTCCTGTAGCCACCCCCAGCCCCTGTCACTCAATCTCCAGACAAGGAATACACAACCTAGCAGAGGCAGGCTTGGAAGTTTAGGCAAGAAAATACCCACTTTCTAAAAGTGGTATTTTCAAACACAGAATGTTAAAACCAACTTCACTAAAAGATGTATTTTATCATTCTGAGTTCAGGCATACTAAATTCGTTTTTCTACCATGTTCCCTGGGTCAGTTAGGATTATAAGGTGTAATAATCAAACTGCCCATTCTGGCCTATGGAGAACAGGTAGCCTTGCAATAGTGAAAAACGAAAATGGCTGTAATTCACTATTAGGACATGCCACACACACCAGGGCATGTCCTACCTTATACTTACAATGCACCCTGCCCTTGGGCCTACCTTAGGGGTGTCTGATATGAAGATAAGGGAAGGTTTAGGGACTGGCAAGTGGGTGCACTTGCCAAGTCGACATGGCAGTCACAGACCGCACACAGGCTCTGCAATGGCAGGCCTGAGACACATTTTACAAGCTGCTTCTGTGGGTGGCACAACCAGTGCTGCAAGCCCACCAGCAGCATTTGATTTACAAGCCCTGGGCACACTCAGTGCACTGTACTAGGGACTGACAAGTAAACCAATCAGGCAATCATGGAGTCACTAATCCATACATCAATTTACAGTAGGGAGCACTTGCACTGTGGCACTGAACAGCAGTGGCACAGTGCCCAAAAGCATCTAAAACCAGCAAAACATAAGAGGCAACAGCAAAAAAATGGAAGGGAGACCCACGCCAATGGTGCCAAGTCTAACAGTGGGTGAGCACTATTTTGTTTACTGATAGTGATGGGGACAATGGCGGCCGATTTTCTTATACAGCACTATGCCGCTCTAAACTGTATGCTGAGTGCGGCGCCCGCTTTAGGAACACTGTGCTCGGTTAAATTTTTTATTTTTTAAAACTTTAATACTGAGCGCGGCGCCTGCTTCAGGGACAACGCGCTCGGTTTCATTTTTTAAAAAAAACTTTAATAATGAGCGTTGCGCCCGCTTCATGGACACCGCGCTCTGTTCCTTTTTTTTTTCTTCTTGTTTTTCCGAAGGATTTTAAATTTCTTTCTTCCTGGATGGAGACTACTTCGCGAATTGGAGGCGAATAAGATTGTTTGTATCTGCAGAGAGTTTCTTAATGATGGGGTCCATGTGAGTAGGTTTCTACTTTTTTATCTTTTTGCAAAACTTTGAACTATTGGTATTGTAAATGACAATGCCTTTTAATTTTATAAAAGGTATTGCCATTTACAAGGCCAATAGCTCAAAAACTCGCAGTTGCGAGACCTATTGCATTGTAAATGCTTGTTTTATTTGTTACATTTATATTTTTAATGTCTACTGCACATATTTGCAAAACAATTTTAAAAAAACAATGCAGGGTTGCCAGTGTCAAACCTATAGGCTTGTGTGTAATTAAGGTGAAAAAATTCCCCCTATGTTTCCTCGTGTTGTCGCGCAGCGTGTTGCACTCGCCACTTTCACAGAAGTGTTCGGGTTTTTTGTTACTTTTCTTCGATAAATATTCCTCTACCACATGGGAATGTGTTGGAGGACAGTGAAATTCAATTGCTATATTTCTTCCATTTTTCATTTCACGTTCTACTGCCTTACCTTCTGTTCCCGCCATTTCCCTCTCTCCCAAAGCACAGGAAACATTTTGAGATGCTTCACTTGAGGGGCGCACCGGAGACTGCTAATTATTTCAGCCCCCGGCCAGCACAGCGCGTGCTAATCAATCAGACACGGTATATCGCAATTCACACCGCGAGAGACATTTCTAATGAATTGAACAATCACAGCTTGATTAAGCGAGAGCAGGTGAGAGAAAAAAATGTTTAATCACAAAATATCACAGAGCTATCACTCCCTTCTCTTTACCAGCTACTATCCGTGGTTGGTGCACGGCTAATTGCAGAGCTCTCACGTTTAATCATTTACTGTGCATTATGGGACTTGTAGTCCTGACAGACAGGATTACAAGTACCAGAATGCATAGAACTCTCAGGTAGACCTGGGAAACTTTTAAGCTGTGGACTAAGGCTGGCACTTGACTCCATGTCATCAGGACTCTATTTTCAACACCTGGGTTTTCATTTAACCGTGCATGCATTCCCTTTTAGGGTTCGCATAGATAGCACATGCTCTGTCTCTGCGAGACATGTTGTTTACATACAGTGGGCTTGCAGCCCACCCTTAGCTTACCATTTGTTAGCTTCAGCGTCGCTCTCTGCTCTCCTTTCCTTCGTCCCCTTCTTGGGGTAATGTTCTCTTCTTGTCTTTGGTCGTCACCTGGAACATGCGCTAAGAACTTGTGTCCATTCACTGCTCCCGTTTTGTGGAGCTATTTTTTTTCTGTGTGTTCAAGCACTTCATATGAGTGCTTATGTTATCAGTCATATCCCTGTCGCTTCTATTCCCTCTCACCTGTCCCCACTCCATGCTGGTCTTTTCCCTCCCACCCCTTACCCTTTACTCTACGCCACTACACTCTACTCGACGTCACTGCACTCTACTATATTCTATACCACTACATCCTTTGCCACTTTGCTCTTCTCTGCACAACCTCCTACCCTGTACTCTATGCCACTGCACTCTACTCTACATCACTCTACTCTACACCACTGCACTCTGAGCCACTTTGCTCTTCTCTGCATCACTCTACACCACTACAATCTACTCTGCACCACTCTACTCTAGGCCACTGCACTCTGGGCCACTGTCCTCTATGACACACTAATCTGCACCACTCCATGTCTCTGGACTTTACGCCACTGCACTTTATATCACTGCACTTTACAACATTCTACTCTGCACCACTCTACTTTATACCCACTCTATGCCACTGCACTCTACACCACTCTGTTCTGCACTCTGCACCACTGCACTCTACACCACTGCGCTGTATGCCATTCTACCCCACTGCAGTCTATGCCACTCCACTCTAATCTAGTCTGCACCACTCTGCTCTATGCCACTGCACCCTATGCCACTCTACTCTTTACCACTGCACTCCACACCACACCACCATTCTATACCACAGCACTCTACTCTGTATCACTCTAATCTATGCCACTGCACTCTGGGCCACTGTCCTCTATGACACACTAATCTGCACCACTCCATGTCTCTGGACTTTACGCCACTGCACTTTATATCACTGCACTCTACACCACTCTACTCTGCACCACTCTACTCTTCACCACTGCACTCAACACTACTGCACTCTGCTCTGCACCACTCTACGCTATTGAACTTAATATCACTCTGCTCTACTCTGCACCACTCTACTCTACGCCATTGCACTCTATGCGGCTGCACTCTACACCACTGCACTCTAATCTGTTCCACTGCACTCTACGCCACTCTAATTTGCACCACTCTACTCTAGGCCACTATACTTTACTCTGTAGCACTCTACTCTATGCAACTGCACTTTATGCCGCTCTACTCTGCATCACTCTACTCTATGCAACTGCACTCTTCACCAATCTACTCTATGCCACTGTACCTATGCCACTGCACTCTACTCTTCACCACTGCACTCATCTACTTTGCACCACTCTACCCTGTGCCACGGCACTCTGTGCCAGTGCACTCTACGCCACTCTACAATACTGCACTCCATTTAAGCACACTATATGTCACTCTACTCTACTCTACACCACTCTACGCCACTGCACTCTACTCTGCACCACTCTACTCAAGACCACTGCACTCTATGCCAGTCCACTCTACTCTACTCTGCGCCGCTCCACTCTACTCTATGCCACTCCATTCTATGCCACTTCCTGCCAACCCACTCCACGCAGTGCCATTCTATGCCACTCTACCCTCCTTCCCTCTACATCACTCTACGGCACTCTACTCCACGCCACTCCACACTACGCTACGCCACTCCATTCCACTCCACGTCACTCCATGCCATTCTAGTCCACCCCACTCCTCTTTCCTCAGCTCTACTCTATGCCAATCCACTTTGCACCACTCTACTGTACTCTACGCCAGTCCACTCTACACCACTCTACTCTATGCCACTCCACTCCACACCACTTCACTCTACTCTACTCCACTCCAAGCCACTCTACTCCACTCCACTCTGTCACTTCACACCACTCTACGCCATACCATTCCACTCCATTCTACTCCACTCTGCTCCACTCCACGCTGCTGTACAATATGGCTAAAAGACATTGGCAAAGCTAATAGCTCTTGCGTAGGCGAAACCTATTGGCTTTGCCAATACTTGTTTAACTTTAGCCATGGTTAGCCTAATTTGAACAAATGAGACTTCAATTATAGACTACAATGGCTTGCAGAAGGAAAAACAGAACGGAAACATTCTGTCCCTAGTGATGATTTGGGGTCACATAGCTGCTCAGTGGTCTCATATCATTGGTGACACCTTCAACGAGTGCTCGTTCTGATATGTTTTCAGTGTTTTCCTAGAAATACAGAGGTCGGTTTTCTAGACCCCGGTACCAAGGACTCAGTCAACTTGTCAGCCCGAATAATCGATCAATCAATCAGGTTTCATATAAAGTGCGACTACTCACCCGTAAGGGTTTCAAGGCACTGGAGGGGGGGGGATCTGCGGTTCAGTAGAAGAGCCAGGTCTTGAGGTCCTTCCTGAATTGCGGCAGTGATGGTGATTGCCTGAGGTGCAGAGGCAGGGAGTTCCAGGTCTTCGCAGTGAGGTAGGAGAAGGATCTTCCTCCAGCCGTGGTCTTACGGATCAATGGGATCGTGGCCAGGGCCAGTTGGGCGGAGCAGAGATGTCTGGTGGGATTGTAGAAGGAGAGACGATGGTTGAGGTATGCAGGTCCGGCGTTGTGGAGGGCTTTGTAGGCGTGCATGACGAGCTTGAAGGTAATTCTTTTGTTGATAGGTAGCCAGTGAAGGTTTCTCAGGTGGCCGGTGATGTGGCTGTGGGATGTTCAGGATGAGTCTGGCGGAAGCGTTCTGGATGTTCTGCAGTTTCTTTAGGAGTTTCTGGGTGGTGCCGGCGTAGAGTGCGTTGCCGTAGTCGAGTCTGCTGCTGATGAGCGCGTGGGTGACCGTTTTCCTGGACTCAGTGGGGAACCACTTGAAGATCCTACAAAGCAGGCAGAGCATGTGGAAGCTGGAGGACAAAATGGCATTGATTTGGCGTCTCATTGAGAACGAGGAGTCCAGGATGATGCAGAGGTTTCCTGCATGGTCCGTGGGTGTGGGGGGGGTTCTGAACGCTGCGGGCCACCAGGAGTCATCCCAGGTGGAGGAGGAGCCCAGGATTAGGACTTCGATCTTGTCTAAGTTAAGCTTGAGGCAGCTGTTCTTCATCCAGGTGGCGACTGCCTTCATCCTGCTGTGGAAGTTGCTCGTCGGCATAGGAGATTATGTTGAGTCTGTGGCTTCTGACGATGGCTGCAAGCGGGGCCATGTAGATGTTGAAGAGGGTGGGGCTCAGGGAAGATCCTTAAGGCACTCAGCAGCTGATCTCTGTGGGTTCTGAGTTGAATGGTGGAAGTCTGACTCTCTGTGTCTGACCGGTGAGAAAGGAGCGGATCCATTTTAGGGCTTTGTCACGGATGTCGGCGTCGTGGAGTTTTGCGCAGAGGGTGAGGTGGGAGACGGTGTCGAAGGCGGCTGAGAGGTCCAGGAGGATGAGGGCAGTAGTTTCACCTCATCGAGCAGGGTGCAGATGTCATCTGTTGCAGCGAGGAGAGCGGTCTCGGGGCTGAGGTAGCTTCTGAAGCCCGATTGGGAGAGGTCCAGGATGTGGTTCGTTTCGATGAAGTCGGAGAGTTGGGCGTTGATGGCTTTCTCGATAACCTTGGCTGGGAAGGGGAGCACAGAGATGGGTCTGTTGTTCTTGAGGTCTGTTGGGTCGGCAGAGGGTTTTTTCAGCAGGGGGTTGATCTCTGAGTGTTTCCAGTCTTCTGGGAAGGTGGCGGACTTGATGGAGCAGTTGATGGTGCAGCAGAGTTCGGGTGCGATGGAGGTGCGGACTCTGTTGAAGATGTGGTGAGGGCAGGGATCCGAGGGGGCTCAGGAGTGGATGCTCTTCATGATCCTGAGGGTGTCATCAGAAGTGAGGGTGTTCTGGTTGGGCAGGTCTGCTGGGGTCTGGAGCCATTGGGTGCAGTGGTTGCGGGTGGGGTGGGTGGGCCTTGGGTTGCGAAGCTGTCATAGATCTCCTTGATCTTGCGGTGGAACAAAGTGGCAAGGTTGTTGCAGGGGACTTGAGAGGGGGAATGTCTGCTGTCTCTGGGCTGGGTTTGGTGAATTCTTTGACCACCAGAATCAGCAAAATCAGCTGTCCTGCCCACTGAGCAATATTTGAGCGAGATGTGTTTCAGGTAATAATTATATAAACTAAATGTATGTCATAATAATCCCACACAATCAGTATTTTAGTAATCCCAGGTGTTCACTTTTTGATTGATTTACTGTCACATGTAACTCAAGCAGGGAAATCCCCAGAATAGCTAAGACATAATATTCATAACAGATCCTTATTCAACACCCATTCGCATTCTGCAACTTGCACTTCAATGGTATTCCCTTGTATAGACCTTAGCAGGATAAATGGCTGAGTTATCGCCAACTGGATTTGAACCAGCAGGCTACACCCATGGAGGAAACCCTCAGAACAACCACAACACCCTTACCTGTCAATTTCATAATGGATTGCACGGAGTTAGCCCTCAAGAACAATTTTTTAAAATACAAAAATCAACTTTACCATCAGATTCACGGAACATCTATGGTCAGCACTTTTGCGCTGAGCCTGGCATGCCTGTACATGGCTCATTTCGAAGCATCCCATATATTGACAGAGACTAACCCATACTTGAAGAAATAAAAGAATGGAAGCGCTATATTGACGACATCTTGGTCTTTTGGACAGGAACGGAAGAAAAATGCGCCGAATTCCACGACTGGATCAACCACCGGGATCATTTTCTGAAGTTCACTCTATCGACGTCCTCCAAGGAACTTCCCTTCTTGGATTTACTCATCATACTGGACAATGGGAACCTGACTACCAAGACATACAGAAAAACCAATTGATCACAACAGTCTCCTTCCATTCAATAGTCATCACCCCAAGGCACTCAGGGAGAACCTACCCGACGGACAATTTCTTAGACTAAGAAGGAACTGCAGCACTATCCGCGACTACGAGCTTCAAGCAGAAACCCTCAGCCAAAACCTGCAGAAAAAGAACTACCCTAGACAAGTCATCAAAAACGCTAGGAAGAGAGCACGCAACAATCACAGTGATGCCTTGCTAGAAACCAACACAGGATGACATTATGACCTGTGTGACCACATCCACCCCCAGTTCTAACCAAGGGAAGAATATCGTGCTCAAACACTGGTACATTATAAATACAGGGGACCTGCATTTGGAACGCCCTAGGTTTGCATTTAAGCGAACAGAGAACCTAAGAGATCTACTTGTCCATACCAGACCCCAAGTCAAACATTCAGCTGATCAGACCACACTATGGGATTTCCCATCTGTGAAAGGACACTACCCGTGTGGGAACTGTAATGCATGCACTTCCACCAGCCGCACTAAAGAACTCCAACTGGGTGACCTCACATGGGTCCAACGCAAACATACGAACTGTAACACAAAGAATTGCATGTACCTAATTAGGTGCCCTTGCAACCTTCTCTACGTGGGCATGACTACGAGACAGGTCAAAATCAGAATTAATGAGCACAGAAGCAATATCCGCTGCGGCCGCAGCACTACCAAAATGAGCGCTCACTTCAAAGAACACAAGCACACCACAGATCAACTTCAATGGACCATTTTGGAAGCCAACACTATGTGGAACACCCCTACCTTGTTCCGCAAAGAACAACAATGGGTGTCCAGACTACCTTCCAATGCACATGGACTCAATGACGAAATCCCTTGGATTGAACTACAGACATGAACAAGGCATCACTCAAGTCTGAGTAACATACACACTATAGTGGAGACATTGCTATCCGTCATTAATACGGACCATCACACTTGGTTCCCCCTATGTCCTTATACCTCTTTACCAACATATGTCTACCTACACTGACGCCCCTACACTATGTGGCCACTCACACCAACCTTTCATCCCTCATGTCATCACCATGGCATCATACTCTCAACATTCTGTGTACTTTAGACAAAAAAAAAACCTGGTTTATATACCACTTTTGCTGGCCACCTCTCCCAATGTCTTCTGGGACTCGTTGTGCCTTCAAAAACCTAGTACTTCTATGCCCTTTACATCATACTTTCAACAATATTCTGTGTATCTTACACTGTAAACCCCCAGGTTCAAATACCACCTTTACTGGCCATATCTCCCAATGCCTTCTGGGACTTGCTGTGCCGTTAAAACCTTCTACCAGCAATCCGTCTACACACGGAATCGATCAAAACAAAAGGTGTTTGTCTTTGTTTACTGTATTTTTACTTTCTTTTCCATTCTTAGCGTTTGGTATGCGCAATATATATTTTTCCACGAATTAGCTATCATATCCCTAGATAACCCGCAATTCTTTCCATGTTCTTAATGATCAAGATTAGTCTCACAGAGTGGAATCCACTCCAAGATGGCGCCCCCTTTCTCATGCCTTGGACGCGCCCATGTGACTTTGACGTCTATCATGAGTCACGGACACACCCCCACGCCGGCCGCCTCTCTACCACACAAATAGAGCAGGAGCTGCAGTGTACACATTACTGAGGCGGCGAGAGGTCGGGTAGGTTGTCAGACCTCCAATCCCTACGAGAACTGTAAGTACAGTCTTTGCCTATCCTCTGGCCCTTACGGACGGCCACACCTTTTAACTATATGCTATACCTATATCTAATACCATGACTCCTCATACAGATCTCGAGGACTCTCTCAGCCACAACTCATGGGGAAAACTTCCCGATTTATTTAGGTAAGCGAACGCTATGCATATTATCTGCCAGTCAACACAGTGACCCAAGGTCTTGCCATCAATGGTTTAACCTAGAATAGTTTGCTTGTTTTTTTGCACTCTAGATCGCGCTACCATTCTACCATCAGTCTCACTCCATGGCAGTACATATAGAAGTATCTGGCCTTTGGCCTTGATCTATGACTGATTTTTGACAATATATGTTTGTCTGTTCTTACCATAAATTCAATACCACGCCATGGTTTTAAACAAGACTATTTCACAAATATTTGTTTGTTCGTCCTTTGAGCTATACTATTTTTCTATAGTCCACGACTGGATTCACTTACTGTACAATAACAGTAGTTGATAGATACCACGAGCACATGGTTGACCAATGGGGGACCCAGGCCCCTTTTTAATGTTTACACATATTTACTCTCTTTACCTTTGTCTGCTTTTGTTGTTCCAGATTATTCTGCTTAGTAGTGGCACTACATCTATTAGAGAGGCTACTATACTACAATAGCACTAAATGCACATTTATCCTGGTCCTGAAGAAGCGCTTAGGATCTCCTTCTGAGACCATTCACTGCGCGAAACATGTTGACCTCCAACATGCCCATTAGGAGTATGTTACCTGTCTAGCTTCCGAGGGCCATTATCCCCCTCAAGCAGCACAACCTTCTGGTCTTTTACTGATGACAGAGGGGTTACTCTCTATTAAACTTTTTAATTACCCCTCCAGCCATCTTTTAAACTCACATTAGGACATCACTGCCACTCAAACCCGCACGCACCCTTACGGCTTTATCTCTTAAAAAGATCTCCGACAAAGTGACCCTTTGGGGGACCCATAGGGCATTGCAGCGGCGGCCCGACAAGGAGCACTGCCCAATGATGAAGCATGATATCCTTCGGGGTGTGTGAGGGCACCAAGACCAGGACACACTGTCCCCAGACACTATAATTTGAGAACGACTACAGTTTTCTCCTTCACTCTCTACGTTCCTCTTACAGGAACTGTGACTCTCGCGGAATACGATTATAATTCTCAGGAGCACGAGTCACTGGACCTATATTCAGCTCTTTGTCCCCCCTTCCCCTTATTACTGTTACACACAGATTCCAGCAGCTCACCCTTAACTTGCAGAGCTATTTCATATGGTATGTTCTGGGCTTCTTTTTTTTGTAAAGTATTTTTTATTGATTTTAACTTTTTCGATCCTGCCACACACAATAGCACTATATATTATTAATGGTCATTGCGCTCATCAGAAATCAGTACTATATGCGATACATACAATGTGCATAGTACAAGTAGAATCATTATAGGCTGACACATAATGAGGGCCACATGAATGAAGCGCAGAGGAGGAACAAATTATGCAGCAGGGTTGAGTAAATTATGAAGCAAGAAAAGGCAAATTATGCGGCATAGTACGGCACATTTTGTGATAGGTTTACTTTATTATTTTGTCATTTTTACACCTGGTAGCAGTGTCAGGAAAAAGAGATTACCTTATTAGTACCAATTTAGCACCCAAATGCAGCAATAAGCTACTGAAAGATGACTGAAGATGACCAGTCAACCTTTGCCTTACAGTCCACAAGAACCCTATTCCCTGTATAATTTTTGATCCCTTTGAGCTAGAATTTTTTTTTGTTAAATCAACAGATTATGCAGTAGATGATGGGAAATGTGGCAATTCTAAAACTATGCGAAAGTTGCCACGGCCACAGCATAACATAATTCCAGTGGCCCTGCATATAATACAGTGTTCATATGCAATATCTTCTCAGCGTGAAGTTCAGAAGGCTACTAAACTATAACATTTAAAGCATGACTTCGAACGCACCCACCCAGCCATTGTCCCGTGACCCTATTGCGACCAACTTTCATTCACTCCTTTCCAGGCGGCTCCTGTACATCCACACAGCTCAGTACCATTGAGTCACCCAGACCCTGTCTGTCATAGTTACTGTCCTCGGGGGTATCAGTTACGTTGGTCAGAGATGCCCAGCAGCTTCCTTCTCCTGCTCTGTAAAAGTGCCAATCAGTATAGCCCAGTCCTCAGCTATTGGCATCTACGCATCCCCCTTTGCTCCTCCGCTCACAGTGCAGATTCTTCAGCTAGTGCCCATTTCACGAATTCTGACTTTTACTTACTATGCAGGAGGCCATCTGGCATCACCAGGACACTGCAATAATCCATTTGGCGATGACCAGTCCCTGGTCTATGAATTTAAAGCTTACTTTATGAGCTGGTGGTCTTGGACCCAGGCCAAACATACACACTTCCACTTCCACAAGGCGCATGCGCTGTGTTATGCGTTGTAGGTCCTGTGTCACCCTGCACCAGAATTCAGCTATTGTCTGACACCCCTAAACCATAGGTAGAAAGTCAGCGTCTGCCAATGGGCACCATGGGCAAGCCTTATCTGTAGTTCCCACTATTACATTTAGGGGCATATCTACAAGCCCCTTGCGGCTTTACTGACTTTTGTGACACTCCGGAGGCGCAGTGTGCAGACCCATATCTATGAGGTCACACAAAGCCACCCTGTGTGGCTTTGCATATCCTCGCAGATATGGAGTAATGCAAATAAGCGCAATTCGCTGCCTTGCCTTAATCTGAGTCAAAGAGCCATTCCTTGGGAGTTGTGGTGGGTGTTTCCATGCAACCCTCACGGGTTTTGACGCATTCCCAGACTTACAACATGGCATAAATCTGGGAATGCATAAAGACCTCATGCCTCCCCAGAGCAGGTGTAACAAGGAGAAATGTTTTCATTTCTCCTTGTTTCTTCCTCTTTCCATGTATGCTGCATTCTGCAGAATGCAGCACACATAGAAAGAGGAAAACGCCTCTTTGGATTGTTTTTGTGCAGGAAGGTGCCCATTCCTGCACAAAAACAATCCTGTCAATAACGCAGACACCCTTGCACCATGGTGTAAGGGTGCCTGCATTGGCACACGGCTGCAAAATGTGCGCCGGTGCTAGCTGTAAGGACAGGAATGCCCCGCATCTTGGCAATACTGTGCATTCCTGTCCTTACGAATTGGGGTAGGACAGTGCAGCAAGAAGCTTTGCGGCACTGCCTAATGCCAATTTCTTGTACATATGCCCCTTAGTCTTTAGGGTGTCAGGATGTTATGGGCTTCTTGACTGAAAGATCCACAGTCAACTTTAGCCAGTAGTATTTAGGGCAGAAGATATTGCTCTCTTCAAAATATAGTTCCTGAAAACCACCTCGTCTGCCTTTCTCATTGCAGGCCTTACACAAAGCAGGGCTGTGAGAAGGAAATGTTTACTGGTACCTAATCCGACCATTTCCCATCCAGAGCTCTCAAGTTTCCAAGTTCTGTACTTGAGTAGGTCATCCAAAGCTGGTGTTTTCCTGCAAATGTTGGATTTGTAGTCCTTGCGGTCGCATTATAGCACGAAAAGTCACAGGATGCAAAGAAAAATGTCTGGACTGGATGTGCTACGCACTCATGGACTGGTGAATCTCGAAAGCTCCGCCATTCAAAGGTTGGGACCTAAAAGCTTTTTGCTATGAAACAGGACTGACAAAGGTGTGAGACATGGGGCGGGGCTAAGCAGACATGTGACATCAATGTCCGAATGAAAAGAAGCGTGGAGGCTGTCGGTGGAGCATAGTACATTCAGAACCCTCAAGTTTCTGATGGCTCATCCAGTCCAGGTTTTTGCTTTGCATTTTGAAACTTGTAGTTCTGCCTGTGAACCCAAAGGAAAAATCTGGACTGAGTGACTTATTCACACATGGACCTGTTAAACTTGAGAGCTCTATACATTGTCATTCAGAAACCATGTACAAGTGAAGGCACACACTGTGTAAGAGAAACCAAAAATCTAAAAAACAAGACAGAAAGAGACTGCAAATGTTAGAGACAATCAAAATGGGATCCACCTGTTTCTGAAAAAATCAAAAAGTGAGTAATTTTCAAACTACATCCTATACTCTGGTTGGATTCTGTTCTCAGCTCTCCAGAATGAGAGCCAAAAACCTCCCACTGGTTGAGGGTGAAAAGGCTATAGATTTGGGGGTGCAATATTAATCTTAATGCCCTGCACCGTCTTCATAACAAATTACTTAAAATACTGTCTGAGGAGGGGGCACCACTGGGCAGATTTTTTCGAAATGATCACCATTGCTCAAGGAGGAGGTCCTGGAATCCCGTAGGTCCACCTGGTCATGCGAGGTCTGCGGCGGCGGCGCTAGCCTCTACTGCACGCTTGCAGGTAGCAGATTCAGGTACAACATGACATGGGGACATTTCTGAGGTCGGCTGGCTGGAACAGAACTTCTGCCTTCACTCGCCAACGTAAGGTGCTTTCTCATCTCCTTATTGATCTGAGGTTGTCCAGTCGATACGAAGCTGATTCTCATGCCTTTCATCGATTTGCGCGTGGTCCTCCAGGTCTTGCCTTTGCCTCATCCTTCTTTGTTCGCCCTCAGGCATGACTGAATAATGAGATTGTATCTCATTGCTCTGTGCTCAGTATGTGTCCTCCATGTGTATTGAGATTTGTTTCCTAAATAAACCCCCTCTTTGCTTTACGTGTGCAGTCTCAGTTACTCATGCGGGTGCCAGCCATGCTCTTGTGCACGTCTGCATGCTACCACATTCACACCCACCTCAGCACACCATATACATCTCATCTGACTAATAAATTTGCGCTCTGACATAATTTTTACTTCTCGCTACCAAGATGAAAGCCGCCATTTTGGATGCCGTGTTTATGTTGGCCAAGAACCTACAGAAATCATACTCCGTTTCCTTTGATTTAACCTACAGCCATAGGCTTTGTTTTTTGTGCTACGATTTTGCACCAGATAGATGTGGATGAAGTGTTTTTGTACACAAGTCATGTTGTGTTTTGAAATTTATAGATCAAACCTTGCTTTTGTGACCGTATTAGTGTTGTCTACAGTCTAGAATGTATATTGCCGGGCACAGTGGATAATTTGTAAAAACAAAATACGTGCCACGGCTCTCGTCATTTCTCCTGCAAGTGCTGCCTAAAACAGAACCAACTACTAACCATGAAAGTGGGGAGAGGATGTGCTAATGGCCAGAGCTGCTGACTTCGGAGCTGGGGAACCAGGTCTCGGCGTTGGCTCAACATCCTGTGATTCTAGGCAAATCACTTAATCTCCCCATGCCTACCATAAATGAATGTGTGCTTAATTGGTGCTCATGAAAAGCGCTGGTATTGATGATTAAGTGCCGGTGCTGAGCACCAGAAACCGCGGCTCAAGTTAAGCACTGGCCGGGCAGGTCTTAGCTGTCGTGAGCATGCTTCACCCCATCCTCTGGGCTCATCTAGATTGTGCAATAATATTATTCTGGGAGGTAAGCTCACCAGGGTCTGAAGCAATGAGCATGCTCCAGTGTAAAGGGTTCTCTTGGGGGCAGTGAATGTATTTCAAGCATGTTTTGTGTTGTTTGTGGGTGATTATACAGTGTGCATACCTGCAGAGCTTATCCATTTCATGAAGCAGATGGTCCGTTTCACGTGTTGTATTGATGCATTCTAGTTGGTGGTGGTTGCTTGTGCAGTGTGGTGCTTGTTGCATGCTAGTGAAAAATGTTGAGATTGTGAATTTGGGGGGATAGTTGCGCGGAGATCACTATGCATGTGGGTGACCCTTACTATATTAGGCAAGTGAAGTGGCATCAGAGGTTGTCGGGAGAAGGCTGGCGTTGAAAGCTACCCGTTGCCAGTGGATAGGCCTCTGGTTTTATGGTTGTTGTATACCATGGTGTAACTGTGGTTGTTTTAGCCCATGCAGGTCAGCACTGGCTGTGAGTGGAGTCGGAAGCGCAAACACAGGTTTGCAACATGCATAGGAGAAGTTCAATGTGTTGTTTTGATAGTGACACATTTTCAGAGGGTCAGCTAGGGCAACGGTGTTTGCAGAGATACTGTGGATATATTTGCCCCCACTGGAGTTGTTTGTTACTAAAAGGTTGTCAGTGGTTTTCTTCCAGGTGTAACCTGGCATGCCTACAGGGGCAGTGGGCCTGCATAATCCCTACAATTCTTTAGCTGTCCTCTAAGGAGGCCAGTTTAGTGATGTGCTGCTTGAGTCGTCCATACTTGAAATGCTCCCCCACACCCCCTACAAACCTGAAGTCTTTGTTTTCCTATGAAACCTCTGGCCTCTACGCGGGTGCAGAACTATCCACGGATCTGTGGCCAGTGTATTAGTCGCTGCATCTTCATCCCTTAGTTTGGATGGCCTTGTCGATATATTTGGATAGAATAGTCCTCATCTGCTTCTACGTCTCTCAGGTGTAGGATTTCCCATCTGTGTAACTGGCTGCCTGTGACTAGTGCTTGGAGTCTGAGATATTCTCAACAGACCCTCACATTTCTCATTCAGCTGGACCTCATAAGCGATTGTTGACTATGTATTATCTACCTTCGCACCGCTCCTCTGTTGGACCTTATCACAGGATTTGTGGATTGAGTAATTCTCATCTGGCCCTCAGAGTTCTCATCTGGTTGGACCTCATCACAGGATTTGTGGATTGAGTAATTCTCATCTGGCCCTCAGAGTTCTCATCTGGTTGGACCTCATCACAGGATTTGTGGATTGAGGAATTCTCATCTGGCCCTCAGAGTTCTCATCTGGTTGGACCTCATCACAGGATTTGTGGATTGAGTAATTCTCATCTGGCCCTCAGAGTTCTCATCTGGTTGGACCTCATCACAGGATTTGTGGATTGAGTAATTCTCATCTGGCCCTCAGAGTTCTCATCTGGTTGGACCTCATCACAGGATTTATGGATTGAGTAATTCTCATCTGGCCCTCAGAGTTCTCATCTGGTTGGACCTCATCACAGGATTTGTGGATTGAGGAATTCTCATCTGGCCCTCAGAGTTCTCATCTGGTTGGACCTCATCACAGGATTTGTGGATTGAGTAATGCTCATCTGGCTCTCAGAGTTCTCATCTGGTTGGACCTCATCACAGGATTTGTGGATTGAGTAATGCTCATCTGGCCCTCAGAGTTCTCATCTGGAGGGGCCTAATCATGGATCTGTGGACTATGCAGTACTCCGCTGCCTTTGCACTTCTTCTCTCTGGGGTTTTGTGGACTGAGTCCTTCACATCTGGCCCTCCCTTCACATCTGGTCCTCCCACTTCTCACCTGCGTGGTCTCAACAAAGAAACTGGAGTTGGAGTAATTGGTCAGTTGTACCTCACCTGGTTGGCACTGCTTTCTCCGCCTCCTTAACCCCTCCCACTACTTCTTCAATACTCCTTTGTTGTTTTTAGCCCATGCTGTTCTGCATTGGCAAAAAATGTTTGTTAGGCGATGAAGAACAGCATCAGAAATGCTGTATTCCCGTGGATGTATCATGTTGCATGCACACATACGTCTAACGATGCATGCGTACGTATGCATCATGATGCTACCGGAGCCCCAGCCTGTAGACTCATGCAGACGCATGCATCATGATAATGTGGTGCCCAATTTTAATTCAATTTACTGTTCCAAGATGGCAGAAGGGAACTAAAAAATAAGAAAAGTGCACCAACACAATTTTTTTTTAAAGAAAGGAGCATCCTAGCAGAAAATTGTAGCTGCTGGCAGTTCCAAAAAGAAAAAAATAATTAAACATTTTAAAAACGGAATGCAGAGGAGTTAGCAGTGGAGAGGAGGGAATGGGGGAGTATCTGGAGCAGCAGTGTGGGGGTAGGAATGGGGGAGTTAGGTCAAGGGGTTGCTTACATTTTTTTTAAAATAAAGCAACACAAGCGTGGGGGTTGGGTTTAAGGGGGAAAGCTGAAAATGGAGGAAAGCAAGAAAACACATGCACTTCCTTGGAGTACTGTAAACAAAGGAAAAAAGCTGCACTTGGAGGCGATGAGCAAAACACAGGCACTGCCGTAGAGTTCCGAAAATAGAAGAAAAAATAAGTTCCCTGGTGTGAAGCTATGGAGGTTAAAAGTTGTCTGTATGCGAGACCTAAAAAGAGGCTTCACAACCGTAATAGCATTGCAAAAATATTGGTGAGCACAAATATTGTGTAAAAATATTGTGATGTCAAAGAGTATCATATGTAAGAATATATATATTCTTAATATAGTAGCACATATCATCTTTCGATTTTTTTAATGTTTTATTACGTTTTGTGTTATAAGTTATTATTTTAATGTTAATTATGTGTACGTTTTTAGTATAGTTTATTTTAGTTTTGCTTTGGTAATATATCTAAAAAAAATGTATTGTGATTTACTTGGCAGGTTGTTTGGTTTGTATGGGATTAGGTTGGGAAATTTTTTTAATATGTATTTTATAATTGTTTAATCAATGAGCATTTGTATAGCGCAGCACTGTCACCCCCAGGGGTATGTGGGCGCTGTAGATGCGACGTCTCCATCGAAGAGCCACATCGGAAATGAACAGAAAGTGGAAAAATAATGGCCAGAAACTAGCAGAAAGAGGGAACAATAAAGCTCAGAAATGAGCAAAAAGAGGAAAAAATAACAGGCAGAAACGAACAGACAGAGGAAAAATAAAGGTCAGAAACAAGCAGAAAGAGGGCAAAAAAACAGGCAGAAATGAGCAGAAAGAGGGAAAATAAAGTTCAGAAACAGCAGAAAGAGGCCACATAAAGGTCAGAAATGTGCACAAAGAGGCAATATTACAAGCAGAACGAGCAAAGAGAGGCAAAAATAGAGGGCGGAAGTGGGCAGAAAGTGAGCAGAAAACAAAGCAGAAACGAGCAGGGAAGGCACAAATCCAAGGCTGAAGAGGGTAGCGGACTATGGGCAGGCTGGACAGGCGAACTGTTGCAGGGGGAGTTGGCACGAGGACCTGCTCAATGGGGTCACGCTGCGGCCTCCATTAAGTAGGACCTGGAGGGAGGGCTGGGTTTCTATTTGGCCATCCTGTTTAAGAAACCGTGTGTCCTGGAGCTAACTTACTTTTACCCATGGCCTATTTCCAGTAATTTCAGAAAAAGTAGAAGTGTTTAGAAGCAGGGTCAATGCATATCCCATGTAAAGAACTAGAAATGTACGATTACACACGTTACACCCACACAGACTTCCTTTCTCCCGTTCATTCAATGACTTACAATCCATTTGATTGACAGTGCTTACTTATTCACAGGCAGATTGTGGTGGTATGTAACCAGGTATGAAAGTGCCCAGAAGTGGCCTTAATGTGACAGTGCGGCGCTATAGAACAACATTTTTTTAATAGATATATATATACATATTATTAATCAAAATACATGGTGGCCGAATCACCGTTTCCTACAAGCCTCTAAAAACCTCGAAGCTATGAGGTTCGCTTAGACACAGTGCGTGATGGTTTGTTCCCACCCCCAGCATTCCTTAACCCATAATTATATATTTTTTAAAAAGCACATTTTATCTGAATTGAAATTAAAATCCAGGGGCTTTTGCCGGGCGACCCGCATAGATTGCTTGTCATCTGTGACACTGCCCCTCGAGTTTTCAGGCGGAAGGAAACAGACCTCTTATTGACAAGACCCCATTGAAGCGACCAACGTGACATAATTGCTGATCGCTGACAAGGGCTTTCATAGAACGGAGGGACAGAATTCGACATTTCCTAGATACACTTGTCAGATATATGGCCGCGCAGAACGCGGCGCCATATTGTAGCATGTTGCCTCATTCATAGAGTGAATGGGTCTACTCACTTAGGTCTCGAAGCTTCCATGAACTTTGGTCTGCTGGGGTGAAAGGCTAGCGACTAATTTCACTGGATTACCAGGGACTGCCACCCACAGCTGTTCCCTCTCTGAGTATGAATTGCGTGGTCTCAAAGATTGAGGGGGCAGCAGAAAATGGCTCCCTTTGTGCCAGACATTTTATGAGCAGAAATATTTTGACGACAGGTCTTGCTTTTCAAGAGGGAGAAAGGCCTTACAGTACGGACTGAGAGAACGGGGTAATTTAAGGCTAAGAGCAGAGAGAGGCTGGGATAGTCTCCGACTGATAGGGTAAAGGTAATAAGTCATGGAATTTGTTTTTTAATTCTGAGAGAATTATTTTTCACACAACACAGATCTATGTGTCTAACATCATATATTTTTTTTATATAATGTTTCTTTAAGTGACTGGTGCTTCGAGCTCTGCCCCATGATGAACTCATTAAAATGGGCGCTGTCAAATTAAAACCTGGATGCACAAAGACACAAGCATCATTCTCTTATAAATAGAGGTATATCACAGCCCATGAGGTAGCTACACAGGACGAGGTCTTCAAAGATAGGAGAGGAGAGAGTGAATCACGTCTTGTTCATAAAGAGAACATCGAACGTGTGGTGGGGGGAGGTTGTGGCATTAACGTCATTTAGGGGGCACCAGGGGTCGCGACCCCTGGCTTGCTCCTTGCCACCCCAGGCACTGCCTTTGCGACCCCTGTCCTCAGAGGTGGCAAAATTAATGCCAGGAACACAAGGGCAGCTCCACTTTCCTTGTTTTTTGTCAATTCTTTATTACACTAAAAGTGAATAATATTTTATTAATCACAATTAGTGTAATAAAGAATGAATTTCAATTTGCTGGAATATGACCCTCCCTGGTAGCTAAGGTAAGTAGAAAATTACTTTAAATGTATGTTGTGTGCACACTTGCTGGTGAGAGTGTGTTTTATGTGAGAACGAGAGTGTGTATGAGTCAATGCGTGTGTAAGTGAAAGTACGCATGTATGAGTGAAAGTAAGGGTTAAATGGCGTGTGATGTCACCTCCGCTATCTCTGGCATTTTGGTGAATTGACCTTCATGGGTTGCGGTTGTCCAAGGTACGCTTGTGACCTGCTGATATGCCCTTTAGAAACTCTGGGGCTTATTCACAAACCCCTTGCGCCACCGCTACATCACTGTGACCCGTATTAAAAGTGATGCAGCGGCGGAGCAAGGGGCTTGTAAATAAGCCCCTCAATGTTGCATCCATCCCTGGAGAAGAGGTGATGTCCAGTCAGAGCTGACGACTTTGGAACTGGGGAACCAGGTTCAAGTCTTGGTGTCAGCTCAACATCCTGTGATCCTGGGCAAATCGCTTAATCTTCCCATGCATAAAAAATGAGTGTGACCTTGTATAATGGAACTGATGCTCATTTATTTATTTATTTGAGAGTTTTATTTAGCACTAGCTAGGCCCGAAGGTATCAGAGCGCTTTACAACAGTAAATATTCACAACTTAGGTAACAAGTATAGTAGACATTTATTATAGCGCTAGCTAGACCCGAAGGCATCAGAGCACATATATAAAGCACTTCATTATCTCCAGGTCGAGTTCACGCTTGATAAAACTGCAAACAAAAAACGTTGGCACTGCTTTTCCTGATACATGCCTGCTTTTCTCACTTTTTCTTAACTCATTACAAGTTCTGTTTCACACATTTCGTGGTGGGCCGGGATTTACATCCACCAGCAGTTCCATGCAAACTACTTTGAGTGTTTGCTCCATCCTCTCATCGCCCCCAGATCCAGTGTCAGCACCTTGAGGCAGATTGGTTTATATAAATCCTCTAACTACCCAGGTTTGCCCGTAGTTCTACTGTATTCTTTTCACTTTAAGTATCTGAATGTCTGTCTTCTCCTCACTAATTCCTGCAGTCCTTTTCTTCACCCCTACCGTGACTTGCACTTCAAATCGTGCACCATTTTGATAGGCTATCGTTGGATGTCCTACGGTTTGCCTCCACTGTCTCTAATTGCAACCTTGAGAACTGGACAAAATCAGTGGCGGACGGTGACCCTCAACACTGGAGGGACATCAGGGGGACTTAGAGACAAACCCAGTGGAGGCCAAAAAGATAATTTAAAAAAAATGTAAATGTACTTACCTGTGTTTCGCTCTTCTTTCTTCTGGCGTCAATGCGACGGCAGGCACCTCAAGGAGCCTCAGGCAACCCCCCTTCTGCAAATCCAGGTGCTGCTCTCATGCTGCAGATGAGCAGCATGAGAGCAGCGCCGGGATTGGCTGGAGTGGGCTGCCTCGACGCTCCAGCAGGCACAGGAGGCCTGTGCCTGCTGTCCACCCAGCTGTCTGAGACAGGTAGGTGGGGAGGTTTACACTGCACATGTCAGGCTGGCCATCGCAAGACAGCGGACCAAAGTGACATGCGCAGCGTAAACTGGTGGAGTGAGCACCACTCCCCTGCTGCCAGTCAGCAGCAATGCCCCGCCCCCAAACACTGCTCGGGCTGGGAGCTGTGAAAAATAAAACAGTAATTACTGTTTTATTTTTCACTTTAGCTGCACTGGCAGCAGGGCGGTGACCAATGGTGTAACGAAACTTGAGGGAGGCCCCCTGCAAAGTACATGGAGGGGGCCCCCCGTGCTCCGGACCCAGTCAGTAGCTCTTTGGCCAGATGCCCATCACCTGTACAGAGGGCTATCGGGACCCCCTGGAGCTCAGCCCCCCCCACCATGGGGGTTTGTGGGGGCTATTGTTACACCCCTGGGGGAGACGCTCCTCCGCCCTTATGGGGGGGCCGCCGCTGGACAAAATACTCCATCTGAGACCAAACTAACAATGCACAATGTGAATAGCTTTTTGTGCCACTTACGCTTCACTTTACACCATACAATCCCCCTTACTCTCCCCAATGCCATATTGTATCGCTTAACCACTTTGAGGCCTTCCAACTTCACACTCACAGGACCCATCTCTGGTCCCAGCAGGAGTTGGCATTTGGTTCCCTTGAACCTAAGCTACCACCTCGTGGGTAGTTGCTAAAGTTCAAGTTAACTAGTCTTAGGTTACCACCCTCCATTGTCTGTAGAGTAAATTTCTTTTCTGACCCCTTGCATCAACAGTATGATAAGTTTGCGTCATCTATAAACCTGTGCACATTGCCTACTACCTTTGTGATTGATGCCCTTCCAGGTCCTCGCTTGCGCCTCGGAGAGCAGCATCCCATGCCCTGGTTTGTGTAATATCACCAGCAAAGTATGTCATCATATAACACATCCTTAAAGAGCCCCATTGGCTTCTGGTGGATGTTCTGCTGTTCTCCAAGGATGCTTATCCCGGCTTTAAGACAATCCATCTTGGCGCTCCTTCCTACATGTAATGGATGGTGACAATGTGTCGAAGAGTTTGTTTTCAATCGCATCCTTGTAGAGCCCCATTGCTTCCAATGTATGTTCAGCTGCTCTTCAAAGAGCTTGTCTCCTGTTTAAGACAATTCATTTGTAGCTTATTCCTATATAAAGTCAGGGTGATAATGTTGGGAGGAGTTGATTCACGAGAGGCTGGCGTATCTATGTTGTGGTACCAGTGCTTAATTTGAGCCAGTAGTTTCCGGTGCTCAGCAACAGCACTTATTTGTCGACACCGGTGCTTGTGACAGTCTGCCACAAGGTTGCACTGTCTGGCTAATTAAGATATGACCACAACAATAGTTAATTATTAATTTAATACACATTAAAAATGGCTTTTACCTGCCGCCCAAGCCTTTCTTATGGCTTTGGGGCCTGAAATAGTCCAAATTGTCACACTTGTAGGAGTGTAATGGTTAGTAGTTGTGTCGTTACTATCATTGGCACCATGGAAGGGGCAATGTGTGGTGCAAGCTGCAGTGGCCTCCTGACGAGAGCCCTGGCACTTATTTTGTTACAAATTAAGTACTGTGTGGTACCAAATTTCAAGACAACCAAAGCCATGGAAGAGCCCTGTTGAGGCTGGGCATGGTACTGAGCTGCAGGAACAGGCTTTCCATAGCAGGTCTGAAGATTCCAATGTCAATGCAGGATCCTTCGAAGGCCTGCACTCAGGAGAGGCCTACGCTGGTTGTTGATCTTCAAACATTAGCCATGTAACATACTGTGCATAACTGCTAGCTCACACCCAACTATCTATGCTACAAATCTATAAAATCAACTAATACAAGTTCTGTTGTGCCTTCACAATGCATTAAACAGCACTCGATCGAGAACCCACAATGGCTTCAGAATATGGTGCAGGTTCCAACAGTTTCCAGTATCTATCACCAGCCAGTTCATAAGCCAGTGTGGCAACCAATGGCAAGATTGCTGATTTTACACTCACCTATGCAAACAGCACACAGGGCCATTTACACTGCACCACTGGGCCCACAGGATCGGCCTTCAGCATGTGCAAGCTGGGCCCACGCCCAGGCAGCCAACCTCCAGAAGGGTGTTGGAGGACCCTACAGCAGTATTCCTATGACTTAGGTCCAGTGCTTAATTTGTAACAAAATAAGTGCCAGGACTCTCGTCAGGAGGCCACTGCAGCTTGCACCACACTTTGCCCCTGCCAGTGCTGCCTATAATAGTAACAAAACAACTACTAACCATCACACTCCTATAAGTGTGACAATTCGGAGTATTTCAGGCCCCCAAAGCTATAAGAATGGCTTGGGCGGCAGGTAATAGTCATTTTAATGTATATTGAATTAATAATTAACTGTTGTTGTGCTCATCTCTAAATTAGCCAGACAATGCCACCTGGTGGCAGACAGTCACAAGCCCCGGTGTTGACAATTAAGTGCTGGTGCCGAGCACGGGAAACCACTGGCTCAAATTAAGCACTGCTTAGGTCCAAAGGAGTGTGTTTAAACACATTCTGAAGGTTGCTGGTGCCCTTGTCTGCTTTTTGTGTGTTTTTCTTTTCATGGCTCTCCTTAACCTTGCCCAACTCACCATCCTCCTACTCCTCCTAAATGTTCAATGCATAAATTATTAATGAGGGTGAGTGCAGGTGGCACCGCATTTGTTTTTTCCCAGGGCACTCTTTGGGCGAAGCCCAGCTCCGAGACCCCTTCGGAAATACCTAGTACTACCTACTACATGTCCGCTGTTTCATCTCTGAATGTGGGCAGTCTATTTTGGGTTGTGAGGAAATTTGGGTGTGCATGCACTTATCAGAGTAGTAGGCTTACAGGCCAAGAGACCCTATGAGTGATGTGCTGAATGTAGGTTATGCACATTTAATGCACCCCTCACACACACCTTGGGAGCAGGTATTGAGGCTACCAGCAGTGCTTAATTTAAGCCAGTGGTTTCCTGTACTCTGCACTGGCATTTAATTGTCAGCACTGGCTGCAGTGACAGTCCACCACATGGTGGCGCTATCTGAGATGTGAACAACAACCGTGTTTATTCAATCAAATGGCACTGAAAATGAATAATACCAGCCACTCTCGCCATTATTATAGCTTTGTGTGGTATGAAATAGTCTGAATTGTCGCACTTGTAGGAGTGCAATGGTTAGGTGTTATGTTGGTACTGGCATGGGCAATGCGTGGTGCAGGGTGCAGTGGCCGTCCGAGAAGGGCCGTGGCACCTAATGCTTTACAAATTAAGCACTGGCTATGAGTGACCATCTAGCAGCCTCACGGAGGATGTCCACATCCCCTTTCAAATGGAGGCCAGCGTACACCTGTGCCAACACAGCTAAGTCAGTACTTTCAGTAACCCCTAATGCACAACATGCATGTAGGTAGATGCCAGAAATACAATGCCCGCCCCAAAAACAAATTCAATCCCAGGCAATGCTACTAACTCTTCAGCCTTGTTTATTTATATAATGCAAAAAACAATGCCCAAGGTTTTTCTTAGGAGCCCAGGGGCTGGCACTGCTAAATGCATGCCACAGATGGCGAATGCCCATGCTGCCCACCTCATGCCTACTTCTTTATCTCAATCTTGTGAATTCTTTTTCATCACACTGATCACCCTTTGTCGCCGTTTTCTTACTGTTCTGGTCTCCTTGTTTCACCACTTCGCCGCCGTACCCTTTCTTAGGGCCGGCTTTAGCACTGGTGGCGCCCTGTGCGACAGTGTTTGTTGGCACCCCCCAATGACCACCTCCGCCACGGATTCCCTCACTACCACCATTTGACAGTGCCCCTCAAGTCTCCATAACCACTGTCTCTTAGATTAATTTAGTTTTATAGCGCCACTCATACCAGTTTAAGATGTCAGAACACTTTACATCACACACACATTGTACAGAGACAATCATACATGTGTAAATGAGTGTATAGGAAATGGTACATAAGACAGAGGCCTACAAGGTGTAGGAGTCACATGTCATCCATTCTGGTAGGCAGTATACTTTAAGAGTCCTTGGTCTGGAAAAACTCAAATTCAGTATTTAAAATGTAACACCATTGTTAGGGGTTTTCTTTAATAATAAGAATTGATTTCTACCTAAATTAACCCTTTTTGCAAACAAAGCTCCGGTTCCTCTCCAGGAATAACATTAATCAAATTAGTTATCTTGACATTTTTATTGCTGGGACTAGGAACCCGGCATCAGATGTTTTTAGAAGAATAAACATGTTTTGATTTCTTTTTCTTTCTTTTTTTCTTTCTCTATCTTTCCTCTCTTTATCTATAAAATGTAAAATGCTAATTTACTATGGTACATAAGTCTTTATTACTGTTCCTAGTTTTTGGCTCTACTTTTTGACAATAGTAGTTGTATCAGGTTTCCATTTTACCATGGTTATATATATTGTATGCTATCTTTTGTAATTCTTTATAATCGTTGTTGTAATGTTGTACCTTTGTTCTTATTTGCTTCAATAAAGCTCTTTAAAGTCAAAAGAACAATAAACATGGCGCCCCCACCCCAAGTCAGCGCCCGGTGCGATGGCACCGATCGCACTGCCCTAGAACCGGCCCTGCCCTCTCTTGATCTGGGTCAAATGATGAGGGTCCCAAAAACGAGGGCCAGTGCCAACCACCTGAAACCACCGGCACAAATTAAGCAGCACTGCTCCTCAAGTGACTACAGAAAATACAGTTTTCTGACTGAGCTTTTTTTCCATATTTTCAGATTGCACTGGCAAAAAAAGATTTATCTTGCGCTGCACACATTTCTGCTAAAGTATGTTGTTTTGTTTGGGCTTACACGTCTGTAATTATAAACCACTGGTGTAGAAGAAGGAGAAAAGAAATAACTTCCTGGCCCGCCAGCCAAGCCAAAAAAAATCGAACGTCGTCCCTTCAAAATACATCTTTTTTTCCCAAGATCAGTCTGATACTTTCCCACTAGATAATAAAAAAAAATTGCAAGTTCAGCTGCAAAGTGTGATTCACTTATCCGCGCGGGTCGACGCTCAATGGGATTTGCAAGGAAGGCAGGAAATAAAAAAACACAAAAATGAACTGGTGGGCATTGCGCCTGGCAGCATGGCTGCTGGCTGTAATCAGCTGCCACCCCTCTGCTTCCGCGCGCTAAGCCGAGATTTGGCGGGATAGACGCAGGTGTGCTGAGCTGGAGTGCTGGACGCAGATAAGATTGACTTTTCTAAACCAGTAGTGAGCTTTGTTGATCACAGAAAGGGGACGGGGCTTAAACTTCTGAAGACATGAGGAGCCCGGACCTAGGCGCGCATTCTCATTAAAATGTTTATGGTCTTCGCACGACCACGTTGGAGGAAGGAGGGTGAACTTCAAGATGGAGTCCAACAGCGTTCTTCAGGCTGGCCTTTCTTGAATGAAGGCGGGAAAACTGCAGATAAATAGAAAAATGTAAAAAAAAAAAAAAAAGGCCATCATATTTGAAGCAATAAGACAAGAAAATATTGTCAGTCATCTCCTGGGAAGCTGGTCTCTCCTGGCATGAGTAAGGGAGGGAGACGCCTTCTTGCTGTTGACCCTTGTCCGTGCACGTGAAATCACCAAAATGCCTGGGGTAGCGGTAGTGACATCACACGCCCTTTGACCTTCACTTACACTCACACGCACATGCTTACATATATACACACATTCACACTTACAAACACACTCTCACATAAACACACTGTCACCCGCAAGCACGCACACAACATACATTTAAAGGCATTTTTACATACCTCAGCTGCCAGAGAGGGTCATATGTCAGCTAATTGCACTCAATTTTTACAACACTAATAGTGAACAATATTATATATATATATTCCACTATTAGCTTAATAATATAATTTACAGAATACAAAGAAACAGCAGTGCCAGGGGTAGCAAGGAGCAAGCCAGGGGTCGCAGCTGCGACAAGGAAGTAACACATATGGAATGGCTAGAGAACAGGGAGGCGGTGATTATCAAAGAGACATCCTCCGGAAATCAACCAATCCAGCAGACATATTAGAAAAGATAACTAAATTATGAAGTAGAGATCAGAAAGGACAAAGGGCAGGCGGCCATCTTGGTGGAGCGGCCCCTCTTGAACAAAGATGGTATGACCCGTCCCCATAGCTGCTCTCTTTATGTTGCTCGTAATTTGGGGCGACCTGAGGAGGACAGGCATAGAATGTATATGGATAAGTATCATATAGGTAGGTCGCTCCCCCACCACACAGCTCCGCCTGTGCTGCCCTGCTGCTGCTGGTTACTGCTCTTGCCTCTGTCCCCCTCTGCCTCCTCGTTGCTGTGCCCGTTTTTCCTGCTGCCTGATTCTGTGCCCATTTTGCCTTCTGTTTCCCCTTGTGTGCCCCCTGTCCCTGCGCCCGATTGTTTTGCCTTCTGTTTCCCCTTGTGTGCCCCTGATTCTGTGCCCATTTTGCCTTCTGTTTCCCCTTGTGTGCCCCTGATTCTGTGCCCGGTTCTGTGTCCCTCGCCGCTCCCGTTTCCCGCCGCTGCGTCCCCTGCGTCCCCGCCCCACTGACTGACCATTCGTTGCCCCTGCCTCCCGCCTCCCAGCTGCTCCTCCCTCCCACCTCCCCATATATGGCGGCCGCTGCGCGGTGAGGTGAGCGACCCATGACCTTGCCAGGTAGGTTGCTCCCCCACCACACAGCTCTGCCTGTGCTGCCTTGCTGCTGCTGGTTAGTGCTCTTGCCTCTGTCCCCCTCTGCCTCCTCGTTGCTGTGCCCGTTTTTCCTGCTGTTGCCCTTTTGCCCTTTGCCTTCTGTTCCCCTCGTGTGCCTGATTCTGTGCCCATTTTGCCTTCTGTTTCCCCTTGTGGGCCCCTGTCCCTGCGTCCGATTGTTTTGCCTTCTGTTTCCCCTTGTGTGCCCCTGATTCTGTGCCCATTTTGCCTTCTGTTTCCCCTTGTGTGCCCCTGATTCTGTGCCCATTTTGCCTTCTGTTTCCCCTTGTGTGCCCCTGATTCTGTGCCCGGTTCTGTGTCCCTCGCCGCTCCCGTTTCCCGCCGCTGCGTCCCCTGCGGCCCCGCCCCCCTGACTGACCATTCGCTGCCCCTGCCTCACGCCTCCCAGCTGCTCCTCCCTCCCACCTCCCCATATATGGCGGCTGCTGCGCGGCCGCGGCAGCGGGCGCGCCGAAGGCGCGCCTAAGGCAAGCCCGTCTGCGCCCGTCCGCGCCTGGACCACGCCCAGTGCCAGAACCCCTGGTCCTCGCGCCCCCTGCGCCCACCAGGACGATCGCCGCCGCTACGATGCCAGCACACTCCACGCTCTCAACCCCGGACAGACCCACACCTGCTTCAAGGCCACCCTGAAACGCACTCATGGTCCCTTCACCTGCCGGAACTGCAGCTACACCAGCCTCAGAGCCGCCGAAGCGCCCGCCAAGAAGGACCCCAACCACCTCCGATGCATCCTACTGAACACCCGCTCCGCACGCAAACACGCCATCGAGCTCTGGGACCTGCTCGACACATCATCCCCGGACGTCGCCTTCCTGACAGAGACCTGGATGAACGACTCCTCCGCACCCGACATCGCCATAGCCATCCCAAACGGCTATAAGATCACCCGCAGAGACCGCACCAACGGAGTAGAAGGAGGAATCGCCATCGTCCACAAGAACACCATCAGGGTCTCGACCAGCACCGACGACACTCTCAGCACCGCCGAACACATGCACTTCCAGATCCACACGGACCCCTACACCACCCTAAGAGGCACCCTCATCTACAGACCTCCCGGACCCTGACCCCAGTTCAGCGACTCCATCGCCGACTTCATCAGCTCGCACGCCCTAACCTCCACCGACTACATCCTCCTCGGAGACCTGAACTTTCACCTGGAGAACAACAACGACAGCAGCTCGACCACCCTGATCGATAATCTCGCCAACCTCGGACTGAGACAGCTCGTCACAACACCTACCCACTCCGCCGGCCACACGCTCAACCCCGTCTTCTCCTCAAGCTCCCACGTCTCCTTCAGCCACACCACCGAACTCCTCTGGACCGACCACCGCTGCATCCACTTCACCTTCCAGAAACCCACCGCACCCAACAGATCCCATGCCGCTGCTGGAGCAAAGTCACCGAAGACTAACTACAGGCAAACCTCGCTCTCAGCCCACCCACCGACCTCTCCAACACCGACGACGCTGCCCGCAACCTCAGACGATGGATTGACGACTGCGCCAACACCCTCGCCCCGCTGAAAAAACCCACCTACAGAGACACCAGCAAGAGAGCCAGCTGGTTCACCCCGGAACTCCTAGCATCCAAGCGTACCTGCCGGAAACTAGAGATGAAATGGCACAGTGAAAAGTCACCGGACAGCCACACAGCCCACAAAGACGCCATCCGCAACCACCATCACCTCATCAGGGCCGCCAAGAGGATCTCCTTCAAAGACCGCCTTGACAACAACGCACACAACAGCAAGGAGCTCTTCAACATCATCACGGAACTCTGTAACCCCAGCTCCAACACCAACAACATCCCGCCGTCGCAAGCCCTGTGCGATTCCCTCGCCACCTTGTTCCACCGCAAGATCACCGACATCCACGACAGCTTCAACACCCAGACAGCCCCAACAGACACCGACACACCAGACTCGCCACACACCATCGACCACGACCCCTTGCCAGCCTGGGCCAACGTGAACATCGATGACACCATCAAGACCATGAGCACAATCCACTCCGGCTCCCCGTCAGACCCTTTTCCGCACCACATCTTCAACAAAGCCAGCAGTTCCATCGCACCCCACCTGCGCAACGTCATCAACCTCTCCTTCGAGACCGCGACCTTCCCAGAGAGCTGGAAGCACGCCGAGATCAACGCCCTGCTCAAAAAACCCAAGGCGGACCCGAGAGACCTCAAGAACTTCCGGCCCATCTCCCTGCTTCCTTTCCCAACCAAGGTCATCGAGAAGATCATCAACAGACAGCTAAGCCGATACCTCGAAGAAAACAGCATTCTGGACCCATCCCAGTCAGGGTTCCGCAGCAACCACAGCACCGAGACTGCCCTCATCGCCGCCACCGACGACATCAGGACCCTGCTGGACAACGGTGAGACCGCAGCCCTCATCCTGCTGGACCTCTCCGCCGCCTTCGACACTGTCTGCCACCGCACTCTACGCGCACGCCTCCACGACGCAGGGATCCGAGACAAGGCCCTGGAATGGACCACCTCCTTCCTCTCCGGCAGAACCCAGAGCGTCCGCCTCCCCCCGTTCCGATCCGAAGCCTCCGAGATCATCTGCGGCGTACCCCAGGGATCATCCCTCAGCCCGACACTGTTCAACATCTACATGGCCCCGCTCGCACGCATTGCCCGACAGCACAACCTCAACATAATCTCCTACGCCGACGACACTCAACTGATCCTTTCCCTCACCAAGGACCCCCTCACCGCCAAATCCAACCTCCACGAAGGAATGAAGGCCGTCGCCGATTGGATGAAGAGCAGCCGACTAAAGCTGAACACGGACAAGACGGAGGTCCTCATCCTTGGCTCCAACCCTTCAGCCTGGGACGACTCCTGGTGGCCTACGACACTGGGGGCAGCCCCGACACCCACCGACCACGCACGCAACCTGGGAGTCATCCTCGACTCAACGCTCTCCATGGCCAAGCAAGTCAACGCAGTCTCCTCCTCCTGCTTCAACACCCTCCGCATGCTCCGCAAGATCTACAGGTGGATCCCGACAGATACAAGAAGAACAGTCACCCAGGCCCTCGTCAGTAACAGACTCGACTATGGAAACGCCCTATACGCGGGAGCCCCGGCCAAGCTCATCAAACGACTGCAACGCATTCAAAACGCCTCGGCACGCCTGATCCTCGACGTACCACGCCACAGCCACATCACCCCCCACCTGAGAAACCTGCACTGGCTCCCCGTCGACAGGAGAATCTCCTTTAAACTCCTCATCCACGCACACAAGGCACTCCACAAGACCGGCCCAGCCTACCTCAACAGACGGCTCTTCTTCTACGTCCCCAACCGCCAGCTCCGCTCTGCCGACCTCTCCCTCGCCACCGTCCCCCGCATCCGAAGAACCACCTCCGGCGGCAGATCCTTCTCCCACCTCGCCGCCAAGACCTGGAACACCCTTCCACTCAGCCTACGACAGACCCAAGACCTGCTGACCTTCAGGAGGCTACTCAAGACCTGGCTGTTCGACCAGTAGCGGCACCCCCCCTTTTTCCCTTTTTTCTTCCCCAGCGCCTTGAGACCCTCGCGGGTAAGTAGTGCGCGCTACAAATTCCGTGATTGATTGATTGATTGATGATGAGTGCCGCCAACTCCCAACAAAGGGGTTCCATTTGACACTTTGGCACAACATTGACAACTAGGCTGATGCTAAAGTTGCCTTTTGTGGCACTCAGACCCTCTAATTGACATATACAATTTAATGTTGATTAGAGCATCGCCTCCCTCACTCTAGCGTCCCTTGCATCCCCCCCGCAACCCCTGCGCTCTTCTCATGACAAGCAAAGTATAGGGTGTGAGGAGGGGAAGCACATGACGGAAGTTGGGAAATGCTGCTATACACATTGTGATGGCAGTAAAAGAGTTTGCCAACATCAGTGATGTCACAACAGTTAACAACAGCTGCCAAAATATCTCGCTGACAACAGGTCCTGCATCGGCTTATAAAGCATAGAATTACCTAAGGGAGGGGCTTTCTGACCAGTGCTGTGTGTCGCTGTGCTTTAAATTACTGACTGGCAATAAAAACATTGGGAGAATTCTATAGGTCTATATACATACAATGTAAAAGTTGTGGTTATGTGTATGCATAGTTATGTTTTTTTTTTAAATACATGTATATTTTCTACTGACTCATGCATAATGTACAAATGCCCTGCTTAATTTGCGCCGGTGATTGCAGGTGGGGCCCACCAACACTTATTTTTGGGGACTGGCACTTATTTCTTGCTCATCAGATGTTTACCAATCGAGGGGAAAAACACACAAATGGGAGAGAAGGAAGAAGAGAGAGACGGAAAAACTGTCCCAAAAGGAGAAAGCAGGCGCCTGCAGGAGTGAGATAAAGCGGCAGGGAGTGTCTGGTAGTGGATTAAAGAGGCCTGAGGTGGATTCAAAACTACGCAGCCTTGGTATTGGGTGCGCCGACATTTAATAACACCGGTCAGGAGCTTCTGAGCAGACCTTTGGGCACCGGCACTTATTCTTTTACAAATTAAGCACTGTCCAAATGTACATGTTTCTGTACATGTCTGGAGTGCATACGTAGCACAATGGCACTTTTCTGCAATGTGTTGTTATGTTGCTCTTTACACAAATGGCACACCTTCCCACTCACATTGGAAGTGCAAGTCGAGATGTTCACATGTCCAGAAAGTTACTAATTTGTGGTTAATAACTAAATTTATACTGTATTTTCTGCCAACCGTTTAGCATAACCCTGGGTACACCAATGTTTCCCTCATATAAATGGCATTTAAATCCTATTGAGCTCTCGCCACCAAACTCATGAGCCAGCCTGGAGAACCAAACCCAAGGTACACATAACTGTAATCTCTAGCAACACTACTGCCACCCAATAGTACAGTTTACTAGGACAAGCAAACAACAGACAAAATACTCATTCCCTCCAGTCCAGTTAATAGCATCCGATACATAACCACAACATCTGCATCATTGAAAATTAGCAACTAACTTTATTCTGGACTAGAATTTGCATGCAACTAAGCGGGACACAGACTCTGATAATGCTGAATTATATATAACTAACTACAATACTGTCAACAACAGCACTACAAATGAAAGTCCTGATTACGATCTTGGCGTACAGGGTTACTCCGTCACAAACGTGCCGGATATCCCGTCCACCAAATTACAATTCCATTATATCCTATAAAACCTGTAATACGGCGGATGGGATATGCGTCACGTCTGTTACGGAGAATCCCATCCGCCAAGATCGGAATCAGGCCCTGAGTCTGGGCTCCAGGAAGTAGTGTTCTCTCTGTTAGCTAAGTGCTTTAACGCCACGTATAGTAAGCACTATATAAATCTACAGTACAGTGCAATTTTTATAGTCAATACGTGCACGTAAACCACAAGTATATTCCACTTATATGCACAGCCGAGCAAATCGGATAGCGTCCTGGGCGGATAGGAAATTGGCAGCCTCCCTGCAACTAGTAAACAAAAGGAAAAAAAACAATTGATGGACAGAATGCTGAACAATGTCAAACATTCACCCCAGTACAGAGATCTGGGCCTAAATCCATCGGTTTTTGCTCCCCATTCCATTCCAGTTTAAACCAAGCCATATGCAAATCAGTCCTGACCCTGTTCCCCATGGGAACTGTCCAGCCTGAACTGCCAGGCCATGTCCTCCCTGGACCAGAAACAAGCATCCTGGGACCGGTTTCGGGGTTTCACCCCTCATCAGCCAGGCTAGCTTGACTCCACAGGCAGTAAATAAAAGGAGACAGCAGGGTGCCCATTTTGTGTTCGCCTGTCAGTCACTAGGCCTGGGCGGAATTTGCGTAGTCGCATTTTGAAAAGTTCTGCGAAGATGTAAAAAATCTCCGCGAGCTACGCAGAATTCTGCGAGCACGCAGAATTGCTTGATCCGCCCGTTCGCGATGCGTTTTTCCTGTTCGGGGACGCTGTTTGCGTGCTCGGGGGAAATATCTCGCGAACTTGCCCATGCGGTCGCCAATTGGCGCAGCCATCTTGTTTCACTTGTCCCGCCCGTTCGCGATGCGTGTTTCCTGTTCGCGAACGCGGATGTCCAATGGCGCGTCCGAATGATGTGTTCGCGATCGCATACTCTCGTGGGATTGCTCGGCCGGCTACCAAAATCTCGTGTCGCTACGCCATGGATCGCGGAATTTTCGGCAATTCCGCGTTCTCCGCAAAACGCGGAATTGCCAAAATTCCGCGAGCGGAGCAGATTTTACCACCCAGGCCTATCAGTCACACATCAAGACAGTGATTGGCCTCTTAGCTTGATCACGCTATTGCCAAGTTGTTGGTGGTGCAGAGGGCTTTGTTGGTGCGTGGCAGCAGGGGGTGAGTGCACATGGGAGGGGGTTAAAGGGATGTAAAACGGCACCATCTGCAAGTAAAATAAGAGCAATTAATCTGAATCATTCGAACCAAGTAAGTGTGACTCTGCCGTCTGCAGGAATTTAATGCAGACAACTCCATACGCCCCTCTGAAGATTGGCGCCCTGGGCTCAGCCTGCCCATGCCTAAAGCTGACCCTGCTTAAATGCATACATCAAACAACTATTTATTTTTGTGTATGACAGTCGTGATTTCATTGTCAAGTGATGTGTGCAGCGTCAGCTCCTCCGTTAAGGCGGAGGAGCATCACCCCACTGCTCTCTGAGCAGTGCACAAAATGACAAATAAAATGCTAATAACACAATGTTATTATCATTTTATTTTTCAGTACTGAGTCTGAGCCAGTCTAGGGCGGGACGGGTGTGGGCTGTTGTGACGAGTAGGGAGGAGGAGTGGTGGACACCATAAGTGCGTATGTCTGTTTGGCCGGCCATCTTAGGACGGCTAAACCAACATGCACACTTAGCATTCCTCCTCGGCTCCCAGGCACTGTCTGAGTGGCGAAACAGGCCACTCAGACCAATTACGACACTGCTGTCATGCTGGTAACATTATTACCAGCATGACAGCAGTGTCGTGATTGGCTTAGGGGAGTCTGGGAGCCTGTGTGCTGCCGGGAGTCCAGGAACAGAAAAGGACAGAGGAGAGGCAGCAGCCGGCAGGTAAGTCATCATTTCTTTTTTTTTTTTCAGTCCCCCCTACCCCGCTGCACCACCACTTCTGTCCCACAGCAGCCGCCGCTGGATGTGTGTCGCGATGAGTAACTTCATGAAGCCATGAGCCCAGAGGTGAGCACACCTAGCTTGCTGAAGGCCCTGGTGGTGGCATAAAGGTGCTTGTGTATCCATGCAAACAGGAGCCTGGGCTAAGGTAGAACAAAGAGAGACAAGACATTGACTGATTTGTTGAAATCAGTTTGTCAAAGTTTGTTCTGTAGCATGTAAAAGTGTACAGAAGGCTGAAGCCAAAGTTTAACTATGTGGAGCATTTCCCCGATGCAAAGGTGCTCCACCAGTAGAGTGAACACTCACTCCACGTCACCACGGACGCTGTTTCCAGAACGTTTCACTTTTCATTACTATCAGATGTGTCAAACATTTCACTTTTCATTACTACCAGATGTGTCAATCTCGTTGATTGAATGGAAGGGAATCAAAGCAACACTACGACACCCAGAATGCATTAGGTTGGTATTCAAAACCCAGGACTGGAAACTGCAACCAAAATGACATGTAGTGAGGTAGTCACTGAATCCGCCAGTGGTAAATGTCCAGTTATTTATAAAACTTTTCATACTTGAATAATTTTTGTCTGCTTTAGAACACTGACAGCGTTGGTAAAATATAAGAATTGATGCTCAGGCAGATATAATAACTTGTCCAAGATCACACAATGAAAAGTAGGGGAGATGGGGCTAAAACACCACGTAGGTCAGGGTTGGATTGAGATCAAAAATAGGCACAGTCAGCCTAAAAAAAAGTGCCCCACATTTGTGGAGTGTGCCTTTTCGCACACTGCTTCAGTGTTTTAAGTATTATGAAAAGAAGGTGGGGGGGGGGTTCTCTAAAAGAGGCATATCTTAACTTCACTGAGATGAAAAAATGCAAACATTAATACATTAATGGGCCGACCCAGCGAGAGAATGGGAATGACACCTCCGCCCGTTTGTAAAAGGAAGAAATAGAGGCCCATCTGCCTCTGGGAAGGCCGGTCAGGCCCCCACTGGGCCACTGGCGGCATCTGAACAGTCAATGAATGAATTAATCAAGGGTTGGTAAAGTGCAACTACTCACCTGTGAGGGTCTCAAGGTGCTGGGGGAGGTGGGGAGCCGATCCATCTAAGTGCTGGGGTCATTTGAAGAGCCAGGTCTTGAGGTCCTTCCTGAACCGGGGTAGCGTGGGATATAGTCTGAGGTGGAGGGGTAGGGTGTTCCAGGTCTTGGCAGTGAGGAAGGAAAAGGACTTTGCTCCGGTTCTGGTCTTGCGGATCCGTGGGACGGTGGCCAGGGCGAGCTGGACGGAGCGGAGCTTTCTTTTTGGTGTGTGGAGGGAGAGGCGGCTGTTCAGGTAGGCTAGTCCGGTGTTGTGCACAGCACAGCACAGATACAGCCCAAATCAGCCACCACGTTGGCCAAAAAAGCGACCCACAGCTGCAACTCGGATACCTGCCCATCGCCCATTGTCTGAGTGCCTACCTGCCTTACCATTCCGACCGGCAACTTAGCCACTGCACCGCATAGCCTTACAGGAAAGGATCTGTTACTCCCTCTGTGTACTGGGCTCTCGAGGGACACCAGCGCTACCTCTTCGCTAGCGCCTTGAGTCTATGCCGCTGACCGTATGACAATAAGCCATACAGTCTTTCTAAAAGCCGAATAGACCGCTCCGGATCAGCTCTGAAAATTATATTTTCAGCTGCAAAACATTTGGTAAATCTCGCAAACTTTAGTGAAACTTGTACAAAAGCGCAGATAACGGCAAAAGCCATATTCACAACTACTAAGTTATACTAGACATTAGAGACAATTAGCCCATGATGACACTTTTCCCACCTTTTGCTCCTCCTTTACTTTGCTCAGTGAGCCAATGGAAGGGCAGAAAGTAGAAACTACAGGAAATAAACATGGCTCTTAAAGGGGCCATCTAGTGTGGGGGAAAAGCCGCATCTTTAACCGGTCCTGCGTCTGAGGTAATCACCAACGAAAGACATTCTGGAATGTTGTAGTGTCTCGTGACGTCTGCTTCGGTTTTGAGATGCATTATGATGTCTTTCACCAGATGGCCCCTTAAAAGTCCTGTTTACTTCCGGTCCCACCTCTGCTTCCCTAGCGCCTATGGCCAGGGTAGCAATGGTTGTGCCAGGGGTACAAAGGGCAAGCCGAGGGTAGCAACAGGGGACATTCATTATACACAAGCAGTCAGAGATATACACACGTTGTTTTGAATAAATTGTGAATATTCACAAGAAGTAACACAGCACACCACAGTAAAAACGAAATGCTGTGCCCCGAGACTTTTATTATATAATGAGGCAACAGATAAACTTAATTTAGAGTTGAGGTAACCTGAGGGATAATGAATAACTTTGGTTCTTAAAACCCTACGGCTTTATTTGAAGAAAATTCCATACAATAATTGAATTACCGTGAGCGCTGAAATGAGCACAGACGAACTACAGAGTCCATATTTGCTTAAACACATTATCCTTCATTTAACATCTGTTTGAATGGCCGGTGCAATGATGTTCAGAGTTCGAGGTGAAACGATTTTTATTGCCTTTCGGGCACTCCGTGTCCAGCAACCTGGCGATTTTTAGGCTATTTGTAGCATTCTGTTGCCCTCTTGTGGCCATTTGTTGAGAAGCCTGTAGGCGGTTGCCTAGAGTAGCCATAACATAGCACCAGGAGTGGATGAAGTTGCCACGTGTGACATTTTTTAATGGGGCATTTTTCAGAAAGCATTGCTCCGGTGCAGTCCCTTACTTTTAATGGGGCAGTGCAGGCACTTCTTATCAGGACTGCATTACTTTTCATGAGGCAGTGCCTGCACTTCTTTGCTGCACTGCCTTACTTTTAATGGAACAAGTACAGCACTTCCCAGCAACAATGCCATACTATTAATGGGACAGTGCCAGCATTGCACTGCTGGACTGCCTTACTATTAATAGGACAGCAGCAAGAACTGTCTGCCAGACTGCTATGCTTTTTAATGGGACAGTTCCAATACTTCTCAGCATAAGTGCTGTACTGTTAATGGGCGCATCCCAGCATTTCTCTACTCCTGCACTTTTAATGGGACAGTTACAGCACATATCTGCATGGCTGCTGTAAAATGAATTAGTTTATATCTGTGTTTCTCCGCATTACAGCCATCATTTTCAAACTGTTCAGTCGGTATCCTCTCAGCCAGCGTCCCCTCTGAAGAGGACTGTGTACTCCTCCCTCTGACCCTGCTGACCATCTGCTGGCCTTACTCCTGCCCTGTGGGGGAGGCAGGTTTTGGTGCCAGAGGGGGAGGGGGGAAGTTTGCTCTGAGGGCACCAGCCAAGACCCTGTCTCAACTATGACCAATTATTTTTACACTGCTCCTCTCCCCCGGAAACCATAAAACATAGAAGATTTCTTGGTTTCCTGTGAAATATGGCTTTCATCATCATATTAAGAGTCACCAAACCAATCTGCAGAGCTCTCGTTGCAGAGCTACGACAATTATGCGGAAGGGAGGACAGACTTATGCAGCAAGGTAATGCAAATTGTCTGGCAAAAGTGCACGTTTTATGGCACATTCTTTGTCAGTATTATTTTCATCTATTTTAGCTAGAGACATTTTTAATGAAATCTGTTAACTATGTGGAAAATTAAGTCACAAGTTCAGTATATCCATTATTATGTGGTAAATGCTGCTGACAGAGAATCACATAAATCCACTAGCCATGGCCACTGTCAACTGTTTCATCTAAATGTATTCGTGAAAGCTACACAAATGCTAATTGTTCTACATGCAATCAGTGCCCATTGTTAGCAGCATTTTGTAAAAAAATCTTATATCAGGAGAAATGCCACTAGTATTAAACACTGTTGTCAGAAGGGATGTTGTTCCAGATCCAAGGCGCATACCTTCAGCAGCCTTGTTTTCTTCTTCCTTCTTTGTTTAGTCCCTAAGGTGTCTCGATGTTGCAGTTCTTGCTCTGGCATTGGCCTCCAGATATTGTCAGTTTGTTAGCTAGGTACAGAGAGATCTTGGTAGAGGGCCTTGTAAGTTATGCAGCCGATCTTTAGGGCGATCCAGGCTTACAGGAAGAGCCAGTGACGATCCAATAATGTAAGGGGGAGGTGGTCGGATCTCTTCAGACCCTTGCTGAGCCGTATTGCTGCATGAAGGATGCCTTTCAAGGGAACAAGGGTGGTTTCCGTAATGCCATTAGGCAGGAAGTTGTCTCCATCTGGGTGGGTGAGGATTAGGGCTTGAGTTGTCATTCTGAAGTCTTCTCCTGGGAGAAAAGGTTTCACTTTTTTCAGGAGAGAGAGTTGAAAACAGGCTTTTTGGTCTTCTTGGCAATGTGTTCTTTAAGTGACAGGTTCGAGTGAAGGGTAAAACCGAGGGATTTGGCCTGTTGTATCAGTTGGGATGTGAAGCCCCTTAGTTTAACTCGGAGAGCCATAACTGAATCAGAGAAGGTTTGGCAATGTTGCCATCAGGAGGAATGTGGTCTTCATGGGGTTTAGCATCAGATAGTTTGGTGACATCTAGGATTGGATGCATTCGAAGTAGAGTTTGATTTTCTTCATGTTGTTGGTTGAGGAGAATTTGAGGTGCCATGCCAGAAAATAAAATAAACATTACGATTTATGCCAGAGGGTGTTTCCATAATATGAGAAGGGTTCAAATAAATGAAAAATGGTAAATTCAAAAGTTGTTCCAAACAGGAGACCCTAAAATATGTTTTGCCCTACCCAAAAACCCTTAAGATGGCACCGCTTCAACTGCCTTGTATTCGTGCCGGGTCACTTCTTGGCTTGTTCTTGGTAAATCTTTCTGGTCCCTCACCACTTATGTTAAATAGCACAAGGACTTGGCAGGCCAGAAAACCTGGAGGCTGAGCCGGGCCAGAAGAGATCCTGAGCCCATACTTTATCTTTGGCTCCATTAGCCAGAGTGCACGCCGAGCCAGAGGCCACTGCACAGCTTACACGTGTAACCGCTGCTTTCTAAAAATGGTGCAAAGGTGTCTGTGTGGTGCTAGGCGGTCTAAAAGTGTGCCAGGGCATGGCCATAGAGCCGCAGCTCCAGGTCTTAGTAAGTATGGCACTCTCCTGCTCTCTTCCTCTCACACAATGCAGCACAGCAACTTGGGTTGTCGCACTGTGTAAAGGTTTAACAAATCTGCCCCTCCTCTCCCACTGTGTGCACTTTGCATCTCTCAGATGCGTGTGCCCACCAGTGCCCACCCTGTCTGCTGTTTAAATCAGGTAACAACACCTTGGGGCAGGTTTACTAAACTGTAGTTTAACACAGCGCAGCAACCAACGCTGCTGTGCTGTTTTACATTTGGGAGACAAAGCAGTGCAGAGCTATATTTACTAAATATGGTTTGCTGCTGCTCTCTTCCTGGTGTCCAAACTGGCTGCCTGGCACCAGGCACACACCTTCATACTACATTGGATGAGTGCTGTACAGTGCAGCACGCATGCAATGTGTGAGCTGTGAGGACAAATAAAAACATTTCTCCTGTTTTATGCCTCCCTCAAGGATGTTTTATTTTTTACGCAAAGCCAGTCCTGACCATCTTTCTAAATCAGGTTTTGCATTGAAAACCATAAATGGCAGCATTAGAATACCCAAGTACCACTCATGGAATGCCCCTTTGACACATGTAACACAATGCAAAGTATTGTGGAATTTTCAAGACAAAAAAGGCATCTTTCTAAGGCAAATAAAGTTTTGCACTGGAAGCAAACCCCCTATTAAGTCTTTGCATGCTTCGTATCACTTTGCACGGCTTTGTGGTGGTGTGAAGTCTTGATAAATTTACCCCTTTACGTTATGCCCCTGCCTGGGCATTATTCAGTCAAGTCATGCAACAGGAATTGGCATGGCCCCCTTCACCCTCTATTAGCTCTGCCACTGCTCATGCCCCTGTTTCACGTACTATTCCTTTACTCATTCGGAATATTACTCTGTACCAGGGTAATATTATACACAATACACTCAAAAGTGAATTTATACTTGTAAATCAAGCCATTTGTGCGTGGACTTCAATTTACGAGCACACATGTCTTTGTTAGAATGTTTTTTTTTAATTTATTGGGCCATACAATTGTAGGAGGCAGCTTGGGTGCTTGTTATCAATAGAGGGCCCTTGGTGACTCGCCTTCCCCATTAGCATTGACCCCCAATGGCCCTCAATTGGAAGCACACGTTTTGTAGGTGAAAGATTTTTAAATCGTTTATGTTTTTGTTTGCTATCAGTTCAAAAATTAGTTTCAAATCATTCTGACACAGAGGAAGGCGTCTGTGTATGCCAACAGTCCTCCTACAGGATTTGCTACTGACACAGATGCATTATGGGATTGTCTACATAATGTCCTTATCTGAAAGTTGACAATCTGAAGTCAAAGATCTTACGACCATGTAATATCTCAATTGGTGGAGTGTGTTAGTTTCTGGCAATTGACTGCTAATGATTTGCATCTATATCTCCCCATGTTTTCTAAATTTACCCTGTCATTTTTTCTTGTTTTTTTTGCAGTTTTATGTAGCGCAAACCCGACCCGAAGGTATTGAAGTGCTTTACATGAGCACCCGTTAGGTTGCACAAGGACACATTCATTTTTTGGTAGGCACGGGGAGATTAAGTGATTTGCCCAGAATCACAGGATGTTGAGCCGACACAAAGACTCGAACTTCAAAAACTCGGCAGCTCTGACCGTTACGCCACATCCTCTCCCCTCATAACTCATACATTTATTTTTGAAGGTTTATATAGCACAAACTTACCCCAGGGCATTCGAGGGCTTTTCATGAGCGCCAGATTACAGAAGGTCAAATTCTTGTTTCTCTTTTTATTTAGGCACAGGGAGATTAAACGATCCACTTAGAATCACCGGACGTTGAGCCAATGCCGACCAGGACTCCAACCTGCAGGGCACATTTATGAAACTTTCAGGCAATAAAGGGCGGCAAGCAAAGTTACTGCGCTGCGTTGCGTGAAAGGGTGATATTTACAAAGATATAGAGCATTTCTGCTCTCTCCTTGCGCTGGTGCACTGTGTGAGGTCTAGCACTGAAGCAGGCATCCTTGCACCATAGTGCAACGGTGCCTGCGTTACAGGCAGGGGTGCCTGCGTTACAGGCCGGATTGTTTTTGTCTGCACAAAACCAATTGTTAGAGGCGTTTTCCTCGTTCTATGTGTGCTGCAGAATGCAGCATACATGGAAAAAGGAAATAACAAGGAGAAATAAAGACATTTCCCCTCTTTATGCCAGCCTCAGGTATGCGCACCATGTTGACGCATTCCCAGGTTTACAAGTCTTAGCAAATCAGGGAACGCGCCAGAATCTGTGGGTGGATGCATGGGAACGCCCACGCTCCACCTACGGAACGCCTCCCAAGTTGAAGTGTAACGTAACTCAGCATAAACAGCTGCCTTACGTTATATATCTTTAAAGAGCCACGCCAGGCAAATCAGGCCTTGCGTGGCTTTGTAAATATGACTGAAGCCTTGGTGTTGTGCTTGAGTCACCTTGAGTGATGCAAGGTCAACGCAAAGCCTTCATAAATATGGGCCCTGGTTTCCCAGTTGCAAAGTCAGCAGCTCTGGCCTCTAGCCCACATCTCCTCCGCCCTCTTTGTCTCTTTCTTCCTTTCTTCCATCTCTCTGAATTGTGCAATAAAGAGGTTGAAAGCAAATGGTGCATTTCTCCAGGAACATTAGCGTGAGCGCGGAAGCCGCACAACATCACCAAACGCCCTAAGAAAGCCGCTTTCATGAAGCTGGGGTCAGTAACACCATTACCGCTGCAAACTACCCCAGACTGAAGCCACTCAGCATAAAATGTGATCACGCGGACCCCAAAATGCCAAGCAGCACATAAAGGGTACTAAAAACCTAATGGTGCGGATTCAGGGTTTTAATTGGTGGTAAAATACCAGGGAACATCTGAATTCCTTAACAGCTTTGCTTTGTAATTACAGCGGCGCATGAAGCAATAACCACTCTGTTTGTGCAACTACTCACCTCTTACCGAAGTTCAGCATTACACTGCTCATCAGCATTACACTGCTCTGTGCAAGAACCCTGTACGCATTGACCAGAGACATTCTGGGCTCCATGCGCCAAGATGTAGTGAAAATATATGTGTAGGTTTGCATTTTGGTTTGGTGTAGAGTTACACATTTTTTTGAATCATCAAAAAAATTCTAGTAGGAGTCCTCATAAAAGGGTGCGTCAATTGCCGTTTCCCGGAAGTAATCTCAAATGGGAGCAGTTACATATCTGTTCATATATGTATGTGTTATATGTTTAAATGCATAGCAAACCTGCATTTGCAAATGATAACTTTATATTTATTTTTTCCACAGGAAAAAAATTCCTGTTTTGAGAAAGCTCCTCCACTATACCATAGCAATTTTGTTGATGTTTACTCCCCATTCCAACAGTGGAAGAGGTATTTACTCCTGCCTTTCACAGGAGTAAATCTCCCACCAAATTCAGAATGAGATTGGGCCATGTTTTTGAACAGATGCATACTCATGAATTTGTGTGTGTTCACAAACTATGCATGGAATTACCACCTTGGAACACCCACGCCTTTCCCCTGGAGCGCATTTATTCTCACATAATTTTATACCACATTGGCGTACTATTACATGTGGGTAAATCAATGTTGGGGTGCAAATTCACATTTTCTGAATTGCAAGCATTAATTTGCCCTCAATAATGAAGTAATTTGCGGATTTTTGTTGAACTTGGGTGCACAAACCACTTTCGGATTCAACACGACAGCATCACCGTGATGAAAAGGCCTTACATCATACTTAAGGGACACTCCTTCGAGTATCCGTGCGCTCTATACATCCATGCCATCCTTTCTTTCTACTCAATGTTTGATGGAGCATTTCTAATGCCCTAATACTATACATAATATTCTTTAACTACTTTTTAGATGTTTTGGCTAATATTTTGCGTTTTTTGCATCCTTCAAAAAGTTTTCATTGTGCCCCCAAAAATTTTTTTTTTTTTAAACATTTCCTTATTTATTTATATTTATTTTTGCTCACTCTCCAAATCTATTACATTTTGTGAGAAAGCGAAGTATGAAGTTGCTTGTAGCATATTTGCAGGATTATTGATTTAATATGTGTGCACTAATACCTGTAACCTGTCGGGTTTGAGCCTTTGCTTGGATAGCGCCCTGGGTAGAACCAAAGCTGTGGCCCTCACTCCTGATGGCGTGTAAAATGAGGCAGCAGGGCAAGCCCTTTTGTGTTCACAGGTAAGTCCATGACTGATTACATCACAGCAGTGACTGGCCTTTGAACAGGGGAGGCTCCTCTGCGATGGTGGAGGAGCGTCGCCCCACTGGCTCAGAGCCAGCAGCTAAAAAATAAAACGATATTTCATTATCGTTTTACGATATTTCATTATCGTTTTATTTTTGAGCAGCTGGCTCAGCCAGTGTATGCAGGGAGGGGCGGGGCCGGGCATGGGAGGGGCAAGGAGGAGTGCTATGTGCACTCTCTAAGTGCCCATGTGTTTTTGGCCGGCCGCCTCAAGCAGGCCAAACACGCATGCGCACTTAAGTTTCCTAACCCGGCTGCATTGAACAGCTGGGCTGGAGAAACCCCACAGACTCCCTGACCTGAGCGGAGCGTCTTTTCAGCCCGCTCAGGCCAATACCTGCGCTGCTCGAGCAGCGCGGGGATTGGACAGGGAGTCTGTGACGTAGTCCCAGTTCTGCTGGGACAAAGAAGAACCAGCAAGGAGGTGCGACGCGGGAGGCGGCCGGCAGCAGGTAAGTTTAACTTTTTAAAAATGTAAATTATTATTAAACTCCCTACCCCACCCCCGCACTCCCCCGCACCACCTCCTTACCATTTTTTCTATGTGGCGGCTGCTGCTGCTTTTGAACCACAGCTCGGCTGCGTCACACTTGTGCAAAGATGTTGGTAAGAGGGAATGGGGATGTGTGTGGCATGGGATGAAAGGGACATGGGAGAAAGGAGGTTCATGTATATAACAAGCATTGGCAAAGCCAGTATGTGTCATCTTAAATATGTGTCCTTTTTTTCAATTGTGTTATAAATGTAAAAAAAAGGATCCTACAATTAACTTATTTTGTTATTGTTGTTTTTCGTTTTTTAATTGATTACCAAGCAAATGCATTACAAATGTAATTATTGTTTTTTAAAGTAGATATGGAATGATAGAGTGATTCAATGTGTGTTCGACTGACGATGCTGAGGGAAAATTAAATAAATAATTAATTTTCCCTCGTCTGTCGAATCCCTCCCCACCCTGCCCACCGTTCTTACCTGCACGGGCTGCTCCTGAGTATGTCTGCAGTAATGAATGGTTTAATAATTATTTAAATGTTTGTATGTTGGAAGTGTTTTGTAAAGGTTTTATGCCAAAAAGATAAAATATAGAAAGATGCAGAATTACCTATTTATTCAAAAACATATTTATTTTTATTTGCTGTGCAATGCACGAGTAAAAAGTACACATTTTAAATGGGAATAATAAAATATAACTGTTTAAGTTTTTTTTATAATATTTTAAATAAATAATAAGATAATATAAAAATAATTACAGATTGTAAAAAGACAATTATGTTGCATGTATTAAATCTTAAGCAATTTTTATATAAAGGAATGCCTCAATAAAACTAAACGGTTGCTCCTGTCCCAAGGTTTAACAGCAAATGGATCACGTAACAGTGAGATATAGGTCATTTCCAGGAGGTAGCACAACCCCACGCAATTAAAGAAATACATTCTTGCGTTCAGTTGCATACAGGTTCGTAAGAAATCCCTTAAATTGTGAACTGGTGTTACATTGCAGGTACTTGATAAACAGTGGTCGAAGTGCATTTAAAAAAAGTATCGGAACTGTGATGCTGCCAGTAAAGGGGTGGGGTAGTGTCAGAGTGAGTGAGCGTGTGGGCATGGCAAAAAAACACAATATTCTGTAACTTTTTCGAACTTTCACCTTCTGGTAACGACATATAAAATAACACACAGCTTAAATGAAAATGTATATGTTAATCAGTTGGAAATGCACTATTGTACATTATAAAACCTGTGTTAGTTAATGCACTGCATCAAATCCTGGTCGGTGAAGTGGAGAATAGTGACTTGTGTATGTTTAGTGCTACAAGGTCCCAGTCTGTGACAGAGAGCACTGTGAACATGCACTCAGTATTTTAAACTTGCTTTACACACAATATAAGATAGGCTGCGACAGACACTGCAAAAAGGCTTAAGATAAAACGTGTTTCCAAAATACAGATTTTGTGCAGGCTGTACTTAGTGCAGTTATTTTCTTATAACTGTCTTTTAAAAGCACACACTTCACAGCTTAGCTGGTAGCTCCCTTACAATAGTCCTAAAAAAAGAATGAATATGTGTCATCAGGAAGCAATTTTTTTTGATAACTGTGTTTTAAAAGCCCACACTTCACATTTTAGCTGGCAGCTCCCTTACAATACCTCTAAAAAAGAATAAATGTGTTTCGCCAGGAAGCTTCAAGTGATTCCATCAATTATAGTCAATACCAATCAATCAATCAATCAATCAATCAAGTTTCTTGTAGAGCACGACTACTCACCTGTTAGGGTCTCAAGGCACTAAGGGGTGGGGTATCTGGAGTTCAGTCGAAGAGCCAGGTGCCCTTTACATTTGCAGATTGTCCAGTTGCGCACATTTACATTTCTTTTCAGGCAAATAGGCACTCTGGCAGGAAGGCTTGTTCAGCTGTCTGCTTCTCCCTTGGTTTCACAGCACGGGAGATGCCCTGCGTTACACTGCAGGAATTAATCGTCCCGGGAATTGCATTTGAAGCTTTAGACTTAATCGGCTCTACTGGAAAAGGATCCGTACATCACCCTCCGAGGCTACAGTGCAAGAAAGACGACTCATTCATCCAGACAAACACAAGAAGTAAACAAGCATTGACAAAGCCAATAGGCCTCACCTTTGAGACCTTTTGGATTTGCCAATGGTTTTTAGCCATGCTGCACAGCATCCCTGATGGTATGCATCATGGCTAAAGAATTTAAAAAAAGCTTTTGATGCAGCTGAAAAAGAAAAAAAAAGCGGTTGCATCATTGTGTGCTGCATGCGTCTACAAAATGACTCAGCTACTTTTTTTTCTCGTTTTGTTTTAGTTACTGACGCAAGTTGGATCGGTAACTAAGAATAAAAAAATGTGAGAGAATGTTTTTTAATGTGGGCGGGGAAAAGAAAGGGGGCAGAAACAATGCAGGGGAAGGGGGGCAGAAGTAACTTGTAGGATGGTGGGAGTCGGAAGCAACACAACGGTGTGGGTGGGGAATGCAACATTGGGATGCAGGTGGGTGGAAGCAACATGAGGGGCGTGGGTGGGGAGAAGCAACCCAGAGGCTGCAGATGGGGGAAAGGACAGAGAGTAAGAGCAAAGTGGAGCATTGTGGGTGGGGGGAGAAAATGGGCGAGAGAAAGCAACGTGGAGATGGCAGGAGAAGCACACAGGCGAGAAAGCAATGCGAGGGAGTGGGCGAGAAGCACAGGGGTGGGAGAAAAAAACAATGGAGCGCAGCAGGGGTAAAGAAGTACACGAGGGAGACAGCCAGAAACCACATGCACTCTCCTAGAGTGCTTAAGCAAAAACAAAAAAATTGTGTAGAAAAGTGGGTAGTGGAAAGACAAAGTAATGAGTCCATCCTCCAGAGGAGGGACAAACACAAGAAGAGAAAGGAAAGTCCAAACAAGCTAACGAATAAGAAGCAAGCAAATGAGAGTGACAATATTAGCCAACAAATGGTAAGGAATGGACGGTGGTAAGCCCACTGTAAGCTAACAATACGTCTCACAACAAACTGTGAATGCACTGTTTAGTAGGCGAGACCTAAAAATTGGATATTTGGTCATTTTAATTTAAGTTTCCATTTTACTTAAGCGCTAAATAATAAGCTCATAGTAACTGGCAGCTGTTATGGGCCCAAGAGCACTACTTCAGCTGTGAATTGATAGGCGAAAGGGCATTTTAGGTAATCAGATAGCTCAATATGTTAATGCCCCTGTTCATCACAACTGACCCTACTCTGGAGGCAGAATTCGTAGCAGAGCTCACTGGGCTTTGGGAGAAACACGCAAGTCATAAAGCAAGAGAGAGGGTAGAAGGGGGTGGGCTCCCCTACTGGGGGCCTGAATATTAATACATGGAAATAAAAAAGAAAGAAACACTTGGAGGTAGTGGGTTTTTGTGCGGGAAAAAACAAGAAAAAGCATAATGGAAAACAAAAATGTACATGAAAGAGCAGAGTTTGTTATGTAGTTGTAGCTCAGGGCTCTGTTTAAAAGCAGACGCCGCCAGCACAGGTAAGGGTGGTGGAGCGGTGGGGCGGTGAGGAGTAGGAGGGATGTTGACAGACGACGGAATAGGTAAAATTAAATTTAAAAAAATAAAAGCACTTATCTTGCGCTCGCAATGCGGTGAGCGTAAGGTAAGTGTTTTTGGTTTTTTTTATGTGTGGAGTAGTGCTGTAGAGTGGCATAGAGTGGAGTATGGTGTTGTAGAGTAGAGTGGCAATTAAGTGGAGCAGAGTGTCGTAGAGTGGAATAGAGCGTCATAGAGTCGAGTATCGTGGAGCGTAGTGTCGTAGAGAAGAGTGTCCTAGAGTGTAGTGGTGTAACATACAGTGGTGCAGAGTAGATCAGCATAGAGTGCAGTGGTGTAGAATGCATTGTTTTTTTGGGGGGGGGGAGTTTTATATAGTGCGAACTCGACCCAAAGTTATCAGAGCACTTTACATGAGCACCAGTTGCATTACAGATGGACACATTCATTTTTGTTAGGCACAGGGAGCAGTCGCGGTCGGTGTAGGTGTGCCGGCCGGGCGGTGACGTGGGGCGGGGGTGGGTCAGGGTGGGGGGTAGCAAAGTATGGATTATGGACCTATACAGGTAAGTAAACATTTAAATCAATAAAACGAATTTCGTTGGGCGCACTGCATCGCCAAATGCGATGCAGTGCGCGCAACGAAATTCGTTTTATTGATTTAAATGTTTACTTACCTGTATAGGTCCATAATCCATACTTTGCTACCCCCCACCCTGCCCCACCCCCGCCCCACGTCACCGCCCGGCCGGCACACCTACACCGACCGCGACTGACAGGGAGATTAAGTGATTTGCCCAGAATCACAGGATGGTGAGCATCCCTGCCAAGAATCGAGCCCAGTTCCCCAGCTTCGACGTCGACCGCTCTAGCCGTTATGTTTTGAGTAAAGTGGTGGAGAGTGCATTGGCTTAAAGTGTAATGACGTAGGGTGGCATAGAGTGGAATGACGCAGCATAGATTGCAGTGGCGTACAGTGGATTGGCACAGAGTGTACCTGCGTAGAGTGGAGTGGTACAGAGTAGAGTGCAGTGGAATAGAGTGCAATGTTGCATAGTAGAGTGGCATAGAGTGGAGGGGCGTAGAGTGGAGTGGTGCAGAGTAGAGTGAAGTGGCCTAGACTGGAGTGGTGTAGAGTGCAGTGGCAAAGAGTGCAGTGGCAAAGAGTGCAGTGGTGCATAGTAGAGTAGGGTGGAGTGCATTGGTGTGAGAAGTTGGCCTGGTATATGCTGTTCACTAATTAAAGTGGACACCTTGCACCAGGGCAAATCGACTCTTATGGTAGATAGGTTTAAGACAACCTTTTAAAGAAAGCTATCCTAGTGGTAGCTGTGGAGAGCAGCCTTCAGGCTAAGTCTCGGAGGAATGTAAAGCAGCTTGTTTTACCATACAATCTCTTGAATCACCAAATGAAAAGACACCACACAGGTATATATATCAAATATATATGTATTTATTTCTAAATAACTCTCTACTAATCTCTTTATGAGATTAGAAGACAAACATATGCACAAATCAACGTTTCACAATAAGTTAAGCACAAGATATGGCTGGGGCCCTAGGGGCGTACCAGACCATATACTAAGTAAGAGACTTAGAAACAACGACTTGCAAGGAGACAAGGCCTAGGGCCTTCAGAAGTGCTGGGGCCTCACGAAACCACCCAAGGCAGGTAAGTAAAGGACCCACGGGGACGCGTGCAGTGTGGATACACAGGCGCGAATCGCCGTTAACTTCAATGGGGCAAGTCGCGGTTGGAAATAAAGAGTTTTAGGATACTTCGGGAGAACCTACAAGCGAGTCACTTACAGGGTAAGTAGTTCTAGGGCCCACACCCACAGGAGCACCGTAGTGCTGGAGTTACCTCACCCAGGGAAGCCGGGTGCACAGGTGTCCTTTGGTGTCGGGTCGCGGCGTCGTTTTCAATGGCGAACAAAGAAGACTTGCTGCTTGCGGGAGCTGAAGAAGTGTCCGGTGGAATCCAAGCCTGGATTCTGAAGAAGGATGACCTGAAAGCAGAGGGGACAGTGTTCAAAGTCACTAGGCAGTGACCCGGGGCAAGGAAGATGGATGCCCACCGTCGTCGGTTGATTCAGGTCGGTTGCGGGTGCCTTGACTCTTCAGCCACGTGGTCCAGGAGGTGTCGACGACGACCAGGAGCTGGATTCGGTGTGTCCCTCGACGTCTGCGGCTGACTGCGGTGTCGGCAACTCGATAGGAGCCAACAAGCCTTGGCAGCAGCAAGTCTCGGGGAGATGAAGAAAAGTCGATGGCGCAGACCAGCAAGGTCTGAGGGACTCACCCAGCGAGGGTAAGTCAGGGCAGGCCTGGAGCAACCAGGGGAGCCCTTTGGTTTCTTTAAGAAGTCTTCTGGGGACCCACAAGCCGGTGGGCAAGGGATCGCGAAGACACCTCGGGCGGAATCACTCAACAGGGGCCCACGGTCACTCGGGACAGTGTAGGCCTCTGATCTTCGGAGGGATTCCTGCTGGAGGTCGGGACCACACGTGGTCCAAAGCACAAGTTCGTAGAACGTTGTGAAGGGGTTGCACTCGACAATAGTGCACGGTACCCAGGGGTCGCGGTTCCTCGTTACTCGTGGGGTCCACTTGCCTCAGCTTCGCTGGGGACTCACGATGGCCTGGGAGAAGTCAGGAAATCCACTTCTTGGGCTGCAGGGACTTCGGACTCCGGCGGGAGCGGCGTAGTTTGCGACCGTCGTTGTCGTTTTTGGTGCCTGCCAAGCAGGGGAGTCACTCCTTGACTCCAAGGGAGATTCTTCTGTCTTCCAAAGGTAGTGGAACGTCGAAGGGCCAGGATTCTTCTGTAGAGCGTCGTCCAGGGGTTATCTGCTTTGCAATGGCAAGGTTCCCCCTCTTATACTAAAAAGAGGGGATGGACTAGCTCTATGACCCCACCTATGGGAGGGTCAAGGGAGGGGTGGCTACACCCACTTCCCTTTGTCCAGTTTCGCGCCAGAGCAGGGGCAGGTAGCCCCTGAGCTGGTTTGAACTGGCATATGCACAGAGGAGCCTTCTGCTCCCCCAGTGCAGGACTTCAAAGCACTCTAAGAGTGCACCCACCCAGCCCCAATACACTAAACCCTGTCTGGGAGGTGGTTACACCTCCCTGTGACAGGATGCCTATTGTTGGGCTTCCTCCACTGCGAGTTTCGGTCATCAGCAGGAGGGCAGCCCAGTGTCTGTGACTGGTGGCATCCATTTTGTGATGCCAGGGCTCTTTAGGATTCTACCGCGTTTCCACAGCAGGTACATGTCTTATCCCTCTAGAAGGGTGGAATGCTACCCCCGCCGCCAAGATTGGCGGGGGGGTAGTATTCCAAGATGTTTGACACCAAACACGACATGTTTTGATGCAGCCATTCCAAAGTTAGCATTTACCGCGAGGATATAATGCACTTAAGAGTATACGGTTTAACCGCATCCACAAACAGCACCAGAGAATAGACTCTGAGAGCTGCAGAGGGGCCCTGCTCAGGCAGAGGCACCCCCTCACATAGAAGCCAAGCACCCTGCCCTCAGGATTGATAGGGCCTGCCTTAGGGGTGACTGATAGGTTTATATGTGTGTGCAGGAGAGATATAGGAAACCTATATCTCAGTGAGGGGTGCTAGCACCACCTCACCCAGGCTGCAGTAGCAGGCCTGTGGTGTCAGATTTAGACTGCTTCCCAGGGGTGGCATAACACATGCTGCAGCCCCTGGTAGGCCTGTGAAGTACCTATGCCCTTGGCACCTAAGGTACCATATACTAGGGACTCATAAGGCACCACAGTATCCAATCACTAGTGCACCTAGAGTGCACTCCATGTCGTTTAGAGAGAACAGAGAGGCTGGGGCCCTGATTGGCAGAGACCCAGCCAGACTATAGCCAGAAACCAGTGCTAACATCAGAAAAAAAGTGGGGGCAACATAAGAGGCAGATCCTACTCTCCTACAATTGGCATAAAGTAGAGTGTTGTGGAGTAGAGTAGAGCGGCATAGAGTGAAGTGGCATTGAGTGGAATGGTGCAGAGTACAGTGCAGTGACGGAGTGTGGAGTGGCAAAGAGTGGAGTGGTGTAGTGTAGAGTGGTGCAGAGTAGAGTGGAGTGGGGTAAAGTGGAGTATGCATGGTGTGGTAGCACACTGACATTACAGGCAACACCTCTTCAATTGAAATGACAATTACATTTGCACAGAGATACAGTTTTACTGATAAAAGTTTACAGTGCACAAACAATAATGTGTGGAAGTGTCATCACCTAGTGTACTGATTTTTTTCATTGTATTAAAATATTTGTTCCCACCGCACTTCAGAATTACCAAAAAATGTGCTTCATTTGTGCTTTTCTAATTCTGATATATTCTGAAATGTCTGCCATGGTAATTTACAGGCATTTAAATTTTGTTATGTGATAGAAAAAAATAACCTACGGCCTTCCTACAGTGCATCGCCAGTAGCCAGCATGATTGTCAGATAAATTCTCTCACTTTGAAGTCAGAGAAAGAAAAGAAACCAGCAAGCTAACTCGGAAGACAGAGCCTGACATTTGACCTCTGTCTTTGAATGCCCAGCAAATGTTACAAGATAAGAACAAGGTTTAAAGACCTGTTAGCAGAAAGTGAGTACTAGTGAAAGAATACAGTAAATAGGGCATGAGCCACAGAAGGGACGACCTCAAGCTGAACAGCCTAAAACAAAGTCAGCAAATAGAAGGCAAGCACATTGCGGATGGATGTGCTTTTGCGTGGGGGGAAGGACATATAACTGGGAGAAAGAGAAAAGCACATGGGCAAAAGAGAGTAACATGAAAGTGGGTGGGGTAATGAAGCACATGGGGGAGAAAGAGCAACACAATTTCGGGTTGGGGGAAGCACACTGGCAAGACAGAACAACGCAGACAGCAGGAGAAGGGAAGAAGCACATAGCCTACAGAGAGCAATGTGGAGTTGGGGTGGGGAAAAAGCACACAGATAAGAGAAGTTAACACAGACTCTGCGGGGGGGAATGAAAGCATACTAGGCAGACAGCTGAAATAACATGCATTCTCATGGAGAGCTTAAATAAAAAGAAAAAAGCAGTTCTCTTAAAACGAGCAGTGGAAGAACACAAGTAAAGTGGGTATGCTCCACGGGCTAGACAGACACAAGATGGACAAGGCACGCTATTGAATGAGAAGCAAGGAAATTAGACTGACAGTCATGCCAACCAGTGGTAAGCAATGGCCAGGCTTTAAACCCACTGTAAGATCAACAGCTAGGCTGCCTGGCAGGGGAGACTTGAAAATGATCAAAAGCAGTCAAGCAGTTCCAGCTGCATCACTGGAGCCAGGTTCTTCATGCAGGCAGGTCGCGGCGCCTCTCTGAAGGTTGCTGTCCTTGGTGTGGGCTCGGCCATGCCATACGCCAGTCCCAGTGTTAGCACTGCGAGCATCCAAGCATAATGCAACAGCACTCATGTATAAAAACATTGCCATGTGCATATCTGCAGCTATCTAAATACATCTCTTCCTGTAATGAACTCTCCATAGTGTCAGGATGCACAGATATTGGCCTCTCAGTCATGACTGACAGGATAGAGACTCTCTCGAAAGAAGGCCGGCTCTGTGTAGAAATCAGTAAAAACAGATAGCTGTGAGCTTTGATTATAACTTTTGATTCCTGGAGGCTAAGGGCCACTCATTGCTCACCTTCCTATGTGTATAATATTCCCACACAAGTACTGCTTTGGGAAATTTTGTTGAGTCTAAAAGCTCAAAGGTCACTGGGTCGTTTGTTTGTTTCACTTCTTCGTTTACAGAGGGTCCTTACTTGAGAGTAAGCTGTCTGGTACAGGAGCACCCGCGTGTCATCACTTCATATAAATCCCTGACAACCAATTGTCTGGGGCACGCTTCAGACTATGCCTCAGACTACATTGCGCATAAAATAATAGTTCACGTCTTGTGTAGAATCTTTCCATCTTTTTTCCTTGAACAGAACAGTCTGGATCACAAAAGAGTAAATTACAAAGATGAAACAAGATTTTATGATGACGAAAATTTGTTCCTATATTTTCACAGAAACCATTCCTTGGCGATTCACTTTTCCTTAACTACTACTTCTGGCTTCTTCCCACCTCTCCATATCCATCTGGGAAGGGATTCATCCGAACTTCCCTGTACCAGTCGTTCATTCCTCCCCTGCCTGAGATGTGCTGGCGGGGAATGTATATCTCTCCAAGGCGGTCCTTCAGCCAATCGGTCACTGTTGCTGGGGGTCCTGTCCTTCTGCCAGAGCTGGAAACAAGATGCAGGAATGGTGAGGTAGATCATGTTTTGTTTAGGTGATGGCAGTGGTCATGCCCCTGGCCAGAGGCCACAACCTGACCTGCAGAATTGGTTATATCCAGGGCGATGAACACTGAAAGTCCTTCTCTGTTCCATTGAAAGTTTAGTTGATCTGAATCAGACAAACAGATACACAATAGTGAGTGTAAGGAGTAGGAAAGAAATAAGCAGTACAGAGACAGCCAGGGGGAGAAGAGAGGCAGCTTCCAAAAGGCCTACTCTGTTTAATTTGGAAGTCACTTACTTGGGGCTACGCATATACTTGGAGACCTTTAGCCTGAAGCACCACAACCCCTTGTGTACGCCACACCATGCTACACACAACCACACGCGTGCTTAACACTTTGGGGGTCATAACAAGCAAGGATCATTTTCAAGAATTGACAGTAGGTATCCTCCCCAACCTAGGGTGCTGATAAAAAAGTCAGCACTCCAAGACTTTCAGTCAGCTGCCACTATACGCCGTGCTGTGGGAATATGGCTGCTGGTCGCCCATGATTAAAGTCAGTTCACCTCTTCAGCAGAGTACATTATCCCCGCTGGGGAGCAAATGGTACAAAAATAATGGAGTGGACCTGCTAGGGAACTTGTGATATGTGTCACCTGCAACATGGCTCCCTGGGTGTTTTTAATACTCCCTCTATGGCCTGCTGCACTGTGCGCCATGCCACCAGATTTTGTGATAAGCAACATATACCTTACTTACCAATGCATGGTCCACAGGTGGAGTGGTCCATGTGCCTTCAGTTTTACCTTTTTCACCAAATCCCCAAAAAGGTCAGGTGCCATTCTGGCTTACTCCGAAAGGCTGCAGCTATGTTATATTTTATTGTAGTTGCATTTATATGACACTTCATTCTCCTGACGAAGCACTAGAGTGTTTTGTTGGGCAGATAACATTGCATTCCTATCCCAAGACTCTGGCAGTGACGTCATACACGGTTCCGACAAGGTACCACAACACAGAATATAACACGCTGCATCCGGAACTGCCGAATCCTTTGCCCAACAGAGTCACCAGAAAGTACATAAAAGAGTTGAACCTTTTTTCTTATTGCCTGAGAAATAACTGTGGATTATTTCGTTTCCACCAGTCATTCTCAGGCCATTTCCTTTACCTTCTCTCAGCGTGCAGAACAGAAGGCAAATTGCACATCAAATTGAAGCATTTCTAAAGCCCAGTAAAATTGGAGGCATCAAGAGAAGCCAGGTGGGCTTTCAGCCGCCTACAAAAGGCAGACAAAAAAAGCAAAGCAAGACGAATAATTACCAGCAAATGTTTCCAAGCTACGTGTGTGGAAAGCAGGAAGGAGGAGACGCGCGGGGCTGCGAAGAGGATGAATGAGGAATTGATTGTTGTGGTTTCAGTTAAGTCTCCTTACAAAGATGCTCTTTTGTTTCCTGTGTCTCACCTGATTACAGTCCCTCATTTGTTCTCAGTGAGGATAGCTTGAATGGATGTAAGTAACTGGACCAGTGGCGGCTGGGGTGGCGAGGCGGGGAAAGTGAAAGAAAAAGAAATAACACCTCCTCTGCACGGCGGCCATCTCTCCCCTGTTGTCTCTCCTCCGGAAATAAGAAGCATACAGGCTCCTCTAAACCAATCACGACGCTGCTATCACCATCATGACAGCAGTGTCATGATTAGTCTGAGTGCTGTGGTTCGGCGCTCAGAGAAGGACTGGGAGCCTGTGCATATTCTCCACCCAGGCTGTGCAATACAGCCCGATGGAGAACATGCTAAGTGCACATTACTATTTGGCCTTCCCTCGACGGCCGGACAAACTGTCATGCGTACTTAAGTGCATCAACCACTCCTCCCCCTGCTGGCTATGAAGACAGCCAAGCCCCGCCCCAAAACTGGCTTCAGCACGGAAAAATAAAATAATAATATGTTATTATCATTTTATTTTTCCTTTTTTCCACTGCTGAAAAGCAGTGGGGCGACGCTCCTCCGCCTTAGTGTAGGAACCGCCGCAAGACTGGACCATCCCAGAGATGTGCTGCGCTTTTTTAGCTCACTTCAGATCACTTTGTCTTCTTGCGTGCCTAGGACAGCAGGGCAGAATAACACAGAGAGCACCACCACGTGTGAACTGCACTATTAGTGCTGTGGCTAACCTACGGTGAGCTCAGTAGACGTGTTCCCCCCTTCCCTCCACTCCCAGCTGCAGGTTTCAGTATCTAGAGCAGATGTCTTCAAATTGGGGCGCGCGCCCCCTTAGGGTCAGTGGTGCTATTTTCAGGGGGTTGCACGTCCTTGAGCAGTTGGAGGAGCCACAAGGTGCTGGGAGGGTCTGATTTCAGTGTAATTCACCAGTGCTTGAAAGGAAGACCCTGAAAGTGATCCAGCGGTGTACTAACAGCAGATACTCCACTACCATATACTCACCTGGGCCCATACAACTCGCTTCTACTAAACACCAAGTAGACCGCCGGAACTTTTACTTTATGATGATTCTCATACCTTAAGATCTAGTTATTTCTTCTCCAACTAAACCTTTCACTGATCAAATAGTTCTTTCCTCTGGTCAATGGACCATTAGGTGGAACTAGTTGATGGTGATAATTAACATAACTTTATCAAACATTTCTCGATTAAAATAAGTTTTAAAATCTTTATCTAAATTAGTTGATTGTGAACCATCTCAAGCGTTTCAGTACAAACACCCTCATTCACAAGAGTGTCAATTCAATCAAAAATTCAATAGATATAATAATTCAGATCCACACAACAACTATGCTCAGAAAGAAGAGGACAGAGAGAAAAGAGCATCTATTCAATTATGATATATTTTTACCAAGAATGGTGTGAAGACCAAACCCTCTGGCCAAAGGGCTGGTAAGGGTCCCCCGGGATAGATCAGGAGACAAAGACTTCAGGACAGGAATTAGGACAGGATACTTCACCTCTCTAGATACCGACGAGTGCGTCGCACCCCTCTCTGACACTCTCTTCCTCCTCGTGGTTCTTCCGCGATCTTCTTTCTAACCCAATTAAATGAAGTAGATGGTTCTGCATTCGATTTTCTTCATCAGCATCTCACTGCATCAGCACCACCCCAACACCGACAGCATCCCAAGCTCTGCAATGCTTCCGCCAAAAGTCACTCCCAGCATCGCGCTTCCCAAAAACTTCTTTCGCGACCTGATTTTTCTTTAACTAACTGAAACTACCTCAATTATACCTTTTCATATCCCATGTACCACCCATTAATGTTTCAATTTTACAAAATACTAATTCTGATTGGACAGGCCAGGGAGGAATGATCATCACACCATGCTTACATTTCATTTATTTCTTTAAACCATTGTTTCAAAACTCCTCCCCTCAAACTTTATTACCGACTTCCTTTCCCATACATCTTCAAACTTTATTAATACAAATGTTGCGATCTCTTGAATAAAGTTCCTTCATATGAACTCTTCACCCTCATGTTCCCAGGGCACATCTTCGCCGACCTTGGACGCGTGACAAGTCCTTAGTCATCTTTTCGTACTTCATAGCCAGGGCGCATGCGTCGCGCAACGTCAGTTTGCTCGACTCAGACAAGTTTAACAGGCCCAAATACGCACTAATAATAAAGTGGAAAGGAAAAATGTTATTCTCAAAAATAAATGATTTCACTGTATACCACCAACCTCTACTCTAACCCGCTCCATTTATTATTTCCTTTTCTGCATTTGCGTTAGTATAAAACTTATATTCTATTTCAGCTAAGCAGGTGCCATGCATGTGAGCTTTTCAAGCGGCCATTTTATGATTCTTTGCGCAGGCGCCAGAATTTCCCTCCAAGCAATAGTACGTCATACTACGTAGATGCAGTAGACGCATGCGCAGTAAAGATCCCGTGTTAGAATGCATCCTAGTCCTTCGTTCATGTTATTGCAGTTAGTAACCACATAGGCAAGCTTCATCTTCTCCCGTGTGTAAAGGAAATGCGTATTATTAATCACAAAACACGTTGTTAATAATTCGTTAATGAGTTAAACGAGAGGATTGCTTCCGAGCAAGTCTCATTTACGAGTTCTTGCTCCATCAATCCCCTCTCTGATGGCATATTAAGCCATCACAAAATTACCCATCCATCCCAGATACCAACTTTAACACTTCTCAGTTATCTCTATTTCTCCTCTCAAATTTTCATCAATAATTTCGTTTCCTTCTAAATCTCGCATCTTCTTATATAACCTACCTTTCATTTCTTCCAAACGTATTTCATCATATTTTCTCTTTCGTGTCTGTCCCTTTCCTTTTCTTTCCAAGTGTACTTTTTCTTTCGTACCTTTTCTACAACATCTGTATGTAATTATTATTAACATTACTACCGTTATTATCATGACTAATGGTATTATTATTTGGCCTAAGAAACCTTTCCCAAAGTTAGTAAACCATTTCCCTATTAATGTTATACTTTTAGTTAGTCTTCCCCACACACTGTCAACCTCCAGTTGGGTCAAATCTTTATGCATTCCCGTAATGTTTTCAAAATATCCTTTAATTTCTCTGCTCTTGTCCGGAATATAAGTGCAGCAGTGTTGAATTTTCAACATGTCACAGACTCCACCTTCTTTCGCTAACAATATATCAAGAGAAAGACGGTTCTGTAAAACCATAGATCTAATTGCAACCATCTCTGTGTTAATCATTAGAAATCCTCCTGCAGTGTCTGTAGAAAGACGATCAACTATGGTTGATAACTTACAAATTTTCTGTGAATTCAGGATGACTCCAACTGAGAGTATCAATGCACTAAAGATGTCTCCTACAATTTCAGAAAAACTAGCTCTTCTTCTACGTGTTAGTCCATTAGAATTTCCATTGGTTCCACTGATTTTATCTACATGATAAATTTTTGGAAATACTATTCCAAAGTAGCAGCTCCCGTACCATCTTGCAGGTAACCTATAATAGGCATTGCTCCCACAAACATAATAAACTCCTGGAAACACAGGATCAGTTCCCCCTTTTAGTCCCCACCCTCCTAAAATTAGGAAGTTATGTTCACATTCACTGGAACCAATGTAATTATTGTTATAATCTGTCTTTAATCTATGGAGGCAGAATTTTCCCCTTTTCACAAAGTCCAGGGACATCGCAGCATGAGCCTTGCCACCTGCATAGATTCCCTCCTTCCCAACCCATGGAGGTACATGGGTTTTCTGTGTAATTGCCTTCCTCAGCAAATCCTGTCTCCTTTCTTCTACTAAACTCAAAAAATCTTTTTCTTCTTTTCTTAATGTACATGTTAGATTATCTTTATGTGCCTGAACTAAATCTATTGAACTCATCGTTATGAAAAATTCACCCATAAACTGTGCATTTTTACTACTAGCTACTGGATTCATATTCTTTCTAATAGGTAATTCAGAAAATACTACATCTATATCTGAATAAAAATATTGAAGTTTCCCTGTATCATAAAATAAACTTGACAAAATACTACATGACACACCATAAGTTAAGGGTATATGGTGATACGTTATTCCTTCTGATACTGATGAGGGTAACTTCATACACATGTAGCAGTTATTAATCTCCATCGTACTAACATATTGAAACAACAACTTAATAAACACATTAGAGGACGTATTATAGTCTGATTCATTATGATAATTTGCCTCATCTTCTACCCCTATTTCTATTTCAGTTTCTCTTATTCTATCCACCTTAACATTAGTATCTGTGTTATTCTTCTCACTTCTTTTCATTATTAAAGGTACTCCTACTGTTAAGAATAGCCATCCTAATGTTGCTAATAAAATACTACAAAAACAAAATCTAAAACACTTTCTTTTTAGTCCACACTTTGGTTTCCCGATAACTTCGGTTTCTGTCATTTCAATTCTGAGAAAATTTCTTTTCTCTTATCTTTTCTTTCACAGTTTGAATTTTCTTTTCGTTTTAAGGAGGCCTCAATTTGCTTTCATCAATCTGGACAATATTAATTTCTTCTGTATCATCAGTTAGATCTAAGGATTCAAACTCTTCGAGTCTGACGTAAGTCCACTCAGGAGCCTTATATCTTCTATTTAAGTTTCTCAGTCTTGGACGAGTTATTTTTGCCAAGGTTTGTTTAGGTCTTGTTTGACTAGTGACTTCGTTCACTTGTTCTGGTCTCTTTTCAGATTTTCTCAAATGATATTTCAGTTTCTTTACTCCAGTTGGCCAATTGTCTCCTCTCCTGACTCTTTTGATTTTTACTGCATTTTCACTTTCCTTGTCTCTTTGTAAAATTCTTTTTATTTCATTTATTTTAGGCACAATTTGTTCTGTTTCTCTGTTTTCTGTGCTGGTACCTTCTTTTGCTTCCTCCTGCTCAGGTTCTACCGTATTTTGTTCTACTTCTTCCTGAGCTTGTTCTTCTAACTCTATCTGATCCTGTTCAGGTCTTAATTCAAACTTTTCTTCTTCCACCTGAACGTGTTCTATTTTTCCCTCCTCAGGTTTGTTTGTGTCTCTTTCTATTTTCACCTGAGTGTGTTCTTCTTTCCCTGTCTTTTCCTGACTACTTTCCTGTCTTTTCAGTTCTGTTCTTCTTCTGGGTTCAATAGCATCATCAATTATTTCAATCACTGGTATCCAATCTTCCTGACTTATCTCGGGCTGTTCGTCATGTGGTTGTCTTTCAGAATCTATCACTCTAGTTCCTTCAATTTCACAGTTTACAACTCCTGACGCTTCAGCCTGCTCAGTCAGTGCTGGCTCTTGTTGATCTGATGGGCTCGGAACTCTTCTGGTATGGCTGGCATGAATCCAATTGGGCAGACCTGCACACTTCACTGCGGTGGTAGTGACTAGTATGACTTGTGGTCCGTCCCACCTTGGTGCTAGACACGATTTCCTTGCGTGTTTCTTCACTAGCACCCAATCTCCAGGATTCAAATCATGCGCTTGGTCTGGCTGTCTTTCAACTGCGTCTTCTCCAACCTGGTGAAAGATAGAACGCATCATTTCAGCCAATCCTTTGCAATAGTCCAATACCAGATCATCAGTTATACTCATTAGTTTATTTTCAGGAATAAATGCCTGTCTCTTGGCTCTTCCCATGAGAACCTCATGTGGGCTCATTCTTGTTTTTCTGTCTGGAATGCTTCTGTGACCCATCAATACAAGAGGTAATGCATCTGGCCATTTCAGCTTTGTGGATGCACACACCTTTCCCAATCTGGACTTGATTGTGCCATTCATTTGCTCAACAACTCCAGAAGCCTCTGGACGATAAGCACAGTGCAGTTTTTGTTCAATGTTAAACGCAGCACAGATTAATCGAATTATTTCATTATTAAAATGAGGGCCTCTATCTGATTCCAAAGTGACCGGAAAACCAAATCGCGGCACTAACTCCCTCAACAACAATTTTGCAACTGTAAGACTGTCATTTCTTCTAATAGGGTAGGCTTCCACCCATCTTGAGAAAAGGCATACTATGACAAGTACGTATTTCAGTCCATTGCATGGGGGTAATTCAATAAAATCTAACTGTAATCTGGTGAAGGGTCCTTCTGCCTTTCCGATCTTTCCCCAGCTTACCACTGTCTTTCTACCTGGGTTCTGCTGTTGACAGGTTAAGCATCTCTGGCAAAGGCTCTCTGCGATTACCCTGAACCTCGGATTATACCAACTCTGTCTGAATAGCCTGATCATTGAATCTCTCCCTATGTGTGTTGCTCCATGGTATACTCTCGCCATTTTCGAAAGCAAACAATCTGGCATGACTGGTCTTCCATCTAAATACACCCATACCTCATCATGTGGTCTTTTGGTACAGGCTGCCTTTATCCAGATTTCTTTTTCCTTTTCCTCAACTTCCTCCTGCAATTGTCTAATCTCATCCCATGTTTCTGGTACTGAGAAGTACATAAATTGGCATCTGGTTTCACCCGTTTCAATTTTTCTGTTTATGGCTACTGCATTTTTAGCACAGTACTTGGCCACTTAGTCAGCATAATTATTGCCAGCAGTCACATAGTCATTTCCTGACTGATGTGCAGCGCATTTTACAACTGCTATCTCTTTTGGCAATTGTAATGCTTCCAACAAATCTTTTACATTTTTGCTGTTTCTGATAGGGGATCCTGAAGAAGTCAGAAATCCCCTTTGCATCCAAAGCTGGCCAAAGTCATGCACAATCCCGAAACCATATTGGCTGTCCGTAAATATGGTTACTCTCCAATTTTTCCCTTTTTGCATGCCATTGTTAAGGCAACCAATTCAGCTACTTGTGCAGACTTGACCCCAGGTAAACAGGATGCTTCAATTACCCCAGATACTTTACAAACAGCATATGCAGCACTGAGTCCTCCCTCTTGTGTCTTAAGGCAGGAACCGTCTACAAATAAATCATGGTCAGCCTCTTTCAAAGGTGTCTCTCTTATGTCCGGGCGGGGCTTCGTGCATAACTCAGTCACGTCCAAACAATCATGATCACTTTCATCTCTCACTTCTTCATCGCAGGGGTCTGGCAGTAGGGTAGCTGGGTTCATGATCGTACACCTTATCACAGTCACATTTTCAGCTCCCAAAATCACTCTTTCATACTTTGTCAAATGACTAGGGGTTAGGTGCTGTGTTCTTGTTCTTGTCAAAAGAATCTCAACTGAGTGTGGAACAAAAACTTTTACCGGATGTCCCATCACTATCGACTCACTTTGCTCCAGACTCATACAAGTAGCAGCTACTGCTTTTAAGCAGCCAGGCAAGGCTGAAGCCACTGGGTCCAATGTGGCTGAAAAATATGCCACTGGACGTCGACTCAATCCATGTCTCTGTGTTAAGACTGAAAGTGCACAATTTTCTCTTTCACAACAGAACAAAGCAAAATCTTTTGAATAATCGGGCATACCCAAAGCAGGAGCCTCACACAAACAGTTTCTTAGTCTCACAAATGCCTCTAAGCAGTCATCATTCCAATCAATCGGATCTTTTGCTCGTTTCCGGATCATCTGTATCAATGGTTTCGCTAGCATAGAAAAACCATTAATCCATTGCCTACAGTATCCAACCACTCCCAGAAACATTCTCATTTCTTTCTGAGTCTGTGGCAATTGCATTTCTTTGATTATTTTTATTCTTTCCGGTGTCACTTTTCTAACTCCTCTTTCTATTTTATGCCCTAAATATCTAACTTCTTGTTGACAGAACTGTAACTTTTCTGGAGACACCAAGGGGCATATTAGCAAGCGGCAGCGATACTCATCGCTGACCGCGCTTAGCGTGAATATTAATATCGCCGGCTATCGCTGGTATTTATCGCCATTGCAGCGCTGTATTACCAACGAATAGCGCAATGGCGGTAATTATACCAGCGATAGCGGGGGAAATTGGCCAACATCGCTGTAAAACCAGCGATGTTGGAGTACAAACGGTGATGACCTTGCTGATACGACTCCTGTGGTCAGTATCACAATAATCCACCCCCCATGTAATGAATACATAAGTCAGGAATTTAGCAAGTTCTTAAATTCCCTGCGTTAATGGGGGCTTAGCGTGCGTTTCATTGTCAAGCTCACGCGGGTCCGGGGCATCCTTGTTCCAATAGCCCGGAGCCGCGTTACCGATGACTTTCCTTGGAGTTAATGTCAGGAACGCCTGCACTCGCATCTCATTAGCGATGCGAAGCAAGGCGATCGTCAACACGAGCGCTTATCACCAGGGAACACGCGCTAAGGCCTGTTAGCGTGTCCTTGGTGATACCGTGATATAATTATCGCCGCTTTTCGGCCGAAAACGGCCGCAAAAGCGGCGATAAGGGGCTTGCTAATATGCCCCCTTGTGTCCTCCTTCAGCCAAATGGTTCAGTAATGCAATTGTATCTGTGACACAATCTTCTCGTGTTTTTGATGCCACCAATAGGTCATCAATGTACTGAACCAGAACCGAATTTCCAGGCATGATCAATAATTCTAGCCACTTTTTCAAAATTTGATTAAAGATTGAAGGACTCTCTGTGTACCCTTGAGGAACACGACACCATGCGTAAATACGATCTTCAAACTTAAACGTAAAAAGATACTGGCTGTCTGGGTGCAAAGGAATAGAAAAGAACGCTTGACATAAATCAATTACTGTGAACCAGCCTGCATTCCAAGGTATCTGATAAAGGATTACGGCTGGATTTGGCACAATTGGACAACAGGGAATTACAATTTTATTTATTTTCCGTAGGTCTTGCACTATTCTATATTTTCCGCTAGGCTTTTTCAGTCCCATTATTGGCGAATTACAGGGACTACCCATCACTTCCTTTAGAATACCCTGTTTAACCATTCGTTCAATTTCTGGAATAATTCCTGCTTTTACTTCTGGACTCATTTTGTACTGTCGGGTGTTTGGATACACCGCACCTTCTTTCACTGTCACTTTAACTGGGTCTATGTTTGTCATTAGCCCAATGTCTTTTCCTGTAAAATCCCACACTTCTGGATTGATTGTCGTTCTGAATTCTTCTGGATATTCATTCTCGGTTACTAATGAAAACATTTCATCTACTTCTGTTCCCTGTTTGGCCAGCATCATCTTGTAAACAACATCTTCATCAGGGGGTTTGGAAAACAACACCATCCAGTGTACAATAGATCGTGCAATTCATTTTGCACAAAAGATCTCTTCCCAACAGATTTACTGGACTGGAATCGCAAACTACAAATCGATGCATTTCTTTGAAGTTCCCAATGTGCACCTCCATTGGCTTTGTGATTGGGGTTCTAATCTGTTGGTTGGACACCCCTACAACTTGGATAGATTCTCCCGAGAGGGGTAGGTTTGGGATGTCTGCTGTTCTCACAGTAGACCTGGTAGCACCAGTATCCAATAGAAAAGTAATGTCTTTACCTTCTACTCTCCCATCAACAAATGGACCTGACTGATCTACCGGCAAGGATGCGCCAAGCACGCACTCCTCTTCCTCCCCCCTCAGGCACCGTCATTGTGCGGCATCCAAAAGTTTTTCATCATTCTGAAAAAAATATTGTGCAATTGTTTTATTAGTCTTACCACTCTCTCCTTGAAATCCGGTGTTCGCACTGAAACTCTGATGGTTCACAAAATTTGGCATAGGAGCTGGTGGCACCTGATATTGTGGAGTAACTACCTGCTGCTGCTGATTCATAAGTACTTCATTCTGCATCTGTGGGATTCAATTTTGGTTTGGCCCATTATTATTATTCTGAGTACTCTTACACTCGTTCTTCCAATGTCCAAGCTTTCCGCACGCATGACAAGGAAACTTCTTTTTCGCTTCTTCTCTGTCCATTCGTCCCTTATATTTATTACCACTCGTTCCTTGATTATTCTGACTCTGTTCTTTCACTTGATTATTATTTTGGTCATTTGCTTTCTCTTCTTGCTGCTCTGCCAATTTAACTTGTGCCCACATCATTTTCTCTTTAGCTTCCTACGCCTGGCCTCAATGTCATCTCCGCAATATTTCGCGTACTTTAGAATCTCATCCACTGTCTTACTTTGCCAACACAACATGTGCTGCTGTATCATCTGACTTAATTCTGGTTTCAAGCCATATACAAACCGATACACAAAATGTCCCATATCTTTGTCACCGATATTCTCAAAACCACTATACTGCTTAAACACCTGCAATAACCGTTCATAATACGCATGTACAGATTCATTTGGTTCCTGTGTCGTTCTATCTATTTTTACCCAATCTGTTTCTTTTGGAGGAATTTTCCCTTTCAAATACGTAATCACTTGGTGGTACTTTTTCATCACCTCTTCCGAAGGTGCTCCTGTTTTTGCATCTCTAGGATACTCCTCATTAGGCCAATCAATTGTGATCTTACATTCTGTCCATAAATCAGCAGGTACCACTATATCAAATAGACCATCCAAGTCTTTCAATAACACCTTTGAAACCTTCACAAACCTTTCTACCTGTTTGTACCACTCAACTGGTTTTTCTCTCAGTTTTGGAAAATCATTTGTAAACGATAAAATATCTTGTCTACTCCAAGGAACATGAACATATCCACCTCCTGGAACTTCTCTCATCGGGCACAATTTTTCTGTTTTGCTTGATTCTCTTACTGGGAATGCAGCTGCTGCTTCTCTCGCTTGTACTTCCTCTTTCTTTCTTATCCATCTAATTCTCCATTTATCAATGTCTCCCCATTTTCGCAAAATGTTCATTAATTCTTTTATCTGTAGTCTCTTTCCAGAAGCATTTACACTTTCCAAATCTTTATCAGTAAAGTCCACTCTATATGGTTTCTGCAACAACTTTGATTTTCCTATATCTATTCCAATCTCTGAAGCAACTTCAGTCAGTCTCTCATGAAATACTCTTGCTCTCCTCGTTATACTCTTACACAAAAATAGTAACTCCTCATCGTTGTAAGCATTCAATCTTTCTGTACCCACACATCCTGTCATCATCTCTTCTAATTCCATTTTCAATCTGCTGATATCTAAAATCTTTGGTATTGGGTTCTGATTATCTCTTTCCTGAGCCCACCTTTCTATTTCTTCAGAGGTGACTACTGTAGCGCCTCCAGTTCCAGCCGGAACCAAAGGTCTTCTTTCTCTCAAATTCATAGGCGTAACTCTCTTTGGAGTTTCCGTCAGAGATTCCACAATACGGAGATCCATTAGTGAAATAATTGACTCACTTTCGCTAACCTGATCATCTGTAATTATTATTTCTTTTCTAGGACTATTTAGTGGAATTGTCACAGATTGTGGTTTCTGGCAAATCTTATTATCTCCATATAATGGGATTACCGGACCAATGGTCACTGGTACTGTCAAGGCTTCAGTATTCAAATTTAACTGTCCTATCTTTTGAACTAGTTCTTCTCTAGTTTTATTCAAAGCTTCTCTTTCATGATCCTGCAACACTCTGTTATATGACATTTCAGGTAAAATCTGTGGGGTTAATGGCATTCCCATTACCGGTGCACTTGAGGTAACCTTACTAGTTGCTTCCTGATACGGTGGTGGGTTTTTAATTAAAATATCCTCTAACAACTCGTCGTCTGATTCACCATAACCTGCCGAATTCATGTGTTTCGTTTTCTCCTTACACTTTCCTCCAAGACTGTTCCTCAGCCATCAACACTGGATATAACCCTTCTGATACCATAGCTCTCCTCCACTGTTTCATCTGCCCTTCTCGTGACTCATGCAAATGTCTTGGAAAGAATCCTCTATACCTTCCGCCTCTGCATTTCTCTCTTTCATATGACTCAGTCTCCCATTCTTCCAAAGCCTCATATTGAGTTAACCTAGGTCTGGGTTCCAAATCATTCATTTTCAATCTCAAATTCTGAAGAATTCTCCCATTAAATGTACCATCCTTAGGAAACACTAACACACCATCATCCTTCGTATATTCTATCCAGTTTTGTAACCACACGCATGTATGATATCCTCTTTCCATCATCATAAAAGATGATAGTGTCTTCGGTGGCGGAATAGGAATTCCCTCTCTAGTCAACACAGGCTTATCCTTTACAAAGAAATTCTTTATTTTCTTTAAAAATGACATCTTTCTTTTCTCTCCATACATTCTTGAAGAACGGTGTAGGAAATTGTATTCCGCAAACCCTTGAAATCTTCTACCTGTACGTCTTGCACTGACAGTTAAATCGAAATCCCGCATACAATTCCTCTCTTCACCAATCCTAGCGCGGCTTCTAACTAGGTATCCAATCAAATCAGGTTCACACTTGTACTCTGACCAATGCCAACGCGGCCTTTTCCTGACGTCAGTCCTGCTCCTTACTACTGACCCCTTCTTTAGAAGGCTGCTCCTGTCACGCCCGCTGTTTCTACCAATCCCAGCGCGGCTCTCTGTGAGGTCAGTACCACTCCAGCGGCTTCTTACCCCTCCTTTACAAGGCTCCTCCTGTCACACACCCGCTGCTTCTACCAATTCCAGCGCGGCTCTCTGTGACGTCAGTACCACTCCGGCAACTGACCCTCCCTTTACAAGGTAATGTGAAACTTTATTTCTCGAAATTCTCTTTAAACTTCTTTGTTAATAACGACGTAAAACATTCGCTACTCTGTCTATTCCACTAAATCAAAGGATAGTTTATTTCTTTTCACTGCGAGTAAAACCTTCCGCTTACTCTTCACCTAAGCTCCAGAGAACCTGCTACTCCTCCGGTGTCACCCGTTTAGGGAAAATTTGAGACCGATGTTTCACCAGCGAACTCCTTTTGCTGTCAATCCAGCTTAGAAGAACCTGCTACTCCTTCAGGGTTACCCTTACTAGGTGATATAACGCCTAAAGTTTCACTAGCGAACTCTTTGCTATCAACCACTCTTACTTTTACACAGAAAATAGTCCCTACTTTAACACTGCCAGCCCTACCTAGCTTTTCAGTGTTATTCCAACAGACGAGTAACCTCACTGCAGTGTGGTTTCTATCGCCACCTGCTATTCATTCCCCGGGAATTTTTCCAGACGACATAAAACAAAGACGCTAACTCTTTTGTTAAAACATAAATCAAATAATTAATAATCTATACTTATCACCAAACTAGTCACTAATAACCATAACTCTGCTACCAGAAAACTGATCCAGGCGGTGTACTAACAGCAGATACTCCACTACCATATACTCACCTAGGCCCATACAACTCGCTTCTACTAAACACCAAGTAGACCGCCGGAACTTTTACTTTATGATGATTCTCATACCTTAAGATCTAGTTATTTCTTCTCCAACTAAACCTTTCACTGATCAAATAGTTCTTTCCTCTGGTCAATGGACCATTAGGTGGAACTAGTTGATGGTGATAATTAACATAACTTTATCAAACATTTCTCGATTAAAATGAAATAATCACAGACTCGGGAAGTTTTAAAATCTTTATCTAAATTAGTTGATTGTGAACCATCTCAAGCGTTTCAGTACAAACACCCTCATTCACAAGAGTGTCAATTCTATCAAAAATTCAATAGATATAATAATTCAGATCCACACAACAACTATGCTCAGAAAGAAGAGGACAGAGAGAAAAGAGCATCTATTCAAATACGATATATTTTTACCAAGAATGGTGTGAAGACCAAACCCTCTGGCCAAAGGGCTGGTAAGGGTCCCCCGGGATAGATCAGGAGACAAAGACTTCAGGACAGGAATTAGGACAGGATACTTCACCTCTCTAGATACCGACGAGTGCGTCGCACCCCTCTCTGACACTCTCTTCCTCCTAGTGGTTCTTCCGCGATCTTCTTTCTAACCCAATTAAATGAAGTAGATGGTTCTGCATTCGATTTTCTTCATCAGCATCTCACTGCATCAGCACCACCCCAACACCGACAGCATCCCAAGCTCTGCAATGCTTCCGCCAAAAAGTCACTCCCAGCATCGCGCTTCCCCAAAAACTTCTTTCGCGACCTGATTTTTCTTTAACTAACTGAAACTACCTCAATTATACCTTTTCATATCCCATGTACCACCCATTAATGTTTCAATTTTACAAAATACTAATTCTGATTGGACAGGCCAGGGAGGAATGATCATCACACCATGCTTACATTTCATTTATTTCTTTAAACCATTGTTTCAAAACTCCTCCCCTCAAACTTTATTACCGACTTCCTTTCCCATACATCTTCAAACTTTATTAATACAAATGTTGCGATCTCTTGAATAAAGTTCCTTCATATGAACTCTTCACCCTCATGTTCCCAGGGCACATCTTCGCCGACCTTGGACGCGTGACAAGTCCTTAGTCATCTTTTCGTACTTCATAGCCAGGGCGCATGCGTCGCGCAACGTCAGTCTGCTCGACTCAGACAAGTTTAACAGGCCCAAATACGCACTAATAATAAAGTGGAAAGGAAAAATGTTATTCTCAAAAATAAATGATTTCACTGTATACCACCAACCTCTACTCTAACCCGCTCCATTTATTATTTCCTTTTCTGCATTTGCGTTAGTATAAAACTTATATTCTATTTCAGCTAAGTAGGTGCCATGCATGTGAACTTTTCAAGCAGCCATTTTATGATTCTTTGCGCAGGCGCCAGAATTTCCTTCCAAGCAATAGTACGTCATACTACGTAGATGCAGTAGACGCATGAGCAGTAAAGATCCCGTGTTAGAATGCATCCTAGTCCTTCGTTCATGTTATTGCAGTTAGTAACCACATAGGCAAGCTTCTTTTTCTCCCGTGTGTAAAGGAAATGCGTATTATTAATCACAAAACACGTTGTTAATAATTCATTAATGAGTTAAACGAGAGGATTGCTTCCGAGCAAGTCTCATTTACGAGTTCTTGCTCCATCAAAAGTGCCACCTTTGTTTGTTTGGTGCATTTCCAGCCTGTCTTTCACACCTCACTTACAGTGATGGGCATTGGTGCTGGAACATTTTTCAGAGTGGGGGTGCTGGCATCTGCTTTACATCAAAAAAGTCATAGGGACTGTGAAAAACCCAAACCTCATATAAAAGAAAATGTGTAACAAATGAGCCTCAGCAATTCAGCAATCGAGGGAGCAGTATGTGTCCATTGGTCTAGCCTTTCCTTTCACACTCCCTCTACCCCAGCCAGATTGACACATAGTTCACTTTACAAAATCCTCCCACTTTGCAGTAAGAGAAGGAAATGTAAACCCCAATCTCCCTTTTACAAGAATAAGCAGTAATCTGTCAGAAGCCATAGCCTAACATTTGACTCCACCTTTGAACACATTGCAAACGCAAAAAGGTGAAAAGCACATTTAAGACATCTGTATTACTCTCTTGACTTTATGAACTCCGGCGTGGTTATTTTGGGGGTACTGCAGCACCCCACCAGCAGTACTTCCAGTGCCTATGGTGATGGGAGGGGAGTGGGGGAGCCTGCTGTGCCATCAGGCTGGCACTGGCACTCACGAAGCAGTGTTACCCTTTGTCTGGATTCCTGGGGGGGGGGCTACAAATGTTGGGTGATGGGTACAGAGCAAGGTGTAAGGAAAAGGGGGGCACTTATAGCAATGGCCCATTTATGGGGTAAGGAGGGCTGCCTTACTGTGATCTTTTGAAAATAAGAAGCGTGCACTGGCTGTGGGTTCCAGACCGCTGGCACAGTGGAGGGGGGCAACTCCCGCCCACTGCAGACCTGTCCTACTGAGGCAAATGGTCGAATAAAACATGTACCAAGAGTTCTCAGATCTGTTGCTTTGAAAAACACACAAAAGAAGCACATTTCAAAGCTGCTGCTGCACTAATGAACAGCAGCAGCAGCAGATCTGACCTGTCTTTCGTTATCCAGGCTGTGTTTACAACAGTATAAACATACTGAAAATGCTACAAATTAGAAAAGCAGTTCACTGACTGCGCATGCCTAGAAATGCAGCTATGCACCTCCCTAATGGAGTGTTAGAGCTGTACGTAGATGTAGTGTTTTTTAAATCTTCATAAAGTGCCTACAGTAGGCATCACTACTTTGCAAAGGTTGCACAGTTTAACCCTTTGCCTCCTTTCTTCGAAAAGTACAAGACCTTATTTTGTACAAGATATTTGTGCAGAGCAACAGCCCTTGCGGCAGGGTGGTGGTTGGGAGATGGAGATGAATTATCTTTCAAGATCTTTCCTGGAGAGTCTATGAACAATTACCCTTAAATAGTGCTTAATTTGTAAAAAAAAAAAAAAAGTGCCAGGGCTCTCGTCAGGAGGCCTCTGCAGCTTGTGCCACCCATTGCAACTGCCAGCGTTGCAAATGGCAGTACCTACACAACTACTAACCGGCACACTGTGACAATTCAGACTATTCCAGGCTCCCACAGCTATAAAAAAAATAGCTTGGGCAGGTATTCCTTGTTTCTAATGCATACTGAATTAATAAACAATTGCTCTTCGTTCATCTTTAAATTATACAAACAGTGCCACCATGTGGCAGCTGTCATAAGTGCTGGTGTCGACAATTATGTGTAGTGCCGAGCACCGGAAGCCACCGGCTCAAATTAAGCACTGCCTTCATATCATATGCACTTATGACACCTTTTGCACAAAGATGAAGGCAGATATAATTTCCTGTTGATAGGCACTTTGTCTTTTATGTAGAATCCTGGAGGTGTTTCACAGTCTTTAATTGAAAACAAATGTCCTCCTGGGGCTCTGAATAGACACCTGTGCTCTGCAGCTTTGCACACTGGTTCTCCTTGCACTTTGTTCTCATGAAAGGAACCGACTGGCACCAGGTTTGAGTTCTTTCGTTTTTAACGTTACGATGGTGCATGGCACTATTGTTTTTTCATGAAAGGTACAAAAAGTGTGAAAGTGGTAGACTAAGCATTTCGAATTTCAATGTCATCTATTTTGTGCACTCCTCCGATTCTCCGGAAATGACGTGAAATGTCAAGGCTTTTGGATTGGAAAGAGAGGCAAGTTAGGATCTCCTGCCGGGTGCAAAACCCACTGAGTTATCGAATCAGGATTCGAACCTGTAATCTGCAGATCCCATTCAGTGCTCTGCAGGAAGCGCATTAACCCTCTAAGCAGTTTCTAGTGGTTAGAAGTAAACCTATAGATAACATCGCAGGTCTCTGCAGCAAAAGCCTACTGCGCTCTCTTATCAGCGAATACACTTGACTCAGTGGGTTAATTTCCTATTTCAGTAAGATCGTTATTGACAAACTTTCTTTTCCTTCTTCTAAGGTCAATAACATGTGCACCACTGGCTTATGTAATATTAACGCCTATTATTTACGCTGCTCTGAAACTGTAAACCACTAGTAACAAGCACCAATATGCTGGTGTAAGAATGCGCCCATGTGCGCTCATGCCTGCGTTCATCTGTCTATGGATTGTGCATTAAAAAGCCCACATTAAAGGGGCAGGTCATTTTGTCACCTGGGCGGGGCTTAAGATCAGGCCCACACATGGGGTGGGGAAATGGGGTGGGCGGGGTTGAGCAGAGCAGATGGAGAAGGTGGAAGTTCGGGTATTTTCCCAAATTCTGCTGTAAGCTGTTCTGGCTTAAACTGGTTAAGATATGGGATGACAACTTTGGAATGCAAAGCCAGAGAAATTTTCAGAAAAAAAGGAATTCATAGGGCCGTAGGCTCCATCACGCGCCTGATGCTCAGAGGCTCAGGAAGGTCTAGATTCAACTAAGGAAAATTGTCACCCTTTCAACCAGTTGAGTAGTAAAAAGAAATTCCATAATTTGGCTGCAGGTGGGGCCTGAGTTGAAATAAGAGGGTGTGGACACCTGGATTTGATATGTACCTGGGCACTAATGTAAGAGCAGCACATTGTGGGCACCCAGAAAATTTGTGCAAATGATGGAACCCGCCCCGAACAAAGTAGTGGAGCAGGCCAAGTGTAAGACATGTGGACGCTTGGAGGTGCAACAGAAACCAATGGAAGTTCAGGATGCCATGAGCCGGGCCTGCTCAAAAAGGCCTCTAGACCATGAAGAATTTTGAATATAAAACATAAAACTACTCAAGTGTTGTCCTTGTTCTGTCTCCTCACCTTGTTGCCCCTTTAAAAATCATGAAACACCTTCAGAGATCCTTTCACCGTCAGTCTTTAAAGAGTTATATTTGTATTCATAAATGACTGAGCTATGAATCCACCCATGCACCTGTATCACTTCTTTCAGTAACATCTGGCAATAATGTTATCTTCTCTGTTGTTACCTTATAAGCCTTGCTGTCGAGCCTTTAGCTATACCAGACTCGCAAGAATCCCCACTGACGAGAAACTAGAGCTTGTAAATTTACAAATTCAATAGATACCAGAAGTTTCCTTTTGCTGGCTTTTCCGTCATATGCATCGCGGCCCAGGTGTTGAACCACTTTAGGTCACGATGCCAACTAGCGGCAACATCTGCACCCTTCTCATCTATATACAAAATGGGAATCCTGTAAATCCTCAAATAATTGATCTCCAAAAGGGGCCAAATACCCAAAACCTGTTATGGTCACAGCAAGCTAATTTAGCCTACAGTTCAGCTGGTTTCTCCTCTGGCATAAGTACAGTGTCGGCTGGAATTAGAGAGGAGGGAACGGGTGTGTGGACTGTGGCTCAGTTGACATGTAGGTCCGCGTGGTTGAGGGTTGGGGACAAGGTCAATTCAAAGTAAGACGCTCGCTTGGATCTTCCGTGGAGGGTCTATGGTCAACAAATAACCTCCTTAGCAGATGTTCGCATGCCGCCATTTTGGACCAGGGTGGGGCGATATCATTTGATTTAGACTGGTGCACTGTGTGTGTTATGTGGACTCTTGGTGATGTTTAGAATTTGTATATCATCTTAAATTCACTAATATGCCCTCGCACTCAAAGTGTGCACCCTGTGCTTTTCGCCTCTGCGCAATGGAACGCTTAGCCTTTCTGCTCATTAAAGTAACGCAGTTCCTACCAGGTTTCAATTTAGTGTAAGTCAGTGCTGCTGTCTCCTCTTTTCCCCTCATGTACCGCCCGCTGTGGAATACTATACTGCCAACTTTGCAGCTGAGTGGTTAGCTGGAAGTAGCCCAACTGTCACTGTACTGGAATTAAAGTGAGACCCTTATCTTATCCAGTGTTTACCTTTTACTTCAACGAGCTCTACTCAGAGTAAGGTTAGGGCTAGAGTGAGAATCTTTGGCTGGACTAAGGAAAGTACTGATGTCACACCTGAGAAAGAAAAGAAGGCATACTGTTGTGTACGTGGAGTACCGTGGGGCTTATTTACAAGAGGCCTGTGCCGCTGGAGCATCACTTCTTTTTGACTTTCCAGTGGTGCTCGCCTCTCAATCATATCTGTGAGGCGACGCAAAGCCACCCTGCGTGGCTTTGCATGGCCTAGATATGGAGTAAGGCAAGGCAGTGCAAAGCGCTGTGTTGCCTTACTCTGTGTCAAGGAGGCGTTCCATGGGCGTTGTGGTGGGTATTCACATGCAGCACCCATGGATTTTGACGCTGCCCCAGATTTACAAAATCACGTAAACCTGGGGCAGCGCCAAAACCATTCCGCCTCCCCAGAGCAGGTGTAACAAGGAGATATATTTCCATTTCTCCTCGTTTTTTCCTCTTTCCATGTGTGCTACATTCAGCAACACACATAGAACGAGGAAAATGCCTCTTTTGAAAGGGGTACCTTCCTGCACATAAACAATCATGCCAACAACGCAGAGGGGCCTGCGCTGGCTCAAGACAGCCAAAACTGCGCCAGTGAAGTGGGAAAGGATAGGAATGCATCATATATCATTAATACAGCGCATTCCTGCCCTTTCCTTTTGACGCAGGCCAGTGCAGCGAGTCAGGCAGTGCAGCAAAGTGACTTTGCTGCACTGCCCTGCCTGCAACAAAAACTCATAAATGAGGCCCCCAGTGTTTAATTTGTAAAAGAATTACTGCCCGTGCCCGAAGCTCTGCACAGAAACCCGCTGCCGGCTCAATTAAATGTCGGTTTGCCGAATACCTAGGCTCCACATTCTTAAATCCACCTCATTCCTCTTTAATCCACTACCAGACTTTCCCTACCCTTCATATCACTCTTGCAGGTTTCTGCGTTCTCCCTTTATGACTGTTTTTTTCCATGCTTCTTTTCTTCCGGCTTTCCGCTTTGTGTGATTCTCCCTCTTTTGCTCTTGGTAAATGTCTGGTGATGAAAAATAAGTGCCAGCCACCAAAAATGAGTGCCAATGTGGCACCCACCACCAACCACCGGCTCAAATTAAGCACTGTGAGAACCTGTCTTAATAAGGCCAGAGCCTGCTAAGATTGGAAGCCTGCAGCTAATACCCAGACCCTGATTTTCTTTTCTGAGTGACAACAATTTAAATATTTGAGCTTGTGTTCCTCATCCCAGATGTTACCCTAGTGAAATTTGCTTGTGAATGATGCTGATATCAGCCTATGGGCGATGTGCCTGCAATCCAGTATTGATGCAATATCAGTGAGGGATGCCAAGATCAGTGAAAAGATTGTTTGCCTGCACCTCATCATCACCATTGTGAAATGCTTCCTTGAATAATGCAAATGTTAGCATGAGACCCGTGTGCCTGCAATGCCACATTTGTGTGGCCTCATCATCTTTAAGTGACGCTGATATCAGAGTAAGGCCGCTGTGCCTACACACCAACAATGCTGCTTTGAGTTCCCCTATAAGTGGCTACCCGGTTAAGATGGTGCAGAGCGGTGCAGTGTCCGCACTCGATCCACCAGTAGTTGAGTGTGCTCCACCTGCCTTTAGTTTAGTCCTGGAAATGCAGTGGCCGCTGCCTCGGAACGGGGGTGGCGGGGTGGAGAGGGGAATGGAGAAACAACATTTAAAAAAATAAACCTACCTTCCCTTTGCCACAGCCACCGCCGCTGCATGCCTCTCCTCCGTCCTCTTCCTATGAACTGGCTGCACCGGAAGCAGACTCTCCCAGCCAATCACGACGCTGCATGAGCGTCGTGATTGGTCTGAGCAGCATGTTTGGCCGCTCAGGCAGTGCCTGGAAACCTCGGCATGTTCTCCATCGGGCTGTGCAACACAGCCAGGAGGAGAAATTGCTAAATGTGCATGAATGTTTAGCCTGTCAAGAAGGCCGGCCAAACATTAATGCGCACTTAGGGAGTGCAAACCACTCCTCACTTTGCTTAGCCCCCCACCCTGGCTCAAGTCCCACACAGAAAAATAAAATGATAATAACGTTGTGTTATTATTATTTTATTTTTGCACTTCTCAAATAGCAGTGGGGCAACCCTCCTCCTCCTTAGCGGAGGAGCCGCCACTGTGGAAATGTATCCTTTGGTTACATTTGAGTAAATGTGTGCAGGCCCAGACAAACACACAGAAGTTACAGAATAACTGTGATATGTATTCAGAGTAAAACTTGTGCTATAAAGACTTTGTGAACTTATTATGCACTTTATGTAAACAAAGTCTTCCAGCACTGCTTGAACATTGAAATTATAATCCACACCTCCCTCCAAAAGATGGACTTGACTGTTTGACTACGCTACCCCCTGAAAACCAAAGCCTGACGAGGAGCCACTCGGCACTTCAGTACGCTTGCAGTTGAGTCTGGTTCCTGTGTTGCCAAGGACAACAGCAATGTTTGTCACAAGGACTGTATAATTTCCACTGAGACCCACACTTTGTGCTCTTGCCTCTGTTGCCTCATGCAATCACCAGGCCTTTTTGAATTAACCTATAGCGTTCATACTGTTGTCCTTGTGACCTTGTGAGTTATCGCATACCCAGTATAAGTTTGCGGGTAGTCTATCGAACATTCACATTTTAAGATTAGAAAAAGTCTATCCTCTCGCCATAAGTGTCATACTCTCATCTCTGGTTGCTTGCGTAGTCACCATGCCAACAGTGTACATTTAGAAGTATTGTGTACATTTGTCCTCTCTCCACAATGAAAGTTTGGATGCGGTATACCCTCCACTCCTTAGTTGCCGATCCCTGACCTTTTTTCAGGTAGTCAGTCCCCAAACCCTCAATGTAAGCTTGAAACTAGTCCGTCTCCTTCCCTAGGGGCATATTTATGAGCCCCTTGCGCCGCCAAGGCGCCACTTTTTGTGACGCTCTGACGGCGCAAATCACAAAATCCTATGTATCAGGACACGCAAAGCCGCTATGCATGGCTTTGAATGGCCTCATAGATATGGAGTAAGGCAAGGCTGCACAAATCGCTGCGTTGCCTTACTCTGCGCTCAGGAGGAGTTCCATTGGCGGCGCGGTGGTTGTTCCCATGCAACACCCTTGGATTTTGATGCTTTACCAGATTTACAAGGCCATGTAAACCTGGGGTTGTGCCAATACCTTACGCCTCTCGAGATGAGGCATACCGAGGAGAGGTAGCTTTATTTCTCCTTGTGTATTCCTCTTTCCATGTATGCTGCATTCTGCAGCACACATAGAAAGAGGAAAACGCCTCTCATGATTGTTTTTGTGCAGGAAGGTGCCCCTTCCTGCACAAAACCAACCTTCCTGCACAAAAACAATCTTGCCGACAACACAGGTGCAAGGGTGGCTTCGCTGGCGCTAGGCTGCCGAAACAGCGCCAGCACAGGGGGAAAGGACTGGAATGCGCCATATAGGTTAAATACGGTGCATTCATGCCCTTTCACTAGGGCAGAGCAGCTGCAGCCTTACTCAAAACCCCATAAACGAGGCCCTTATCGTGTTCTTGCTCACAGTGCTCTGTTGCGTTCTGCCGTCACCACACATCTGATATGCAGGTAGTCCGTCCTCCCTTTCTTTCTTCCTCAGACTCTTGGCTCTTTGGCCTCACACGGCCGGCCGCCATCTTGTCCTCCCTGGCTCGGCTCAGAACAAGCCCGAGTTGTAAGCCGCTTAAACAGACTCCTGTAATTACCTCTGGCAGCGTTCAAGCGAGTTATTAGACCGCTCAGTCTTTTCTCCTTCAATCTTTAGCCGTCCCTGAGACCATTTAAAGTAATCTGAGCTGTGCTCAGGAGGAGAAATCTCTGAGTTTATTTCTCAGAAACAGATTCCTTAATCGCTTCAATAAAGCTGTCCAATTTTAAAATCAATAACAATCGCACAACCGCTTCATACAAAGAGCGGCAGGGAAGCGACATCAGCCCGGCGCCTGAACACCTACGTAAACGTCGAGTTTGCCGACTGAAAAGTAAAATATATATTTTTTAAATGCAAGGAAAATAACATGACAATCACTACAAGACGTGATGGGTCACGTGGAGTCATGATCGGCGAGTGTTTACTAGCAGCAGTGTGCTCATGAGGAGCAGGATGGCAGGTGGCATTGTGTATATTTGCCAATAATCTGTGAGAAAAATTGAGTCTAACCAAAGTTACAATACGTGACCCTTAACTCAATGATAACGTCATAGGAAATCATATCACAATAAGTGGCAGTCAGATCAGAGGAAATGACCTTGTGGAGGTTCGCCTAAATGACATTTTAAAAATACATGCCATAAATGAGTGACATTTAAGCCCTGATGGCAGCCTTACCCCATTAATGCAAATGAGTGCTCAATGTGGGTGGTGGTTGGATAGATGGGCAGACAGATGGACGACTTCCGTAGTGAATAGTGTGCACTCTTACACCTGTTGATTGCTAAGAAAACAAAGAGGTCGATGAAGGTGTACGGAGGAGGCCATGCTTCGTTCTCAAGGGCTTTGATGCTGGGCCCAACTAAATATGGGTAGCTCGTCACAATTCTGCCAGACACAGCATCGTAATCCTTTTCTGTAGGTTTGTTGATATTGTAGGTTAATATTTGTTTAAGTGAGGATTCCCGCCAAAAAAGACTAAGTATGTTGATTATATTTGTTTAGGTAGAAGTATTATGTCCTTTTTGGTTAATAAACAGCTCATTGAGGGGGCATCGGGATTAGCAGTCGCTAAGAAGCTCTCCCTTTAGCATCTCCATTTCATTGGCAAATGCCTCTCCTGTGGTACGCACAAGGCTGGTGACCATCGTTTGGCTCCATGTTCTCTGGCAGGAGATATATGGTCCGATACAGTCTTGAAAAGCCGCTGGTTTTGATAAGTAGTTGCGCCAATAACCAATATTGAGTCCTCGCATCTAAAACGTCCTCAGGGTTGGTCTCCATCATTGACGTATAGTCAACCTTTTCATCAGAGTGATATGTTTTCGCCGTTAAGACTCTTGCCATCTGTCAGCTTCCTTCAGTTTATTTATCTAAGAGGATAGCTGAACCAGGGGCACCAGGAGTATGTATTGTTTCTATTGCTGGGGACTAGTTAATAAACTACATAAGACACATATCATTTCAGATCACTAGCAGGACATATATATCAGTCTCAGTAGGAATATTTCTTTAGCTTTCTACTAGGGCCAGTAGTGCCTCTCTGTCTTTTTAACTCCAATGATCACAATATCTCACTGGGACTCTGGAAGATGTCACACCTGGAATACAGATCATACATAAACAGGGTTCGCGCGGATGCCGAGCGCCAACATGCCCTTTTATTGGACTGGTCCCACTTGAATGATGCTAAATCTGTTACTATGAGGGCGCTATTGGGCGGGACCTGTGTCAAGTTGTCTCAATCCGACACATCTTCTGTTGTTCTTAATCAAATGGCAGCTTCAAAGTAAATGAAATAGGAGTGTATGTCAAAAGAAATTGAAAAGGCTACTAACAGCCAGCTAAAATGTCCCCTCCAAATCATCCGCTGGTGGTGTTGTCTCTACTCGCAAAGTTTTCTTCATCCTTGTCCTCCCCTGATCCAAAGTTTTCTTGAGGCCGTTCAAAGATGGCAGTTGGTGGTTGGAGGTAACTAGAACTGCGGTTACAGGACTACGGATTACCTTGTACATCATGGATGAGTGTTTGTAGAACGCGTGTAGGGGACTTTGCGTTGCACCAGAAACCAGACCTACCTGGTGTCTGAAGAAGGATGTAGCAGTGGATATTAGAAGTCATAAAATGATGTAAATGGTAGTGTTAATGACTAAAGACAAAAGAGAGATAAAAAGAGAATGTTGCAGCTGTTGTGTTTGCTGACAGTGCCATTATGTAAGGTGTGTGTATCCCAGTGGCGGGGAGTGGGGGGGGGGGGTAAGAAAAGTATTTTTGTTTTATCAAGGTGACAAACCCTCTGAGGAGATGAATGTTAGCGAGGTAAGAGGTTGAATAATTTGTGAGCGAAAGCTGCTTGGCAGCAAAAGATGAGCCGGTGAAATAGGGGATCAGGGTGATCCCTGTTGGGAAGGTGATGGGCAGCAAGAATAAAGGCTGCAGTGTCTTAGCAAGGATGATCTGTGGTCGAATGGGATGCATGACAGGGTGGACTATTGAGGTACCCTGATTCGACCCAGAGGCAAGAGGCGAATTTGCAGTGTCCTGGATATTTGGTGCAGATGCCTTGAGACGGGTGTAGTACCTAGATTTAAGAGTGCGGAGGCCTGGGGTAAGAGCAATACAGGGTAAGTTTATGGGAGGTGAGCACGCTTGGGTCTTAGATGCTTTCAAGCTGCGAAGATTTAAGCACGTTCTGGTCGTATGTTTGTAATCAGGCGAGAGAGGATGGCCTGCTGGTGCTGCAAGGATAAAACTTGTTGAAGGTCAAGTAAAAGTTATAATTAAAAGTGTTAGATGACTTTACTGGAGAAAAGTCTGTTAATCGTCTAATATATTCAAGTACAAACCACTGCCATCACATGATCACATATATATGTAGTCGGTCCAGACGTGATCATCCCTTCTGGCCTGTTTCATACGTGCATTGTTGCCAATAATGAGAGCTCAGTTTTCAGATATGTGAGGAAAGGAGTGAGTGATTACACTTTACACTTCACATGGATGAGGAGTTGTGGCCTAATGGCCAGAGCTGCCAACTTTGGAATTGGGGAACAAGGGGGTATATTTACAAGCCCTTTTAATGACGTTGTGGTGGTGATAGGGGCTTCGCCTTATTTACAAGGCACCCTTTCACACTGTACATAGCGTGAAAGGGGCGGGCAATGGGTGTTGCGATAAGTGTTCCACCCCAACACCCATTGATTTTGACACTGCCCCCTATTTACAAGAATGGTGTAAATAGGAAGCAGCGCCAAAATTAAGACAAAGGAAAACATGGTCTTAAACAGGCGAAACGAGGAGAAATGCTTTATTTCTCCTCGTTTCTGCTGTTTCTATGTGTGCTGCATTGTGCACACACATAGAAACAGCAAAACGCCATTGATTGTTTATGTGCAAGAAGGTGTCCCTTCCTGTACATAAACAATCCCCCCCAAAAAATGACGTTTTGCAACTTCTATGTGTGCTGCATTAAGCAGCACACATAAAAGTTACAAAACACCATTTAAAGATTGTTTATGTGCAGGAAGGGAGACCTTCCTGCACATAAACAATCTTCCCCTCAATGCAGACACCCTTGCATTATGGTGCAAGAATGCCTGCATTGGCACTAGGCTGCTAAATTTAGCACCAGAGCAGGGGGAAACGCAGGGCTGCACCATATTGTTGTAAATATGGTGCAGCCTTGCGTTTCTGAAGTGGCGGAGCCCGGCGTTAAGCCAAGGAGGCTAACGCAGCGCTCCGCCACTTTGTTGTAAATATGCCCCCAGGTTCGAGTTCCATCGTCGGTTCAATACCTTGTAATTCTGGGCAAATCACTAAATCTACCCGTGTGTTAAACAGAAAAATATCTGACCCTGAGTAACGTTATCTGGAGTTCATGAAAAGCACCCCAATCAATCAATCAATCAGGATTTGTAGAGCGCGGCTGCTTCATCCGTGAGGGCCTCGAGGCACTGAGGGAACATGCTGCTGGCTCATGCTGCCTGTTCTTATTGGTTGAACATCCAGGTCTTGAGGTCCTTCCTGAACTGTTCGAGCAATGCCTTCGACCCGAGTTCCCGGAATGAATAAAAAGAAAAAACCTGCACATTATGAAAGGTCACTGCACGTAAAATTACTCCTTCAAAGAACCAAATGAATAACCTCACAGATGTAGTGTTGCTGGGCACATTTTAGTGTTTGCCAAGGTAGTGGTTTACCAGCCATTACTGGACTGCTGGCTTTCACCAGTAGCGGCTGCTACGGGGCAGTAGTGGTAGGGCGGGAGAGGGGGGGTGTTAAAAAAAAGAAACTTACCTGCCGGCTGCCGCTTCTCCTCCGTCCTCTTCTGTGTCGATGCAGGAACAGGAAGCCCCCAGGCTTACAAACACCCCTAGCCAATCATGACGCTGCTGATAGCAGCGTCATGATTGGTCTGAGCGCCGTGGTTCGATGCTCCAAAGGGGACTGGGAGCCTGGTCATGTTCTCCACCCAGTGCAACACAGCCCGGTGGAGAACATGGCAAGTGTGCATGACTGTTTGGCCGGCCCAAGATGGCCGGCCAAACCGTCATGCGCACTTAGAAAGTGCCACCACTCTTTCCCCTGCTCTGTGGGCAGTACCGCCTGCCCTGCCCCTACAGAGGAGTAGTGAAAAATAAAATGATAATAACCTGTTGTTATTATCATTTTATTTTTCCTGTGGGGCGACGCTCCTCCGTCTTAGTGCAGGAGCCGCCCCTGGCTTTCACACCCATCCAAGACAGGCGTCACGAGTGACCTTGCACCTGCCAATAAAAGGGGCCGGGCGCACGTGCCCATGGCCAGTTCCGAGTACAGTACGCATGTGTCCGTGTCATTACTTATTCAGTATGTGCGCCTAGGGCCCACAACTTTACAACAGACAGCACTAGTGTGCAGACATGCTTACAACATACACTGGAAACTTCACTATTTAGCAGATATGGCGGAGTACGCCTACATGCACGTAGAGTACATCATGCTGCTCACACAAACACATATACTGGAGATTGTACTGCTTTATACAAATGACGCACACACACAATGAAGACTGCACTCATAAAATCAAAAAACGGGGGGAGAAAGAGGGATATGCTAGGTCCACCCTCCTAATTCAATCATAAACCCACAAAAAACCGAAATCTCGGATAAAGAACCTAGCTAGTAAAAAAGAAGAAAAGAGGTTTTCCGCTCAATCAGAGTCAGAAAAAATGGCAAGAAAGGAAAAATGTCCTTTCTTGAGTCCCCTCACTCACCAGGGTTTCCCCACGGTGACATGCTTCATCATAGGGGCCATCCCAACCCGCTGCGGGTTGGGGCGTGCTACGACTTGCGACACTACGTAGGAGCACTTATTGTGAGTGACTATGTGTAGTGCGGTGATGTAAGTGGAGTGGGTGAACTAAAAATATCTAACTAGTGGGCGAAATAGTTTTATTCTGGCTCCTAGTCGATATGTTAAAAACGGGGTGGGTCTCTATGGTTCCTGTCTGCAATGGGTCAGGGGTCCCTAGTGGACGTCAACTAGTTTCGAGCTTCCCCAGTGCTCTTCTTCAGGACAAACAGGGTCCAGCCCTGTGTGTACCACTCCTAAAGTGACCTAAAGTGAGGAAAAATGGTGACGCTGCAACTATTAAGCAAGCGAGGTTAATGCATACGATACAATGATCACGTAGTATTGGTTAAATAGCAAAATTGTGCTTCATGGTCTCTGAGGGACTTGAGAGGTTCGGTCTCGAACGTTGGAGATAATATCCTCTCTGGCCTGTTCACCTGCTTTCCCTCGCGACCGCATATTCCACTGCACTCATACGCAGACACGGCAATGGTGCTTTCAAACACTCACTGGAGAATGCACTAGTGAGCAGATGTGCCAGAGTACATCTACACACTTACAGGTGCTAACGTGCACATTACTGGAGACTGTGTGGCTGTGGGCGCACAACAGGTTAATTCCACACACACACTGGAGACTGTACTAGTATGCAGGCCTGGCAATGGTGCTTACACATTCACACACTGACACAACAGAACACTTCACTGTGTTTATCTACACAAACACAGGAGTCTCCACAAGTGTGCAGCTTCAACAAAGTACTTCATGGTGTTTCCACACACATACAAACACACTCTGGAGACTGCAGTAGTGTGCAGACATGACAGACTACATCACAGTACTTCTACACACATGCCCACACTCATACACTGGAAACTGTACTAGTGAGCAGATATGACAAAATACATCTACACACATATACACAGACACACTCAGAGTAGTACATCATGGTACTCACACACACACACACACACATGTACTAGAAACTGCTCTGCTATTCACACAAGACAGAGTAATTATGCACAAGGACACTGGAGAATTCACTACTATTCAGATATGGCAAATGTGCTTACACACCCACACACTGGACTTTATGGTGCTTGCTTATGCACACATACAAAGTCAGCAGATATTACAGAGTAAGTCTATTCACACACACAAACACACACAGTAAATCATGGTACTTATACCAAAACACACATACTCCACTCATAATCACACACAGACACACTCACCGGAGACTGCACTAGTATGCAGACACGATGGAGTACATCTACACACACAGAAACACATCACATCATGGTGCTTAGACACACATATACTGGAGGCTGCACTGATTTGCACTCGACAGAGTAATTACACACACACTGCACCCCAGAGGTTGCACTAGTATGCAGATAAGGCAAATGATGATTACACACCCACCCACTGGACAAAGTACTTCAGGGTGCATATACACACACACACACTAGTGTGAAAATATGACAGTTAAATCTGCGCACACACACACACACAGAAGATACATACTCGCACAAACACAGACACACTAGTGAGAAGATATGACACAGTTAAGCTTGCACACACACAAAGCATATACATACTCACACAAACACGCAACCATCCTGGAGGCTGCACTTCTAAGGCAGACATGACAGAGTACATCACGATGCTTACACAAAGGGCCATAATAAATATCTCAGCCCTAGCACTCTTCAGAGGTTGAGAGATGTGAATTGAAGCCCATGGGCATATGGCCCAAGGTCATTCTACAGGGCGTAGGCAGGTCATTGCAGATTGCAGGGGGTGTTTGTAGTAAAGTGGACACTTGTCAACTGCATACTATACTGAGGCCAACAACTCATTTCATGGTGATCACTGACAAAGCCCAAAATACAAGCCCGATACAATCTGGTGGCAGGGAGGTCAAAAGCCCAGTGAGTCATTCACTCCAATCTATACAACAATTCATGGAATAAACCCTTGCACATTCCTTCCGATCTGCATACAAAATATGAATCACAACAATGTATGACCCCCACCGCGTGACTCCTGGATCTCGACAAAGGCGGCTTCATCTGCTTTTGTCAAAGCAAACTCTGTACTTCATTTGTGTGAACTGTAAGGTGCAAACTAGTGTCAGGGTGCATTGTGGTCCTGTGCATCTGGAGTAGATGAAAACTGCTGGGTGCTGTGTGAAGTTTCTGAGCGAGAAGAGAGATGAGCATGATCTGGGGTCAAGAGGGTGGTGCATTCCATATAGTGGGGAATCTACTCTTTTGTTGATTCTTGAGATCATGAGTAGCAAATGTTGGATGGCCAGAAGTGCCTCCATATTGAAAAGTCATGTTTTCTGCAGACGTACAGCAGGCTTTGCAAGGGAGAGTCTCCTACGAGAGACACTTAAATCTGAGTTTTATTCTGGATCTCAGAGGGTTCCAGCTCACTTATTTTAGTAAACTCTTTCATTACCAGCAGTGAGAACCCCAGCGCGATTCTGTATTTTCTAGAGCCAGTAGGCTACGAAGGGGCATATTTATGAGAGCCTTGCATCACACTTGCGTGATGCAAGACTGTGAGTCAGATTCATGAAGCCACGCAAAGCCTCATTGCGCGGATTTAAGTGGCCTCATAAATCTTGAGTAAGGCAATGCAGTGCAAATCACTGCGTCACCTTACTCTGCGCGAGGGAGGCGTTCCCTGGGCGTTGTGGTGAGTGTCCCCAGCCATCTTCCATGGATTTTGATGCATTCCCAGTTTTATAAGGACTTGTAAACCTGGGAATGCGTCAAAAGTTTACGCCTCCCCAGGGCAGGCATAACAAGAAGAAGTATTTTTATTTGTTCCAGTTTTTTTAAGGAGAAAAATGCCTCCATGGATTGTTTTCATGGAGGAAGGTGCCCCTTCCTGCACGAAAACAATCATGCCTACAACACAGGCACCCTTGCACCATGGTGCAAGAGTGCCTACGTTAGCATTAGGCTGCTGAAACAGCACCAGCCCAGGGGGAAAGGGCAGGAATGCACCATATAGGATAAATACGGTGCATTTGTCATTTCACTTTGATGCAGGACAGCGCAGCAAGGTGACTGGCAGAGCTGCCCTAAGCCAAAACCCCATAAATGAGGTTGAGGAGTTTGGCTTGTCAATTGTCTGGTCAGCCAGGCTCCCAATGTTAGATTGGTGATGTTCAAGTACCAGAAGGTGATGCTCAGGTACCAGGAGGTGATGCTCAAGTACCAGAAGGTGATGCTCAGGTACCAGGAGGTGATGCTCAGGTACCAGAAGGTGATGTTCAGGTACCAGAAGGTGATGCTCAAGTACCAGAAGGTGATGCTCAGGTACCAGGAGGTGAGTACCAGGAGGTGATGCTCAGGTACCAGGAGGTGATGCTCAAGTACCAGAAAGTGATGTTCAGGTACCAGGAGGTGATGCTCAGGTACCAGGAACCACAGGATACAGCAGTATTGTCTGAGCTGGAGGACCGCTCACTGCTTGGGTGGCTGAGCAGGCTTTGATGCAGTTTCTTCCCACATCAGTGACCTTTTAAACTCCAGGGTTGTTTGCTGATTTGCCGAGTGTGATAATGAGGGAGAGTAAAAAAGTTGTGGGTGATAATCTGGTGGGAGCAATGATGCAGAGTAGTGAACCAAGTCTTGTGCAGAAGATGCTAGTTATTCAACGGGGGCAGAGGGACATATATTATTTATGTCATAAAGACATTAGCATACTACGCAATAGAATACTGATAAAAAAAAAATTACTGCCTAATCGTTGTTGTCAATGTCTTTGATTTTATCTGCAAAATACATTTTTATTTATGTATGAGAAACACCTAATATTTGTCGATGTCTCAAAACTTCCTTCAGTATCAGGTCCTTCCTCTTTTTAGCTGTAGCAGATTAAGTAAATGTTTGTTTAAATTTAATGCACAGGATAATCACAACCATTTGAAGTAAGTTGTGGCATCCAGCGCCATGCACATGCCCCCTCAAGACTCCGCATTTACAAATTGCCTTTATCCGCAGCTGCTAATACAGCTGCAAACATCCGAATACTCTCTTTAAACCATGTGTTCATCTGCCCCAAGCAACTGCATTTGGAAGACCTCTTAATGAATACATGTATTTCTGGATGGAGATTAATTTGAGCTTATCTCTCTGCGCAGACACCTGGATCGTTGCTAACTCAATTTCAGATGTTAGTGGTAATTGTGATGGTGGACCTCTCCGCGGGCCGCGCGTTCGCCCCCTACTCAAAGCCAAGCCGCGCGCAGCCAGCGCGCTCACTCTGCGTGCCTACAAAGCGGTCCAAGCTGAGATCTTGGCTCAGTGCCTTGAGTAAATCATGATCTTGGTCTTTTAATGTTTTAATATGATGAACAGCATTTGATGACAATGTAATTCGACGGAAGCCTGGATGGGCTATTAGAGGAAATCGCATTTGTTGGTGGCTGGGATCGCTTGGCGGTCGCATTTGCTAGCCACATGAGAAAGTGTGTTGGGCTTCCACGTCTGATCGAATGATGTCCTTTGTAAACCGCCAGTTAGAAGCAGAAGTAATTGACCCAGTCATCAAACCAATCGATGCGGCATTAAAAAGGTTAGTACTCCATCAAAGCTCACCAGACAATTATTTTAGGATGTGTAAAGAAGTACTGCAATGCCATTAAATTCTGATTAATATTATTGCATAAACCCTGGTGCATGAGAGGGTGTCAGCCTCGTCTCTCCTGGAACTGTCCTTTTGGAATGTTTCCAACATTTCCATTCCATAATACATCAGAGATACCAGATGACAACAGTATGGAGTCCTACATAGATCAAATTTACAAGCCATATCTGCAAACTAGTAGAAAAACAACACACCAGGGTGGCCAAGGTCCTGAATTCTGCAGTTTTAGGCCCGTAGTTAAGTGTGGGCCATTGCAGGATGCCAAAGGTCCTGCTGCCTCCTGGTCATGGGAGGGATGTGAGACAAAAGAATGGCTTGAAAGCTTCAAGCATCCCATCAGGGTATTCCACCATGTGAGAGGACATCATGTGTTTACACAGTAACTATGAGGACTTGCAGCCTAGAAATGTCCTACACACTGCCACTTTAGCTACCACGTTTAGCCCTAGGCAGTCCTTACTTGGAGTCGATGGGTGCCGGTGGGGCTCACCAGCACTCTTTTTTGGGGACCGGCCTAATTTTTCCTCATTGGATATTTTCAGAGAGAAATAAAGGGGAAAACATACAAAGGGGAAGAAGGAGAAAGACGGAAACCATCAAAAGGAACAAAGAAGAGACCTGCAAGGGTGAGATGAAGGGACAAGGAGTGTCTGGTGGTGGATTAAAGATGCATGAGGTGGGTTCCAGACTACACAGCATTGGTATTCTGCACACCCACATGCAATAGCGCCCACCATGGACAGAACTTTGGGCACCAGCAGTTACTCTTTTACAAATAAGGCATTGCCTCTAGGGATGCTCATACACCACAGTGTGAGCACCTCAAGCAGCCCTAAGCCCTGAAACCAAACTCCCAGAAACCAATACATTATCCAATTGTTTTTATAGGCAGTCAGCCCCTGAAGACTACATTTTTACATACAATTTCCACTTAGTGTTCCCACCATGTTAAGCAGAATTACAATATTAACCGATTTTATGGTCTAAAAGGGAAATGCAAGAGTAATGTTTCGATTATATATTCTGCCTCTCTGGGATGTGTTGAGAAGTTTGATTATCCTGCTCATCTTTGTTGTAACATTACATAAGAGCAAAAACAGCACTTAAGACTAAATAATGTGCTGTGGCATTCTATTAATAAGTGTCACCGGCAAATCCTCAATTTAGTCATGAAAAAATGATGAAACATCAAGTATGAATGAAAACCATGCCAGAGGCCTGTCTTGGGAACATGTCCTATCCCTTGGTTCCTATGTTCTGTATGAAACCTGTTTCTTTCCAATTTCCTTAATTGTACTTAAGAGGACAAGTGCACAGGGAGAACATGATTTGTTCAAGATCAAACAATTTGGGCAAGTAAAATAACCAAATTACTTCGCAGGACTGCTCGTTATGGTCAATAACTTTTACACCATACCCAAATTTTAGCAGGTGCGGCCAGCACAGGTAAGAGCGGTGGGGCGGAGGCGGGGGGGGGGGAGTCGACAGACGACGGGATAGGTAAAATTAAATAAAAAAATAAATAAACCACTGACCTTGCGCTCGCCGAGTCGGCGATGCGCAAGTGCAAGGTAAGTGGTTTTATTAATTTTTTTATTTCATTTTACCTATCCTGTCTTCTGTCGACTTCTCCCCCACGCCCCCTCGCCACCGCCTAACCGCTCTTACCTGTGCCGGCCGCCACTGAATTTTAGTGAAGAGACCCTGAGACGGGCTAATGTCCGGGTAACTGTCTATGTCTTTTAGGTTCTAGCCCAGTATGTACTTATTGCCAGCACTTAGCCTGATTATTTCCAATCCTTGAAAAACATGAAATTTGAAGAATATATTAAAAAAGTGATTACCTAAAAGACCACAAGCGATTATCTGGAGAGGCCGGTATTAAAAATCATGGGGCTTATTTACAAGCCCATTGCGCCACCGGTGCGTCACAATTTGTGATGCTCCGTAGACGCAGTGTGCCCGCCCACGAAGGGTGACTTTTCATTGCCTTGTAAATATGGCCCCCTTTTACTCATTACTCTGCGTGAAAGGGCCGTTCCATGGGTGTTGCTGTGGGTGTTCCCATGCAACATCCATCGAATCTGACGCATTCCCAGATTTACAAGGTTTTGTAAGCCTGGGAATGTGTCAGATTCCTACGCCTCCGCAGGGGAGGCGTAAGGGAGGCGCAACGAGGAAAAATACCTTTATTTCTCCTTATTTTTCCTTTTTCTATGTGTGCTGCATTATGCAGTACATAGACAAAGAGGAAAACATCTCTCATGATTTTGCCTTCCTGCACAAAAACAATCACACCTACAATGCAGACACCCTTGCACCATGGCACAAAGGGGCCAGTGTTGGCGTATGGCAGCCCATTGTGCGCCAGCGCAGGGCAAAAGGACACCCAGCTGATCCTCTCCCTCACCAACGACCCCACCACCGCCAGAGCCAACCTACACGACGGGATGAGAGACGTCGCCGACTGGATGAGGAACAGCCGCCTTAAACTGAACTCAGACAAGACGGAAGTCCTCATCCTGGGCTCATCACCCTCCGCCTGGGACGACTCCTGGTGGCCCCCGGCCCTGGGCACCGCGCCCAAGCCAACGGACCACGCACGCAACCTGGGCTTCATCCTGGACTCCTCCCTGTCGATGACCAGACAAGTCAACGCCCGTCTCATCTTCATGCTTCAACACCCTGCGCATGCTCCGCAAGATCTTCAGATGGATCCCCACTGAAACCAGGAAGACCGTCACCCAGGCACTCGTCACCAGCCGACTGGACTATGGGAACACCCTCTACGCCGGAACCACAGCCAAACTTCAAAAGAGACTCCAGCGCATCCAGAACGCCTCCGCACGACTCATCCTGGACATCCCCCGACACAGCCACATCACCGTGCACCTGAAAGACCTGCACTGGCTCCCCGTCAGCAAGAGAATCACGTTCAGACTCCTCACCCACGCACACAAGGCCCTCCACGACCTGGGCCCAAAGTACCTCAACGACCGCATGACCTTCTACACGCCCACACGCCAGCTACGATCAACCAGCCACGCCCTCGCCACCGTACCACGCATCCGCAGAACCACCGCCGGAGGAAGATCCTTCTCCTACCTGGCAGCCAAGACCTGGAACTCCCTCCCCACTCACCTTCGGCGAACCCAGGACCATCTCTCCTTCAGGAAGCAGCTCAAGACCTGGCTGTTCGAGCAGTAACTTACCCCCTCCCCCAGCGCCTTGAGACCCTCCCGGGTGAGTAGCGCGCTCTATAAATGCCGTGATTGATTGATTGATTGATTGGAATGCACTGTTTCTCACAGATACGGTGCATTCCTGTCCTTATCTTTTGACACCGGGCAGTGCAGCAATATTCCTTGCGGCGCTCCCCTGCACCAAAACCTTGTAAATGAGGTCTATGTCTCCTGTTGCCAGTTTCCAGCTTTACCACTACAGCACCACTTGGTAGAAAATGGTTTGATGATGAAGCACTGGAACTGTTTTCCCAGGCAAATACCACTAAATTAAGGTTCCGGTCCAGATTTTTAATGCAATTTTTATTACCAGCATATTTTTGTTACGTGGCAAATCCAGGACTAAATGTCGAGTTTCGTAATTCCATCGATGAAATGTATTCATGCTGAACCATTTCTAATGGTGGTAGAGGTGCTGTCTCCCCACACCAGGGATTTGCCCATCTTTTTGTGGGTCCTGTTAATGCTTTTATGGCAGTCACTCCCAAACTGAGCCAGTTTCTAATTGCTCTCAATATCTTCAGATCACAGATTAAAGGTGGGAGACTGAGGCCTTTTCTCTGGGTCCTGTGTTAGTAGGTGGTTACTGGCCAGTATCCTAGGTGGGTGGATAGCGTATACTGGTGTCCCAAGGCCCCAATTCAATAACCAAGTTATACACTGGATTTCCTAAGAGTAGAGATAGGGATCATTCAAGGCATGTGTAGTGGAAGGGTTGCAAGTCAGATCACACTTGATAAACTCAGGGGCATATTTAGGAAAAAGTAATGCAATGCAGCAAAGCAAGTCACCTTGCAGCACTGCGCTGCGCTACATTACAGGGAAAGGGCAGGAATGTGCTGTATTTATTACAAAATGGCGCATTCCTGTACTTTACCCAGCGCTGGCGAACAATGGGCAGCCTAGCACCAATGCAAGCACCCTTCTACCAGGGTGCAAGGGTGCCTGCATTGCATGCAGGATTGTTTTTGTGCGGAAGGGACACCTTCCTGCACAAAAACAATCCTGAGAAGCATATTCCTCTTTTTATGTGTGCTGCAGAATGTGGAAGAAACGAGGAGAAATAAAGATATTTCTCCTAGTTACACCTCCCAGGTCTACTAGGAATGGTAAATCTGGGAATGCGTAAACATCCATGGGAGATGCGTGGAACACCCACGCAACGCCTTCCCAGGGCAGAGTAACGCAATGCAGCGATTTACACTGCGTTGCATTAGTCCTGGTTTATCAAGACAGGCAGGGCTACGCAAAGTGGCTTGATAAATCACATTTTAGGGTTTGTGTCGAGAATGCATCATGTTGCGTGGGGCAAATGTGACACAAACCCTAGATAAATAGGGCCCTCAGGGCCATATTTATGGTAAAGTCACGCAGCACTGCAAGTCTCCGTGCTGTGCTGTACTGTGGGACAAGGAAAGGGCAGGAATGCACCGTATTTAAAAGAATATGGTGCATTTCTGTCTTTATCCCTGCACTGGCGCCATTTTGGTTGCCTGGCACCAATGCAGGCACCCTTGCACCATAGTGCAAGGGTGCCTGCGTTGTACGCAGGATTGTTTTTGTGCACAAAAACAACCCTAAGAGGCCTTTCAATGTGTGTCTAGTCAGAGCTATTACTTTTGAAAAAGTAGGTGTTTGATTTAGAGGGGTCATTATGAAATAAAATCCCCAAAATAAGCTCGACAGCTCATAGGTACCTTCCCCAAATACAAACCTTGTGGCGGCACACCAGGCTTCAAAGTGTCTTGGTGCGTGCAGAGGGTGTCGGCACACACAAAGTGTCCTGCAAAGGGATTATGGAAAGCTGGCCACCCTAAATTCTCTAGAACACCACACCCTGAGATCTGAACCCAAACACTTAGGCTTATGAAAACTCATGGCAAATTAACTATTCAGAACCTGCTTTTTAAATTTAACTCTCACAAGTTAGGGGTCGTTATCGAAGGATATCAGACAAGGGCGTTGTTCTTTCTGGTTAGACTCTAATTTCCCTTTCTGTTGAAAAAACTGTTTAGTGCCATCTCCTCTAGTGCTCTGAAGTAATCGAAAGTTAACACCCGGAGCTACATGAAAATCACAAATAAATACATAGGCAGTAGAAGCTACCCCTCCTACCCCCCCCCCCCCACACCAGGCTCACGATACCCGTGGGCTTTGGATTATGGTTTGCGTTCAAAACCAGGATTCCACAATCACTTTAAAAAAAATGTTCCAGCACTATTGATTTCCCATTTAGATAAATGTAGTTATCTTAAAGATCTGCCATGGATCCAGCCCTCAATGACCGACTTTGGAGAACCCTGATCTAGAGCGTAGACATAGTAGATAAACTTCTTTCAAGCCCTCCAAAAGCCTCTATTCAGTTCCAGCCTTATAGCACATATTTCACAAATAAAAAATGCTTCCTACTAGCAGCTCGTCTTTTTAGTACTGAGTCTATGAATAAATTTGAGCTTGTATTATAAATAATTACACGTGTTCCCACTGAAACACAAGAGTCTATAATTAAATTCAGGTTTCTGCTGCTCTAAGTGCTTGCACTACACAAAGCCCTTCACTTGAATTACACCCCTCTGCATAAATCAGGTTTGCAGGAATTATTTTTTCTTTCACGAAAATGCTTCGCATAACGGATAAATCCCTTTATGGTGCGTCGGCATAGTATAGTCTTTACTGATAGGAATGGAGTAGGTTTCGATCTACGTCCTAAAGTTGGTAAATGGTTTGGTTCGCATATCACTGACATTGTGATATGGCCTCATACAGCCTGTGAATATGCAGATTTTGTTCTGTTCCCCCGTTGGTGGGGGGTTTGTTGTCATGATAGTGCTGGGAAGCAAGTGGCATACTGGTATATTACATTAGCTCCCTGCACACCTTCCTCATCCCAGTCCTTATGTCATGAGGTCTACCTCATTGCCAGTCAGGATTTACCCATCCTATCCTACAAAACATGTACACCTATTCCTTTAATTACTGGGGAATGGAGGAAGGGTGGAGTCCCTGCAACACCTCCCAATTGAATATCCAAAAAGAGAACCACCCCCAAACCACATCCTGTTTGGCAAGCAATCAGAAAATCAAGGAGTCGAAACTGGGTATGGATGGTAGGAAACTGGGACTGTGGCGAAGAATGCTAGGACTCGGAGTAATAAACATTATCAGTAAGTAATCGAAGCATGTCTTGTCAATATCAATAAGGGCATGTGATCAATCAATCAAACTGTATTTCTTTAGCGCGGCTAATCACCCTGTGGGTGTCCAGGCACTGAGGTCTTGCATGTCTCAGTCAAAAAGCGAGGTCTTGTGTCCGTTTCTGAAGTCCTCAAGAGAGGGTGACGTTCGCAGGTGGAGAGGTAGGAAAAGGAACGAACTCCACTGTAGTTTCGGCGAATGCAGGGAGTATGTGGGAGGGTGAAGGATGTGGAGCATGGGCTGGTGGAAGTTCAGGCGGTGGTTGATGTATACTGGTCCCTGGTCGTGGAGGGCCATAGGTGATGTCTAGTACAAATGAAAGTCAGACACTTATTTCATACATGCCAACGGTTGGAAGCAGAGAAGAGGAAGATTTTAGAAATAAAATGGACGGTAATTAATTTCCCCATTGGCTTGCATTGAAGTGGGGGAATTTGTAAGTGAGAGAAAACTGAAATAGAGCCATTTTGGCTTAAAGTATCCTGTCTAACTGAAGAGTGTCTGTTTTTATGCTATTTTGTGTTGCTTCCATTAATTGCTCATGATTGGTATGTATGTATATGACTTGAGTTATGTGTACAATCGTCTTAGAGTGTGGCTATAGTACCGATGATTGGACGGGTTAGCGTGTTAGCCGACTGGTTAGAATGCATGAGGAGGCGAAGTGCAATGGGACTGTAGAATGTCTAGGTGCAAGTTAAGACCTCTACTTCGTTAAAGCCTTTTGAAGACAGAGGGGCAGATCTACAAGGAAGTGCTGCAGCACGGCAACGCAAGCCCTTTGGCTGCGCCACGCTGCGGCACTTCCGAAGCACAGGAATGCGACATATTTACAATAATATGTCGCATTCCTGTGCTCTCCCCTGCGCTGGCGCACAAACTGCAGCCATGCGCAGGCACCCTTGAACCATGGTGCAAGGATACATGCATCATGGGGAGATTGTTTTTGTGCAGGAAGGGGCACCTTCCTGCACAAAAACAATCACTACAGGCATTTTCCTCTTTCAATGCGTGCTGTAGAATGCAGCACGCTTTGAACGAGGAAATAACGAGGAGAAATGAAAACATTTCTCCTCGTTGCGCCTCGCTACGCCTCCCCTGGGGAGGCATAGCATTGACACGCATTTCCAGATTTACGATTCCTCGTAAATCTGGAAATGTGTCTCATTCCATGGATGTTGCGTGGGAACACCCACAGCAACACCCATGGAACGCCCCTTCCACGCAAAGTGCTGCGTGTGAAGGGGCCTTATTTACAAGGAGAGGAAAAGTCACGCAGGGTGGCTTTTCCTCTCCTTGTAAATATGGAGAAGTGGAATGTGCCTCCAGTACGTCACAAAAAGTGACTTACTGGTGGCGCAGGGGGGGTTGTAAATCTGCCCCAGAGAGTGGGTTGATGAAGGCCCTACTCCCAGACTTGGCCCTCCACAGTAGTATTGATGTGATCACTTAAACATCCTCATCTTTTCACTTCAGTCTCACTCCATCAGCTGTTCCACACCAGCAACGCTTGTCTCTAACTCTCCCCCCACCCTACTACTGCCCTGATCACTTCCCATTACATCAAAGAGTGCAATGATCAGCAACATTCTCAGTTCACTCTAGTCTGCCACCTTCGCATTTTACACTGCCCATCCAACGTATTCTCTCATCAACCAAGGTCAATATATGCTCCATTTGACCCTTTCTGTCTCGGCCCTCTCTCAGACTGTTGTGAATCAGCTCTCATCCAATTTATGCAAAAAAACAAAAATGGCTGCCACCTTCTCGCCATCTACAGTACTACATCTTAACTCACTTCTCTAAAACCTAGAGCCATACATCTCCATCTAATGCCACAAATCATTTCTACCAAAAAGGACCCTCACACACATCACACACATACAAACACACATGCCTACATGCAGATATCCAATTCTCCGAACTTTTTTGCCGCAACCACAGTTCACCTCAATCCTCAACCTTCTCCCTCTCTGCAGCTCTCTCTGCGGTTGATTACCGCACCCCACTTATGACCCTCACTTTTCTGAGCATCACAGATGCAAAATTGCTCAGCAATCAGAGCAGAATGGCAGATGTGGATTACTTTGCCATATGTTTATGCAGGGTTACTTCTCAATATTCATTGCCCCATAAAAATAATGAATATGGGAAAGGAGCTTTGTTGTAGAGAAAACATGTCTTTAACTGTGTGTATAACCATTCTATTGGAGACAGCCATACAGCAGTATTAACATAGTGGTGTGTCACCTTCTTTCACAGTATTTAGCAAAGTCCATAAACCAGGCTTCATACCCCATCCCAAATTCTTAATTATTGTTCCCACTGACCAAAATATGGTGATGTTCTGATTCATTTAGTAAGTGAAAGATCACGAAAACAAATAAAAGATGGAAGTATTCAAATGGCTGCAGACCAAAAAGCAGAGAGTAAACCGTCCGTTCCGGAAATAAGAATATTTCTTATTTCCGGAACGGACGGTTTACTACCCACTTTGTTATCAGACTCACCGTACACTGGCCCTTATCAAGGAGGCCCACGCAGCTTAGATTTCACATATATTTTGTCTCTCCCAGGACCAACATTTTATGCCCTGAAGAAGTTCATTTTTATGAACGAAACGCGTTGGCTGGTATATTTGTATTTGGACACCTATGAAAATAAAGGATTGTTTAAGACAACTCTAACAAAACTATACGAACTAGTGACTTATTTGATTAACAACCTTTTTAATATCGAGCGGTGCACCACTCCAACAATCTGGGTTTATCCATTATCTGCATTGCAGTTAGCACCCAACGACGGCAGGTGCTGGAGTAGTTTGTGCACACTCAACTGGATTGACTGTTTTACTAATACAAAGGGAACATAGCAGGGGAGTGCGGTCATAGTGCCCGCCGTTGCCCGTAATCGTACATTGCAAAAAGCAGAGAGTGTTGAAGGGCAAACGTTGCTGGGAGGGAAGTGCAGACTCCAGGAGAAAGGAGCCGAGTGCTGGTCATAAGAAATCCCTAACATGAATAAATTAGTTTGACATTTTTTAGTTCTTCCCTTCTGCTGGAAACAGACATACTGTATGTTGTAATCAAAGAATGATCCTCTGCCTGCAGGTCCTGTTGATTTTATGATATAATTTATTAGGAGATAATAGTCTCTGTTACAGGTTACAGATATCATGTAAATGCCATATCAGTGCCCCACCAGGAGTAGCCTCCTAATGCTCAGCCTGCTCTCTCTTACTAATCCCTCAGGCAAACATAAACATTCTGTGACATCACACACAGAGGCTGAGCAGCAGGTATCATGGCAACTAGGGAGGGAATGCATTATATCTAATACAGAATATAACACTATGTCCTATATAGGCTTTGAATGGGCTTGAATTTCTTCCTCCATTAATTTGGAAGGTGTAAGGTTAATCTCTTGGCTGGAATGGGAACATCTTGATGAGGCAGGGGACAGGCTAGGAAAGTGGTGCCATGGGAAGCAGGGGTATGGAGTGAGTGGACAATCCGTGGATCATGAGACCAATGTTGGGGGAAGCATCTGATGTGCAGTAACTTCACCCTGTGGCTTGCCTTGAAAATCAAATCTGGAATTCTCAGCAGGTTCCCAGAAACCCTGAGGGTGGACCAAAACTGGCCTTGTGTTCTGCACATCAGACACCCAGATATCAGCCCAGCCCTTCTGTCATAATATGACGAGCATGGCAGCACGAGGGGAGCTGCACATCGAACATGTAGATGTCATAATATGACGAGCATGGCTTCACGAGGGGAGCTGCACATCGAACATGTAGATGTCATAATATGACGAGCATGGCGGCACGAGGGGAGCTGCACATCGAACATGTAGATGTCATAATGTGACGAGCATGGCGGCACGAGGGGAGCTGCACATCGAACATGTAGATGTCATAATGTGACGAGCATGGCGGCACGAGGGTAGCTGCACATCGAGCATGTAGATGTCATAATATGACGAGCATGGCAGCACGAAGGGAGCTGCACAATGTTAACCACAATATAACACCTTCATGAAAGCATCGGCCATACCTCTCAGGGTAATGACTGAAGGAAACAGCAGATGCCTGTACCATCAAGAGACACATCAATCTTCATCCTCACTCTAATCCTCTACCAAAAGGGAAAGTTAGTGTTCAAGTGAGCGAGCTATACTGGAACCAGTCCTTCGCGGACTACACTGCCAGCCCAAAGTGCCCGGATAGAGATATCAAGAGGTCTCCCCTCCTGCTGGGCGCCCCATTTGAGCAGAAGTGTCAGTCTCCTGAAACAACCATGCACAGACTAGGAAACATGCTCGTATTCATTCACCATGATCCCCTGTTTTACAAGTGTAGGGTCTTCACGACTCAAACCTGAGCCTTCGTTCAGCTATCAAGACGGACCAACAACCTGATCAATATGGATACTGGATATCAGATTTGGAATAGAAGAGACTCTGCTCCGTTCCTGTTGGAAGCATCTATTAAGAATCTGGCTGCTCCAGAAGCATCACTTCCGCATCCACCTGGAACCGTCCCTTTTTTGTGGCATGGCCAAGACGTCTCCACCTACAGAGGTCCCCACGTTTTGGCCACCATTATCGTTGTGACTCTGTCAGTATGTGACCATATAAAGCCATGACACAAATTCTCTATGACAGATCCACTGTTCAAACCTCTATAGTTGTAGCTTTTTATGTGAATTTTTAACCCAGGATGATAAAAATAGTATTTAAACACTTCTAGTTGCATTACTTCAAAAGTGAAAGGTTATCCTGCTTAAATGAATTAAGTGCAGTGTTATTGTGAAAATCAATGTGTATTTATTTATTTTTGCAGTTGTATTCAGTGACAACTCGGTCCAAGGGCATAGAAGCTCTTTGCCTGAGCACCACTTACATAACACAAGGTCAGATTCATTATGTCTTTAGACACCGGAGAGTAAGTGATTTCTCCAGAATCATAGGATGTTGAGTCGACACCGGGTCTCAAGCCTGGTTCCCCAGTTCCAAAGTCGCCAGCTCTGGCCCCTCAACATCAAACTTGTAATTCTCAACCCAAAGTCCTTAAACAAATACCCAAACCCTAAATCTTATTCCCTAAACCCTTTGCACTATACTCTTCACAATATACTCTTAACCTTTAATCCCATGACGTCAATGCCTATACCCTCAAGCCGTTATCATTAACCCTTAGACCAATAACCCCGTAACCTTTTAAACAATACCCCAAATTGTGAACTCAGTACCCTATAAACCTATATCCTTTTCTGGGTTAACCATATACCTTATCTCCTTCAGCTATAAATCCTCAGCTAGTTAAACCCATTTGCTACAAAACCCTAATCCTAATTCCAAACTCTTAAACCGATACCGCAACTCTTTAACTTAGACCCCAAACACATTTAGACTATACACTTAACAGTAGGCCCTCATCCTCTAACCCCACAGCCTTAACCCTTCACCCTTAGCTCATAACCTAAGCCGACCCTAAAATCTATACCCAAACTCTGAACCTAATCCCGGAACCATGAACCTTCTATCCTTAACCCTTTGCCCTTAACTCTTTACTCTATACCTTAACTCTTACTCCAAAGCCTTGACCCTTACTGCCTTACGTCATGTACCTCTAACACTTAACCCCATATCCCTAATCCCTAGCACTTTACTCTTAACCCTATACCTTTAACCCCAACCACTAAATCCATAATTATAATGCCTGTGCGTCTAACTCCTTAATCCACATGCCACAAACCCTTAAACTTTAACCCTGCACCCCATACCCTCAACTTTATACCTCAAACCCATACCCATATGCTCTTAACTCCTACACACATACCCTTTAACCTTATCCCCTACACCACAAACCCATAACCCAATCCCTTAAACGTTTCCCTTTAATCCTATACCCTTTACCCTAAAAACCATAACTCAATACCTTAAGCTCTCAACCCTTAACCCTACACTCCTACCCCTTAACTCTTAAACCTTAACCCCTATATCTCAACCCCCTAACCCTGTACCCCAAACCCTGAGCCTTTAAACCTATACCCCACATCCTATAATCTCAACCTTAAACTCTTAAACCTTAACCCTAACTCCAATACCATTAAGATCTAAACCCTTTAGCTCGTACCCTTAACCCTTTCACACTGTCCTTACTTCAGTGTGTTTCGTAAACAAATAGTTTGGAAGGTGTTTTTTTCCAAAGTGCCTATTTTAGAGCGTATAATCGAGAAGTGATATTTTGAGAAGTGTAATTTGGAGGATCTGATGCAATTCCACTCGCCTCCCTCCACATTCTCCTCAACAAGTTCTCTTGCAATCTCCTCGTCTTCATCATAGCGGTTGTAGATGGTCTCCTCCATAATCACTATTTATTATAAGTTAGAAAGGATGTCCATCAGAGGAACAGCCTTCATCTACCACGACACTATCATCTGAAGCCACATTTTAGGGACACAGTATGACACAGTATGACTCAATGTCTCTTAAATAAAGGTGCCATCACCCAACTTCCTCCCTTTCACATGCCCCACTGTACCATCTGCCCAAAAGGAGTCTGTACTCCTTCCTGGGATGACGACAGCACCTCCTATCTAAGGTAAAAAAAATGTATTTTATCTCCATGATTTCACAATCCAGTTTCTCCGCTTTTAAATGATTATCCACCGAGGTTTCCAATTACTGATTAGAGAGGCTTGTAAGCCAGTGTAACTCCAGAAAATACAAGATAAGTTGTGAGCAAATGCCTCTATTATTTATTTAAGAAAAAGATGTTTTTAGAAAGAAATTATCATCAGGCTCAAACTCTTAACTCTTCACTGCAAAGGCCTTGCAAATCATGGATCTGGAAACCAACAGCATGTTAAGTGACTGTCAGTCAGGCTTCAGATCTCACTATGGACCTGAACTGCAGGACTAAACATCAGGGGAAACGCCTCTTTGCTGTAAATGAAGAGGTAGCAGGCACACTCATCCTGTTTCATCTCTCAGCAGCATCTTACATCATTATCTTGATACCTGCATTTGTGGTTTCCAGCCCTCCTAGAAAACATTAAAGGGCACAGAATGATACTGCTCATCTCATGTTCAGCCTGAAGGCTGTCCTGGGCTGACCCAGACCTATCACTTTCACCTCCCCATCCAAGTGCAGACCTGGAATCACAACACCTTCAGACATCTCTGCCATGCTAGTTGCAGCCCCATGTAACACCCTCAACCCATGAGGTGGCCACCGACTGTTCCAAGCGCTTTGCAAAAATAAAAAATAAAATTAAACCAAAGACTTTGTTTTTCGAGGAACGCGGCACGAGCAGAGTAGAAGTAAGGCAGAAATGAACATCATGGTGATTTCAAGACATTAACGTTGATAATAGATTGTTCCCTATGATCTCTCATTTCCATCAACACCACCACCTTCTACCCCACACATTGTTCCATTTCTTTTAATGTCCATATTCCTGTGGTGTCCGTTCCTCCAGACCCTTGTTCTTCCCTCGCTCAGCTACCCATAGTTCTCCTAGACTTATTGTGTACCAGGTCGGTGCCTCCTGCCCATGGCCTAACACCTCATCATTTACAATACAGGCAGCCAATGTGGCAGTCTCCACGGAAGTCATCAATGGAAGCCAGAGGTAGCAGTGGCTACCCGTGGTTTGTTCTTTCATTAGGGTTGGGTGGTAAACTCCGTTCTGCCGGCAGAGTCTGTGGAGTTTTGCACACTCTGTGCGCCACCTGGGGCTTGGAGTTCCAGAAAAACTCCGCCAACCCCCACATGGCAGAGTTTTTCTCACGCGTGGTGAGCGTGAGCATGAAAATTGAGCTCTAGGAAGTGTCCCGGCATGATTTCTTATCCCAGGCGGTCGTGGCAGGTCACTACCGCTAACGTTGAGAAAGCTGCCGCTCGAGTAGAAAATCTACTCGAGTGGCAGGAAGAAGCAGCGCCCACTGCCGTATAGTGCCTTTAGTGCTGATTTTACAGAGCGGGACAAGCTCAGCGTGACGTACCGAAATTCTGCCGCTCGCAGAACTCCGCGGAATGTCGTGGAGTTTTTAGGTAACTCCGCGTGTTCCGCCCACCCCATATCTTTCATATCCTGGAAGTGCCTCTGCTCCCCCTGCTCTCAGGTGGCATGAAGGCAGTAAAAGGAAACAGGAGGTATGCAAGGTTCAGAGAGCCATGCTTACTTTATCTAGTTTCTCTTTCTTGCTCTTATTCTAGCCCCTCAGTAGGTGATAGTGGGCTGTTGAGCTGTGCAGGGTGGAACCAGGGGTCAATTCTGTGAAGTTGTCCTTGCACAGAGGGGATGATGTCATTTCCACTACCCCTGCCATATTACTGACTCGACTTCCTGTCCTTGGTGGTCCCAGGGCTAGTGAAATCTTGATCAATAATTTACAATCTGTGTGTTTGATGACATTAAAATCAAGCTCACCTAAAAACATGTTTGCTGCTGATTTAAGGTCTGACGAACAAGGAAACGGAGCAAAAATAAATTGTGGGTCTAAACTTAATAAACTATACATTTTGTCAAGAACAGTTTGTATGTGACATCTTCTCCAGTACCACTCAAAGGCGCATTGATGTGCATGTTATAGAGCTGTGTGGAGGTGAATTTCCTTCCTTTCAGACAAATTTTCCATATTGTGAGCAGAGGCAGGTTCAATTGTGTGGGTAATTCATTTTCATTCCCTGCGTTGCACTTATTTCCAGCCTCAGTGGTCTATGACAATTAGCATATTAATTGTGTCACTGCCAGAAGAATAATGGTAGAAGGAATGGCTAATTGTCATGACTGAATGAGACTGAATACCTGTAAGGACCTTGAGCAGCAGATAAAGAAGGCAGCCATTGGTCGATTCAGCAGATTCTTGCACTGCAAAGGCAAGTCGGATTTATAATCATTAACTCTGGGCTGCAGAGCATAAATCAGATTAATAGGAAAATGATTCACAAAGGGAACCATTCATTTAAGAGGTGCGTTTAATAACTAGAAAAACATTGTTACATGTTATTGTCTGGCACGCGCATACGGGAATATGTATCAAGAAAGTGTTTTGCGAGTCCTTAATTGCGAATTTTAGTGATTCGCTATTAAGGACTCGCAAAAGCAATGTATGTAGGATTCGTAATATTAATTGCGATTCCTACGTATTCCTTAATTGCGAATCGCAAATTGCGATTCGCAATTAAGAATACCTTCCCATTCATTCCTATGGGCCTAGAGGCCCATAGGAATGAATGGGAAGACATTCGCAATTTGCGAGTACCCATTAGGTACTCGCAGAATTGCGAATGCAATTTCAAGGGTGCAAGGGTGTCAAAAGGGCACCCTGTTGCACCCCTGAAATAAGCATGTGTGCACATGTGGCGCACATACATGCCCTACGGGCATTTATGTGCGCCACATGGCACTTTGAAAAATGCAAACAAGTGCATTTTTCAAAGAAATCGCAAATTACCACCAACTTGAAGTTGGTGGTAATTTGCGATTTCTAAAGGCAAAATCGCACAACTTGGGCGCTTCCCGAATTGCATTTAAGGAATCGTATTTTGCGATTCCTTAAATGCATTCGCAGAATAGGGAATCGTAAATTTTGTGAATCCCTATTGTGCGAGGGCCTTTTGGGATGATACATCCCAAAAGGCTTTTTCCCGTTCGCAAACGGGCCGATTCTGAGAATTGGCCCGTTTGTGAACGGGAAACAGGCTTCATACATATGCCCCATAGAGTGGTGGAATCTAGGCGCTAAATGCAAAGAACTTAAATGCTTATTTTAAAATGTAGATAATTGCACATGTACAGTTCCTGTGCTTGTTACAATATCATACACAGGGCCGCTAGAATAATGCTGCAGGGGAAGACCAAATCATGTGGCAGGGTTGATTATATTATGCGGCAAGAATAGACAAAATTATGCAACCTAACGTGTACATTTTGTGATAGTACTACTTGATAACTGAATCATTTTTTCACATGATGATACTGTCTGGGCAAAGGTTTCTCCTCATTAGTGCCGGGTAACACCCAAATACAGTAATAAGAAACTGAAATATGATCATCAACCTCTGTATGGGGCCTTCCACTGCCTGGCGGCACAGATTCGACATAAGTTTATTACGTTTTGATCTATTTAAGTTGGAGAAAAAAATTGTTGTTAAAATCTGCACATTATGCAGCAGATGATGGAATATGTGGCAAAAGCAGCAAATCCATACTAATGCAGAAAATACTGCAGACCCAAAATAGCATAATTTTAGTGTCCCTGATCATAAGTAATAAGAGTGTGCAGTGCATAGATATGTAGATATTGGTGGCACTTGTGATGGCAGATTGTGGATGCAGTGATAATGCCGGGGTGGCAGGTGGTCCAACACCAGCACTTGTTATTGGAGACTGGTACTTATGTTATACCATCAAACATTGTTGTTGTTATGTTATGTTAACATCATTTGCTATAGCGCTCGACTCACCCGGGGGCATCTCGGCGCTGTATCGGATCCTAACAGGAGGTGCGTACCATGTGGATTCAGAATTGGTATGCTTTCAGTGATTTCCTAAATTTACAGTATGTGGGGGTGGATTGCAGGGTCAGTGGAAGTTTGTTCCAGTACCTTGGAGCGAGATATGAGAAGGCTTTGCCCCCCATGCGTGTTTGGCGGATACGAGGGACACACAGTAAGGCTTTGTCGCTGGATCTGAGGGTGCGACTCGGGGCATAGGCCCTTAACTTTGTTTGAAGATACAACGGACCTTTACCTTTTAAGGCATTATAGGTGAGGCAACAGATCTTAAAATGGGAACGTTGCTTCACTGGGAGCCAGTGCAGTTCCTTCAGCAGGGGCGCTGAGGGAGTTCCAGCAGGGCGGTTCAGAGTAAGCCTGGCCGCCGAGTTCTGGACCACCTGTAGTTTGGAGAGCAGTGATTCACTAGCTTCAGCTAGGAGAGCATTTCCATAATCCAGTCTACTTATCACCATGGCCTGGATCAGTGTTCTACGAACTGTCATGGGGAGGAAGGGGAAGATTTTGCGCAGTAGGCACAGATTGTAGTAGCAAGCGCTCGTGGTTGCTGCGATCTGATCTTTCATCGTAAGCGCCTGATCTAGTTTTATCCCCAGATTCTTTACAGTTAGTTTGGGTACCGGAATAGCACCCAGTTGGTGTGGCCACCATTCGTCCGACCAGATGGAGGGGGCTTTTCCCAGCAGCATGATCTCAGTCTTCTCTGGATTTAACTGGAGACAGTTCTCAGTCATCCAGTTTGAGATTGCTAGCATTCCTGATGCAAACCGTTTTTTTGCTATTGTCAGGTCTTGGCCTAGAGTAAACATCAGCTGGCTGTCATCAGCATATGATATAATCTGAAAGCCAAAGTGCTCTGCAATCTTCGCTAACGGGGCCATATAGATATTAAACAAGGTGGGGCTCAAGCATGAGCCCTGCGGAACGCCCTTGTCTAAGCTCATTTTACAGGAAGAGTACGAGCCCTGGATGACGGTTTGCTGTCTGTCTGTTAGGAAAAGCTGAAGCCACTTTAATGCCATGTCCTGAACACCGATTTCCTGCAGCCTTTCCATGAGCCTTGAATGAGAGATGGTATCAAAGGCTGCAGAGAGATCTAATAATATCAGTATAACTGGTATTCCTGCATCTACCCCCAGTCTCAGAGAGTCGGTCACGGCCAGAAGCGCCGTCTCTGTACTGTATCCAGGGCGAAAGCCCGATTGTGAGGGATCAAAAATGTAGTTGGACTCAAGATAGGATCCCAACTGTTTGTTTATTAGGCCTTTGAGCTGTTTGCCCAGAAGAGGTAACAGAGATATTGGGCGATATTTGCCAAGTGATTGTTGCTTTTTTTAGTATAGGCCGAACACATGCTGCCTTCCATTCTGTCGGAAAATTGCCAGTTTTTATTGCGCAATTAAAGATCTTCTGGATCATTGGGGCGCAGCAGGTAGCCAGAAGAGATATTATTTTTGGTGGACAGAGATCCGTAGGGGACCCTGACTTGGCTGCAGCCAGAGAGCTGTGTATTTCCTCTCGAGTAAAGGGCTTGAACCTGTCTAGTGTACATGTGGGTTGTTTTTTCTGCTCTTCGTTAGAGCTGGTGGTCACTATGTTTTGCAAAGGGGTAGTAGGGAACTTTGAGTAAATGAGAGTAATTTTCTACTGGAAGAAATTAGCCAGAGAATTACAGAGGTCCTGGGATTCCGCTGGAGATTGGCTACATGCTTGTGGAGAGATGAAATCCTGAACTATCCTGAAAAGGACTTTGGGGGAGTTGTTGGCTCGTTCGATTTGATTAATAATAAAAGATCGCCTGGCTGATTTAATATTCTGATGGTATCGGGACAACGCTTGTTTATATTTTTCCCTATCTAGAGGCTCTTTCCTTTTTCGCCACAATCTCTCTAAGGTCTTACATTACATTTTTTCTTGTTTTAGTTCTGGCGTAAACCACGGGGCTGGCAGTCGATGATGAGCAGGACCGTGGTTTTTTGAGGGGACGGTTTCGCCCAGGCCCGCCATAAAGGCAGTGTTAAAAGAATTCAACAATTCAGAGACCTCATGGTTATCGTTTGGTGACTGAGGGTGAAAGACTTTACTAAAGGCTTCAGGAGTGAATTTGTGCCATGGCCTGTACGCATCGCGACGTGGTCTATTGTTTGTAATAGGACCCCAAGAGTGAGGGGGCTGTACCTCAAAAGGGATTAAAAAATGATCGGTCCATGTGAGGGGAAGAGGGGTCTTACAGTCCAGTTGTTCTGTATTGGAGAAAATTAGGTCCAATGCGTGACCAGCTATATGTGTAGGACCCTTGACTCTTTGGGAGAGTCCTAGTGTTTCTAGGTCAGATAGAAGATTCCTGACTTCCGGGTTGATATGCTCTTCCCCAAGGAAATTAAAATCGCCTAAAAGGAGAAATGTGTTGGAGGCTAATACATGCATAGCTATCTGTTCTATCAGTAGCTGACTGAAATTAGTCTTGGGCCCGGGGGGAGGGGGGGGGGGGTAAATCAGGGCTCCATTCCAGCTATCCGTAGCCGACACACTAATCTTAAAAATACCTAACTCTATGGAGTCAGTGTTTGTAGTAAAAACCCATGTCATGTTTATAGTGTTTTTGAAAGCTATGGCAATGCCTCCGCCCGTTTTTCCTTCTCTTTCGAGATGGATTAATTTGTAGTTATCCAGGATTGCTAACGCAATGGTTGGATGTTTGGAGGAATTTAGCCATGTCTCTGTTAAGAAACAGATATCCGTGGACTGGGAAGAAATCAAGTCCCATATCTCGGTGGAGTGCTTGGCCCGTGACCTGACGTTACAAAGAAGACAGTTTAGGCCATGTTTGGGTAAAGAAAGTCTGGGTCCTTTCCCTAGTGGTCTCCCAATCTCTAGCTCACTTTGAACCTGCATTTATAACAGGCTACCGGGCCTTCCAGAGTGTGAGGGTATTGGTTGATACAGAGACGTTGTGGTGGGGTGCTAGAATTTTTCTGTGCTTGCAGCAGATGTAGGGACTCTGCTGAGTAGTGAAGGCGTTGGGAACTCTGAATATTTACCCCAGGAGATTCAGGGTTTCTGGCTCCTGGCGACGGACAGGCGCGGACCGGCGCAGAAGGGCTTGCGCGCGTCCGCTGCGCGTCTGTCCCGGCATTGGTTTTTGTATCCGAGTATGCCGCAACCACTAGAGCGCTAAACCGCGCTTCCGCCTGAAATGAGGCCGGAAATGCTTTCTCCGCTCAACCAGCACAAGCTGTGGCGGACCGGAAAGCTAAGTTGGCCCAAGATCCCAGTACGGGGAAGCGAGGTGCACAGAGGAGTATATCCGTATACAGGTGAGCAATATTTTTAAAAGCAATGGGCTAAAACTGTGCCATCATACACTTGCTAGGATTGAAATGCAGCGTTTAGTGCGCGTCTAGCAACATGAGAGATTTAGATTTAAAATAACAGTCACACAGTGTAACATATGGAGAAACCTGTTTCCAAGATAAACAAATCCTGCCTAGATCCGCTGCGAGTCCGTCCCGGCATCGGTTTTTGTATCCAAGTTTGCCGCAACCACTAAAGCGCTAAACTGCGCTTCTGCCGGAAATGAGGCCGGAAATGCTTTCTCCGCTCAACCAGCACAAGCTGTGGCGGACCGGAAAGCTAAGATGGCCCAAGATCCCGGTACGGGGAAGCGAGGTGCACAGAGGAGTATATCCGTATACAGGTGAGCAATATTTTTAAAAGCAATGGGCTAAAACTGTGCCATCATACCCTTGCTAGGATTGAAATGCAGCGTTTAGTGCGCGTCTAGCAACATGAGAGATTTAGCTTTAAAATAACAGTCACACAGTGTAACATATGGAGAAACCTGTTTCCAAGATAAACGACCCAAAACAAGTAAGGAAAAGGGAGAAAGACGAATAGAAATATAGGAAAACAGTGACAAAGAGAGTGAGCAGTGTTGAGAACACGCCACAGGATTTTTGATGTGAGTCATCAAACTCACTGGATCTATATAACGACAGACAATAGAAATTAGAAATCCCTACCAGTATTCGTGATTATGATGTACTAAACAACAATTCCGGCTGGTATTATTTGGTCCCAGGACTTCAGATATAAAATGATCTGTTTACTAGGGGGCACCTTCCTGTTAGAGGCCCTAGGGAAATCCGATCTCTTATGAAAGAGTCAGTGCGCAATAAACTCCACGATATTTCCACACTATGCCATTCAGAAGAACCTTTACATGAAGCCCTGAAGAAGTCCTTTGTGATGAAACGCGTTGGCTATATTTGATTTAAAGAAGGAGGTTTTTTAGAAAAATGAAAGAAGAAGAACACTAATAAAGAAATATCTTGTAAAGAAACATAATGGAGTCTGTGCATTATGTCAAATAATTGAGTTGAATTATATTGAACAGATTTTTACATTGTTATGATCTAGGACTGTGGTGCTGGCTATTTGTCTCTTATTGCTTATGGAATTTTTCTAGTGTTGAAAAGGAACCTGCAAGAGCGAGATACAGAGGAGTGTATGGGGAGGAAGGTTGAGGCATGAGGTGGAATCAAGACTAGGCCGCCTTGGCATTCTGCAAACCTGGAATTAGGCAGTGCTGGTGGTGGGCTTCAAAGAAAATCTTTGGGCTCCTACATACATTTTTTTTCTTTTTTTTACTAATGAAGCACTGGGCAAACATGCACACCTTGTTGAGGAGACCAGGCACATGTGGCCCATGGCATACAATACCACAGTCTCAGGACACACATTGACACGATTTAGCAAATGCCCAAAGAGCACACAGCAGACAGATACAGAGCAGCTGCCCACCCTCTCTTCCATTGCCACTAGGTGGTGCCAGATGCTGGAGCTGACTCAAATTTGAAAAAAAAAATCTGCTTAGAATAAGGTACTCCTGCATGAAAACCAGAGTGGGGCCCTGCATAATATTTCTGACCCAGGCACCGGAAAACCTTCTCACAGGCTTGACTACCCCCATCCTCGTGGGGACCTTTCTGAACCTCCCCACTAAGGTGCAGGGTTAAAGGCGTCCAGTGCTTAATTTGAGCCGGTGGTTTCCGGTGCTCTGCACCGGCATTTAATTGTTAACATCAGCGCTTTTGGCAGTCTGCCGCAAGGTGGCGTTGTCTGGCTAATTTAGAGATGACCAACACAACAGGTAATTAATAATTCAATAGACATTAAAAAGAACTATTACCTGCCGCCCAAGCCATTCTTATAGTTTTGGGGGCTGGAATTGTCCGAATCGTCACACTTGTAGGAGTGTGATGGTTAGTAGTTGTGTTTTACTATCATTGGCAGCGTGGCAGGGGCAATGTGTGGTGCAAGCTGCCAGGGCCTCCTGACGAGAGCCCTGGCACTTGTTATTTTACAAATTAAGCACTATTGCTCAGGCGCATACTTCAGTAATCCATACCACTAGCAAGGATGTCTCTTTTAAAGGTGCATTTGTTAAAATAAGGGGGCACACGTTTACAGTCTCAAAGCCGACACTCGTTCCTAACAGTCGCGGCTCCTCGAGCGAGTGCTGCGGGGCGGTGGGGCGGTGGGGCGGTGCGGGGGAGGGTCAGGGTGGCGGGGTAGTAAACTCCGGCATACAGCCGAACGGAGTTAAGTACATAAATAAATATATAAATAAAACTAATTTCATTGCGCGCGCTGCAACGCCAAATGGCGATGCAGCACGCGCAATGAAATTCGTTTTATTTATTTATTTATGTACTTAACTCCATTCGGCTGTATGCCGGAGATTACTACCACCCCACCCTGCCCCTTCCCCGCACTGCCCCACCGCCCCGCCTCACCGCCCCGCAGCACTCCCTCGAGGAGCCGCGACTGGTTCCGACACATACATCAAAATTAAATCTGCTGAAAAGTTTTCTGCGAATCGCTCTGCCTCTGCGGTTGCTGCATGCTTCTCCAACAGGGCTCGCACTGAGTAGTATAATTAAACCAATAGCTGAGCGCTGCCTTTGGGTTCCGGTGTGCGGCCGCCGGCTATTATTAATGAGTTGCACGGCTCTCTACCCACCCGGCACCTGCTGCACAGTCGAAAATCGGGTGCTCCCGAGAACTCACTGGCAACTTTCGTTTCCAGCGACGCCAATGGATGAGCAGGGCATGACCATCGGGGAAAGGAGAGGGCCAGGGGACAGCAGCACAGCGGGAATGCGGCAGAGGAAAGGAGCACGGCCGGAGCATGACACAAGCACCCCCTGTGGCTCCTGATTACAACTACCGCCCGACTGCCAGGCAAACGTGCCAGGAATTACTACGGCAATTAAATTACGGCATGGCAAGTGTTTACTTTATGAGGTGGAATACAGTCTGCAGCACACTCTGCACTTACTGATGATGCAGGGTCGAGTCGCGCAGCCAGCGTGGGATCCCATAAGCATCGTTCCAACCGCCAGCCTAATCCCCGTTCCCAGCCCAGCGCCGCATTTGACTCTCACCCCCCACTGACCTTAGCCTAAAACTCTAACAAACCATGATTGGCCGTGTACTGACTGTGACGTCAGTTATACTTGTGTATCGGGGGTGGGGGGTGGGGTCTAACTTTGATACACTGTTGTAGCGAGAGAGCAGTACACACAGAGCTGTGACTTGCCAGACCCTTTGCCGGCTGGAAGAGCGCACACCGCGCTACTGCTGCTTTAACTAGTCATGATATGGTGCATTATAGCAGCGCTCTGCATTGACAGCTGAGCAGCGCTATAATGCGTGACTAATGCATTCAGTGCGGTGATGCGGATCACCACACTGAAATGCGTTAGACTAATGCCTGATGCGTGGTACTTGGCAGGACTGCACATTCTGCACTTACTGATGATGCAGGGTCGAGTCGCGCAGCCAGCGTGGGATCCCAAGAGCATCGTTCCAACCGCCAGCCTAATCCCCGTTCCCCGCCCAGTGCTGCATTTGACTCTCACCCCCCACTGACCTTAGCCTAAAACTCTAACAAGCCATGATTGGCCTTGCACTGACTGTGATGTCAGTTATACTCGTGTATCGGGGGTGGGGGTGTCTAACTTTGATACACTGTTGTAGCGAGAGAGCAGTACACACAGAGCTGTGACTTGCCAGACCCTTTGCCTGCTGGAGGAGCGCACACCGCGCTACTGCTGCTTTAACTAGTCATGATATGGTGCATTATAGCGGCGCTCTGCATTGACAGCTGAGCAGCGCTATAATGCGTGACTAATGCATTCAGTGCGGTGATGCGGATCACCACACTGAAATGCGTTAGACTAACGCCTGATGCGTGGTACTTGGCAGGACTGCGCCCTTATTTCAGTTGCCTTTAAACACTCGCTGCTGACATCTATGCTTGACCTGCGGGACTGAAGTCAGGATCTCAGAGGACAAAGTAATCCCTTCATTCCTCCAAGATTGATACAGTAACATCTGTGTCGTGTCTTACAGAGCTACGAAACGGAAAGTGCACCAGGGAGCGCTGTACGAAATACAAACTATTTGTATTCGAGAATTAGTAACTGCAATCCGCCGCCACTGTACTTCTATGCTGTGACCTCTTGTTCCAGAGCTACAGAGTTGTAAAACCTCTTCCCCGTGCTTGGCTATCGTAAGGCATAGCTTTTCACTAATAGCACGAAAGTGCAGGGAGATTGGTTTCGGTAGGAATGCAGGAGTAACATTTGTAGTATTCAGTGGCGGCTGGTGACATTTGAAAGTGGTGTGGCGTACAAGTTGTGCACTATGGCGAGCGAGCGTAGCAAGCGAGCCTGACTTGCCCTGCTCATGGCTGAAGTGAATAACAAAATGTGCATCTGACATTATCATGCTAAGATAACTTTGCTCATTTTCCCCACGGGCTGCTTAATGCTGGATAAACTAGAGTCAAAACACAATTATCTTCATGTAAGCCCTGGAGTGCAATAATTTGGTGGGATGCACAGAAATGCTTTTCAGTACGCATCCTTGGGGCCCGCCTTACAGTCACAAGGGTGACACTTGTCCTGCAAGATTTGTGCTGAGAGACTTTATTTTTATCTTCTGGAGCAGAATCACCCTTGTCACCTGGAAAGTGAGACAGTAATGAAGCCTGAAGGTGGTAAAGCGGGGATGAAGAAGGTTGCTTCTCAATTAAATCGACTGAAAAGCATCCCAAAATGTATGCGTTTCTAATGACTTTGTGAGCACCCCAGACCTTTGGGTGCAGGCAGGAGGCATCACTATCTCAAGAAAGTCTGTTTATGCGCAGAGACGCCGGCTCTGCAGCTGCTGGGAGGGGGTTGTGCTCAGCCTTTCATTTCAGGCTTGTTAATGGAACAGTTGTGTTCCTGTTTGAGTGGCTACAATTACATTATCGATGGAATCCAAGGTCCCTATACACAGGCCACATTATGTGCTTCGGGTGCCAAGAAGCAGCAGGTCGGCACTAAGAGCCTTGGCAGAAAAGCCACAGCTTCAAGTCATCGCCGCTTTTAATGCAGACACATTTACGAATAAAGGGAACAGGGAACACTGTGGGCGGTAGGTGCGTGCGTGGAAACTTACCTGGGGAAAACGCGCTCCGAGAGAGGGATTAGAATACAAAAAGCTATCTGCGCTGAGGTGATAAAGCAAGTTTTTGACAACTAAGAAAGAAATAAAGCGGAATTGGTTGATGGATTCACCAGAGGTAAAATCGCTGTTCTGTTAATAAGAAAAGAACAAATAAAGAGAAAAGGCAGGGCTTTAAGTGGGAAAAAAAAACTGGGGGTGCTCTAAAAGGGGCGTGGCAAATTTCTTAAAGGGGTGTGGCCTATCCGAGTAGGGGCGTGGTCTAAATCAAGATAACTAGCATTGTGTGCTTAAGAAAATCATGAAGTCGCATCCAGCAAAGGATAATAAAATAGGCAAACACTTTAAAAAACATGTAAAAATTATTTACATTACTTAGAAATCTATTGCAGGATTTCCCAAAACCCTTGAAGATATTCACTGTGTCTATTTTGCTGGGGTTTCTCACAACAATTTTCTTCAGCAGACCTTCTACCTTTTGCCAGCCAACTCTTTACATACAGCTTTGCGTCAAATGTTTCAAATGGAGGACCATTGAGTTTTACCCATAAGCATGAAGAAATGGTCTCTACAAGAAGAGAGGCCCTTGTTGGACTAGCAATTAAGTTCATTGCGCTGAAACCTCTCTCGCAATCCGCATTACTTGCTGGCAGGGTTTCGATGCAAACTACTAACTTTTTAATGCTTCAGGGTTTTCTTTCCACCAAAATCTTTGAAAAGTCTAAAAGCTTGGATAGTATCTCTTGCTGGCAGCTGAAACTCTGAACACAGTTTCTGGATATCTGTTTCACCATAAAGAATGCATTCATCACCAGAAGGCAAGTTGCCTGCATCTAGCACACTGAAGCTGGCTATAAGTTCTTTCTCAGAATCCGGGGCACATTGTTTATTGATATTTACAGACAGACTTTGGTAAAACTGATTTTGATTAAGGGCAACAGAGTTACTTCTACCATGGAAAAGAGGAACATTCTTGAATACCAGATTCCATATGTCTATCTTGCCGTTATGGGAAGATATGCAGGTAAACATGTTACACAGCATTCCCCATGTTATCCTATGGGCAAGATAGCCTTTCAATAGTGAAAAACGAAATTGGCAGTATTTCACTATCAGGACATGTTACCCACACTAGTACATGTCCTACCTTTCACATACACTGCACCCTGCCCAGGGGGTACCTTGGGCCTACCATAGGGGTGTCCAATGTGTAAGAAAAGGGAAGGGTCAGGCCTGGCCAGTGTGTACACTGGCCAGGACAACATGGCAGTTCACAGACTGCGCACAGGCGCTGAGGTGGCAGGCCTGAGACACCATTTTAGGGCTACTCATGTGGGTGGCACAATTAGTGCTGCAGGCCCACTAGTAGCATTTGAATTCCCGCCCCGGCACACTTAGTGCATTTTACTAGGGACCTACTGGTAAAACAAATATGCCAATCATGGATAACCAATCACAGTAATAATTTAACCAGGGAGCACTTGCACTTTGGCACTGATCAGCAGTGGCAAAGTGCCCAAAGCATCTAAACCAGCAAAACGAAATCCATCACAGTATCAGAACGTAGGAGGTAGAGGCAAAAAGTCAGGGGAAACCACGCCAAGGATGCCAGGTCTAACAGTCACACAGGACTTAATTACATCAGTGTTAGTAAACATAGGAAGAGCGGAGCAATGTGAAAGTAGATGAAAATGAAACTCAGAGGGGTCCGTCTGGGTCGGCTTTACTATTGACTTGAGATATCTACTTACTTCTGAATTGTGCCTGAACATTTTCAATGCAGCCACAAGTTACATTACACAAGATCATATACATTTTTGGGGACTGGGGGCACAGTGAGATTAAGTCTTAATCTCACTGTGCCCCCAGTTCCCCAAAAATGTATATGATCTTGTGTAATGTAACTAGTGCTCATGTAGCTCACGTAAAGCGCTCCAATACGTTTGGGTCGAGACAGAGCTATATTAAACTGTAATATATATATATATATATATCTCAACTCCCTTCCTAATGCATCTAGAGTTATTATATTCAGTGGCTGGGTGGTTTATTGGTATTTTCCGGCGCTGGCACAAGTCCTTCTGAAGGCTCACAGGCTCACAGGTTGTGTGTGCAAGCACCGGCGCTAGAGTGTATGCCAACGTCGGTATGTATTTCATGTGTTATTGTTCATCCTATGTGTGATTTGACATGTGTGGTTCCACGTTATCACATATGTGTTACTGTAAACATTATTTATTAGGCGATCAGTGAACAGAAGCAGACACCTGGACGGACTAACACACAGAAGGGAATATAATGTAAATGAAACGACCCATGGATGGATAAACTGACTGATGTGTGGACGGTCGGTTGGTTAGAAATAGACATATGATTGAGAAAAAAGACGGGCAGGTATGTATCTAGAGAAATCAGACAGGTTTTTGAGGCATAGAGATGACGGGCCGACAGGGGCAGGGCTGTAGTGGTAGTGTCACTGCTGCTGGATTCTGTTGTAGACCCTCGTCCCTCGCTTTAAGGCAGAGCAGGGTCACACTGGTTGCTGGAGAAATCTTGCTGCAGGTCGTAAAAGCAGGGTCGTGCCGGTTCTAACCAGCTGTTGTTGTGCCGATGCCTGGCACGATGACGTAGGTGGCGCTGCGTGTTCAAAGAGAAGGGAAATCCCGAGAGAAAGTGTCTCTCTTCAAAGGATTTCCCTTCCTGCTACAATGACGTCACGCCTTAAGCAGTGCGCGCGCATGCTCACCCGAAACACCAAACAAAAACCGGGACGTCTGGTCACCCTACCTTTGACCTTTGAGGCCCGAAAATAGAGCCCCTAGAGACCCTTTCGAGGCCCCCCCAAAAAAACTGGGGGTGCTCAGACCCCCACAGACCCCCCCCCCCCCACTTAAAGCCCTGAGAAAAGGGAAAAGTCTATCTGTGCGTCCTGAAAGCCAAATGGTTAGTAGTGGAGCACAAACCTGGGGGGAGAGAACTGTATAAGGTGGTAGCCAAGCCTCTCACAAGAATACTACCTGCCTCATAAGAATGGTGCTACGATGGTGCACACATACTGATTGTCGTTGTGACATCTCCAAGTGCCACACATGAAAGGGTAAGAAGTGCAAAAACGGGGCCAGAAAAACTCCAGCATTTTAATAAGACTTCAAGCTCTCTGCCACGGAACCGCCCCTCCCCCTCCGCCTCCGCTCCACTCAAGCCCCCTCCCCACCCTTTCCAACAAACCCAAATACCAGCTTTTAATCCATCGGCTGCAGTTAAAAGAATCTCTGGTGTTAGGAAGGGCCAAGAAGCCTGCACACAAGTATTTACAAGGACGATAGAAAGTGCACGGTCGGTGGCAAAAAGAAGAATTAATGTAAACACAGGGGCAGATTTACAAGCCCCTTGCGCCACTTTTGCGTCACTTTTCCCATGTTAATAATGACGCAAAAGTGGCGCAAGGGCCTTGTAAATAAGCCCCACAGTGTTTACTATAAATTTAGGCATCACGTGCATTGCACCCTCACGCCCTGTATTACATCTTTCTAAAGCAGACACAGTGCAGGACGTTCTCGTGTAAAGAGCGTTCACCAGTCAGCCTCCCCCTGCCTGGCAAAAATATATATTACAAATAAAAAGGACAATAAGCTGGAGGCAGCTACTTCAGGACAAAGGTTAACAATGGCAAGCAGAGTCAGAGAGCTCAAGTTAGCATATTTCAGTCAGGTACAGTGTTACCTTACCTATATGATACTTTTGAACAGCGAACAATAAAGCTATGGACTATGAAAAATAGAATATAAGTGGTGCTGGGTATAATCTGATTTTTTTTCCGATTGAACGTTTATGGAAATCTGCTCTTTCACGATTTTCGTGGGCAATTCTCGAGATAAATCATGAGATTTTCCAATGGAAAGTTTTGCTTTTGAGGGTGAAATGTCACAAACGCTAATTGTATTTCTTCTGGAGATACACAAAGTAATTTAGAAACTTCACAAATAAAGTGTGCTGGGTTGCGCCAAAGCTCCAGAGCATGCTATTAATAAGCAGACAAGCGAAATGCCCCTGAGATTTCACACTCTCACAAGAACAAAAATCTTGTATGACTTGGAACTCTTGTTAAAAGCACATGCAAGCAAGGTCAGATATCATTGGAGGTCGGGCCAGAAATTACACATTGTAAACAGGGCTCATGAAACAACACAATACATGAAATTGCCCTGAAAAACTATACCGCAGATACAGCACATCAACGTCTAGGAGTTATAAAGTGAGAATAAATCAAAACACAAATGCAGCCGCCAGTTCAGTCCCTAAGGATGCTCCTGGCAAAGGCAGAGGCCTCATGGAGGGCAGTAGGTCCACATCAATGTTGTTCGAAGGGGGGTTTGGATTATTAACTCATACTCTGTAGGGACGTGATGCAGAATATACCTCATGTTAAGGAGCTCTCATTAAAATCTCACGCACCAGAACTCTCTGTATGTCCGCACACACTTAAATCCAAACTTAGCGCTACAACTCATTTAAAGTCTGTCACAATAGTAAGGAGGCATACAATGGAAGGACTATTATTCAGAAAGCCAAACCGACTGAATTAAAGAGGCCATCCGCTGAATGTCAAAATACGTCTCAAAACCCAAGCAGAATTCACAAAACAAACATTCCGGAATGACTGTTGACGATTGTTTGAGATGCTGGGTAAGAGAAATGTATTTTACCTCTCTTCTGAATGGCTCCTTTAAAATCACTCATTGTTCAGGAGTGTTAACAGCCGCGGCCGGCATGCTCACGGGAGGGAGGAGGGGGAGCGCGGGGGGGAATATAAAAACAAATAATAAAACGTTACAACTTACCATTACCAATCAGACCGGAGGTCCGCTGGTGCCCGCCGGCCGCTGCTGCAGGTTCAGCCATTCCCGCCACCGCCACCCGACGAGGAGGCTCTGATGTCACGCTCGCTCCTGGCAAGTATCGCCTGCGTCTCTCAGCCAATCCAGACGCTGCTCCAGCAGCAGCGCCAGGATTGGCTTGAGCAGTAGTGCGCATGTTCTGTTTAGGGCTTAACATTTTTTGCGACCAGCCCGAACATGCGCACTAGGCTGCTCATTAGAAGAGCGGCATGGAACAACCCTCGCTCTTCTAATGAGCAGCCTAGTGCGCATGTTTGGGCTGGGCCCAAAAATTTTAAGCCCTAAACAGAACATGCGCACTCTGACCTCGATGTCATCATGTCATGATGACTCACACACTTCAACTTGCATTTGAACTCCTGCTGCCCCACCCCCTTCTGAGCCGACTGCCTCCAGCGGCCTGGGATTGCATTACAAACAGTGAGAGACTGAGAGTCAGAGTGACGGCAACGCTTGTCACTAAACTTACTCGAGTGCCTCAAATTAATTAGTGGGGCAACGCCCAAGCGCCCTAATGGACGCACCGCCCCTGGTAGTATTGAACAGGAGAAGATACCACTTGTAGTAATGAGTGTCATTAGAGGATGTCTAAACTCACAAGGGGCGAATGTGGTAGTGGTGCTAGTGAGTGTGAAAGGACCAGCAGGGGGTGCACAACCAGATCAGAGACCCTCCTTCCTCTGTGGCTTTTTCACACAGATCCAGCGAGGGCACCGCTGCCTGGGAGCCTGTGGCCCAGCCGGATGCCACACACACCCACAGTCCCTCAAGCGAAGTGGCACACGCATGAGACACAAATCACCACTCTGAAAATCCTGAAAGGGCCAGGGTAGATGGAGATGGCTTACTAAGCTGTAAACTATCCTGAAAGGGCCAGGCTAGATGGAGATGGCTTACTAAGCTGTAAACTATCCTGAAAGGGCCAGGCTAGATGGAGATGGCTTACTAAGCTGTAAACTATCCTGAAAGGGCCAGGCTAGATGGAGATGATTTACTAAGCTGTAAACTATCCTGAAAGGGCCAGGCTAGAAGGGAGATGGCTTACTAAGCTGTAAACTATCCTGAAGGGGCCAGGCTAGAAGGGAGATGGCTTACTAAGCTGTAAACTATCCTGAAAGGGCCAGGCTAGAAGGGAGATGGCTTACTAAGCTGTAAACTATCCCGAAAGAGCCAGGCTCAAGTGAGCTTATTCGTAGAATCTCACAGAATGTATTTTTTTACCATGTGAAAAAAGTTAACCTGGGGCTGGAAATAACAAAGGTGCAATCAGAAAATATGATTTGAAGTAAAGGGACGATATAAGGAAAGAGGTAGGATAAAACATCTTGGGGCCGATTCACAGAACTAATCTGAGATAAAATCCTAAACTTACTACTTTTGGTATTCACAGAAGGCATTTAGTAGTAGTAAAGTTAGGACTCTAACTTTACTACTACTAAACTGAATAAAATCCTAACTTTACGACTTTCGGTATTCACAAAAGGCATTTAGTAGTAGTAAAGTTAGGACTCCTAACTTACTACTACTAAACTGAGATAAAATCCTAAGCTTACTACTTTTGGTATTCACAGAAGGCATTTAGTAGTAGTAAAGTTAGGACTCCTAACTTTACTACTACTAAACTGAGATAAAATCCTAACTTTACGACTTTCGGTATTCACAAAGGCATTTAGTAGTAGTAAAGTTAGGAGTCCTAACTTTACTACTACTAAATGCCTTCTGTGAATACAAAAAGTAGTAAGTTTAGGATTTTGTCTCAGTTTAGTAGTAGTAAGTTAGGAGTCCTAACTTTACTACTACTAAATGCCTTCTGTGAATACCAAAAGTAGTAAGTTTAGGATTTTATCTCAGATTAGAGGTAGTACAGTTAGGAGTCCTAACTTTACTACTACTAAATGCCTTCTGTGAATACCAAAAGTAGTAAGCTTAGGATTTTATCTCAGTTTAGTAGTAGTAAAGTTAGGACTCCTAACTTTACTACTACTAAATGCCTTCTGTGAATACCAAAAGTAGTAAATTTAGGATTTTATCTCAAATTAGTTCTGTGAATCGGCCCCCTTGTGGGCAAAATATCATGGTAAGAATATTGTGAAGGTAAGTTTCTATGGATAAGCAAAGTTTTACGATGTTTAACTGCGCAAATATCTACCTTGACACTATGTATATGTTCAAGGTGTGTCAATGTAGAGTTCAGAATAGTAAATCTACACTTACCTATCTGCACTTACCTTCTCAACAGTCTTGTCCTCAATACTTTTGCCACAATAATTTTGCCACACAATATTTTTGTTCTCGATGATCTGTCAGACAACCAATAACAGGAGGATTTTTTGGTAAACATTAAATACTGTAATGTTTCCGTTGTTAAATTCTGGCAGGGTTGGCCTGCCGACATTTAATGAAGGGTGAGGTATTTAATGCATCTAGTAATGCGGCCAACTCAGAATTCTGACCCTGTGGACCAGTTTAACAAAACCTTCACACAATGCAGCGCAGCACCCAAAGTTGCTGCGCTTTATTGCATGAGAGGGAGAGCGCAGGAAAGTGCCATACTTAGAGAGATATGGAACTCTCGGGCGCACAATCAGGCTGCCTAGTGCCACGCACAAAACTTTCCACCATAGTGCAAGGGAGTCCAGGGCCGGACTCGCCTTAGCAGGCACTGGGCGTTTTCCCGGTAGGCCAGAAGGGTGGAGGCTGGCTTTGGACCGGTGGGGGACCATTTTATTTACTGGGGCCGGTTTTGCAGCAGCGCTGCAATATCAGCCCCCTGTAACAAAAGCAGCAGCAGTGGTTTCACCAGCACTCCCCTCCCCTTCCCCGGGCCGGTCCGAGTTAACGGCTGGTTTGCATTCCCAGTCCGGCCATGAGGGTGTCTGCGTCAGTCTTGCAAACGTTCTGACAGCAAGCGTACCCCTCCAGTACAAAATACTATTGCCTAAGCAAACGTAAAAACTTTGCCCACTTCGAATGTGTACTGTACAGCGCAACACACATGCAGAGTGGGGAAAGTTAGGAGAAATAAAAGCAGTTCTCTAATTTAACACCTGCTTTCAAGTGCCGTTATTTTTGGTCACAAAACGCTGTCTACTATTGTTAGTAGATAGGGTTTTGTGTCAAAAACCATGGGTGGTTGCACGGGAACGCCCTTGTACCGCTCAATGGAATGCCCCATTGACGGAGAAGAACATAAAGCAGTAGAAAGTGCTGCTTGGCGTTACTTTCCAGCAACTTGTTTTGCGCTGGAAAGTAAATTAAAAAAATTAATTTGCGCAGGTTTGCATTAGTTTTGTGACGCAAACCCAGTACAAAACGTTTGTTAATCTGACCCTCTGTGTCTTGCAAGTGAATTGAAACACCATTCCTTCAGGGCGAAAACAGTGCCCCAAGATGAGTAATATATTTTCAAGTTCCAACTACATGTTGATAAAAGCCATGATAGGAGGAGGGCGCCTCCTGCCACTGCCTCTGTGGCTGATCTGTATGGAATTAATAGGGTTGTTTTTAAGAAGCAGAAATATTTAATCATCCGAGATTGCCTTTAAACATGCAGGAGGATGTGGATTTCGGTTGTGTTAGCTTCACAGAGAAAGACGGAAACAGCAGGTCCTTTTAGAGCACCACAGCCTCATTGCATGCACTCTGCACCGGTGCAAAATTGATGCAAATGCTCCTTTGCACCGATTTCTATATGTGACCTAAGGAATGGTGCAAAGAGTACACACAACATAGTGATGTTTGCATCAGTGGAGAAAAAGAAGCCTAATTCATGTGCTGTACCTTTCCTGTGATGACATAAAAGAGAAAGAACAAACACATTATACTTCCAAAATGAGCGAAAATTGGTCTGCTCAATTTCTTAATACGAAAGCTGCGAAAATACTGGGCATCTTCTTGTTCCTTTCAGCAAAAATGGTGCAAAAGGGGATTTGCTGGGGTCGTGCAATGATGTTAAGTTTATTTAATCTGGCCCTAGGTACACTTCTCTGCTGCCATAGCATTTACTCATTATTCATATATAGGACTCCCGGTTTTATGGTATTTGTTTTTTAACATTTCCGTCTGTATTTCTCCATATTTCTTTTTGGCCATTTTATTGGTATCTATCCATATTTATTTTATGTTTTGAGAATAAGTGAAATCGTAAAATGGTATATTTCCACATTTATTTAACTGATAAACATGCGCTCCTACTTAGATGCCTGTCGTGTTTCAGCAAATTAAGCTGCCAAATAAAACAAAACACTACACGACAGGTAAATATTAGCATTATATACAAATATATGCTAACTTTAGCCTGTAGTTAAGGGAATCTGATTCTGTTTTTAAATCCCTACGGTGTCTATCTGCTTAGCAGTTGGTCTGAAATTCATGAAGGACAACAAGGAGAGCCACTTATAAAAAGCACAATTTTCTGTATTTTTCCGTTTTTAAAATAAATACAGACAGGAAATACATTGTTTTCTGTCTCTATCTGTAAAAATTAGTAAAAACTGAAAGCCTTATTCATATATCACAAATTTCCCTGTGTTGACTTACACCCCCTCACAGTCGAGTGGCATGTCTAGTTTGCGCTCACCTATACAGGAGTGCGGGCACATCCTCAGACCGGTCTGTTGAGTCTGTACAGGGAAATAAAAACCACAGGGAGGCAAAGGAAGCTGTAAGCATTGGGCCAAGGAAGGGTAATCGAGGTAATGAAGATTAACGGTAAGTATTTGGAGCATCATCTGACATTATCCTCGTCCTGCTTGGTCAGGGAAGCTTTGTTTACCACACTCATTTTCTCAGATACAAGAATAAAACTTACTCCGCAGGTTTGGCGTCATAGTTGTAAGTTTACTTACCTCTCATCTCACCATGAACATGGCCTCCCACTCCCTCCCTCATCAACGCATGCTCCTTCTCAGCTTTTGAAGGGACAGGAGTCCGCTGCTGACGCCGACATCGCACATCACATATTTTTAAAAATGAGGACTACGGCTGTAAGGGCCACAGCTGGCTTGGAAAAAAGGGAATAAATTAAACTTTATTCCAGCAGCTAGGTCATGTGTGACCCAGCCCACCTCTGCTCTGCCCCTACAGTAAGGTTAGCAGTTGACTCCTTTTCAGAAAGGAAGCCATGATCCAGGCCAGCACTTTTGTTTTACAAATCATTGTTTTCAGGTGGGTTAGTTTAAGTAGATCAACCGAAGTGAACAAGAACCACAACTCCCAAAATGCGTTCAGTTGTTAGGAACATAGTCTCCTTAGTGACATTGAGTCACCTGGTAACGTTAAATTACATTGATGACTTAACTGCTTGGTCTGTCTTTCCTCTAGACCAGCGGGTAATATTAACAGAATCAAAAAGCGGATATAAAAAGAAGAAACAAAATTGCATTTTTTTAATGTTCAGTAAATGTGAAGGAATTGGAGATTGGAGGCTAAAAGTTAGGACAGTATTCTTAGATTGATTTGTAGAAGCAGTGTAAGTGATTCAAACAGAATATAATATAGGCGATGGGTGGCCTCAATTCAATTTTGAAAATCTACAACCTTCCAATTAAAATTAAAATTTAGATTTTTCTATATTTGTTTGTGAATTAAATAAAGTATTTCATCATTTGCATATTTGTTTAATGAATGCTTGTTTCTGTATTGTTTTGCGGTTCAAAACATCAACATTGCTTAGGCCGGAGTCCCTGGCTTTCAGTAAAGTTTTAGTAGAGGTTCCCGGATTCCAATAATGATTTGTGGGGAGGAGGGTTCCCTGGATGCCAGAAACGATTAAGTGGGAGTCAACAGAAGTCAATAGGTTAAAAACCACTGTTCTAAACTGCTTCTGTTGCATCCCCTCTAAGTCCTCAGGAGCACGTCTGGCTTAACTGTTAGCGTGCGATTGATGATGGGTTGTCCCCACTCTTATGCCCCTACTATCAATCTTGATGGCTGTTCTGCTAGGTACCACATTGCCTCTCCCCTGCATGCACCTCGGACTGCTTCTATCTGCCTGTCCCACCACGCCCAGGAATGCTTACTGCTTACTCCATATGACTACTACCCCTTCTCCTCACTTCCCTTTCTTCCTACACTTATGGCTTAAGCTTTCTTGTTGGTTCTCCGCGGTACACCCTCATGGCAGGGGTGTAACATAGGCCCCTGCAATCTCTGCGGCACCGGGGGATCAGCAACCTTCCAGGGGCCACAGCCCTTCAAGGGGGCTCCATTAAGCCCAAGGTCAATGAATAGCTGTGAGATGTAGGACACCCGGGCCCCTAATCACATTCTGCAGGGAGGCTCCATCGTTTTGTGCTATGCCTCTGCCTCATGGACGCTCATTACCCTCACCCCACACACCGGATCTGTCCCGGAAGGGTACATTTTGAATTCTGTATAATAACAACTTTGGTCTACATCTATAATATATCAAAATTATTTGATTGTATTAACAAGCATGGCTCACTCATTGTGTGGTGCTCCTGCATTGTGTAAATATGGACTTCTCAAAAGAGTTTGATATCATTGCTCACTCCTATTGTTCACTCCCTACTCTAGCGCAAGATGTTGGTGCTTGACTAATCTCCACTTTTCGTCAACATATTTATCCATCTACATAAGGACACTTGAGCCATGATATCAGTGCCCAATGCTTCTGCCACAAACTGTCTTATCCCGGTAAAGTCCAGTATGTGCCAGGGATGGGTCCCGGCGCTCACATTGTTCAATGTATATCTGATCGATTTGGAACAGTGATTGTCTACCATAACCAATTTCCCTCCAAAATTCAAGATTTTAGATTTAAGAACAAGTTGTTATGCTGAACACTTAGTGTTCGTCTGTCAATGGCTGGTTGTGACGGGCATATCTCAATTTGGAGGTCTTCATCCAAAGAATGGCCAATCCCTTTCCACAGCCACCTAGTTGACTGAAGAGAGGAAACTTATGTTGAAAGTGCCTTGGAAAAAGCGGATGGCACCAAAAAAACTCCAGATAACAAACCACAAGAAGATGGACTTAAGAAGAGGATCCAAGAGACCACAGCTAGAGACTCCTGGTTGACAAGAAGGAAGAACTGGTTAAAAGGCAGTAAAAAAAAAAACCTGGGTAACAAAAGGAGCGTACAGTGGAGCAACTAAAAACAATGCAAACCATTCTCCTGCCGGCCTGCTGCCCTTATGTATAGAAATATGACCAGGAGCTATGAAGGGAAGCATAACCATGGGAAGAGTCTGGTAGTCATGCTTCTTTGGAAAAGCAAGATGGAGACAGAGCAGGGAGGTGCCATCTTGGATTGGGAAATATAACTAAAATCCAAAATGGCACCCATACCGCCTGGGATTGCGACAGAGAGAGGGAGACCGTCCACAGTGATCGCGCACCAAACAGCAGCCCCCAGCTCACGCTGACTGGCCGACAATGTCCCTGAAAGCAGTTGCTGACTGTATTCTCTATAAAAATTACTTATAGTATACAAATTGAACTAGAAAAGTGCTGTGTTGGATTAGGTATTAACTTTGAACAATGTTTTTATGCTGACTGTATTCTCGATGCATGGTATATTATTTGTTGCATTTCCTGCTCAGTGCTTTGATGGTCTTGTGTAATTATTCAACGTACATGAAACTTTAAAGACAAATAAGTAGATAAATCCTGCCTTGTAACATAGTTTTTGACGAGGATCGGCTCCTCTGTTGGAGCGAAGGAGCGTCGCCCCACTTAAATGCCCCCGAGCCCCAAGATGAAAAATAAAATGGTAATTAATCATTGGCATTTTATTTTTCATCCTGACATCCTCCCATCTAGAACGAGCGTCAGGACGGGGCCAGGGCTGCCGCTGAATGGCAGCAGCAGGGACTGGGAGAAGGGAGGGCTATCTGTGCACTTTTCAAAGTGCGCATGTCTTTTTGGCCGGTCGACTTGCGACGGCCAGCCATACATGCGCACTTTCAAACCTCTAACCCAGCTGTCTTAAGACAGCTGGGTGAGAGCAACTACAGGCCTCCATAGCTCTGTGGAGCGCTGAGACAGGTCGCTTCCTCCAGTCAGGACGCTGCTCTCATGCTGGTGAGTGTTGTTACCTGGGTCATATGCACAGTTGTTTGCTCTTAACTCAAATGTTGATCATAATCAGTCCTGCCAAGCGCCACTCATCATGGGTTAGGGTAATGCATTTTAGTGTCAGTCACCACATTACCGTACTAAAATGTAAAGTCACGCATTATAAAGCTCCTCTCAGAGTGAATTGCTCGAGGCGCTTTAGCTTGTACTACATTATACAGTCAGGGAGGCTTCTCTGCTGTATGCTCCAGCCAGTGTGAGCCAGGATCGAGGAGTGGTGACTGGTTGCTATGGATACTAATTATCTCACCCTGGACTCGGCTTCTTTATTTTTGTATCTCTTTCCCACCCCAGGCCCTGCTCTGATGTGATTTGAAGGAGGTGCAAATGATCACACCTGCTCCAATGTTAGACCACAAGCTGCAAGCCTTGCAAAAGATCAGCTACAAAAATCAAGTATGTGTGTGCACTGTTTTTAAACTATGTTGCAACCCCACACAAGCAGCAGCAGGATATCGGTGGGCCATTTTACTATATTCTGTGTATGAAGCTGGCATTTTATGTAGTGTACCAATGTAAGGGTACACCATGCAAAAGTCCAGACGAGCCTTATTGGTTTACAAGGCTTACTTTAATAATCCCAAGTGCTCTATTAATGGTAGTGTGGTCGAGCAGTTTAGGGTTATCAAAGGAGAGTGTTGAGCATTTGTTGTACACACAGACTCAATAAATGAGACACACACACAAAAAGAAATCCGAGACATATTTGGAAAAAAAACACAGACTTTGTTATATTTTAGACACCAAAATCTTTGGAACCATGTAGGTACTTTATACTTTATTGTTTTCACAGAGAAAACAGTAAAAAATAGCAGAGCTGTCAGATTTGAGGCATGAGCCTCGAACGAGGTAATGTTATCCTATGGGAGAAAAACACATGTACTGCAAACATATGCTTACAAGCGGTTGTCAAAGGTGCCCTTTAGGACTTAAGGTGCTTGGGGCCCAAGGTCCAAAGTTCAACCAGCCGTTAGGGTCAACCCACCCTGATGTGTCCGGGTACAAAGGTGCTGGTCGTGATGGTAGCCTCGAGCATGGATAACGTTTAAAGGGACCTGTCAAAACAACAGAGGCTGCAAGGGGGGACTTGGGGTCAAGTCTAGCAGAACCCAACGGGGGGTAGCCTTTTGAGGGTCTCTGGAGCCAGGGGACACAGTTGATTTCCATGAACCCAGCTGTGGGGCTCAGGTTCAGAGATATTTGGCCGGCTTGCCACTTGCATTGGACGCTCTCCTAGTTCTTGGGTGGACCTGGAGAGGGAAAGAAAACAAGACAGCAGGGTCACTCTCTGTGTAGGCCTTGTTTGGTCCTCAAGTCCCTCAATGACAGGTCAGCTTTGACGGCGGTGGTGTCCGGGCTAGACACTCAACATGCCTTAGTTGTGGCAAAAGCTCCAGTACCCAGAGTACTGGTGCAGGGAGGCTCCTGGAGGTTGAAGCACCTCAAACCTCACTGGAGAGACAGGACTGACCTCTTGGAACCACAGTGACCTCCTCCTGGTAAGATGCTTCCTTGGTGAGCCCGATGGACAGCAAAACGAAGAATCGGGCAAGTGTGGTTGTGCCTGCAGGTGCGGGGGGATGGCTCCTCCACCCCAAGGGAGATACTCTGTGGTTGTCGAAGCACTGGACAATCCTTCAAAGACTTAGGAGGATGTACAGCTTGTGGATGAGCCTGGTCAGTGCAATTGTCCAGGTTTCAGCAGAAAGGCAGGGTTTGACGCCAAGTTCAGGATAAGTCCTCACTTCTTGTGGTGACTGCTCTTCTTTCTCCTTCTTCTGTTCCCAGGTAGACAAATCTGAATTCTGTAGGATAGTAACCAATGGACTGCTTACCACTGGGGTTGCTACACCCTCTATATGACCACTTCCTCTGGGGAGGGAGCATAATCCTGACTCGGAGTTCCTAGTTTCACCAAATCCAAAATGGTGAAACCCTTTCTTGGCTGTCCTTACGGGTGTGCCTAACCTGAAAGTGCGACACGCATACTGACTATCTAATTTCATGCCTGCTCTGGTGCCAAATGGGCCCCAGGGCAGGGGGTGGTATTCCCCAGGACTGAGGGTAAGACGTTGTCACATATCAAAGGTGGCAGAGGCTTTGATATGCTAAATCACTAGCCATCCTGCTGGAGGAGGTGTTGCCACCTTCCTCCGGAGCAGACATTGTTTATTGTTTCTGGCCTATGATAGCACGGGCTCTCACCTACAGAGGGTCAGAAACTTGTCTGTGGTGGCAAGCTGGACGATACCAGTCAGCCAACACACTGGAGGACTAGTAGGTTTTGAGGGGTCACCTCTAAGGTGCCCTCTGGTTGCAGGTCACAATAAATCTGATGCTGGCATCTGTATAGATTTATTGGTGTGAGCTGTTTGATACCAAACAACATTATTTTCAGTGAAGCCATTATGTACTTGGGTAAGTGCCCAGTACACACCTTTAACATCACTTGCAATGTCTTAGTAATGGAACTAGACATCACAGGGGCATATCTGTTCATGCAGAAGTGCCCTCACATGTAATATAATGCACTCTGCCTTAGGGCTCTAAGGCCTGCTGTAGAGGTGACTTACATATAAGACATGCAGTGTACTTGGGCATTGCACACTGGGAGTGTGCAATGTCATGTTTTCAGAAGGCTTTGCGCCCTTTCACACATCCTGCATTGGCAGTCTGCATGTGGTTTTTGCGTGGGTCTCTTAGGGTGACATAGTACATGCTGCAGCCCTTAGGGATCCTCTTTAGTACCCATGCCATGGGTACCTGGGGTACCATTGACCAGGGCCTTATAGGGATGCGAAAGTCCTTGCTAAATGGGTTACAAATAACATGTGTCTTGTTTTTGGGAAATAACACTTGCAATGGAGCCTGGTTAGCAGGCGTCAGGGCACTGTCAGTGTTGAGAACCAGCATCTAGCAGTTCAAATGGGGGCAAAAAGTGGGGAGGCATCTGCAAAGAGAAGTCCAGATTCCTACACTGAGCATTGATCACTTTAAGGTTTTGAAAATGTCAGAGTTTATGTTTATGGTTGGAGAAAAAAGTGTGATAAGGAAAGAGTAACTGCACTATATTTACTACTACCCAAAAGAGCCCTTGAAACCAATCTTAGCATAATGAAAGACTGAGATTAAAACAGTAACATTCTATGCTCATTCATTTTAGTTGGGAACTCCCTGAACTGCAGTACAATCAGTGGCGGCTCCTCCGCCATGGCGGAGGAGCGACGCCCCGCTGCCTGGCTCAGAGCCAGCAAATGTCAATTAAAACGATGTTCTTGCATCCCGCGTGACCCCACCTGCCCAACCATCCTTCATTTATGGTGGCCGCCGCTGAGTACAATGATTATAACTTTTGACCTGCAAATAACGCAAATACATCTCTAGCGAAAGGAATAACCCACTGAGCTTTCTTCATAAAATATAAATCTGTGACCTGCATGCTATAATTTCTGCTTTGCAGCAGGTGCTTTAACCATTGATGCTATTTTATGCTGAGTCAAGTCTGTGACTAGATTGCCCATCGAGTTCTCTATCAAGTGCAGTAACCACCAAGTAGGTTTCTAACCTTCCATTTCAGGGTTTTCCTGTAGTTTTAAGGCCTTTTCGAGCCTCTCATTGCTCAGCAGAGGTCATTTCAGATATGTATCTCTTTATACGGTCTTCATTGCTTAGTTTTACCCTCCAGAAAGTGTCGCTAAAAGTGTCACACATTTGCTAATAAAATGTGACTCATACACATGCAGAGAACGTGGAAATGTCAGACATAATCTGAAAACTTGGGGGGATGTGAACAATTAGAACAATGATGTTTGCAGATGTGGGGCATATATCAGTGCCGGATTAAACCCTGTGGAGGCCACTAGGCAATCGAAATGTCGGGGCCCCCTTGCAAATTATCTCCTAATACCCAATGCACTGGATTTTTTTTTTAACAAACTGCAGCTGCCAGAAGATGAGCTTTTAAGAGACAAACTGTGATGTGAATTATTTTTTTTCTGTTGAGTTTTATAGAGCGTGAACTAGACCCGAAGATATCAGAGCGCTTTACATCAGCACCAGTTTCATTCATTTTTGTTGGGCACGGGGAGATTAAGTGATTTGCCCAGTATCACAGGATGTTGAGGGTCCCTGCTGAGACTCGAACCTGGTTCCCCAGTTTCGAGGTCGACGGCTCTAGCCGTAAGGCTACATGCTCTGATGTCTCTGGTTTATGTACTTTAAGTTGTTAATGGGTACATTACATTAATACAGTATTTTCTCTATAGAGTCTTTAATGTAAAGTTTTCGTTTCTTTGAGCTGAATCATTTTTTCCTTTCTTTTTGAAACAATATTTAAAAAAGCTTGATTGAAATTTTCTTCCAAGATCAAATCAATATTATTTTGATCCATTGTCGCGGGCCCACTAAAAGGAGAGGGGCCCATAGGCCGGTGCCTACTTTGCCTATTTGGTAATCCGAACTGGGCATATTAGTGCAGAAGGTGTAGTGGCACCGGTGACTAGGGCCTGCTTCACCCTATGTGAGTGTCCTTCACTACACAGAAGGGCCTCTTTTTCTGGCTTGCATTAGGGCCCATCACACCCATGTAGGCCTCTGAATGAGGCGCATGTTTGTGTTTTGGTTCGTGAAAAACAGCAGCGGCGCTGCGCGGGTTAACATCTCGTCGGGAACCATTGGACGGCGCTAATGAATGTACTTTATTGTCCATTAATTTCATGGAACGCTCTCTGGTACACCAGGAGAGTTATGATGGCACGAGATGAGCACGAAATAGAATTACAGACTGTGTGTTTCCGACATGACAGAGAACTATACATGATAAATTCGAAAACCAAGCTTATGTTTGGTCTGGCTCGGGATCCGTAGCGCCGACGTCCAAATAAATGCAACATTTGCACAGATAGCGCTCATTTCTGGTAACGTTGCTTCAAGGAAGAGCATCAGCAAAAATATTATTTTTAAAAATACAGAATTCCAACACCTTAGAACCCACACAAGGAATATTTACAAACATTTTGAGCACCCTTCACCGCCCTCTAATACAGTATAGCTTTGAAGTCAGACATTGCCCTCCCTCGCCCCTCCATCCATTCTCCCATCATATTTTAAGATGGTGGGCGCTGGTACTGTGTCCTGAGACGATGAAATGATCGAGAGAGGGCAGCATTTTAACCTAAATCTGGGATTCATTATTTAAAATCTCTTGGAGTGTTCAGGGAAGTGCAATCAGAGTAAACTAGAGAGTAGGGGGTCTCACAGAATAAAACACGTTCATTAGTTAATCAGTTTATCCCCCCCAAAAAATACAATAAAATACAAACAGGCGACATACAAGTGAATTACTAACCGGCTGCCAGACTGCTCCAATAACCACACCCAGGGCCAGCGCTAGGCATGGGCAGTGTCGGCAGCTGCCCAGGGCCTCACACTCAGCCCACCAGCATGGGGCCTGCACCAGTTCAACACACCACCAGCCCTCTTGCACTCCTGCCGATTCAATTTAAAGAAAGAAGTCTCTTTGCAATTGAACCCATGGGAGGGAGGGGAGGGCAGGGAGGGGGCCCTCCATGGGCCTCTTAGGGATGGTGTCTCACTTGCAAGTAGGCGCATTTTACAGGTTTGTCCTGCAATTAGGCCTCCTGGCCGGCTGCCCATTCAGAGACACTGCGGGACGCCCATTGGCAGCACTTAAGCGCCCCACAGGTTTAACTCAGCCCACAAGCAATTCTCACACCTTCAGCCCAAAATGGGTTGTGAAAGAGGTACTTGTAGGTGACTGAGAGGAGGAGCTGCGGCCCAGGAGAAGTCTGAACAAAGCAGCTTCCCGAGCCCAGAAGGTGTCACATATGCAAATTAGAGGGGCCTTGCACATTCCCTTTTGGCCCAGAGCCCCAAAAATCCTAGAACCGGCCCTGACCACACCCACGATGGAGAGAGGTTAAAAATACTGGCACCCGGGCAAGTAGTAGTATTAAAAATAAGTTTATTTAAACCGATGGATTCTTAAACTATACAGTACAATTTACATTACAATAATCTTTAAAAATTCCTATAAAATCTGCTTCCACTCTTTAAAAACAATAAAAACCTACCCACCACACAAGTTACATCCAAAAATTGCATATCAAATACAAATCGTATCACATCCACCCTAATGGAATCCCATAGTTCCTAAAACTGTTTTTAAAAAGACTGACATGGTCAGAAAAGCAGCGCATTCCTAAACCACACCTACTGTTCCTGTCCCCATCCCGTCTCATTATCTTTTCCTCTCACCATGTATAAGTCGGGTTAAGCCCCTCGAAATTTTATAACTGCCATACGCTCTGCTGGATTAGATATGTTGGATGTTGTTGCATTTACCCAAGATTCTCTGAGGAAAGTAGTTGACTTCTTTGCAGTGGCGCAGCATGGGTGGGGCCACAGGGGCGGTTGCCCAAGGTGCCAAATTCTTAGGGGCATTCTTAGGGGCACAGGAGAATTCTTAGGGGTGCAAAATTTTAAAAGAAAAGTGGAAGGATACTTGCCTTTCTCCGGGCGCTTGCAACCCACGCTATGCCGCTGCTTCTTTGAACTAAGATACTTCAGATTTCTACTCCTGGATTCCAGGGCACATCTATCCTTTAGTTCTCTTTTTGATATCTGTAGCGGAGCGCCCATTTTAAAATCCATTATATAAAAGTATTGCGCTAACCGAAGCAATTGATCTCTTATATGTCTCACTCTCCATAACTCACTGACATATTTCCTTAGCGCACAGTAATGGCTCTTTTGTTTAACTGCTTATGCCACAACCTTAAACTTAGGGTTGATGCAGTGGAATCCCAGGAGTTTAACTTCGCTTCCACCCCTACCGCTTGAACCATAGTACATAAAGGAGGGAAAAACTTGAAGCTTTTTGAGAAAATTGTCTTCCAGTTTCTCCTAATCATGACTGGACCCAAGACTGAAGATCTCAGCCCCACAGAACAGTTGAGGGGGAATCATTGCTTAATATGTAATGTAATGTAATAGGCTATTTGTATAGTGCGACTGTCACTCCGAAGAGCATCCTGGCGCTGAGCACGGGTTCGATTGAAGAACCCCAAAAGTCCCTTTTAAATTTCTTCAGACCCCCCCCGCCACCGTGCTTTGCACCTGAGTTTTCTCACTGTAGATTATAATTAAATATCATAGCTAGATATTTACATTCACAACCATTTCTCCAGTCCTCCACTTAAAGTGCTTACATTTTTTCCCCATTACCAACGTATTGGTTTTCTATATTAATTGTTAATTTGTTAGCCAAGCAGTACTTATTGGAGACATCTGATTCTGTGCAAACCCACCTGCGTGACATCCAGAATGACTAAACCATATGTATATAGTAGACATGGTATATGCTGCTCCCCCTCACCGCCCCCCCCCACACTTGGGGAGAAAGAGTAAGTTGTCTGTAAGGTTGCAGGCTGGTCTGCAAGATACAGTGCAAATACCATCTGGGCCAATACGCACCTGTGCTGTAAGCCGTTTTTCATAAAAAGTTTATGGGAAAGTGCACCATTATGATCTAGCACTACCTTAGACCAGTGTTCTTAGTGTAATTTTTTTAACACTGCCGTCACACTTCTGGGAATGTGTATATAACCTACATTTTCTCAAAGAATGGCTCGATCTACTAGATTGAAGGCGGTGCGGAAATCGATGAAACAACAAAACGGATAACCTCTTGGTTCCATTGATTTGTGGCCCATCACCCATAAACTACAACAGTGGTCCATCGTTGAGCGCCCTTCATTAAAACCACCTTGTTCAAGGGGGACTGGTTCATGATCCTCAATCCAGGCTTTCAAATATTCCAATATAGGTTTCGGAGGCATAACACAGGCCCCCGCATCCCCCGCGGTGCGGGGGGGCCAACTGCAGGGGGCCCCCTCAGCACAGTACTCAGGTCTGAGCGCTCCGGATAAAATCCGGAGCGAGGGCCCCTCCGTGTAGGGGGCCCCTTAAACTTTCGTTCTGCCACTGATAGGTTTTGAGTAACTTTTTAGACACATAGATCTAGAGCTAGTAAGCCTATATGCCGATAACTTTTGGGATTAGAAGGATCATCTCAGAATTGGCCTTATTATTGCACCTTTCCAAATACAGGGAAAACGCTTTAAATGCTATACAAAAAAACATTGCCCACCAGTCTATATTGGATTTAATGCTATTTGCCGCAGGTTATCTGGATCCACTTCTCTAAATAGATTAAGCATAGAGATTATCTTATTTTAAAGCATATCCTGACACATAGGACAATAATTCCTGGTTTGAATCCTTCACTGCTCAAAATCTCATTTTCATTTGCTTACATTTTTGACAGGTAGCTCACCCAGTCGTTTCCTGGGGCCATTGAATTAAGGGCTCTATCATCTTTCAGTACACTCTTTGAATGCGTCTCCAAAACCTTTTCCTATTTTTCGTAACTGTTGGACTGTACATCCTTGGCATGGTTTTCCCCTGTTTCTGCTGACTTTGTTTTTGCTGGCATCAGGGCTCCGTGCACTTTACCACTGTTAACCAGCGCTAAAGTGCTTGTACTCTCTCCCTAAATTATGGTAACATTGGCTTAAACCCAATTGGCATATTTAATGTACTTGTAAGTCCCTAGTAAACAGGTACTACATGCACCCTGGGCCTGTAAATTAAATGATACTATCGAGCCTGCAGCACTTATTGTACCACCCACGTGAGTAGCCTTTCGATACATGTCTCAGGCCGGCCCCCGCAGAGCCTGTGTGTGCAGTTTTAAACTTTTACGTTTTACATGTCCTGGGAGTGAAAAACTCCTAAACTGGTTTTTCACTATTGTAAGGCCTACCTCCCCTATAGCATAACATTGGTTTACCTTATTACATTTAATAAGTGTAGGAAATTGGGTTACTGGTTGAGGGGGGTGAAACCCTACTCAAGCAGCAGCCACAATTTCTGTCAGGGTGAAGCCACAAGCAAACCCCAAATTACCCTGTGCTTGACCCTCTGGTAGCTTGGCACAAAGCAGTCAGGCTTAACTTAGAGGCAACGTGGAAAGTATTTATGCAGCCCTTAAACAATAATAAAGTGAAAACACAACACAAGAAAAATCCCACACCAATTTAGAAAATTAGAGTTCAATGTAATACATTATTTCAGACCAAAATGAAAAAAGTCCAATCAGTAGAACCAAAGGGATGCAGTTTAAATATTTAAGTTAAAATAGTGCCTAGAAGCACAAAGTGCCAACCATCTGTGGTTATATGATCACGCCGGACCGGAACAAAGTCATAAGTTCAGGCCGACCGTGATGCAGTGTGGGCCGGATACAGGGACCAAGTGAGACACACTGAATAAGGTGCCTTAAATCGTAATTTGCGGAGCGTTTCGAGGTCCCACGGCGAGGATACTTTGTGCAGCAGAGGTTCCGAGGAGGCTATGGTGCTGTGATGCGGAGCCCTGCATCGTTGTCGAGAATGCTGTCGATGAGGGGTTTGCGATGAAGAGTTGGGTCTGAAGGTTCCACTATTTGTACCTGGGGCCCACTTTGAAGTAGGAGAAGGTTCTGAAAGTTTCCCCCAGAAGTGTTTGGAATTTCCTGCCTCCTTGCCCTGGCCCGAGCTTGTCTGGGGGCACAAAAGACTAGTGTCAAACCCTTAGTGTCATGAGGCAGAGTCTTTGTAAAACCTCTGTAAAGCAAATTTTTCTTGTGTTGTGTTTTTACTTTATTACTGTTTAAGTGCTGCAAAGCTGTTTGCTTTTGGTAATTTACCCCGAATTATATGCTTGATTGATACATTAGTTTTTGACGCACCGCCCTAAATGTCCTAATTTCCTTATTTATAGGTGCCCACTATCTTTCCTCACCTTGGTCCTGATGAAGACCCCACCCCCAAGGCGTATATTTTGCTGTTGTATATAGGGGTCGAAACGTCGACATTACTATTGTTGTATTAACAAACATAGATGACAGAGATTGTATATCTGCATCTACTCGTTTGTTATGATTTATCATTTATGTATATGCCAGGCATCTGGCTGGATAGGCTGTTATTATTGATTGTTGATGTATTTATGCGCACTACCATCCCTTTCTCACATCACTTCCCACGAATCCCTCCTATGCTCTTGTCACTTCACTTTGTGTGCACCTGCCATTCAAATGTTTAAATGTGACATACGTTGTACCTTATAAATTGATTTACCTCAATATTGTGATGCAAATAAAATCACAATCATTGGTGCAATGAATTAATGGTGGTGTCTAATTTTGATAACATAGAACATTAGTTGTGTTTTGTATATAGTGTGACTGCTCTCCACTGTGACATTATTTCTTGTACCACAATTTACCCGGGTCCAGTGGCCTATCGGGTTGCCCCATTGTCCCGTAACCCCTGGAGTCTTGGTCTGGCTTACCATTGCTATTTTGTGGGACGGATATTCTTAGATTCCCACGACTAAAACCCACAGTTTGTTTTTGCACCTTTCAAGACCCTTCAACCAGAGGTAGATTGATCTGACTTCTGCTCGGCCCTGTGTGGTTATCAAGAAATGCATTTTTTGCTCTTATCTCTAGTTCCTTTTGTTTGACTATCTTTATACCCTGGCAATTTAGATCCTTCTCTGCATTCAACTTACATTTTTCACCAGCGATGAGTAGAAGCCGTCTCTACCCTCCTTAATAAAAAAAGAAAGGCTACCTGCTTTAGATCTTTTGTAGAGATGGTTTGCAATAGAGGACAATTATGAAACGCTTGAAGATAGTGAGATCTATTTAATTGCCTCCTTTTTGAGTTTTTCTTCCTGATCTTAAAATGTTGAAACATAAAAGCCTGTTGCTGTCCTCTAAACCATTTTCTGTTTTCGCCACCCCCTATCTGCCCTTTGGGACACAATATCACTTCCCTCTACTGTCTTTTAATATCCTTTAGATTCTTTCCCTGCCTTTGTTTTTTTTTTTTTACAAATTGATCTATAGCGCTCCTTGTTTGACTTCTTTTATCTGATTTATCCTTAAGAATTTCATTACTTCGTACTACAGCCTTTCTTTCTTCTAATTGGATCAATGGTAAGTGATTACTATTGACTTATCTTTCTATATCTCTTTTTTGCAATTTTCAATCTGTTACCTGGCTTCCCTTTGGCCTGCGAGGCCCTTTCCTTAATGGAAGATTTAAGGGATCTTCAATTGTGGAACCCACAGGTCTGGTACCTATAGCGCTCACCTATTCTTCTTAATAAGGATTGGGACTCTAGAGATGTAAGCCAAGGTAGTAACAACTTTTTACCCCACTCTGAAGACTTGTTACCATTTTCCTCTGCTTCTAATTGAACGACTTGTCTCACTGAAGCGGGCATAAAGAAACTGATTTCTAGGAGTGGGCAGGGAGAGCTGCAGCTGAGAAACGTATGGGCTTGGAGAGGTGTAGTCTGGGTACAGCCTGTGAGAGGTGCAGGCATGCAGCGGTAGGGGCAGGGTGTAGTATTGTAGGGACAGGTAGGGAGCATTACAGGAAAGAAGAGGAGTGGGCAGCTAGATGTGTGGAATGATCACCCTACAAATTGCTCCTCAGAGCAGTTTACTCATAGACTAAACCTAATTGAAATCTAGATATCACTAAAATTATAGGGCATATTTAAAATGGAATGGCTGAGCGTGGCGTTAAGCAAAGTAAATGGTTCATACTGCCAATTTATTTCAATAGTGACTTTAAAATCAATATGACAAACTAAAGCTCGAAAACGACCACCTGCAGCATAAGCTGCAGATAGAAACAATTTATTTTACTTTGGTTCTAGCTCAAACTGATCAAAATTTACTAAAGAAAGTACTACACACACTAGCAAGAAGTGGAAGGCCCTTTGCGAAGGTTAGCTGATTAGTAGACGCTGGCGTTTCAAGCTTTTGTCCAGACAGTATTGTTGTGCTAAAACGGCAACAAAGAAATAATACTGCCACAGAATGTACCTCATCACACCGCATAATTTAACTTATCATGCCACATAATTCAATCAATCCTACCGCAAAAATGTTGTGCTCCATTTCTGCATAATTCCAGTGGCTCTGGGTATATTTCCTTGGCAGTATGCGCCAGGGTCAGACTGGCCAATAGGAAAATCAGGCAGTGACCGATGAGCCGGTCTGACAGATCAGTGTGTGGGCTGCTTTTTGGCCGTTTGTGGGCTTGTCTTATGGGCTGCTGAGCCAGTTTTTACTGTTGATTTCCCTGATATTAAAACAAACATTGCCAGCAGCAAGCTCAAATCCATGCAGTCTCCCATACCGTACAAAACCCTAATACAGCACATCTTTGCAAGTTCAAAATTGCCCTGATGTAATCACAGGCCACTTTGTAGCTATCTAATTCACTAATGGGGGCCACTTTTATTTTGGTGCCCGGGACTATTTTCTGTCCCAGTTCGCCCTTGGTGTGCTCCCTTTCTCTAGCAATCTATGCCAACATAAACTACCACTCACGACAAAAATCAAAGAATAAATTATTTTAAAGTGCACATTCTCAGGAAGGGGTTTCTTGAGGCTGTGTAACATGTTTTTTGTTATCCATCTAAATGGTGCTCATTTGATGGACTTCAGAGGATGAAAGGATGAGTGAAACTTGTGATCATGGGGTTAAACACAGATCCCTGCAGCAGATGCATTAATTCACTGAATCATCAAATACTATATGTATCGCCTGGGGTCCAGAGACAGACAAAGAAATCATATAGCTATGGAGCAGACTTGTTTCTATACACAGGGAAGACACAGCTAGGCCACTGGTTTGTCACGTGGCCAGCCACACTTTCACTATGCGAAGCACCTATTGTGCCCACATAGCCGTGACGTCTGGCCATCTCTAGTCTCCTGAGAGTTGACTGCAGTTTGGAGGGAAACAGAAATTACTTGCCGAGTTAATGAATCTAGTGGAATCTGGAATGATTCGCGGAAGCAGGGTCTCGCAGGGACACTTTATGAAAATATACAGGCGAATAAAATGCTGGTCATAAGCGCTGTTCGCAAGATAAACCTAATGCAGGTTACTAAGTTTCCCCGGCACTTCAAGCGAGGCAGATGGGTGTAGCATCATGTCATGCAATAGGGAATGCTTCCATGATGTGAACTAATAAACTTTAATGTCTCCTTATAATAATAACTTATAATTTTATATAAACTGTATGGACCTCTAAAATACGGAGAGCCAGATTTACTTTTCTTTCACGCAACACAACGCAGCAAGTCAACGTGTGGTACTCTGTTCTGTGAACGGGGGACAGCAGAATTTTGCAATATCTACTAACATATAGCACACTTCTGCTCTCTCCTAGTGCTGGCGCACTATGTGCTGCCTAGCGCCAATGCTTTAATATAACAATTGTCCTGTGGGACTCATTCAAAAGGGGTACCTTCTTATGTGTCTTAGAAGGAACCCAAAGTTACTCAGACATATTCATCCGATTAAAATTAATTACAAAGAAGACAAAACACAGAACTGATATAGGTTGCATCTTGTAATGGTTTGACTCCAATCAAGTGTAACAATCAACAAAATATGGGATGATAGTGCAGAAGACGCAGCACACCAATGGTGATTCTATTCACAAGGAACATAGATAAAAGACACTGTACAATTCCCAATGGTTGTATACATTGATTGATAAACCTCATACCAGGGTTTGCCTATGTCAGTGAGGAATCCCACAAAGTTAAATTCTACGTAACAACCAAGAAGGACGGTTCGCCAGCGGTTCGCCTCCGTATGACTGTTAGGGTCTATTTAGGACGTAGTCATCTGACTACCAGGTCCATCCCAGTCAAATGTTTCAGTGCCTGGGCGTATTCTTTAAGAACCAGTACCATTCCTCTTTATACCAAATGCGACAAAGCTGGCCACATACAGATCGAACCAGTACCAATATCGAGAAAAAATTGCCCAAATTGTGATTTCAATTTGTTCTTCAACAAGAACACAGTGAAGATAATATCACTCCGTTCGGCACGATTGAAGTCTGAAGAGGCATGCAAACCTACCCTGGTCCACGTGGGCAGATAGGATTGTCTCTGTTATTTTAGCGCAGGTGGTGCAAGGGTGCCTGCATTGCGGGCAGGATTGTTTTTATGCAGGAAGTCGTACCTTTCCACACAAAAACAATCCTTAGAGGCATGTTCCTCTTTAGGTGTGTGCTGCACAATGCAGTACAGCTACAGAATGCAGCACCCATGGAAAGAGGAAGTACTGAGGAGAAATAAAGATATTTCTCCTTGTGAAGCCTCTGTCGGGTAGACACACCATTTTGGCACAAACCGAGGCATACAAGTCTTTGTAAATCTGTATTTGCGCAAAAATGCATGGGTGGATGCATGGGAACGCCCACGATCCACCAATGTAACTCCTACCCAATGCAAAATAATGCAAGGCAGCGCTACACTCTGTGTCACGTTACTTTATATTTACTAAACCACCCAAAGGAACACAAATCAACGTTGTGCAGCTTAGTAAATGCCAAGAAGGATTTTGAATTGGGGCTGTGCCACAAAAATGATGCAACCTGATGCAAAATCTTAATAAATCTTGGCTTAAGTGCTGAATTAACACAGGCTTTTGTCATAAGGCCATGTTAGAAAGGCAAATACAGCAGATACAGTGATTGTTAAGTCCTTACAATCCCAGGAGATCATTGTGATCCGCTGGCCAAATTCTGTTTCTGGTCCCCAGGATTAAGAAGGCAAGGAGTGGTGGGCACTCTTTTGCGTACTTAGTTCCCAAACTTTGGAATGTCCATCTGGTGGAGCTGAGAAAGAACTAGTCGGAATATAGTTTTAGGAAACACTTGAAGACCTTCCTTTTTTAGTTTGCCTCATGGATGTGCATTGAATCTTGCGGCTGAGGTATTGAGCATAAAGCTAGGAGGCCTGTCGGTTAGTCATGCACTTTATAAATCTTCCAGAATAGAATAGAAATTTTAAAAAGTCACAATGGCTACTGGCACATCTCGACGCATGTTTGTGCATGCATTGCCTTGCATATGAGCACATGCATCTCAATGTATGAGTATGTATATGCACATAAGAGAATCAGAGTAGAATGGTTACAAAATGGCTGATGTGTACACATGTGCCCATACATCACAACGCATGTGCATGCATGTGTCGTGATATGCCAGAAGGACCACAAGCATTGGTAAAGTCAATAGGTCTAGCATTGGCAAAGCCAATAGGTCTAGCATTGGCCCACAGCTTTTGGCTTTCCCAATGCTTGTTATTTTGTCATGGCTTTTTCAGAACTTTGTTGTTGTGAAAGCTACCAGACCCTCATAAGCTAAAAATAAAGCATTGACTAAAAGCAACAATATTTTTGGGTCTCAGAAAGCACACCATAGCACTGCCATAGTAGTCCTTAGTACTTTAGGAAACTACTTTGTGTGTGGATGTGCTCCTTGTGAAAAGACAGAATGCCATCCCTCATAGTGAAGTTAGCCAGTGCCTGAAGTGGGCTGGCCCAGTGCCCTAGGGTGTATGCTGTATTAGGCAGAACAAAAAAGGTGACTGACCCAACAGCAGACCAATGGATGAAGAGGGCTTTATGAAAGCCTCTACAAGTAAGTATATTATCCATATAATTTTAGTAAAATCAAAAGTTCTTGGCTAATGCCAGACCTAAAAGAGCATCCATATAAACAAGCATTCACAAAGCAAATAGGTTGCCAATACTTCTAAAGGAAAGGCCTATTGGTCTGTCAATGCTTGTTCTCTATGGCTCAAGTCATTAAAATGTTTGTGACAAACTGGGTAAAAAGGTGTGTTCTGAAGAATAGTTTAAACAACAGTGTTCAAACCTCAGGGATTCTGTTTTTCAGAGGTCTTAGCACTAACCTAGTTAGAGAGCAGGGGAGTGCTAAACAAGTGCCCGTCCATGATTTCGAATTCAAGGTCGTTTACAATCAAGGAGGAAGATCATGGGTGGGAAGTCCTACCATATGAGATGTAGTGCTCTCTGTGGGTCTTCGGCTCTTTTCTGAATTGCATAAATATTGGGGCGGTTCTGATGTTGCTGGGGGTTGTTTCTCCAGCTTTTGGGAGCAAAGATGGATCAGCCCTCTGGTTTTCTATTTTTTGCATGCGTTAGTTTCCAGTCTGCCAATGTCTTGGCTTCTAGTGTGGCACTGATCACCTGAGGTAGTTCATTTCTCTGCCAATTATGGAGGGAAGCCAGTTCGGGAGGACCTTGTGCATGATGAAGATTATCTTGAAGATGATATCGGCTTGGATGGAGAACTTGTGCACTTCGATCAGGGTTGGAGTGTTATGCTGTAACTATGTAGCCATTTGATCAAAGCAATTAGCACTGAAATTGATGTTTCCACTCTGATTTCCCTATGTACTTCCCATATTTCATGCCATTTTCCTGGAACATATTCTACCAGGGTGTACCTAGTTAATATGTCCTTGCAAAACCCTGAGGTCAAAGTAGCACTGCTTGTGGAATAATGCACTTCTCCAAATCCAGTTTTGACCAGAAACTCCCATTATCTGCGATATTTGGAATTTCAAGAAACATTTAATAAGGACTTTAATGTACAGCAGAGGAAACATTTTCAAACAAGCATTTGCAATGCAATCGTTCTCGCCTTTGGGACCTTATATGTATTTGGCTATGCAGCACATTAGCCTGGGTGCTGAAACATCTACTGTTCTTTAACATGGAGGGAAAGTAAGCACCAAACTGCGTGACACGCCAGGTATGGGTACACATGGAGAGAAATATTGCCTTTCAGCAGGAAATGGTATAGTCCAAAGCTCTGTTTTCAATATAAAATCGGGGCCTTCGGTGGTCATATCACTGAAAATACAAGATTTGAAAAAAATATTATTGTCTACGGGTGCTCGTGGAAGACAATTTCTATGGACTGGAATCTAGATAATGCTAAAGTGATTCTGGTATTTTACTGACCTCTGCTGGTCGTTTTCTATCAAGAAGGTTAAATAGAGGCAGTTGTCAGAAAATAAAAAAAAGAAAGTCCCTCAGCAGAAGGCAATTATGGTATTTTACTGACCTCTACTGGTCGTTTTCTATCAAGATAGTTAAATAGAGGCAGTTGAACAAGCAGAAAGCAATTCTGGTATTTTACTGACCTCTACTGGTCGTCTTCTATAAAGACAGTTGAATAGAGGCAGTTGAACAGAAAAAAAGTGCCTAAGAGGAAGCAAACAAGTCCTAGGGCTGATCTCCAGAGCCCACAAAGTACATACACATATAAGTATATACTGAAGTATATACAAGAGGTCTCGAATGCTCGACCTAAAAATCTCTAAGGGCCTGATGTAGAGGTGGGTGGTGAACAATCTCCAACTTGTGAGGAAATGCAAAATAGGTTGTAAGAAATTGGTTACTTGTAGAGAGGGTGAAATCCTACTCAAGCAGCAACCACATTTTTTTTGTCAGGGAGAAGTGACAAGCAAACCGCAAATTAACCTGTGCTTAATCCTCTGGTAGCTCGGCACAAAAGCAGTCAGGCTTAACTTAGAAGCAATGTGTAAAGAAATTGTGCAGCACTTCAAACAACAATACAATGAACACTAGAAAAATCCCACATCAATTTAGAAAATATAGAATAAAATTTGATAACTTTTTGGGACTAAAACGATAAAAATCCAATTACTAGAACCGAGAAAAGCAGTATTGAATGTTTAGGTAAAAATAGTGCTTAAAAGCACAAAGCGCCAGCTGTGGGTATCTGGTTGCACCAGTTCAGGACAAAGTCACAAGTTCAGGCCAACTGCAATGGAGTGCGGGCCGGTTACAGGGACCCAGTTGGGTCCCCTGGACAATCCTTAATGTCTTTGGTGGGCGGTCTGCACAGTGTTGCTTTTCAAGGCTTCGCGTTGACCGGCATCGGTTCCAAGGAGCTGCGAGGGCTGTGATGATAGGTCCTGCATCGAGTTACATCGCACTGCATTGGTTTAGCTGAAGTTGAGCAGTGAGGCTTTGGGAGGCTTCGCGTCGAGTCACATTGGTTCCAATTAAGCTGGCAGCTAGATTACAAGGCTTTGCAAAGCTTTACATCGCTTGTGTCAATGCCATTGAGGCTGGCAGCTGTGAGTCTAGACTTTGCAAAGTTTAACTTCACTCGGCGTTGGTTCTGAAGAAGCTTGAAGCTGTGCGGCGAGGCTTTGCAGGACTTCACTTAATTTGCGCATAATTTGATGAAGACCACAGCTGGGCTAGCAAGGCACTTTCTGGCCCACTTCCAATGGTCCAGGACTGGGGAGACACTATTTGGAGGGCAGGACTCACAGCAGGAAAAGTCCAGGTGCAGGGTTCAAGAGGGTTGGAGCCTTTACTGTCCCTGAGGCTTTGATCAGGAGGCCAGTCAACTAGCCTTTTAAGTCACTCTGGTGGTCCTGGGTTCAAGATGCAGGTCCAGTCCTTTCTACTCAGGCAGCAGGGCAGCAGAGTAGCAGGGCAGCATAGTAGCCGTCCTTCTTGCAGTAGAGCAAAACTGCAGTCCTTCGTCAGAATTTTTCACAGGTCCAGCTGTGCACTGAAGAGTTGGGTCTGAGGGTCCAATTCTTATATATGGTGTCAGCTTTGAAGTAGGAGAAATGTCTAGAGGCTTCCACCCACTGAGTTGTCAGGAGCTTCCTCCCTTCCTACCCTGGCTCCAGCTTGTCCGTTCTTGTTGATATAAGTTGTGTCTCAGGCATTTCATTTATAATACCCTGATGATGATCCTTGTGATGTTAGAGGATCGAAACTTCATTGACTGCACACACTGACCCTGTATTGTACATGTAATGAGATAGGGCCGGTCTGTGTTTTCGTGTAATGTGACATATAATGATAATTGTGTTTTTTGTTACTTGTTAGTAATTGCCTGTTTTTTTTTTTTTTAAAGGAAAAACCTTTTCCTTTGGTGCTACCCACTATTTTTTGATTACGCAATAAATATTTTTCTTAAAAATGAAACTGAGATGATTCTGACAATTGTAACAATAACAATTGTATTTATTCAAAATCAATGATGCTTTTTGTGGGGACCAGTGTCCCTTTAAAACCAGCTTGTCTGGGGCGCAAAGGACAAGTGTGAAGCCCTTTGTGAGTGTGATGAGGCAGAACCTTTGTGTTGTGTAAGTGTAGTAGATGACAGCTCCTCCCTATCTGGGAGTAATATACAAAGGCCAACTGCCAGCTACACCTAGTCATGTGACCCAGGATACATGCTGCAGGCGTCAAATGGCTGGGACGAGAAAATGCCATCTTTCTAAAAGTGGCATTTTCAGAATTGTGATTTAAAATCTGCCTTTGCCATTAAAGATTTGAAATTACAATTCCTTAGACACCAAACTCAACATTCTTACCTACTCCCAATTGAAAGTTATCACTTATTAAGTGTAAAAAGGCAACACAGTATTATCCTATGGGAGAGGTAGGGCTTGCAGTAGTGAAAAATAAATTTAACAATTTTTCACTACCAGGACATGTAAAAGTTAAAAGTACATGTCCAACTTTTTAAATACTCTGCACCTGCCCTATCAGCTGTTTAGATCCTACCCTCGGGGTGGCTTATATGTATTAAAAAGGAAGGTGTTGACCTGGCAAAATGTTTATTTTGCCAGGTCGAAATGACAGTTTAAAATTGCACACACAGAAATGGCAACCTGAGACATGTTAAAGGGTTACTTAAGTGGGTGGCACAGTCAATGCTGCAGGCCCACAACTAGCATTTAAGTTACAGGTCCTGGGTACATGTGGTACCACTTTACTAGGGACTTAAAAGTAAATTAAATGTGCCAATTATACCATGTTTAAAGGAGAGAGCACAAGCCCTTTAGTATTGGTTAGTAGTGGTAAAGGACCCAGAGTCCTAAAAGCCAACAAAAACGGGTACAGAAAACAGGAGGGTGAAGGCAAAAGGCTTAGGGTTGACTTTACAGAGAGGGCCAAGTCCAACAGAGGTGAATTCACTGGCCTGAATTTGTCCTACTTACTGTACCTTGGGTGGACGAAATTCCACCGGTCAATTCTCCCACACATTTTACATTTCTTCTAGAATTTGGCAGTTTTTCTATTGCCACCACCCTAGGGTGACAATCTCACTCCAGGCCATTACGAGCACTGTCTGTAGTCTTGAGCTTTTCGAATACAAATCATTATTTTGAAGTACATTGATTTAATTAGTTTAATGGAAGCATAGCAGGGCTACAACACTCAGATAGCATTAGATGATCATATGAAAGTTAAGGACTGGAAACTGTGCCCTTAATGACCTGCAAGGAGGTAGCCACCCTACAGCCACCTCAAAATCAGAATGTACTTCTTATCATTGGTAATATTAATGGGATAGTGATCAACTTCACCAACTCAAATCATAAAACTTATCAAGGAAATGAAAGATGACGGAGCGGCAGGCCCCAACGGGCTTCCAGTAGGCATCTTCAAATGCGCACAAGAAGGGATGGGCATCACTTTAATCCCTGCTTTTCAACTCTGCCTTTAGCTTGAATCAAATTCCAGAAGCTTGGAGAGGCTCCACTCTATGCCCGATATTTAAGAAAGGTGATCCTCCAACTGTCGCTTTGCTAGACTTGGAGGCAAAAGCATACGCGTGAATATTATTAAAGAACCTGGAAACCTGGGTAACAGAAAACGGGCTGCTCCCATGCTTTCAAACTGGCTTTCGTGGAGGAGCGGCCACCACTGATAACATCATTGCATTAGCTGTCCTCAGCTACCAAGCCGCTCAATGTAAACAATTGCCACTCTTCTGCTGTTTTATAGATTTTAGTTGTTCGATAAATTTGATAGACCTACACTGTGAAGAAAGCTAGCACACTGGGGAACACCACCTAACCACTTAAAGGCCGTAATTTCTCTGTACTCTGCAACGTGGGTCCGTGTGAGAACCGGCCCAAACACACTTACCCCCAAAATCCCCACTTTTGAGGGCGTTAAGCAAGGCTGCGTGCTGGTACCTTTACTTTTTAATTTGTGCACAGCAGATCTGGTAAAGGCCCTAGCAAACACTAGCCTCGCTCTCCCCCGTTTGGGCCACAGACCACTTCACATGCTTCAGTATGTGGATGACATTGTTATTGTGGACCATACAAAAGGGGGTGTCCAACGAGCACTGACCAGCCTCCATGCATACAACGAGAAGAACTTTCTCATCATTAATCAAGAAAAGACTAAAATTGTGGCATTCGGCCGTTATAAGAACAAGAATTCACTTTCATGTACCATGGGACCCAAGATTATCACTTCGGCAGCCAAATATAATTATCTGGGGGTGTGGTTCACAGAATCTGCCAAACCCTCCGCTCACAAAAGTTCACTAAAAAAGAAATCAACAGCAATCATTTACGGTCTAGCAAGGCTTAGGAATAAACTAAACAGCCCCTCTTCCGCTGCAATAATTAAAGTTACCCACGCCTCCCTTCTCCCAGCATTACAATACGGACACCAAGCCTTTCCTGGTGCCTGCTCGGAATGCCTGGGATACGCTCAGTGCGTCAGATATAAGAGCATTTTTCAACTCCCTAAATATCTCCGTAGATCAAGACTTAGGGGCCGATTCCGATCTCGGCCAGTAGCGCACCGAATCGGATTCGGCTTAACCGGATCCGATTCGGAGCCCTCTTTTCCGACCGATTCGAACGCGCGTCCGGCCGAGCGAGTACGATGCGAGCGCACGCGAAATCGCCGACCGACTCGTTCACGGGTCCGAACCGCACCGACCGACTCGCTCGGACTCGACTCGCACCGCGCGATGGAGACGTTCCCCGGCTGGGCAAGTACGATGCGCGCCTTGAGCAGTCCGACCGACCCGCACCGTCCGGCTCGAAACAGCTGTCGGAGCCAGACTTTGGGGGTCCGTGTCGGATCCCCCTGTACGCATAGCCACGCGAGTCGCACACAGGGGGGACTCATGTGTCCCCCCTACCTGTGCGTGTGCGGCTTGAACCGCATCAACGCGAACCCGCTGTAGGGGGCGCCCTCGTTCGCCTCGCACCCATTGAGTCAATGGGGGCCCGCGTACGCGTTGTACGACCGGCTCCCATTGACTTCAATGGGAGTCCGACCGAATCGAGTCCGATAGCATGCATGCGCATCGTACTCGTTCGGTCGGACTGCTAGAGTCCGATTCGGTCGGAAATCTCTCCGGGTCCGGCTCGGTCTGGGAGATTTCCGGCCTGAATCGGAATCGGCCCCTTAGATTGGAACTCGGCCAGGTGAAACAAATTTTAAGTAGCAAGGCGGATTTTCAGAAATTCTATGTACGTACATTGAAAGCACCAGAGAACTCTCTCAAGGCCTGTCTCAGAGTCATCTTTGAGAAACTGGGAGCTCTATGGAACAGACAACTAAAGAGAGCACTAGCAACTTTTGCAATCGACCGAGCAGCATTCACCCTCGAGTCCATTACCTACACAACATGGAAAAAGACAATCAATAGATAGGTACGATGTGCCTCATTTCAGCAAGACCTAGCCTCTCTAAGGCGCTCCTTAAACTCTTCGTATTTGGTTGCAAGATCCCTGCCTTACTTGTCAGCAGCCATCAATCGCAGAACGTGGAGAGACATTACGCATATGGGTCTTCTTGGTCTACCAATGTCAGATTTTAATCCGGCATGGGCCTATCAGGATAATGGAAGGGCCTGTAGGCTAGGCAACTATAAACAAGAATCATGGTTGCACCTTTTGTGTTGCTGCCTCGCCACTGGCGAAGAAAGGAGTGCTCTACTCAAGCCAATATTTTTGATGCGAGGGGTCTGCACTTGCGCTGAGACAGCGACAGTTTGTCTCTCACAAAGGGACGCTACCATTCTTGCACATTGTGGGAAATTTGTAAAAAGACTCAGAGACACCTTACAATCCCGTTCTGAACCCCCACAACCCCGGCACGAAATTCAGAAACTTTTAACAGACTATTACATAAAGAAAACGGGAGTCAATCAGTCTCGCTCGCTGCGCCCGTTTCTTTTGCCATGTCCATGTGCATAATCACTGGTTGTATTCCTTGTTCGCACAATGCTAAATCTTGCATAGGTAATATGTCCTATTTTAAATAAGTACTGTAACTATTATCAATTTTAAGATTTAAAAAAACTTTTGTTTTTAAATTTATTTAACTATTTGCACTTTAAACTATCCTGTAAGTTATATTAATCAAAAAATCGTAAAACCGTTTTTAGAAGTATTAAGCACAGCACACGCCAGCACTTTAATATTACGAGATCTAATTCACAAGCAGGCCTTTGCGAAACAATCATAGCTACACAACTCATCTTTCTAGAGTCAATTGGATCTGCAGCTTGAAGAGATGAGTATTTGTTCACATGTCTATAACTTGTATATTTATCTATTGTGCTCTATTAATTTGAGAATTGTCCACATCTTCCTTTACCAGAACACAAATGAACCAAATAGATTGTTGTTTTATCATGTAATGGTTTTAATTAACTGATTCATGACTAATAAAATTTGACAGTCATTTGACAGGTAGTGATCAGAGGATAACGGCAGTGAGTCGACCAAACCGGCACCTAGTGGTAGGTGGAGCCATTGAAGAAAGTTAAATTGACCATTAGAAATGTTTCTGAAGCTCAGTGCACTCAAGAGGGGGCGGGTAGCATGTAATGTTTGAAGTGAGTTTTTCTGCTTTGGAAATTCTTGTAGTCAAAAAGTATTAAGGTGAGAAAAAAGGTCTGGGCAGGAGAAGATGCTGCTTGAGGTTGAAGAGGTGTCATGTACTCAAATGTCATGGTAATGGAGTCGATTTCCCTGGTATTTCCTTTAAAATGATTTCAAGCATGGCAAGCATGGGCTGGTTACAGGCTGGATTCGAAGATTACCTTGTGACCCTGCATAGGTTCAATAGGGCCCCACGGTAAAGAATTCTGTCGAACTTGATTATTTTTAAAACTTTGGGTCAAGAACGAGCAGGTATCCCATTGGCTTTGAAGTTAGCTCAAAATCTTCATATCAGTTCGACAAATGCCCCCGGTAAGACCTTTAAGTGTCCTGCTAGATAATGATGGCGCATGATAAGGTCTAGTGAAAATATAGAATTGCAAAGAAAAAGGCAGCTTAAATAAAGACTTTCTAACCAGAGTTGCCTAAATAAAGGCTTCATTAACATGTATAGTATTTTTTTTAAAGTCTATTCATACTAAGTGAAATGAATTAAATATACTTCTTGACAATGCACAAAAAAGTATATATATTAGGAATTCTGTATGGCAACACAAAGGTGTAGGTGAGGTATGGGGAGGAGTACAGAGACAAGCATGAGCGAGGGTACGCAAGCAGGACAAGGAGTACCCCGTCCTTCATCCAAAGGGTGACGCATGGATGAGGTGTTGGATTGATAAAAAGGGTATTCAGTTCCTTCCAGAAGAAAATGCCCAAGGGACCATCATGTATCTGGGTGAGGTAGTGGAAGTAAGTGTTGTGCAGCCTACCCAAGATGATCATACTGAACTGAACTGAAATGCGTCGGTGTATCGCCTTTTTGGTGAGGCAGCAGACTCTTAATATGATGTGGGCTATGTTATGTTATGTTATGTTATGTTGAGAGCACTATCACCCAGGAGGAAATCCTGCCCTGAGCAGGTACGAATAGAACCGAGTCTAGGGCCTAGAGCAGTAACTCAAAGAGTCAGGTCTTCAGCTTCAGGTGGAATTCAAGAAGTGACGAGGAGGCTTGGATGTGTAGTGGCAGATCATTCCAATCTTTAGGAGCGATGTAAGAGGAGGCTCAACCACCGGATCTGGTTTCCCGTATGGGAGGGATGTGTCCGAGCCCGATGCTGGCCAAGCAGAGATGTATGGAGGGTGTGTGAAAGCAGCTGCGATTGTTCAGGTATGCTGAGCATGAGCTATGGAGTGCCTTGAAGGTGTGGATGAGGAGTTTGAATTGTGCACATTTGTGTATGGGAGACAGTGGAGCTCCTTAAGGTATGATGTGATGTGTGTGCCGAGTGGGAGGTTAAGAGTGAGTCTGGCCACTGAGTTGTGGATGGTCTGCAGTGTCCTGGTTAGTTGTTTGTGGATTCTGACGTAGATGGTGTTCCGGTACTCCAACTTGCTTTAGAGAAGATCTTGGGTGGCAGTTTTCCGGGTGTTGGTCGGGAGCCATTTGCAGAACTACCTCAGCATCTTCAGGGGGTGAAAGCAAGAGGTATTAACAGCCGCGGTCCGTGCAGGTAACAGCGGTCGGGCGGTGGGACCGGGTGGGGGGGATTCCGACGGACGATGCCGAGGGAAAATTAAATAAATAATTAATTTTCCCTCAGCATCGTCCATCGGAATCCCCCCCACCCGGCCCCAACGCCCCACTGCTGTTACCTGCAAGGACCATGGCTGGGTATTAACAGCGTTGCCCTGGGCGGTCATGTTGAGTTTGCTGTCGATGATGATCCTGCGGTTCTTTAAGTGGGAGTGGGGGTGGGTCCTAGCCCTGACGGCCACCAGGAGGAATCCAACGGTGATGCACTCTTACCGTTGATCATTACTTCGATTTTGTCGGTGTTTAGTTTCAGACAATTGGTCTTCATCCAGTCAGCGATATTGGCGTAGCATGCAATGCAACTCCTTGTAGAGAGTGCCAGTGGAGTTATTTGACTGTGGGTAAAATTCTTCCAAACCTTTAAGACCCTTAGGTGGCTGTATAGGCACATCTCAAGGGGAGTCTGATATGAATAGTCTTTAGGAGGATCTGATGTGAATCTGGGAGATCAGCGATCAAGGCCACACCTCCATCAAGGTGAGCTAGGTACGGCCACTCTGAATGATGCTTCAGGGAGATAAGCTTTCACTTTGTGGAGCATGACAAGTTGATGTCAGGCAAAGTAGTTCTAAAGGTGAGGATTGCGGCCTAAGGTGGTAACAAGGAGCTTTTCTTGTTTATGATAAGTATGAAATTTAGATGAAGAGATGCTTTGGAGTAAGGGTCGGTGGGGGTTCCTGTTTGCCTGTTGTAGGTGGTGTTTTAAGGCACAGATTGAGGGGCATATTTACAAGGGCAAAGCGTCACTGGAGTGTCACTTTTTCTGACACTCCGGTGGCGCTTTGCCCTGCTACATATTTACAAAGCGGCGCTAAGCCACTTTGAGTGGCTTAATTCCACCTTGTAAATACGACCCCTTTTCACGCATCACTTTGCGTGAAAGGGGCGTGCAATGGGTGTTGCTGTGGACTTTAACATGCAACACCCCTTGCTTTTTGACGCAGTCCCAGATTTACAAGAATCTGTAACTTTGAGGCAGCGCCAAAAACTAATGCCAGCGAAAAGTAGGCGTTACAGTGGCGTAACGAGGAAAATTACTTTTATTTCTCCTCATTGTTTGCTCTTTCTATGTGTGCTGCATTCTGCGGTACACATAGAAGGAACAAAACACCATCAACTACGTCCCTTCCAAAAACAATCATTAATTAATGGCGATCTGCTACTTCTATGTGTGCTGCAGAATTCAGCACACAGAAGAAGCAAATCGCCATTATTGATTCTTTATGTGCAGGAAGGAGCACCTTCCTGCACATAAACAATCATCCCAGCAATGCAGGCACCCTTGCAAAATGGCGCAAGTGTGTCTGCGCTGGCACTAGGCAGCTATTTTCAGCACCGGCGCAAGGGAAAACACAGGGGTGCACAGTATTGTTGTGAATACGGTGCATCCCTGCGTTTTTTAAATGATGCACCACGGCGCGGCAAAATTGCTCACAGCGACGCGCCATTTCCTAGTAAATATACCACTGAGTTGTGATTTTGGGGCTTCTTAAGACATTGTGCCGCGCAAGGATGGTAACACAGAGGGTCCCTGTTTAAGAAACGTTTCACATGCAGCTGAGGCGAGAAAGGGACACAGCTTGGAAGGTTTCCCTGTTAAAAGGTGATGGTGGTTTTAGTTTGTTGTAGATGCAGTTTTAAGGCTCAGATGGAGCTGTGCATTTTTGAAGTTGCTAAATACCTTTTTTAGAAAAAGATTACATTATTAAAATAAGGTAAATAACAATACTTTTTGACAGTTCATGGAGTTAAAAAGTGATAACCACAGTTTAGGAAAGTACATTTTATTGTCATACTTAAATTTTTTCACGTTTTATTTTTTAATATAGTTGTTTTCGGACTCTATTACTCAACTCGATGTTTGGCTTTTTAATAAAGACTGTGCTTTAAATGTATTGTAGAAGACGTATTTTACTTGACATCTTGTAACTCGATGTGTATGGACTCAATTCCAACATAGATTCCTTTCCCCCTTCGTGTAACGGGCCAGTTTGACAGCTGCCTTTCTTGTGAGATCGCCTTTGTGACTTATTTCTTCACCAGGGACAAGCCGTTGAGATACATCTTTACGTCACGTGCGTCGCTGGACGCGTCATGTGGTGGCCTCTGTTCCGCCCGAGGCGCTCCCGCCATTTTCCTCCCCCCTCATGATGGAGTCAGCAGACCGCTGTCTCAGCAGGAAGGGTCCCCGCCATTGGCTTTTACTGTACCGGGCACAGCGGGGCGAGCACCATTCCTGTCCTGCGGTGAAATGTCACGGTCTGATTGGTATGCCATTAGCAACAGAAAATGGCATTTTAGAAATGTTGACAGATTTGAAGGAACCTTTGAGCAAAGGCAGTTACTCGGAGCAAACAAGGACTCCGATGCAATTTGTGCGGCTTCACGCGCCCGCGAGCCCAGCCTGGCTCAAAGTTTTAAAATGTTACTTGTTTGGCGCATTAACTGTTGCGGTGCTGAGACTTAGAAACTCCGGGGCAGATTTACAAGCCCCTTGCGCCACTTTTGCGTCACTTTTCCCATGTTAAAAGTGACGCAAAAGTGGCGCAAGGGGCTTGTAAATATGCCCCTCCCTATTTACTGTGACTTTGTCTACGTAACTCTGTTGAGCATCACCAGGGCCGGCCTTTCTTCAGTCAGCAGCTCAGCCAAAACATAATTTGGCGTCACTCTGATTCAGTGCTTGAAATGGGAAAATAGAAGTGCAGGTACTCGGTACCAGAGTACCTGCTCGTTTATGGGAAGTGGCGGTACTCTCCAATTAAAAGTATTACATTTCTCTTGAGAAGTGCCGGTACTCTTCCTCTCAAAATAAAAAAGTGCCGGTACTCAGTACCGGCCCATTTAAATCACTGCTCCTATTCCTTCTCCCCCACCCTTTATCCATCGACCTCATCCCATTGGTGATCCTGGCAGCGGCGGCTCCTCCTTTAGGGCGGAGGAGCGTCGCCCCCCCTGCAGCGAGCGAGCGCAGCAGGTACACACAGAATAATAAAATGGTCATTACCATTTCATTATTCTGTGTGCGGCTGGCCGCACTAGCACAAGCTTGATGGCGGGGGCAGGTCAGACAGATTCCTGCCTATTGCAGAGTGACTGCTCAGTGCGCATGACAGATTGGCCGGCTGTCTACAGCCAGCCAATCTGTCATGCGCACTTCAAAGCCTACAATCCCAGTGCTGTAAAACAGCCCATAGATTGCAGGCACAGGCCCCCAGCCTCTAAATGAGCACTGGGTTAGCCTGCTCCAGCCAATCCTGGAATTGGTTGGATTCGTATGCAGGAAGTAAACCACCTTCCTTCCTGCTCGTCATCGGTGGAGGGGAGAGGAGAAAGGCAACATATCGGTGAGTTTTACAGGGCGCTGCGCCCCACCGATTTTCACCGTTGCTAGCCGCCCCTGGATCCTGGTTGGGAGGGCCTTTAGTTCTCACATGGCCATGGCTGAATACCTCAGACCATTGAACAGCCTGTTAAAACACATTTGCCACTTACTTTAATCACCTATACACCTGCTAAACTAGAAGTGAGGATCCATGGCGAGGAAGAAAGAAGCGGGTGTGGGAGATAGGTATTTAGAGGGAGGAAAACGAAAGAATACAGCCTGCACACCAGATGTAATGAACGGAACTGCGGCCTGGGATGAAAGCATTATTCTAGGCAGTTTGGGAGGTGAGCATTTTTTTTTTGTGTGCAGTTTTTTGTCTAGCGCAAACTCGACCCGAAGTTATCGGAGCACTTTTCATGTGCACCAGTTACATTAACATTACATAAGGACGCATTCATTTTTGGTAGGCACAGGGAGATTAAGTGATTTGCCCAGAATCACAGGATGTGGAGCCGACGCCGAGAATTGAACCTGGTTCCGCAGTTCCAAAGTCGGCAGCTCTCACGTATAACTGTAGGTGCCCTTCTAACTGTAGGCATCCCGGGCCTAGCTCGCCCATGCCAAACGCCGTCCCTGAACGTCACCAACCTCTTTGAACCAAGTCCACAGAGATAAAATGGCGTGCTTCTAGAGCCCTCGCATGTGCTCAGTTTATGCCAGCGGTTGCAGGCGGGGCCTACCGGCACTCATTTTTGATGGCCATAATTTATTTTTCATCATCAGACTTTGACCCAAAGCAAGAGAGAGAAAGGCAGAAAAGAGAGAAGAAACCAGGAAGAGAAAACACGAGGAAAGAGGCAAGCAAGGATGAAAAGGAACCTGAAGGAGTGAGATAAAGAGACAGGATGTTTGAGGGAAAGGGCATGGGCTGGAATGAAGGTAGGCATCTTTAGAATTTGCTAATCCCAGCATTCCACAGAAACCAGTGATGGATTTCAAAGAATATTTTGATGGCCCCTGCTCCCACTTTTTTGCAAATAAAAGCACTGACAGCAACTAAAGCTTCCATCATAGGTCACACAATACACATACACTGTCCTAACGAAAGATACCAGTAACATCTGTTTAAAACCATATCTATAATCAGGGCCACTGGAATTATGCGGCAGAGGAGGACCAAATTATGCATCAGGGTTGAACAAATTATGCAACAAGAAGAGACAAATTATGCGCCATAATGCGGCACATTTTTTGATAGTATTACTTCACTATTTTGTCATATTTACACTTGGTATTAGTGTCTGGGAACACAGTTCACCTTATTAGTAACAATTTAACACCCAAATACAGCAATAAGCAATTTAAAGATTACCAGGCAAGCATTGTGAAAAGCATTCCAGGAACCAGAGTAGCCATATTTTTTGTAACTCTTGATCCGTTTTAGCTGGAAACAAAAGTTTTGTTTGTTAAAATCTACAGATTGTGCAGCAGGTGATGGATTATGTGGTAAATGCAGCAAAAACATAATAATGCGAAATCACTGCAGAATCGCATGATTCCAGTGGCTCTGCCTATAATGAATAGTGCTTTGGGCCACACCAGGGGTATTGTATTGTATTGTAATTGCATTTATATAGCAATTACTACCCCTGACGAGGCGTCGAAGCGCTTTTTCGGCGACTAGCACGCTACTCCGGGACCCATAGAAGATTAGTGTTGAATTAGTATAGTGAAATGTGAAAGTAATTTCAAGTGGTGGATAGGTTAGTCAGTTATTTGGATTCGGAAGGATAGAAAAGGAAAAAAGGTTTGTATTTATATAGCACTTGTTACCCCTGATGGGGTGTTGAAGCACTTTTTTTTGGGCGAGTAGCACGCTACTCCGGAAACCCATAAAGGATTACTGGTGAATTAGTATGGTGAAATATAAAAGTAATTTGAGTGGTGGATATTAGTCAGTTATTTGGAGTGAGAAGGATAGCGGAGGGATAGAAGGGGAAGAAAGGTTTGCATTCATATAGCACCCTGATGGGTGTTGAAGCGCTTTTCTGGCGAGTAGCACGCTACTCCGGAACCCATAAGGAGTAGTGTTGAAAATTAGTATAGTGAAATATGAAGTAATTTGAGTGGTGGATATGTTACTCAGTTATTTGGATAGAGAAGGGTAGGCGGCGGGATAGAAGAGGGAAAGAGGTTTGTATTTATATAGCGCTTGCTACCCCTGATTGGGTTTTGAAGCGCTTTTTTGGCGAGTAGCACGCTACCCTGGAACCCATAAGGATTAGTGTTGAATTAGTATGGTGAAACTTGGTGTTGAATTAGTATGGTGAAACATGAAAGTAATTTGAGTGGTGGATATGTTAGTCAGTTATTTGGATTGCGAAGGGTTGGGGAGGGGTAGAAAAGGGAAAAAGGTTTGCATTTATATAGCGCTTGTAACCCTGATGGGGTGTTGAAACGCTTTATTGGCGAGTAGCACACTACTCTGGAACCCATAAAGGATTAGTGGTGAATTAGTATAGTGGAATATGGAATTTGAGAAGTGAACATGTTAGTCTGTTATTTTGATTGAAAAAGATAGTGGAGGGATAGAAGAGTGAAGGATTTGGATATTTTTTTATTTTTTTGGAGGTCATAGCAGTAGGAGGAGGCTTTTGGATGAGTAAAAGGGGAAGAGTCCGAGGAAGAGTTTTAGAAAGGTTTGTTTTGGGGGATCGGTATTGTAAAAGAGGTGTCAGATGATGCAAGGAAGGGTAGAGTAGGGGAGAGTCTAAAAAGTGTTATTTTGGGGATCATAGTAGTGGTATGGGGTTTGAGATAAATGAGAGAGTGGATGTGGAGGATATATTGATAGATGTATAGGGTGAGAAATAGGGTAGTGCATTGGAAAGAGTAGTAGAAAGAAGTTTGAGATGAGTCAGAAAATTGGGCTAGAAGATATATTGAGAGAAGTCTAGGCTGAGAAATAGGGTAGTGCATTGGAAATGCTAAATAAGAAGAAAGTGATAAATATATAGATCCATAACTACATTGAAAGTATATAGATGCATAAAGGAGGTAAGTATATGTAGATTAAAGATATTGATAGAGGTACAGGCTGAGAAATAAGGTAGTGCATTGGATATGCTTTTCAGGAGAAAAGTAACAAACACACAGATCCAAGTACATGGAAGGTACATAGATGCACAATGGAAGCAAGTACATGTAGACCAAAGATGCACCAGATAAACTCCGGTTTTCAAGTGTTATTGTACTTTATTTATTTATTTATTTATTTTTGCGCTATATACATGATGGGTTACAATGAAATAGAAAGCAAATAGCATTTTGAAAATGTTTACAGATTTCACAAGATGGCTACTCGAAGCAAACAAAACTAAGGATCCGACTAAATCTGTGCCGCTTACAGGCTCTTGTGAGTCTATCTTTGAGGCTGTGCAAGGGCGTTGGTTGTCAAGCTTTGTTAAGGGTTGTGGTCAGTGGCGGCTCGCATAGGGCGTGCTGCGGGGTGGCGGGGCAGGGGAGGGGCAGGGTGGGGGGGTAGTAAACTCGAACATACGACGGAACGGAGGAAAGTAATTATTACGTTCCTCCGTTCCGTCGTATGTCCGAGTTTACTACCCCCCAACCTGCCCCTCCCCCGCCCCACCGGCCCGCAGCACTCCCTATGCGAGCTGCCACTGGTTGTGGTGCTGCGACTAAGAGCTGAACGAGGCTCCATGTGACCTAGCAGGCTACAGCAGGACACATGGAAACCTCAAAGCTGGAGTAGGACCCTACTGTTCCTGTACCTAAAACATATTTATTGAAAGGAAAATACCGCTCTCCCACCTTGTGCGTGTAAACAACTCTGAACAGCAAAGTAATTTTTTTGAATTAGACCATAATTGAGCCTTTTCTGATCAAAGATGCATGATTAATTTAATTTCAGTTATTTTTATACTTTTCTTTGATGTCACGTTTCATACCACACACACACGTATATATATATATGTATGTAGATATATATATTTATATGTGTGTGTATGTGTATATATTTATATGTGTGTATATATATATATATGGATGTGTGTGTATATAATACAAGATGATCTCTGGGATCTGCAAAGGGGTGAGATAGTAAGCTATCTTCTGAGAGAGGAGACCCAGTTCCCTTTCTGCAAGCTCCACGGCAGCTCGGGTCACTATCCAGGAGGCATGGACCAAATCCTCCACCAATGTCACTTCCCAGCAGCCTAGGAATTGTAACCAAGACCCTGGTCCGGTATAAGACCTAAATCCAGGATAGGCCTCACTCAATAGGATCATGGTATTTTAAGAAGCCTTTAAGAAGTTTCTAACATCCTTTCCTTTCACCACAGAGGTCCTAAAGGGAAAGCCTTGGCCTCAGGCCAGGCGCTGTGGTTTGGATTCCTCAAACAGAGAGACTACTAAATTGCTCTGTGAGCCCAGAGCATTATTTGAATGGCCACTGATTTTAAGACTTATATGCTGCATTTCTTCTTTGTGTTTAGATCTCCTGCTGCTGCGGATACTTTGACTGCACTCTTTTTTATCCATCCTATGGTTGCCCGTCTGCCAGTCGTTAAATAGCTAAACAATACATGTGATCTGTCATTCTCCGCACCTTGATCAGGGCTTCCCTCTTTTCTTCCTTCTAAATATCTTGAAAAATATGTCCAGTACAGTGCTTAACTTGAGCCGGTGGTTTCCAGTGCTCGGCACCGGCACTTAATTGCCAACACCGGCACTTATGGCAGCTGCTACATGGTGGCACGGTTTGCATAATTTAGAGATGAGCAAAACAGCAATTGTTTATTAATTCAGTATACACTAAAAACAACTAATACCTGCCACCCAAGCCATCTTTATAGCTTTGGGGGCCTGGAATAGTCTGAATTGTCAGACTAGTAACAGTGTGCTGGTTAGTAGTTGTGTAGGTACTGTCATTGGCAAAGCTGGCAGGGGCAATGGGTGGTGCAAGCTGCGGAGGCCTCCTGACTAGAGCCCTGGCACTTATTTCTTTTACAAATTAAGCACCGGTACAGTGTGGAAGGGTGTTTCTTTGAGCCGGGACCGCAGTCTGGAATTGGCTACACTGTGTGATGTCGCTTTAAGCAAAAAAGGCCTCTCTAGTGCCCTTTTGAAGCACGGAGAAGAATCACCTGGGTTGACCGCATAGTCCGGCAGATGTCAGGAAGATCCACCTGGATTTTCATAATTCACCACTCAAAATAGGGCCATCCACTTTTGGCCATTGAAACAGATAAATGCTGGTTATGAACACCTCCCTGTAGGTCGTTACAGTCCCTGTTTATAGTCATGATCTTTTCATTTACAAACCATTGTTTTCAGGTGTGTTAGTCTAATTGGGTCAATGGTAGCAAAAAAAGACTACAGCACCCATAATGCACTACCTAATCACACCAAAGTCAAAAACTACAAACAGAGGGGCTTATTTATGAGAGCCCAGCGTCACTTTAGCACCACGTAAAGTGGTACATGCGTGACGCAGGGCTCTCATAAAGATTTATAAAGTCACGCAAAGCCACCCTGCGTGGCCTCATAAATTATGAGTACGGCAACGCAGCGCAAACCGCTGCGTCACCTTATTCTGCGCCCAGGAGGCATTCCATGGGCGTTGCAGTGGGTTTTCCCACGCAACACTTATGGAATTTGACGCTGCCCCAGATTTACAAAGTGATATAAACCTGAGAAAGTGTCAAATCCGTACGCCTCCCAAAGTGAGACATAATGAGGAGAAATATGTTCATTTCTCCTTGTTTTCTCCTCTTTCCGTTCTGCAGCACACATAGAAAGAGGAAAAAGCCTTTTAGGATTGTTTTTGTGCAGGAAGGTGCCCTTTCCTGCACAAAAACAGTCCTGCCAGCAATAGAGGCACCTTGGTGCAAGGGCGTCCATGTTGGTGCTAAGCTGCCAAAACAGTGCCAGCGCAGGTAGAAAGGACAGGAATCCACCATATTGCTTAAATACGGTGCATTCCTGCCCTTTCACTTTGGCGTAGGGTAGCGCAACAAGGTGCCTGGCTGCGCTGCCCTATGCCAAAATGCCATGAATGAGGCCATCAGTTCATAATGACCTTGAACGAGGTGGTCACTCTGTGCACATTACATTGTGAAGGGTAGCTTGTGCCTGCTGCACAGTAGCGAAGACAATAATCTACTTTACTAAGACCCTCATTCCAACTTAGGAGCTCCTTTTATGTGGTAGTTGTATTCTCGCAATGTGTGAGCCTGTGGTAATTAGTAGTTGTGCAAATACTGCACCATTCCAACTTGTGAATCTCAGAATGAGGGATACAGCGCTAAATGTGTTGGTTTTGCCTCGTTCCGAGGAGCTCAAACCTCAGTTTTGACCTATTGTCTGCAAGATGCCAGCTTTTACCGGGTACCACAACCTCCTTTGGGTGCACAATTTGCACTCTATATAGAATCAAAGTTTTGAGGCAAATTAGAAGTGTGTACCTGAGTCAACATTCAAGTCTAAGTTAGTATGAGTGCAAATACGGCATGGCATGTGAATATGTGTCATGCTGCATGATGACTTGTTTGAGTGCTCACTGGATCTTCTTTCCATCAACGAAGTCCTGCTTCTCAGGGGAATGAAGCAATCACAGACGTATTTGTACCTTTGCAGATTTTGATGTTGCAGACTTTCATTACAGAGCCACAAGCAATAAGGCAGCAAAAAGTGACTTGTTGCACCCCAGCTTCGGGCGTGTAAATAACACAGAAGCAGTAGCGGCCCGTGGTGGGAGTGCTGCCGGGCTGTGACGTGGGGCGGGGGTAGTAAACTACGGAATACGGCCGAATAAAGGTAAGTAGACATATGAATAAATAAAACGAATTTCGTTGCGTGCGCAGCATCGCCAAATGCGATGCAGCGCGCGCAACGGAATTCGTTTTATTTATTTATATGTTTACTTACCTCTATTCAGCCGTATTCCGTAGTTTACTACCCCCCACCCTCCCCCGCCCCACGTCACCGCCCGGCAGCACTCCCACCACGGGCCGCTACTGCCCAGAAGATCCTCCATATCTAGTGCAAATCGTGCAGGGTGCTGGGCTTTCCTCACTTTTACCTTCAGTGACCAGTGTGCTATAGGATCAAGGTAAATTTATCTTCCTTCAAATATCTGCTTAGTTTGTAAAAAAAAATAAGTGCCAGGGCTGTTGTCAGGAGGCCACTGCAGCTTGCACCACACATTGCCCCTGCCATGCTACCAATGATAGTAACAACACAACTACTAACCATCACACTCCAGCCCCAAATCTATAAGAATGGCTTGGGCGGCAGGTAATAGTCATTTTTAATATATATATATGTGGAATTAATAGTTAACTGTTGTTGTGGTCATCTCCAAATTTGCAGACAGCGCCACCTTGTGGCAGACTATCACAAGCGCTGGTGTTGACAATTAAGTGCTGGTGCTGAGCCCCGAAAACTACCGGGTCAAATTAAGCACAGCTCTGAGAAAACAATTTCCTGAAATCCATAAACCTCTACCGAGTCGATCATGTGTGCGATTATTTTAGTAACATCTTTGGTTCCTAATAAAAGCATTGTTCCACGAAAAGGATATTTGATCTTCATCGATGAAATGTGCACTGGTACAAGGTAGGCTCAGTCAGTGGTTGTCGGTAAATACAGCACGATGGAACAGTATTCACAGGTGCATATCAGTGTGAGGCAGTGCACCAGGGACTGGTCAGTGCACAGTAAGGTTAGACAGTACCAAAGCCAGTGTGTTATGGGCCCTGGTGCCAGGAAGGAAATAGACCCCCTAGCTGCTGAGTGAATTTTAAAATACAGTAATAATCAGGGTTCATTGGGCATTTCGGGCCCCTGGGCCCTGGTGCCACTGCACCTGCTGTACCAATAGAAGCGACGCCCCTGTGGTTAGGATGTGCATTACAGGGGAAGTGAGTGGGAGTGTACCACATAATTAGTAGGTGGAAGTCCACAACAGGGCTAGTCAGTGCATAGTAAGACTAGCCAGTGATCAGTAAGACTAGCCATTGCACAGCAAGGTAAGTCACTGCACAAAGGGTTAGCTAGTGAAAATGTACAGCACAGTTAGTGAGTGATAGTGGTAGTGCACCGCACAATTAGTGGTCGGTAGTCCATAGCAGAGATAGACAGAGCACAGTAAGACTAGCCAGTGCACAGTGAGGTTAGCAACTGCATAGTAGAAGTTAGCTAGTGTCAATACACAGCAGAGTAAAAATGTACACAGTAGTGTTAAATATGTTTGCACTTTGCACAGCAGTTTTGGACGGTCCACAGAAAGGTGAATCAGTGCAGAGTTAGTGAGGGAAAATGCACACCATGGTTAGCCAGTGCACAACAGGATCAGTAAGCAGATAGTAGAGTCGGTGCACAGCAAGGTAAAGCAGTGCAATGCACAGCAGGGTTGGTGAGCACACAGCATGGCTAGTCAGCAACCAGCAGGTTTAGTCAGTGCACAACAGGGTGAGTGAGCATACAACAGGGCTAGCCAGCAACCAGCAGGCCTAGTCAATTCACACAGCAGGGTGAGCGAGCATACAGCAGGGCTAGTGAGCATATAGCAGGCTTAGTCAATGAACAGCAGGGCTACTGAGCTTCCAGCAGGCTCAGTCAATGCACAGCAAGGTGGGTGACCATACAGCAGGGCTGGTGAGCATCCAGCAGGCTTAGTCAATGCAAAGCAGGCTTAGTGAGCATACAATATAGCTAGTGAGCATCCAACAGGCTTAGTCAATGCACAGCAGGGCTAGTGAGCACACAGCAGTGCTAGTGAGCGCCCACCAGGCTCAGTCAATCCACAGCAGGGTGATTAAGCATACAGCAGGGCTAGTGAGCGTCCAGCAGGCTCAGACAATGTACAACAGAGTGAGTAAGCATACAGCAGGGGTAGTGAGCATTCAGCAGGCTTAGGAAATGCACAGCAGAGTGAGAGAGCACACGGCAGGGCTAGCCAGCGACCAGGAGGCTCAGTGACTGCATAGCAGGATGAGTGAGCATACAGCAGGACTAACTAGCGATCGTCCAATAGGCTCTGTCAATGCACAGCAGGGTAAGTCAATGCACAGCAGGGTGAGCAGGATGAGTGAGCACACAGCTGGGCTAGCGAGCGTCCAGCAGGCTCAGTCAATGCACAGCAGGGTGAGTGAGTATACAGCAGAGCTAGCGAGCATCCAGCAGGCTCAGTCAATACACAGCAGGGTGAGTGAGCATACAACAGGGCTAGTGAGCGTCCAGCAGGCTCCAATAGTGCACAGCAGGGTGAGTGAGCAGGTTGAGCAGGATGAGTGAGCACACTGCTGGGCTAGCAAGCGTCCAGCAGGCTCAGTGAATGCACAGCAAGGTGAGTGAGCATACAGCTGGGCTAGTGAGCGCTCAGCAGGCTCAGTCAATGCACAGCAGGGTGAGTAAGCACACAGCAGGGCTAGCGAGCATCCAGCGGCTTCAGTCAGTGCACAGCAGGGTGAGTGAGAACCCAGCAGGGCTAGCAAGCGTCCAACAGGCTTCAATAGTGCACTGCAGGGTGAGCAGGATGAGTGAGCACACAGCTGGGCTAGCGAGTGTCCAGGAGGCTCAGTGAACAAACAGCAGGGCTAGCAAGCGCCCAGCAGGCTCAGTCAATGCACAGCAAGGTGAGTGAGCATACAGCAGGGCTAGCGAGCACACAGCAGGCTCAGTCAATGCACAGCAAGGTGAGTGAGCATACAGCAGGGCTAGCGAGCACACAGCAGGCTCAGTCAATGCACAGCAAGGTGAGTGAGCATACAGCAGGGCTAGCGAGCGTCCAGCAGGCTCAGTCAATTCACAGCAAGGTGAGTGAGCATGCAACAGGGCTAGCGAGCGTCCAGCAGGCTCAGTCAATGCACAGCACAGGTGGCAGGGATATGTTATGGATGTAGACAGATTCAGTACAATTTAGGAGTACAACGTGCAAAGCAGTATTGCGCCCCTCAAAGCAGAGTTGAAAATGGACGTTGGGAATAAAGGGCAGACAGTGCATGCCAGTAGGCTGGAAGGACTAGGATTAACAAATACTCAGGGCTTTTTCCCACGGAATGGAAAAAAGCTTCCATCCTGCCTCTTGAAGAAACCCAATTTGGACGCTGAGGATCCCTCCAGCTATAGACCCGTATCAAGACTGCCGTTTCCAGCTAAGGTTATGGAAAAATATCTTAATGAAGAACTTTTCGCTGTCCTAGCGGAGGGTGACATCTTGGACCATTCGCAATATGGGTTTCGGGCCCATCACAGTACTGAATTGGCACTAATTACGGCCACTGAAGAGTTGAGACAAACATTGGACAGAGGAGGGAGTGCTGCTCTTATCCTGTTAGACCTCTCAGCGGCATTTGACACTGTCAACCATAATGTATTGGTTGAGCGTCTCGCTTCGCTGGGAATTAGGGATAAAGCACTCCTTCTTAGCTCTTATCTGTCTAACAGGTCTCAATCAGTGTCACATGAGGCTTTCGTCTCCCCGGCTTTCTCACTGCCCTGCAGAGTCCCACAGGGCTCATCGTTGAGCCCCACTCTTTTTAACTTGTACGTCACCCCCCTGGCCAGGATCATAAGAAGCTTCGGCTTCACACTAGTGTCTTACGCGGACAACACACAAATAATAGTTTCAACAACAGTTCGTCCACTGACACTGCAGCTCAATTCAAAGAATGCATGAGCCACCTAGGGAAGTGGATGCAAGACAATTGTCTAAAGCTTAATACATCTAAAACAGAGGTCATGCTCTTCGGCAATACGCCAGTCAACTGGTCAGACAGATGGTGGCCGAATCATATGGGCTCTCCTCCAAAACCTGCGAACAAAGTGAAAAATCTTGGAGTTTTCTTCGACACCAAATTATCCTTTGAAACCCAAATCAACCACACCACATCGGCCTGTTTCTTCATTCTCAAAATCCTGAAGAAAGTTCTCCCACTCATCCCTTTTGAGCTAAGAAAAACAGTGGTCACAGCACTCATTGCCTCTAGGCTGGACTACTGCAACGCCCTGCTCACAAGTGCAAGTAAGCGCAGCATTCATAAGCTACAGTTGACGCAAAATGCTGCAGCTAGAGTTCTGCTTGGGCTTACATGCTATGATTCGACATCTAAGGTCCTCGCACACCTACACTGGCTACCCATCACCAAACGCATTCAGTTCAAAGCATTGTGCATTGCTTTCAAGGCTACACATGGACTGGGTCCTTGGCAATTGCCACAACTTTTCATCCCTTACATCCCGGCAAGATCATTGAGATCATCAGACATTGGCAACCTGATCGTCCCCAAAGTACACAAAGTTAAATGGGGAGGAAAAACCTTCGCATACACCACCTCCAAACTTTGGAACTCCCTGCCGAGATCTCTAAAAAAATAATCCAATTTGTTCAAATTTAGAAAGCACCTAAAAACATGGCTCTACTAACAACTCTCCATCCTTACCTTTACCTGCCTTTTTATGCCAAAGCGCCTAGACACCTCCGGGTATATGTAGCGCTATATACATTTTTCATTTCATTTCACCTCTAAGTTATAATAAACTAAACTTGATTAGAGAATACACAGGTGAGAGAGAGAGAAACCTCACTACAGATGGGCATTATACAGCACGTGTAGTGACGGCAAAATAGGGCTGGAGATACACCCCCTGCTGCAGTAGTGGGCACCTATGTGTTTTCCCACCTAGACTAGTGTAATTCCTTCCAGAGTACTGTGGAGCAAATGTATGAAAAAATAGCGCAGTACAGCGCAGCAAGTCACCTTGCTGCACTGCGTCACTGGGAAAGGGCTGGATGCCCCGTATTTAAAAGGCATATGGCGCATCCCTGAGTTTTCCGCCTGCGCTGGTGCACAATGGGCTGCCTAGCGCCAACACAGGCATCCTTGAACCATGGTGCAAGGGCGCCTGCGTTGCATGCAGGATAAAACAACCCTGAGAGGCAAATTCCTCTTTCTATGTGTGCTGCACAATACAGCACCTATAAAAAGAGGAAGTAACAAGGAGAAATAAAGATATTTCTCCTTGTTACGCCGCTCCTGGGGAGGCGTATCTTTTTGGCACATTCCCAGGTTAACAAGGTCTTGTAAATCTTGGAATGCATCAAAAACCCTGGGAGGTGCATGGGAACGCCCACACAACGCCCATGGAACTCCTTCCCAGGGCAGAGTAAGGCAACGCAGCGATTTGCGCTTTGTGGCGTTACTCCAGATTTTTGGAGCCACCCAAAGTGGCTTTGCATGGCTTCAAAAATCTGACTTAGAGGTTTGTGTCACGCAAGTACCATGTTGTGTGGTGCAAACGTGACGCAATACTCCCATAAATATGCCCCTGTGTTTCTAAACTCCAGCATCTCCAGGCCCTGACAATGAGGTTGGTCTGTGGACTGAGTCAACGTGAACCTTTCTCCCAGCCTTGTCACTCTCTACATTGGCTTCCAGTAAAGTGGAGAAGTAAATTCAAGGCTCTCTGTTTGCTGCACTGAGCCTTTTACAGGGCGGGTCTGCCTTTCGCATCGTGGGAGTTGGCCCTTTATGTTTCTGATTGCACCTTTCGGTCTGGCACTTCCTTGTTTCTGGAAGTTCCCCGTTCCAAGCTCTCCTGCTGTGGAGCCAGAGCCTTCCCGATACTAGGACACCAGATCTGGAGCACCCTACCATTGGAATCACTTTGCCTCTCTAACTTTAGTTGAATCAAGCGATCTCTCAAATTGCATCTTTTTTGTTAGCTTTCTTCTTGCTCCCCTGTGCTGGAATGAATGAATGAATGACTACTCTTATAAAGCACACGGCTAGTCAAGAGTGTCCCAGAACCTACAGAGTTTAGGTGACGTGTGCCCTGCGGCAGGTGGGTGCGGAATGACATTGTCTCTAGCAAGAGTTTACAGGTCCTCCACCTTGAAGAACAAAATTTGTCCAGAATAGAAGGACTGGGACTCGGTGGCAGTGGATCCCGGAAGTGAAAGGAGAAATGACAAGGCAGTAGCTGTACCAGTTCTACTCAAGCAGCAGTCGGGAATTAGACTTCGGAGTTGGACAGAGCCCACTTTAACAGGCATCAGAAGAATTCCTCACCAACCAGGATGAAGACAAGAAAGCCATGTATATGATACCAGACCAAAATCATGAAATACCTTGGAGACACCTACAAATAGATGAAATAGATGTTCCTGTGTTTGAATAGAGCAAAACCTTAATGACTGAGCCTTAATGCCAGCAATCACCCTCAATCACATCGCAGAAAGTAAAAACCTCAGAAGCATCTTGGTTGTCTATAAACACCATTGTGATGGGATTCAATTTTTTGTGCACCTGCTTCAGAAATCCTCCAACCTCGTTGAACCCAGTACTGAGTGGAGCTAATATGATCCCTGGTATTGACAGATCTGGATTACTGGCTTCTTCTTTACACAGGACTTCATTAAATGTATTGGCCGATGTGACACCTGCATCGAAATCCCTCCACTGTCTCTCGTGGAGTCAAAAATTTAATTCAAGATCCTGTGTACCATAAACAAGCTATACTGAAGCAAAGCCTGTGATAATCACAAAAACTGACCAGATCTTTTTGATCAGCAACATTTAATTCCATATATCAATGAGGGTTCGAAAGACTGAGGCCCAGAGACATGTCTCTCAAAGTATCGGGTCCTCACTGTGGCACGCACCCAGCCCTAACTTGAGGCCAGAGGCCAAACACCTTAACTCTTGTAACTTCAGAAAACAGGAGTGTTGGACCTGGCCAATGAAAAGAGGTGAAGCGCTCCACTAGAAAAAGGCTCTTTATAGATGGACATCAATAGAACCACCAGCTCTCCACTCCGAGAGGAAACTGGCCCAACACAGAACCCACAGTGTGAAGATGCACTGGGGTACATCACAGTCAAACATGGCATGAGTCACAGAATCAAGAAGAACTGGCACCCATACCTAACACACTACAACTGGCAACCTGTCTTGAAGATAGTGACCGAAGGGTATAGGCGAGGGGCAACTTCCTTGCATTTCTTAAGACTCTTCACTACCTTGTTCCTACTCTTAGTCCCTTCTATACATTCAACATTCCTAAGTGACCACTTGGTTATAATGTAGTGAATTATGGAACCAGCAGTAGTTAAATATCTAAAGGAGAATCATCTATTGCAAAACAGGACTAGAGATTAGGCATTACCGTAAGAGATTAAGCGGCATGGCTATAGAAAACACAGCATGATTAATCAATCAATCAATCTGTCATTTGTAAAGCGCACTACTCACCCGTGAGGGTCTCAAGGCGCTGGGGGGGGGGTGCTGCTACTGCTCGAATAGCCAGGTCTTGAGTAGCCTCCTGAAGGTTAGTAGATCCTGGGTCTGTCGCAGGAGGATGGGGAGGGTGTTCCAGGTCTTGGCGGCGAGGTGGGAGAACGATCTGCCGCCGGTGGTCGCTCTTCGGATGCGGGGGACGGTGGCGAGGGCGAGGTCGGCGGAGCGGAGCTGGCGGTTCGGGGTGTAGAAGGTGAGCCGTCTGTTGAGGTATGCCAGTCCGGTGTTGTGGAGTGCCTTGTGTGCGTGGGTGAGGAGCTTGAAGGTGATCCTCTTGTTGACGGGAAGCCAGTGCAGGTCTCTCAGGTGAGGTGTGATGTGGCTGTAGCGAGGGATGTCGAGGATCAGGCGTGCAGAGGCGTTCTGTATGCGTTGAAGTCGTTTCAGGAGTTTGGCCGAGGCTCCTGCGTAGAGGGCGTTTCCGTAGTCCAGCCTGCTGTTGACGAGGGCCTGGGTGACCGTTCTTCTTGTTTCGGTGGGGATCCACCTGTAGATCTTGCGGAGCATGCGGAGGGTGTTGAAGCAGGAGGATGAGACGGCGTTGACTTGCTTGGTCATGGAGAGTGTTGAGTCGAGGATGAACCCCAGGTTGCGTGCGTGGTCGGTGGGTGTCGGTGCTGCTCCCAGTGCGGTCGGCCACCAGGAGTCGTCCCAGGCTGAGGGGGAGGAGCCGAGGATGAGGACCTCCGTCTTGTCCGAGTTCAGCTTCAGACGCCTGTTCTTCATCCACTCGGCGACGGCCTTCATTCCTTCGTGGAGGTCGGATTTGGCGGTGAGGGGGTCCTTGGTGAGGGAGAGGATCAGCTGGGTGTCGTCGGCGTAAGAGATGATGTTGAGGTCGTGCAGTCGGGCGACGTGGGCGAGTGGAGCCATGTAGACGTTGAACAGTGTCGGGCTGAGGGATGATCCTTGGGGTACGCCGCAGATGATCTCGGAGGCTACGGAACGGAAATTCCGAAAATGCAAAGCAGCATTTGAGAGTATACAGTACAGTTAGAAGTTACAAAATGGAGTTAAAGTATCCATATCTAAATGAGTGAACAGAGAAGAGTATGAGGGAATGCAAAGCAAGTTGGAGATAATAAATCAGGTTAGATAATACCATGGAGTATTAGAGAATAAACAGGGCTGTGACTAAATAGAAATCAGTGTTACATAATACAAAGCAGAGTTTGAGAATACATTGCATAGCTGTAAAATACACATCACTGTCAGAGGATACAAAGCAGGGTTAAAAAACAGAAAGTGGAGCAATGAAGGCTAGACAATGCACAGCTGTACAAGAATTCAAAATAGGATTCAGCAATGCAAAGAAGAATTAGAGGTAAAAGCATATGACTGACTACAAATTGTCGTTAAAAGACACAAGAAAGGGTTAAAAATATACAGGAGGCATGATGAATACATTACAGGGTCACAGACAACAACGTGGGCTTATAAAATACAAAATGGGGTTAGATACAAAGAGGAACTCTCATATCTCGAACTTCATTAGTGGGTCCAGTGTGAATAGGAACTGTTTTTATGAAGACAACAAAGCATGAAACCTACAAGTGGGGAATAACAAAAACTAAAAACAATTACAAGTCAAAACATGTATTTTCTGATAGCACAAATATTTTTTAAAGTACATCATACCATCACTAAAGCTTCAGTGCTCTTTAGAATCAGGTATGTCATTCAAAAAGGGCAGGTGGCTGATATGAAAAACTATTGCGCCCGTCTGACTCCAAATGGATAATTAGATTCGATTGCATATCACCGAATGGTCTAAATGAAAACACTTCCACGCCTGTATGTCTCTATAGCTTCTTTATTTTTTAGACCTCAACTGAATAGGCATATAGTGTGCTTAATATTTGAGAGATTTTCCAGCTGTGCTTCAAATCCATTTTAATTTCATTTTGCCTGAGTTAAATTCCTCATCCTAATGTTTGCGGTTTATTCTTTGGCTGTGAACAATAATGTAATTTTGGAATAAATCTCAGTCTTGAACTACAGCCTTTGTGGTATTCAAAAAGGCTATTAAGATTCACAACTGGGTACATGCTGATGCCATGAGCAAATGATTTGTGGCATTAAACCACCAGCATGAGACCAATTTAAGGGCATGCATTAATAAGACAAAGAGGAAATTAATGCCCCTTATTGCGCTGTAATGTTTGAACCCCTCATAAAAAAATTGCAGATTTATGAACAACAGGAAATGCTGAGTTAATACACTATCCAGGCTGAAATCACTGAGACACTGCTTGTACGAGAGCTGCTTAATTGAATAACATTTGCTGAAACTTTCATGTAAACTGGAACTGTATACATGTGAATTTGATGGCTGTGTCAATACCAACACACAGTGTCACCTTCAGCTCACAGCATATGGGATAAATTAAAAACCTGTTATTATGGGCATAAAAAAAACGGAAAATAAAGCAAGGCAATATACTATGAACCTTTTACATCCAAATAGAAGGACACCTAGTGGGGAATATAGGATCAGAAGTACGAATAACTGGTCAGAAATTAAGACCAGTATTTTTGCTACCAGTAAAGAATTTTACGAGTTGACCGCGTACGGCTAGGTCGGTTCTTAAAATTCCCAATTATAGTGGGTCACAATCTGACCTACGTCATGAATATTAATGAGGTCTGTTGAAAATTGCAACTCACTACGACTGCAGGCCAGCACAGGCATGGTGGCCTGACTGGGCCAGCAGACTACCATGTCTTTGATCGCTTGTAAGTACATTTTTTTATTTCTTTTTTAATAGACCCTATGTTCCATAATATAAACATGGCTGAGTTTAAAAAGAAAAGCTTTGTTTGAGAGTTGGAAATAGTCCCGTGGAACACTGCCTGTTTCCAGTCGCGGCTCCTGGAGGGAGTGCTGCGGGGCGGTGGGGCGGGGCGGGGGAGGGGCAGGGTGGGGGATAGTAAACTCCGGCATACGGCCGAACGGAGTTAAGTACATAAATAAATAAATAAAATGAATTACATTGCGCGCGCTGCAACGCCAAATGGCGATGCGGCGCGCGCAATGTAATTCGTTTTATTAGGTCTCGCCTACGCAGCGCGCATGCGCTGCATAGGAGGAGACCTCTTGAAATCGATTTGCTTTTTCTGCCAAAAACGTGCACGCATTGCATTGCTTTCAATCGCAACGCGTGCACGTTTGGCGATTCCCTTGCGGGAGCGAGCTTTGAAAGCATCTTTTTGTAATTAACTTTCAAACAGATGGTGCCCCTGCTCGCTCCCGCAAGGGAAACGCTGTGTGTGCTCTCGGCCGCACTCCCCGCACCCCTCCCCCCTCAGCTGCATTCCTCGCATCCCACAGCGTTTTGCCTGCAGGAGCGAGCAGTGCCTCCTTGTTAAACCTTATTATGTTATAACTGATGAAAGACGCTCTGTTTTTTATAACTGCATTTACATATGCAATATCAAAAACGTGCGATTTAAACACTTTATTTGCACAGTTTCTCAAGCTGCTCCGTAGGAAGGTTGTGAATTTCATCTATTCAAACACCGTGGCAGCCATGGCCGCCTCTCGTCGTGTCCTAGCCCATGAATTGTGTTAGCGCTCTAGTTCTTTTATTTTTGGAACGTTGTGAGCGTTCGGGAGGCAATGCCCTGGCTCGCGGCATAAGGCTGTGGTTCTCACGGGAGGGGCGTCACGTGGGTCAGCAAGCCTGACAGCTTGTGGGCTGGCAGCTGCTGCCCTTGGCAGCGGTTCGCGAGGCTTCAGTGAGGAGGTGGCTTTCGAGTTGTCCTGCTGCGCGCGAGGTAGGTGCCTGAAGTGACAGGCGGGATCTTAATGGAACAGTCGACTGGGAAGTTTTCAAGATGTGGCCGTGAGGGAGGATGGTCCTTATGAGTTGAGGGTTCTCCTATTTGCTGCTGTTCTGCGGAGGGATGCTGTTCAGTGTGGGCGGCTCTGTCGGCTAGAGCATGCAGTCCAGCTGTCCTTTAGGAAAGAAAGTTCTGAGTTAGATGTGTAGCATTGACGTTTGAAAAGTATATTTTTTTACGTTCGTCTTGTAAAATCTCTTTATGTAATATGCATTTCCTTTAACAGATTGAGGCTTGTCATCCTTCCCACTCCGAAAAGCACTTCTTTGGAACTTTCAAAAAGTTACATGTGTATAATACAGGGTGTGGGCGCCGCTGACATTAGCATACATGCCAACAGTTTTAAACTGGCAAGTATGAGATTTTGAAATAAAAATCGGGACAATGTATTTCACCCATTGACATATTATTGGAGAGGCAATTTCAGGCGGAGACAGCTAAACAATGTTTTACTTAAAAATCGGGAGTCTCCTGCCTGAATCGGGGTATGCATTAAGTCAGCTGGAATTTGTGGAGAGCTTTCAGCTTCTTCTTCCGGTGTTTAGGTGCTTTGAGAACGACAGAAACGTTTAACGGTATGAGCAACGTGGCTTCCACCTTCCAAGCCCAAATTCCCTCGGAAATTGAACTTTCACTCAAGCTCAGTTATGTGCTTTAACGTATAATTCAAGATTGTTAGACAACATAGGGCTTGACTAAAAAAAAAAGAATAATAGTTTCAAAGTTGTTCCAAACACGGGCTCCAAATTAGTTCTTGCCCAGGGCCCCTACATCCTTACGATAACAGTGGAGTACAATTGCAGGAAGGGGTCAGTTCAAACCAAACAGAAGTGATAATATGCAGGTAAGGTCTTGGTCATGGTCAGACTGACACAGAAAATAGACCTGGACAGGGTTTGTACATGATGTCTGCTTATTTTGTAACTCTGTTGTTGTGTTCTAAGACTTTACCACCCTGCCTCATTGAAACTATACACTGTCCCATTTGGCGCTCAGTAAACTCTTACAAAAGGCTAAATGCTTAGTATAGTAACATGTGTTTATGAAATTATTTTGTTGTAGGACGTTATGTTTGTGTGTATACTAATTTATCTTTCACACTCACTTTATGCTTTTCTTTATTCTTTGTTTGTTTTAACCTCTTAATCTTTTTTCCACCGATTTTAGTTTTTCTCCTTTTTAAAATGGTTTTTGTTTTCTTGTCTTCATTTCAGTTTTTTTTCTTTTTTCCTCTGTCATTCCTTCTCTTTCTGTTTAGCTTCTTTTTGTCACGCTCACAAGCTCGTCTACCTCTACCCTACCCTCCCCGAGTACAGTACCTGAGCGCACTGCCCCAGTCCTCTCCTACCTTCGCTGCATGACTAACCACTTATAAGGTCCCAAAGGCGAGACCTATTGGCTATGCCAATGCTTGTTTATTTATTTATGTACTTAACTCCGTTCGGCCGTATGCCGGAGTTTACTACACCCCACCCTGCCCCTCCCCCGCCCCACCACCCCGCAGCACTCCCTCCAGGAGCCGCAACTGCCTATTTCCCACTTTTTTTTTTATATACATGGTACCCTTTCCCTTTTGTGTGTAGGTTACAACCCTCTTTGAGGTCTGGGTACCTTTTTAATATTTTGTGACCGAATTTTAGTCTCAAAACATTGATGTATATCATATATAGAGACGCCTACAATACACTTCTTCCAGATACCGAATCAGTATCCATTCGCAATCCCATTTTAAGAGTCAGAATTGCTTTTCCGACTTCTCCAATAGGATAGTAGATCTGAAAAAGCATTTTTATCGTCACATAAACCAACCAGAGTGTTTGCAACCGTACGAATGGTCAGTATATCGGGCCCATAATGATGTATTGTGCAAACTGAAGTAAGGATGCCCTCTATAGTAATGACTATTTTGTTGTTGAGTCTGAAGTTTTAAAATAAACATAGGCTCGATTTTTCATTTGATTTTATCGACTGTCCCATCCTCGCTAACGTTTCTTTAAATCAAACACGACACCATTATTGTTTTGTGCGACTGTACATGGTATTAACAGGGTTCATTAAAAAGTAGGACAGTGCAATTTTTTTGCATCTTGTTGCTTGCAATCTTTGAGAATATCTATCCCACAGGTGCAGGTTGGTGTAGTTTACAGAGTATTTCACTTGGGGCGTGGGAGGCCATATTACGAAGAGCTGCTCCGGCTTAGAATAGAGCCCAATGCCTGGTTTTATGTGCTTCCGCTGTCTAAAGTGAATTGACTTAACCTGATATTCCTCCAATCTAGAGGATGATTTTCAGACTGCATGGCTCAGAAATAGTAAGCAGGGTTTGCCTTTTACTGTTTAGAATTGGGCTAACTCAAAGAAGTATTGGGTTAAATCAATACAATTTAGACAGTGCAAGCACATGCGCTCGGCTTTGCTCTGAGTCAGCACAACTGTTGTCTCCTGAAAGAACATTTTGATTTTTATACCAACATATGTGCCATGTATCCTTACTTAACACTAAAAACTTGTTCTGCAGACGTTATACTTTTCAGAAATAAGTTAGGGGCTCATTTAGATTGTAGGGGATGTCTAGCTCCAGCACACTCTTGTCTCTGTTGCCTCAGTTAGGAGTGGGGCGTCCCAGGGCTTAATTTGAGACTGCGGTTTCCGGTGTTCGGAACTGGCACTTAATTGTCAACACCAGCACCTATGAGAGTCTGCCACATGGTGGCACTGTTCATCTAACTTAGAGATGAGGTCAACAACAGTTGTTTATTAATTGAATATGCATTAAAAACGACTAAGGGGGCGTGGCTTGGCCATCTAACATGGTGGACGTGCTCTAGCGAGGCTCCCGCAGCCTGCTATTAATCCGTCATTTATCCTGCCTGTGATTGTGCATCCTCCTACCTCAATGCCTGTAGATGCCTGGAGACGCTCGCTGCAGCGATAGAAGACCCCCTGGAGCCGTCCTGTCGAGATTAAGTGGCAGAGACCCAGCGGCGTAACGGCCTGGTGGCTGTGGGGCGCGCTGCCTGCTTTTCCGGCGCCTGCTCCATAGCTGTGATCGGTGCCTGGTGCGGCGGTGCTGCGGACGTGAGCCCTGAGCGGTCGGGACCCGGAGGACCAGATCGAGTCGTGGTGCGGGGTCTGGATCGTCCCCCGCTCGCCTCCGGGCCTTGGTGCGGACTGCTTGCCTCCCTCTTGCGGCCGCGCTGGTGAGGCCTGAAGCTGCCATGTGGCGCAGCGGAGGGTGACGCGGGTGCCCCCCATTCACCGCCTGGCTGAGCCCGGCAAATCCTACCTGGACACCGTTGACTGACCCGGTGAGTGGTAGCTGCAGGGCGGTGGTAGGAGCCACTGTCCCGAGCCGCTCGGCGGCCGCTGTGTGGCCGACAACTGAGGGAAAGAGGCCGTGAGTAATTAAATCTGCCCGCGCTCGGCGGCCGGTTGCAGCGCGGAGGCTGGAATCGTGTGGACTTTGGAGCCCGGCTTCATAACGGGCCTGGCTGTGATGGGTGCATCGGCGATAGGGACGGGCCGCGTCTGCGATCCATGATTGGTGGGCAGGGCCTCCCCCGCGGTAATTGTTGGAGCCAGAGCCTTGGCATGGGCCAGATTTGAAGGAACGACAGTTATACCTCGCCCTCAAGTTACAAGGAGACGCGTATTGAGCCCATGCCTGCTGTGAGACTATCGCACTGACACTTGGTATACAGGCCGAAATCACAGCCCATCTTGCTTATACCTCCGGGGCCTCTGCTTGGCTGGCGGTGCAGAGCGCCATTGCTGTGCCCTCTACTCTACCCATCTCCCTGTGAGGCATGCTATTAACTTGATCATCTCCTGTGAACTGTTTCTGGCGTTGGTGGTGGGGGAGCCCTGATTTACAGCCCATCTCATTGCTGCACTGAAGACTGGGAGCTGCGCCTCATCACCCGCTAGGGGAGGCTGGGGTGCCTAGCTCGCGGAAGCGGCCAAATGAGTTTTGGTGCGGCTTGTGAGTGCGGTGGCCCCGCCTGATCTGGCCCTCCCCCCGTTGTGGGTGAAATACTCGGGGATTGCCACCCAAATCCTTCCTATAAGCGCTGCAGGAGATAGCTGCGTCCTGATTCCTGGATCGCCCCCTTTTGCCACGTAGGGCTCTGCAATGGCAAAGGTTAAGCCGCCTGGTGCGTCCTCTAAACAATGCACACTCGACAAATATGCTGGGTCAGTAGCTTCGGGACCCTCGTTGGGTGGCCCAGGGGCACCTATGCCGGATAACGCGGTGCTATTGGCAGCGATCACGCAGTCGAGAGAAACATTGGAGACCAAGATAGGTGTTGTCGGCGCAGATGTTATGTTGCTTCAGGAGGATCTCTGAAATGCCGTGCAACGCATCGCAGAAACAGAGTTCCAAATTTCAAATGTAGAGGATACGGTGGGTACGCTGCAGAAAAAAGTGACTACTCTTGAAACACTCACCCGGGGCTTGGCGACACGAGTGGAGGACGCGGAGGGACGTGCCCGCCGAAATAATCTCCATTTTACTGGATTTCCAGAGGGGTGCGAAGGAAATATTGCAGGGGAATTTCTCGCCACGTGGCTCAGGGGATGGCTCACACCCGATGCGCTTTCTCCATGTTTTGTGCTGGAACGCGTACACCGTGCACTGCTGCAGAAGCCACCGCCGGGCGCCCGTCCTCGCCCTATCATTGCCCGTCTCCTTAATTATAGAGACAGAGACATAATCCTAGAACAGGCACGAGTGAAGGACTCCCTTACTTATGATTCCCAGTGCATACTAATATTTCCGGACTACACCAGGCTTGTACAGCAGCGCAGACAATCCTTTCTTGAGGGTAAAGCTCGCCTTAGGGGTCTCAAGCTCCCATACTCCCTGCTATACCCGGCTCGCCTGCGGGTGGCATACCAGTCGCGCACCTACTTTTTCGATTCCCCGGAGGAGGTATTCCAATGGATTGAAGAGACAGTGAGGATTAAACCCCATACTCCACCCCGGCTCGACTCAGACTCATTCTATAGTGGACCTGGTAGCGGTCCCCTTGCGACGGATGGCAGGCAGCGACGTCGTTCGCGCTCCAAGAAGAGGTCCAAGACTCGTAGTAAATCCCGCAAGAGACCTTCTGAAGATCAGGCAGAACCTTTAGCGACATAAATGATGCATCTCCGAGAACTGTAACTATTCACACCACATGACACCTAGTACAATATGTATTGCAGGCATGCATTGTACAATGAGTCCCTGATCCCTAGTTTGTTCTATGTGCAGGAGACTCGCACTGGGGATCCATTGGCTGGTCGCCGCCGCTACCCACTGTTGGGGTTTGGGCTAGTATCATGCCGCGACAGATACTTCCGTGAATGTGAAGTATTGGGGTGGGGGGTTTGTTGGGGTATTTGATGGGGATTTTTGTTGTTGTTTTTTTGTTAATGCCACTATGTCTCCTTCTATGTGTGTCTCTGAGATTGCCACTGCCGCTTTATCAGCTACATTCATCCATGTACATCAATGTCAGTCATGATGCAAGACCCGGCTGGGGCTAGGGGTAGAGAGCTCCGAGTTCTTAGTTGGAATACTAACGGCCTACTCGATAAGATCAAGCGGGGCGCTGTGTTGCGGCAGGCCAAACGCTACAAAGCGGACATTTTCTTCCTGCAGGAGACCCACCTAATGGGCACCAAGACACCTTGTTTGGGGAGGTTTGGATATGCACAAACTTATCATGCCGGATTCACTAGAGGTTCCCGGGGGGTGGCGATCCTCATACATTGTAGCCTCCCCTTTGTGCACAGTAGGACATGGTCAGACCTCCTGGGGAGGTTCATTGTGATATACGGGACATTGTATGGGGAGCTCATTGTTCTGGGTAGTGTTTATGCCCCCCCTCTCACATGGACTCTTGTGGAGCGACTGACAACGCTCTGGACTGAACTTCCACCGGGGTTGAAATTAGTTGGGGGAGACTGAAACGAGGTTATGTACCCGTCAAAAGATAGGTGGCGTGCCACGGTGCACATGACAGGAACCCGGGACTCTAAATTACTGACCCTGGTTCACAGACTGGGGTGGATTGACTCATGGAGGACTCTGCACCCCACTGCACATGAGTACACTTACTTTTCTGGAGCCCACGAGTCCTTTTCTCGCCTTGACTACATTTTTGTCTCTGTGGCACACACTCATAGATTGTCTGCGGCCGAAATTCTCCCTAGGGGCTTATCAGATCACTCACCAGTCTCCTTACTCTTGTCTTTGGATCCCAGTTCCGGTGGCGCTTTTCGCCATGGCTGTTACAGGACGAATCATACAGATCGCGAATTCATGGGTCACTTGGGGACTACTTTTTACAGAACACAGGCACGGTAGACTCCCCAGTTACTCTATTGGAGGCGATGAAGCCCACGCTTAGAGGAGCAGATATTGCTTTTTGCGCTGCGAGACGTCGACAGCGCCGTGATAAGTTGTTACAAATTGAGGCCCAGTTGCTTACTCTGGAGCGCACGAGTAGGGACATAGAGGGACATATTGCGCGCAGGCGACTGTTGAACATGCAACAGACGTACGCCAGGGAGATCCTGGACGAGGCCCGGCTATGTTGGCTCGCCACCCGAAGCCGGATATACCAGTGGGGGGACAAATCTAGTGCCTTGTTACATCGTCTGTGTCAACAGACGCTGCGCCCCCAGACGCTCCCGAGTATACAGGGTCCAGATGGGGCTACTCCTACAGACCCCTCAATTATTGCCGACTGCTTTGCCTCGTACTTTGAAGATTTGTATGCTCCCCATGAAACTATCTCTGCGGAACTCGTCCAGAAATTCATTGATGATTTTCCCCCTCGGGCCCTCTCCGATGAGGTGCGGGAGACGCTAGATGCTCCCTTGTCGGTGGAGGAATTGCTAACTGCACTACTCGATATGCGAGCGGGAAAGGCGCTGGGTCCGAGCGGCTTCCCCTGCGAGTTTTTCCAGAAATATCATCCGCAATTGTTAAAACCATACATGGCGGCTCTCGAGGCATCCGCGGAAAGCGAGAGTTTCCCACCAGACTGGAGGGATGCAGAGATTGTAGTCTTCTTGAAACCGGGTCGACCCCCGGAAAAATACTCGTCATATCGCCCGATATCTCTGCTCAATGTAGAGGCCAAACTCTTGGCCAAGGTGATCGCCAATCGCCTGGTTCCCCATATCACAGATCTGGTCCATTCAGATCAGGCAGGCTACATGCCTGGCCGTGCTACACGGCATAATATTAGACGCGCGCACAAAGTTATAGCTGCAGTCAACAGGCTTGGGAGCCCAGCTGCGCTCCTCCTTGCAGATATGAATAAGACCTTCGATTCCCTAAGCTGGACCTATCTCTTTGCCTTGCTTGGCCGCCTCAACATTGGGCCCCGTCTACTGAATCTTATTTGCCTGTTATATACGGACATAACGGCATCGGTCCGAGTGGCCGACTCAGCCTCCAGACGCTTTCCCATCGGGCGAGGGACACGCCAGGGATGTCCACTTTCCCCATATCTCTTTGCGCTAGATATGGAGCCGCTCGCGGCTTGGATAAGAATAGACGCACAGGTACGTGGTTTCGAGTGGGCACCGGGAGTCTCCGACCGCATAGCCTTGTATGCAGATGATGTGTTATTTTTTCTTACGAATCCCGATCGGACTGGTCCACGTCTCCTTAGCATTATGCAGATCTTCGGCGAGAACTCTGGCCTATAAATGAACCAGGGAAAATCCTTTTTATGGCCGCTGCGGGCGGGGATCGACTGGGCGACTGGTCGCGGGAGGTAATGGTGGTCCCAGACGGCTTTAAGTATTTGGCCGTGTTCCTTTCAACATCCCAGACGATGGCATGGGACAAGAATCTTGCCCCCCTGTGGACGCAGGTGAGCGATCAGACGCGTGTGTGGTCCCACATGCCCTTGTCTCTATTTGGCAGATCTGCCATTTTTAAAATAATCTCCTTACACCATCTTTTATATCAACTGCAAAACCATCCATATCCAATAAAGCCAACGTGGTTCCGCCAGCTAAACGCCATTCTAGCCCGCTTTCTTTGGGGGAGCGGTGCGTCACGAGTACCCCTGAGGACTTGCTTCCAATCTACATATTCCGGGGAGTGGCTACCCCTGATGTCCAAGCGTACTACATGGCTGCACACCTTCTCGTCCTCAACGATTTGTGGTATGTGACCGTGGAGACCCGGCGTATGCCGTGGAGCGTTGGCTGATGGGAGACAATGCCCTCTCGGGCCAGTCACTTCCTGGTGTTACGCCCAATCGGGCGCCCTATCACAGAGGAGGGGGCGGAGCCAAGGCTGCTACCGGCCATTTAATGCCGGGTGCATCGCGGGAGCGCAGCGGACGCGCGCAGCGGGCGCGCCGGGCGGTGCGCCGAAGGCACGTCAAAGGCAAGCCTGTCTGCGCCCGTCCGCGGCCGTCCGGGACCTGGGGCCAGTTATTATGCCCAAATTATTGCCTATTCCTCGGATAAGCTTAAACAGCTTCACTCACACAAAAGGAACTGGAACAAAGTTGACAAAACTGTATTCCTCGGCACACTGGCCAACTCAGTGCCACCCAATCTCCCCTCAATCAACCATAGTGATGGTAATTTAACCGCATGGCTATCAGCAGCCAGCAACAAGCATGCTCCCCTCAGGAAAACACACCTTGCCCGTCGTCACGATGCTCAGAGATGGTTCTCCACCGACCTAAAAGCCCAAAAACTAGCTCTTCGGCAACTTGAAAGAAAGTGGAGACACAACTACCTAGCTGAGGACAAAAGGTCCTACTTAGACGCCATGAAAACCTACAAAAAAAACATTCTGACCACCAAAGCTGCCTATTTCTCTTCTAAAATCTTGACTGCAACCAATAGGTCCAAGGAGATTTTTTCAATTTTCAATGAGCTGTTTAACCCGGACAGAGTTACAATCAAACTTACCCCCTCTCAATCCCTATGTGACTCCCTGAACAGCTTTTTCATTGGCAAAAATCAAGGCCAGCATTCCGGCATGCCCAACTCCTGAGGCTAGCCCGATTACACCTAAAAACCCCAGCACCTTCACTCACTTCCCAACTATCAGCAACCAGACATTCTTGGATCTCCTTTCCAAAGTAAAATCAGGCTCACCCAGGGACTGCTGCCCCCCGGCATCTTACAAGAAATATTCGCCGCTCTTCCCAGCCCAGCTCTATCTCTCCTGAACGAGTCACTGTCCCAGGGCCTTGTCCCCGAAACCTTCAAGGAGGCAATTGTTGTCCCCCTCCTGAAGAAACCAGGGGCTGACCCTCAAATCCTGACAAATTACCGTCCAATTTCTCTTCTCCCATACCTGGCTAAAGTCCTGGAAGCCTACACCACTAGATGTCTCTCGGGATTCCTAGAAGAGTCTGAATACCTCGATCCCTATCAGGCAGGGTTTCGCCCAGCACACTCCACAGAGGCCGTTATACTGACAGTATTGGACACTCTTCGCAGGGATGCCGATAAGGGCTCCCCGCAGGCCCTTGTCTTGCTTGATCTCTCCGCCGCTTTCGACACGGTTGACCATGGTATTCTGGTCTACCGTGTCAGAGACGCGGGGATTCAGTGCTCTGCCCTGGGCTGGATCCGCTCCTTCTTGGGAAACCGATCCCAGTCGGTTTGTATTGCCCAGTATACAGCCCCCAAAATGAGGACCACATGTGGTGTCCCGCAGGGCTCCTCACTTTCCCCCCTCCTGTTCAACCTCTACGTCCTCCCACTGACCGGGCCTTGAGAGAGAAGAAAGTCTGCACTTTCAATTACGCTGATGACTTTCAACTAATATTCTCCATCAGCAACTCCCCTGACTCGGTCCGCGACTTTCAGTCCACCATGCTATATATTAGCGGGTGGATGAATAGAAATCATCTAAAACTCAACCCGGACAAAACCAAGCTAGTTCTAACAGGGGGCATTCACAACCCATGGGGCCCACACTTTTGGCCAAAGGAACTGGGCCAACCTCCCTCCCCATCTGCCTCGGCCAAAAGCCACAGGGTAACAATAAATATCCACCTCACCATGAAGTCCCAGATTGGGTCAGTGATATCCACATGTTTTTCCAGCTGAGGAAAATAAGAAAGATCAGAAGATTTCTCACCCAGGATGCTCTGACCCAGGTGGTCCTCGCCATGGTTATGTCCCATGTTGACTACGCCAACTCGCTATATTTTGGCATCCCACTCTACCTAACCAAACGCTTGCAACTGGTACAGAACCAAGCAGCAAGACTGATTTTTCAGCAGCCTAGGCACCATCATGTCCCCCCCCTCATGAGGAAGCTGCACTGGCTCCCCATCTCACAGCGGTGCGCCTTCAAGGTATGCTGTCTCATTTTTAAATCCCTTAATGGAAGGAGCCCGAAATTCTTGGACAACCTTATTCAGAGACACATACCCTCGCGCAATTTGCGCTCGGCCCACAAGCACCTTCTGTCAACTCCCGACCTTAAACTAAAGCGCATGGGCGTTGCTAGGTTTGCCTTTCTAGCTCCCAGACTCTGGAACTCTCTCCCCTCCGAAATCCGATCATGTAACAACCTCCTAAGCTTCAGGAGGCTCCTTAAGACCTGGCTATTCAGACAAGCTTATGAGTAACTCCTTAGGGTCAGGTACCTCTCAGAGTAGCGCCATGAAACCAGCCCGGTGTACGTGCGCTTTACAATTTTTTTTTAACATAACATTAACAATGCCCTGCACACGGTCCTTTACTCGATGGCACTGCTTGGGGGGCTGCCGCCCGCGACCGCTACGGTCTTCAAGATCTGGAAGTCTGTGCTTCGCGGGATGGGCTGGTGGGGGAAGCTGACAAGGGAAACTCCTCTGTGGGGTAACGGGCAGCTGCCGCAATTGGCGCAATTGTCTGGCTTTTGGGCTGGGAAGCCATCGGAATAGATACAGTGGGGGCAGTTATACGCGGCTGCACCTTAAAGTCTTTCCTAGAGCTTCAGACGGCATATGATATGCCCCGCACACAATTTTACCGTTATCTTCAATTTAGACATGCATTCACCCCATATTTATCACAACACACAGAGATACCTGAATTTAATCCTGTTGATTCAAAGGTCTTTATGGGTGACCTGGGAGACCATAAAATAACAAAAATGTATCGTACGCTTATCAACAACACGCCTACAACACTACATAAAACTAGAGAGAAGTGGCAGCATGACCTGGGCCCCCTAGAGGAAGATGATTGGGTGGAGGCCCTGGAATCCCCGCGTAGTGCAGTGATAGCGGCCCGCTTGCGCCTCATCCAGTTTAAATATCTACATAGAGCCTACTACACCAGGCACAGACTGTGGCGTGCTGGCTTAATTGCATCCCCGCATTGTTTACGATATGGATCTATGGAGGGTACCTTTCTGCATACTGTGTGGTCCTGCCCTACACTGTTGAGGTTTTGGAGGGGGGTGCTTACGTGTTTATCTGAGGTTCTGGGGTGGGATGTTCCACTCTCTCCGAGATTAGCCATGCTACACATTACGGAGGGTCTGGGCGGCAACAGGTACAAGCGTCAGCTATTGTTCCTTGGCCTCACGTTGGCTAAACGAGACATCGCCCGGACCTGGAAGGATGAATCCCCACCGCTGATTGGGGTCTGGAAGAAGGGCTTGGACTTTTACATGGGTCTAGAAATCCCGGTTTTTGAAGCGAGAGGATGCCCTCAGAAGCATTTTAAAATTTGGAAAAGGTGGGCAGATTATAGAGGGCTATATCTGGAGTCTCCTCCTTCCCTATCTACTACTGCAGAACAACTGATATGAGAATACTGGGCTGGAACTCACATAGCACGCATGCTGGATGTGGTTATGGGTGGCTAAAACTCTATCTATGAGATGTGTTTACTTTTCAGACAGATATCACGTGGCACTGTTACTTGTTTTTCTAGAGTGTTATTTCGCAACTTATTCCTTGTATGAACGATATTATAATATTATTGAAAATGTTGATATCAGTATATGTCATCTTATCTGCCTATTGCGGATGCCCATTGAGGCACCAACCTTGTTTTGGCTGTCAACAATAAAATTGTGTTGTGAAAAAAAAACGACTAATACCTGTCGCACAAACCATTCTTATAGGTTTGGGGGCCTAGAATAGTCAGAACTGTTACAGTTGCTGGAGTATGATGGTTAGTAGTTGAGTAGGTACTATCATTGGCAGCGCTGGCAGGGGCAGTGGGTGGTGCACTCTGTAATGACTTCCTGACTAGGGCCCTAGTATTATTTATTTACAAATTAAGCACTGGCGGCATCCACTGGACTTCTGATGGCCACACTACCAGTCGGACTACTCCAGCCCATGTGTCATGAGGCTGGTGTCTGCACGACATCAACCGATCCGCCATATTTAGAGCGGGCCTTCCACATCATATTGTTCACATGCACAGTTAGAAAAGGCAGAGGTGCCGGAAATATCCACAAAGCATACTAGTGCAAATTTGCATTTCAGAGTTTTGTAGGCACATCCTTTCTGGACATTTCCTTAAGTCCTCAGTGCTTATGTATATGTATATATACATAATCTGGCGGTCGCCTATAGGTAGTTATAGTTAGGACCTAGTTTGCATAGGAAGAGCATTTTTTCATTTGCCAATAACTTTGACGTCGTTTGCCGAATCCTCGCGGAATTTTCAAAAGTAATACACCAGTCACTTCAGCTGCTGTCTTGAAAGTTTTGGGGTGATTCGTCAAACGGGGGCTGAGAAAAAGGGGGGTCCCAAAACGCATTTTCTCCATGTTAATTTACATAGGAAACTTTAGACACGGCTACTGCCCGAACTGCTGAACGGAATTACACCAAATTTGGCAAAAAAGTAGCTCTTGGTCCAGAAAGCATTCTTTTTGTTAAATGGTGTAAATCCGTTCAGGAGTTGCTGAGAAATTTAAAGATTTCTCAGATATACAACTGTGGCCGCGATGGATCCGCGACCCCTCCCGATCTCGCGCCTGAGATCTGATTGGCTGCCAGCACTTGAAACCAGGAAGTGTTGGCAGCCATCTTGTGACTCAGTTGAACTGAGTCACGAGAAAAAAGATTTTTTTTAAAAGGAAAGAGGGCTGGGTAGAAACACCCTGACGCCCTAGGCTTCTTGGGGGGTACCACAGGGACCCGCCAGGGCTACAAATGTTTTTGTTTTTTTAATTTTCGGCAGGAGTCATGTTGGATTCGCTACTCCGGCCGCGCTTCATTTAATTTAGGCCCCCGGGTAGGCCATGTCCCGGGGGCAATTAAAAATAATGATGGGGGGCTCGTGAAGGCCCCCTGCAGTCCAAGGGACCTCCACCTCCCCAAGGGTGAAGACAAAGGAAATGCGAGGGGTGCAATGCAGCCCCCCTCCCCCGCTGCACCAGGGACCGCCACCTCCCTGGGTCTATATTACAAAATAATGCATGGGGGGGCTCTGCAACCCCCCACGCAGCCCCGGGGACCACCACTTCCCCGGGGCTTAACTAATGTTGGTGGGGGGGCCTTGCGGACCCCCCTCATTGGAGCTGGAGATGGCCCTGGGGACCACTACCCTCCAGGGCCGGCTCCAGCAGTGTCCCTGGGTGCCCACTCCTGGGACATTGCAGTTTGCTATGGCTTGGCGGGAGCACCGCTCCTGCCAAGCCATAGCAAACACTGCTCTGCTTCATGGAAGCGAGAGCATTAAAAACAACAGGGTGTCCATGCTCCAGGGGATGGGGTCCCCGCAGCAATATCGGCCCCCTTGTTTAAAAAAAAGATGAAGGCCTCGCCCAGGGGGATGCGGTCCCCGGGGCCGAAATAGGCCTGGGCCCCCCACCCATTCAAAAAATAAAATAAAGGGCAGGCCCCGAGGGATGGGGTCCCCAAGGCCCCAAAATTGGCCCAAGGAAGGGGGCCACATCGCCCCCCATCCTTTATTTAAAAAAATTCAATATCACTTTGCTATTATCTTGTTCCTTGTTAAAGTCCCTCGCCTTCGGCTCGGGCCTTTAACATGGGAGCGGGCCTTTAATAGCCGGTATAGCCCGCTACGGCGGGTTATAAGGCTATAGTAAACTTCTTACTTTTGTGGTATGGAGACAGGATTCCTGTGGTACCCCTGGAAATCTCTGGGTTGCAGGTTTCCAGGAGAACTGCAATTTAAATGCACAGGAGTGGATTCCTGCATGTGGTAATAGAACGCAAAAGTGGATTTTCTGTTTTATTTCTTCATGGTGAAAATAGTTTCCCCATAAAATTGGTGAGTTTTCGATTCCATTCCTGTGCAGAATGCGCAATCACACCTACTCTCAGCAGGAGTACATGTGCAAATATATTTCAGATGAAAAACAACCTACGAGTTTGTTGTTGTTCACCAGTTTCACGGGTGGATTCATTCTGGATCACCAACAAGGTGGAAATGGGAAGAGAACAACAACGTATTAATGGTGTTGTCGGGGCAGAGCTGTATATGAAACATAGGAGTAAGTCTATGAGACCAAATATCCAACCTTTCCACCACCACCTCAGTGTTAATGTTTATTGTGTACGCAAGTGGCTCCTAACCTGTGGTCTGGGGACTCGTGGAGATCCACAAAGCCTACTGAGGGGGTCCGCAACGGCTTAGAAAACAGAATAATAAGAAGAGATTTAAAAAGTTTATATAGAAAAAGAAGCAAAATGTACAACTGAACATTTTGAAAAGTTCTGTAAATATGAAGAAATGTGAAATTGGAGCCTAAAAATTAAGTTGTACCCTCATCCCTGGGAGCAGTGCGATTGCAACTAACAAAATATATGTGTGACCTCAATTAAATTTAGAAAAACTGCACCCTTCCTCTTAAAATTAAAATTTATTTTTGGTTATATTTGTTTGTGGATTAAATACAATATTTTATCATTTGTTTGATGAACACTTGTTTCTGTATTTTTTGTGTATTGTTTTGCGGTTTAAATAATCGGAAATGTTTAGGCAGTGGTACTTCCAGTAATTACTCAGTGGGGGTCCCCAGATTCCAATAATGATTCAGTGGGAGTCCCGGGGTTCCAGTAATTAAAAAGTGGGGGTCTACAGAAGTCAAAAGGTTAAGAACCACTGATGTAGGCTGTAAATGGGTTGGCTGTATTTGTCGGGCAGGCTTTATCTGGTTTCAGATTCTAAAGTCTCTTCTGGACAGCAGTCAGTTCCACCACCCATTTGAACTGGTGTAAAAGAAAATTCAAATCTCAGACCTTTTCAGAATTGCATGGAAATGTTGTACCCTATGGAGTCTTCTTCCTGCAGTTGATTCTGTTAATTCCAGGACACCTTTAACATGAAATACAGCATAGAAGAATGTAGTCAACCGATAGATCTATAAGAGACAAAGGCAGCCGGGAAGCAAGTCCCCTTGTCTGCAAGATGTCAGCGAGAAGACACTGGGGCTTGGCCGACGACAGTCCACCGCCAGCCTTTGTCATCACATTTATGTGTCCTTTGCTCAGTTAGTCTGTGTTGTACCCTCAGGCCTTCCTTTCACAGTCCATTGACTTCAAGCAGAACGCTCAAAGGACGCTACATATCCCTGGGGCCGCGTTGTGGTTGTGGTCGGTGACGGGTTGTGGTGGGATGCGTACTGACCCAACTGTCGCAAACCTCATCCAGCATCGAAGAAGTTAACACCAACATTGCAAATGCTCATGCAATATATCAGCGAGCGAGGTTCGGGCATTGCTCTAGTGAGCCATGGCGTAATAGTTTTGATTTGTAGCGGCACAGCCAGACTCTCGTTTTATGATAATGGAGTGATGGTAATGGCTGTCGCTAATGAAAGGCTTGTGCTGCCGCTGTCTGGAGGCAGGGAAGTGTGGAGCTGCACAGGGTGCATGCTTAATAAACCGATACTCTTCGGAGCGCTGGCAGCTTGCGCGCCTTTTTCGATTGGAGTCCCTGGCATATTGCTGAGAAAAGCCCCCCAGAGAAGGATCTGGCGCCAAATCCGAGCTGTCGTCTAAACAAAGTCAACCACCACCTGGGAGAAATTAAGTGGGTTGCAAACTGCTCTTGTTTTCCACAGCGAGGTACATGGACATCAATCAGGGGTAGCCAGGGGCAGCAGCTGCCTTACCCTTTGGAACCCTTAGTGCTGCCTGTGCTACCGGAAGTCAGTAAAGCAACACCAGGAAGAGGAAGAAAACATGGCCACCGTAGCTCTGTTTACTGGTTTCCATTCTTGCCCCAAAGTAGCAAACGTGAGACTCTTGACATGCAAAGGGAGGGGGCAAGGTGTCTATGCCGTAATGTCATACGAGGTCAACGGGTGCATGACGTCACTTCCTCTACCCCTGGTTTTTTAAGCATTTATGTTTACTGTGACATTTGCAGAACCAGCAACGGGACGCAGGTGTGTACGATATTGGACACGGAGTATTTTTGTAGAGTGCTCGGTTATTATAAGTATGTCAGAATTTGTATTTATTTGGGAGGAGGAGGCAAGGAGAAGAACTTGGGTTTTACCAAAAAAAGTAAATTTTGTTAGGATTTGCAAATTACAAAAAAAAAGTCCGGTTGTTGCAGTGCTGGAAAGATAAAATACATTCCCAGAAGCTAGAAATTTCACAAAAACATGAGTGAAAAGCTGTTCTGGCCTCCTTTATGGGTTACATACCCATCCTATTTTAGGGCAGCTTATGGTTTTAAAGTGTCTACTACAGGAATCAATATATATCCAGCAAGTCTCAGGTTATAATAATTATGAGACAGCTCAGCTGGTTAATGCACTTGCAGCAAAGTGCTGGATGTAATCTGCTGATAATTAGATGTCGATCATTAAAATACAGCTCAGAGCGTTGATGTGCCTGCTACATGGTACTGGCTGGCTGTAACCAGTATAGCATACATTCTTATCCCAGTCCACTGTCATAGCTTAGTGTACCAATGCTCTTGTCGCTGCAGTCCTTACATACCCTTCAGTTAATAAGTTTCTACTCTGGCAGGATAGCTCAGTGTGTTGTGTCCCTCTGAAGACAGCTGCATATAATCTTCGAGGTAGCGGGGGAGAGGATGTGGCCTAAAGGCTAGGGCGGTCGATCTCAAATCTGGGGAACCTGGTTCGAGTCTCGGCAATGACACTCAACATCCTGTGATTCTGGGCAAATCACTTAATCTTCCTGTGCCTAAAAAAAAATGAATGTGTCCTTGTGTAACGCAACTGGTGCTTATGTAAAGCGCTCTGGTACCTGGTATCTTCGGGTCAAGTATGTGCTGTATAAAGCTCAGAAAAAAAAGGTAAATGGTTACAGATTTTCACTCACTCTTTTGTTCTTTTAAGGTTGAGTTAGTGGCAATCAACGCCTATTGGTAAATGCCAAAAAACCTAAATTTGTATTGGGAGCTGTGTAAATATGTGTAATTATAACAAAGACCTTCAAAACTTAGCTGCACAGAGAATTTAAGAAAGTGCAATTATTTTATCTTGTGGTTTGTCTATTGAGCAACTTGTGAAGTGACACACAGATAGGGCGACCAGATTTCGAGAAGAAAAAACCGGGACACGCCAGACATAAAAGTAGGACTAAAGTCTTTAACCTTAATTATAACTGGCCTGTCCTGATTTTTGCTTGGAGGGCGGCGTATATAATATAGCCACCCATGTACAAGCTATGCTTACATAACATTAGCTATGGCATCACCTTTGCCCTGAGCCCCCCTGCCCTTCTCCCCACTCTGTCTCCCCTCTGCTGCAGCATGCATTCAACCCATATCCTCCTGCGCTGCCTGAAACAGACACATTTCTTAACGAGCGCACACCTTTCACTTCTCCTTTACAGGTTCGGCTTGACCTTGTCCCAAAAACCGGGACATACGTTCAAAAGTAAGAGAAGCGTCCGGACACCGGGACAGTCCTCGGAAACCCGGGACGTCTGGTCACCCTACACACAGAAAATATTTGTATTTCCCCTGACAGGCTGCTGAGTCCGGAAGCATGGTGTGGTTGTGTTTGCTATATTGCCTTTCCCTTCCAGGGCCTGCTCGCAGTCAGGATACAGCTCTGACAAAAACACGGCTTTAAGCAGGCCTGGTCTGTCCAGTTCTCGAACCCAGTAGTAATTAGAAATGGACATTGAAACAGGTCCCTATCGAGCCCTATGTTCATGTCCTTAATTGTGATGGCAAAACGATGATCGATTATAGCCTTAGAGGCCAAAGTAATGGGCTCTACCGGCCAGTAAAGGCCCGCTCCAGGGTTAAAGGCCCGAGCCGAAGGTGAGGGCCTTTAACAAGGGAGCGGGCCTTTAATGGGTGGTAGAGCCCGCTACAGAGGGCTCCAAGGCTATTAGAACATTCCGCCTCTAGAGGGCAGAGTGTTCTAATTTGTAAAACAAAGGCCTCACGGAGCCCGAGGGGGCTGAAAATCCCCTCAGGCTCTGTGAGTTCCTTGTTCACAGCAACAGCTGTGAACAAATATTGGAATATTGGAGCTCCGGGCTTCTACAGGCCATTAGAAGCCCATTAGAAGCCCGGAGCACTCCATTGTCTTCAAGGGAGCACTCAACATTCCAATGTTGCAATTTTGAACAATGAATGTAAAAAATGTTAATATAATTCATGTCAGTGATTTAGCTTCTGGTTATATATCACATGTGTTATTTAATCTTGCATTCCATAAGAGTGTTAGTATTTTGTGTAATTTTTTCATGTGGCATATTCTTCTTGTATGGTGTACAGTAGTGGTTGACTGTCTTCCAGTTGTTTATAACAGGCCACGATTGAAAGCTTTGGGGCTTAGGCTGAAGGCCGTGCAAATTTCTCACAGTGCTGGTCAGTGGGTCAAACATATGTTTGGAATAAATGCACATCAAATCATTTGCCTCTCTGAAAAACGCAGAGCAACAGTCACATATTCCAATTTGTGATTCTGTACGAATGTGTGTGAAGAAGGTACACAGTTGTCAAAATATTGACAGGGCTACAGTAAAAGAAAATGCAGTGTTAGCAAGTGAGTGGGTGTGTGTTTGTGTGGGGGGGCTGAAGTAAAGGAGATGTTTGGAAGTACATGCAGAAAAGAGTGAAAAGAGGGTTCTGAAGAAAAAAGATGAGGTGTAATATAAGGAGTTGGATGAGATATGGAGTAAAAAAGGGCGTACATGCCTAGCGTAGAAGTGAATCTAGTAGGAATGATTGAGACACTCTGAAAACCTCTATGCCTTCCACAGGCCTAAGTAATGTTTAATTCGCAGTCTTACAATTTCAGCATGGAAATATTTTCAATATTAATTATTTGCTACAAAATCATTGTTGTTATTTATGTATCTTAAAAGGCTATCACAATTGACAAAGCCAATAGTGCTAGCTGGTTTTAGATGCATGTAAGTTGTTGTGTTATGTATCTGGATGCAATAACAGAAAGCTCAGAGAGGAATCAAAATTCTGGTCGGGAGGCACACTATGGGAAGCACAGAAATTTAATTTAGGTGTTTAAGCCACGCCCTTTATTAAATAGACCACGCCCTTTTTAGAGTCCCCCCTCCACACACTTTTTTTCATCCCACTTAAAGCCCTGGACAAAAGGATTCCTTGAAGTGAGGTATTTATAGAATTTAGAGGTGGTCTGGCAGGAGGGAGGGGGACAATAGTCTCAAACCGACATCCCAACACTGCAGTGCTGCTGCGCAAACTGAATTTGCATGATCACTGCTGCAGTGTCTGAAGTACACTGCAGCCTGAAACATCAGGGAGATTCATCAGGGGCGACAAAGGACCACACCATTAGACTCTGTGCCAGAGAGGGATCCAGCAGGGTCCTATTTGTGCCGGCACTGAGCAGCAGTGTTGGTTCACAGACCGCCCCGCGGTCATAGGTTTGGCTTGTCCTTGGACATAAGTTGTAAATACAAGTAACCATCATTTTTCAGACAACTGATGAAAGTTTTAAAAGAATCTGGATCACTGAAGACTAAGATTATCAGCAACCATGGTGAGGCTTCTGCCCGGATCCGGATGGGCGTCTCCACCTTTTTATTAATTTCCCTTAATGCAAACTTGGGTATTCTGTGATGCCAGAATTTCCAGCAGGATGCATTACTGTACATAACTCTATGTGCTTTGTTTATTCAATTTCTTACACTGGAATAACCCTTGTAAGCACCTGATTAACACTTGACTGCCATTTTGAATGTCTAGTCTATAGTGTAGTACAGTGTGGTGGACCAGAAATAAGAGACCGAACAAACTCTTCACTTCCAGAGAAGAAAAGTGACTAGGATAACAGAACTCCGTTGTCTAAATGACTAGGAAGCAAGCCCCCCAAAAGATGTGGTGAAAAACAGAAGGACCGCCAGCTGCCAGCACTCAGCAGAGTAAAGCGCCTTGAGACCCTCACGGGTGAGTAGCGCGCTTACAATTTCCTGATTGATTGATTGATTAAAGTGGCACTTCCTGCCTGTGCCACCTATCAGGTGATTCCAGGGGCAGACTTCCTTCTAGGAAAATTCTTTCTGATCAACCATACAGAGAGGTGATTCTACCAGAAGACCAGTCCCGCTGCCAGCAGAGGAGGAAAATTAGGCCTATGAGGCAGTAGAGGGGTCTTTCTTACCCGGGTTCCCACTGCCCCACTTACTTTATGGCTCAGGCATATGGCATACAGGGAAGACGAGCGTCCCAGCAGAGATACTCTGTACTCCCCATGCAGCCCACTCGACTAGTCCTATGATGGGTGAGTCAATGGTAAAAGAAGAACTGGAACTGGAACTGGTCATGTTCCTAACGCATCCGTGAGGAATTGCTGAGATCTCGGCTAGACAGACGAGCAGGTGTCCCACAGGACCTGGGTACCCCAAACTATCCAGGCGTATCAAAGGGTGAAGTGACTGCAGCTGCAACCTGTAGGAGAACTATCTGCGTACAGCTTAGCAGAAGACTACAGAAAGTCCAGGTTCCAGCAGCCTATTTTGACAAACAGAAGCCAGAAAGGAACTCTGGGTGAGGTCTCCTCTAGGCAGGGTGTCTGTTTCCTCCTTCCTACTTAAAGACCTGCCTACTGTTCATTGAATTATGTAGAGTGTTCCAGGCTGCACAGAAGTGCACATCAGCCTTACCCACTGAGGAGCAGAGGCGGGTTCACCCCATCTCCACCACCCCGAGACGTCTAAAGAAGCTGTTGTTGTAAAGGCATATTATGAATAAAGATCTAGTAATAGTGGCAAATAGTGCTTCTAAGGTACAGCAACTGCTGAAAGAAAAATATGGGGATATGGTAGAGGAATAGATGAGACATACAAAGGGAAAGTGAACAGTGATGGAAATAGAAAAATGTTCTTTGGAAAGCCTTATCTGGGGGTGGCGGATGCAGCAGGAAGAAGGTATGGGCATCAAGCAGGGAGTCCTTAGAGGCGGAGTCAGGAGGGGCAGATTCAGAACAAGCTCATGTATGGTCTTTCAATACGCATTATTTTTACTAACTACGCCGCCCCCCCATAGAAACTGATGACATTGAAATGTGCACTGGTTTACTTTATTGTCCATAAACAAACTGCATTTTAAGATAGCTAATGGTGTTAGGGCACTTGTTCCTGAAATGTATGTGTTCCAAGCACATCTCAGGGTAATAGATAGGTCCCATGGCGCAAGCATCTGCTGAAGAGATCCTTGTGTGGTCACATGCGAATCTGTTCCGAATAGGCTTGAATCCTCATGAAATAGCTCAGAGGGTTAATGTGCTTTCTGCAGACCACTGCATGTAGCCTCCAGGTCAAAGGTTTAAGATAGATCACATGGTTGATATGTCTACAGCAGAGATCCTTGTGTGACCTCCCCGTCACAAATTCAAATCCTGGTAAAATAGCCCAGTGGGCCAGACATAACTTTAAGTATTTTAACGCAAACCTTTGGGCCAGATGTATCAAGAATTGCTTTTGTGATTCTTAACTAGCGAATTTTACTGATTCGCTATTTTAGAATCGCAAAATGCAATGTATGTAGGATTTGCAAATTTTTTTGCGAATCCTTAACATTCCCTATTAGCGAATCGCAAATTGTGATTCGCTATTAGGGAATGCCTTCCCATTCATTCCTATGGGCCTAGAGGCCTATAGGAATGAATGGGAAGGCATTCGCAATTTGCGATTACCAAATAGGTAATCGCAAATTGCGAATGCAATTGCAAGGGTGCCAGGGGGACATAAGGCCCCCCTGATGCAGCACCAAAAAAGGTAAGTGTGCACATGTGGCGCACACACATGCACTAAGGGCATGTGTATGCGCCACATGCCACTTAGAAAAATGCAATTTTGTGCATTTTTCTAAGGATTTGGAAATTACCACCAACTTGAAGTTGGTGGTAATTTGCGATTCCTTAATGTAAATTCGCATTTTGAGAATGCTTCTTGCATTGCATTTAGGGAATCGCAAATTCCGATTCCCTAACTGCATTCGCAAAATAGGTAATCGCAAAAATTGCGATTTTCTATTTTGCGAATGCCTTTGGATTGATACATCCTAAAAGGCTTTTTACCGTTCGCAACAGGCCGATTCTGCGAATCGTCCCGTTGGCGAACGGTAAAACCCTTGATACACCTGGCCCTTTGTTCTTAAACTGTTAATAAAATATGTACTCTTGAGGTGTTAATGATTAATGACCTAGACATAGTATTAAGTGCCAAAAACAACATTTACAGCAGGATGCAATGTGTCTTGCAGCAGTAATAGCTGCTTTGTATCTTTGTTTTTACTGGTATCTGGACATACCATTTCTACACTTTTTCTTTAGAACTCCTTTGTATCTGCTTATTTGAGATCTTGAAGAAGTAGGACACTTGCATATCTCAGTTTATCTCCTGGTCACCTTATCAACAGTGGTGGCTGCTACCGAACAGGGCTGGTGGAGCGGGGTGGGAGGGGGGAGGAATTTAAACAACTCTAGCACTTACCTGGGTACTGCCGCCACCTCTCCTCTGTCCTCTTCTATTCTGACTCCCGGTAGCATGGACACACACACAGGCTCCCAGAGTCCCCTAGCCAATCACGACTATGCTGTCACCAGCTTGACAGCAGCGTCATGATTGGTCTGAGCGGCCTGGTTCGGTGCTCAGACAGGGAGTGGGAGCCTGTGCATGTTCTCCACCCGACTGTGTAAAACAGCCCGGTGGAGAACACGCTAAGTGCACATGGCGCTTTGGCCAGCCCAAGACAGCTGGCCAAACCGTCATGCGCACTTGGAGAGTGCCCACCACTCCTCCCCTGCTCTGCCCAGCCCAGCCCGCCCCTCACCTAAGTCAGTACGGAAAAATAAAATGATAATAGCATTGCGTTATTATCATTTTATTTTTCCTTTGGGGTGGCCCTCCTCCACCTTAGCAGAGGAGCCGCCACTGCTTATCAAGTGACAGACACAGCATCTCTTTGTTTGAGTACGATCCCGGAGGCAAAAGATGGCAGTGTCCTGTTGTGCTCCGTAGACTTCCAACATCCACTCCAAGCCAGGACAATTAATTATTGTTATTGAAACAAGGCTGCTAGGGCCTGGCCGCTGGCATTGGGCAAGCTGGAACAAGATCCAATCCTCATCCTGCCCCCTGCAGGCTGCTTCTTGGCATGGCACAGAGCACACTGGATGTGAAATTAATGCTGTGTGTCCCCAAGTGCCAGAAATGTGTTCATCATATGTATTGTGTTTTAAAGGTGTTTGTATAGAGCAAACCTAACTTTGCATCTACGGTGAGCCGAACAGTGGTCAAAGATTAAATGTGAAATTGTTGCTACATGTCACATAATGCCTGAACCAAGGTCATCGTGATCTTTGTATTTCAATGTATATTTATGTAGACAACTTTGTCTTCCAAACAATCACAGGCACAAAATGAATGTAAACTCAGGTGAGGGGGCCCGTGGGAGTGGTTGGGGGGTGGGGGGTGAAGAAAGAGAGAGAGAGTGTGGGTGTCTGTGTGTGTGTTTTCTACGAAGCATGATAGCAGACAAAAAATGTAGTAAAGTAAATCGCCGTCTAGACCCCAGCACAAAAACAAAGATAACAGTATGCACTGCTGAAGCACATCTCTTCATTACCACTGCAGACACCGCCACCTTGTGGGCAATTGAGAGATGGGACGTAGAACAGGCTCTTACTCACAGAATCGGTTGTTTCCGGACGCAGAAAAGAAGTTGCTAATACCACGGCTTTAAGTGGAATGAAAAAACTGGGGGGTCTCTCAAAGGGGCGTGGCCAATGTAATTAAGAGGGTGGTTTAAAAACACGTAAGCTAAAAATCTGTGCTTAGCATAGTATGTGCCACACGACTTGTATTTTTTGTTGTTTCTGTCATTGCATCCAGATATATGATACAACAAGTAACATCATACCTACAACAAATCAGGACTATTGGCTTTGTTAATGGTTGTTAGTTGCATAAGCTAAATAAGCAGCAACTATGGCTTGTATATAATATTGAAAAAGCTTCCATTTAAAGCCCTGGTGACACCACAACAATGTTGGTGCTCCTGAGTTTCAAAAAGAGAAGGGAAATCCAGAGAGAAAATGACTCTCTTTAAAGGATTTCCCTTCCCATACAAGGCTCACCTGACATGACGTCATGCCATAACTTCTCCACTAGTGAGAAGTGAGCAGTGTGAGCACGCACAACACATCGATGTGCCTAATGTCACTGCAGTCCGGAAAAAACGGACCGCCTGTTCCAGGGCACAAAACAGAGCCCGATAGAGACCCGTTTCGAGCCCCCCTGTAAAAAACAGCCGGTGCTCAGCACCGGTGAGACCCGGCCCACTTAAAGCCCTGACTTATACCAAATTGTGATTCAGTAACTTGTTACTAAATCTTAATTCGGTTTAGTGATTCAGCGTTTGGAAGGGGTGTGTTTAGGGCATTCCTTTCAACTACACAATCACATTTGCAAGGAATTACACTTGCAAAACATTCATATTTTACTGACACCTCAAAAGAGGTGGCAACTATTTGCTAATAGGAAGGGTTCACCAAGGGACCTTGTCCCCTTTTTGAAAGCTGAAACAGTGATTATTTAAGAGCGGGAAGTAGGCCCACAGACCACTGCCTAATCTTAATAAAAATGAAACTTCAGCGTTTCATTTTATTATTTTAAACTTACCTCATTTTCGTCTAAGGAAAATGGACCTCATTAAAAAAATTACTTTATGAAAAAGCCATCATGGACGTGGTGGTCTGCTGACCCCAGCAGGCTACCATCCCTGTGATGGCTGCAATTCCTAATGGGTCGCAAACTGCAACCTGCCTCGTTAATATTCATGAGTGTTAGAAATGGGGTTTCTGGTCGGCTAGGGTATGCACTTCAGCCAGGCAGAACCCACCACTCTAGTCAGGGTAAGTCAGATATACACCAAGATAGCCTGTGCTCACCCTCTGGTACCTTGCGCAGAGCAGGCAGGCTTATCATCAGAGTCAATGTGTAAAGCATTTGTGCAGCACGCTCTCCCAGTAACACAATGAATACACCACAAAAAGAGACCCCACACAGGATTATAAAAATAGTTCTCTATATTATGAATCACAAAAGACCAAAACAACATGTATCTAATAAGTACTTAGCAAATAATACTGGTTTGTTAGGGAAAATCACATTAATCGCAGTGAAAACATAGAGCACAGAGCACCTGCATTCCTATTGCACTTTATTCGGTAATTGCTGTGAGCCCTGTTGAAACGATTGCATTCAGAAACAAAACGTAGGGCACAGGAACACCTGCACGCCTACAAACCATTATATGAAAAATTCACAACATTACGTGTCAATTATCCCATATACTGCAAAGAAATGGAAGCATCATGATTACCCAATAGTCAGTTGCTTTAAATGTTTAACGACTAAGTAGACAGTCTCGCGCTCCTCTTGGGGTCCTCCACAGAGGTTTTCCCTCCCCGCTGTAGGACTCGGAATAATGCTCCTAACGGTCTTGTACAATGTAAAAAGGGGGAGGGTACAAGCTCAAGGGGCACACTTGGCCGCTCACTCCGGCAGCGCGTGAGAGCATGATGCAGCTACAGCAGCCCAGCACCGTGGCCCCGGCCCGCATAGCTGAGGTCTCTTCTCCGTGCTTCGGGGCTGAAAGGGGTGCCTTGAGGGACTGCACTGAGCTGTCCTCTGTCCGTTGAGACAGGCTCAGGGGTCTGACACTAGAGTGGCGGGAAGGTAGGCGGGCTGTTCTGGGCTGTTCTCCCGTTGTTAAGACAGCCTCAGCGGTCCGTGATTAGCACGGTATCCCAGGGGCAGTCCATGTTGCCCCAGGCAGTGCGTCGGCAGGAAGGCTTCCTTGCACCCAGCTTGAAATGCTGGTATCTCTCTCCTCTTGAAGAGGGCAGCGCTGGAGAGCACAAAGCTCTTGAGGTACGCGCTGCCCTGGGGAATGATTAAAATGCTCCACATGCTAAATTAGAAGTTTAGGGCTGCTGGACTCAGAGTCCCACGGCAAGGAATTGATGATCCAGTTTCTTTTATGGCCCTGAGACTCTGAACGAACAGGGGGCAGGCCAAGAAGCCCTTGGAGAACACATGTGGGGCACTAAGGAAGCAGCAAGCAGCAGGCCAGCACATTTAGGTCAGGTTGCAAAGTGGCAGTCCTTCCTGCAGCCTAGAAATCAGAAGACCAACACAGCAAAGCAGTCAGTAAAATTCTGTCCCTCCTCTCCGTACAGCAATCCTCTGGCAATGTGCACATGTGGAGCCAGCAGCGTCTGGTTACAAGTTCTACGCAGTGTCTAAAAACATGGGGTCAGAGACCCAGTACTTATACTCACAAATGCCTTTGATGTAGGGGTGAAGTCAAAAGAGCCCTTAGAAGTGCCCAACAATCCCTTTCAGCCCAGGCCTGGCTCCAGATGATCAGTAGGGGGTAAATCAGCCCTTTGGGTGAGTGCAGGACACAACTTATTCAAAGTTAAGTGTGAACCACCTCTCCCTCTCCCAGCTCAGGAAGACTATCAGTATGCAGATGAATGTAGATGTATCCCCTGCCATACCCAGCCCTTCCTGTGTTGTGGCTCTGAGTATGCACAAATTGCAAGTGTCACCCAGCCCAGACCTGTATTGGAGACAGGCTGCAAAGCACAAAGAGTTATAAACACAGAGAAATGCCTACTTCTTAAAGTGGAATTTCTAAAACAGTAATGTGAAATCCAACTTCACCAGTAAGTAGGATTTATCACTACCAATCTAAACATACAAAATGGCAATGCCACTCCTTTCTGATCAGGAATTACCACTTAAAAGTATATTAGGGAATTCCCAATGCTAGCCTATGAGAGGAGTAGGCCTCATAGCAGCGAATAACGAAATAGGCTTTTTGTCACTACCAGGAAATGCAAAACATAAACATACATGTCCTACCTTTTACCTACACAGCCCCCTGCCCATAGGGCTACCAAGGGACTAACTTACGGGTGAACCATGTGTAATAAAAGGGGAGTTTAAGTCTTGGCAAGTAGTTTTAAATGCCAAGTCAAAGTGGCAGTCACTGCACACACAGGTCCTGCAGTGGCAGGCCTGAGACAGGTTTGAAAGGCTACGTCTGTGGCTGGCACAATCAGTGTTGCAGGCCCACTTCTAGCATTTAATTTACAGGCCCTAAGTATATGGTATACCACTTTACAAGGGACTTCTAAGTAAATCAAATATGCCAAACAGGTGTAAACCAATCATGCCATGTTTAGAGGAGAGAGCAAATGCACTTTAGCACTGGTTAGCAGTCGCAAAGTGCCTAGAGTCCTAACGCAAACAAAAAGAAGGTCAGAAAAATAGGCGGGCGGAGGAAGGCAAAAAGGTTGGAGATAATTCTGCAGAAAGGGCCAGGTCCAACAATGAGGCACATCGATTTGTGACCCACTTCTAATCGCTATTTAAGAGGTGTACATTCTTGTACATCAGGAATTGCAATATCCTAATTTTGATTCAGTAAGAATCACAATTAGGCAATCACAATCCCTAGATTTTGTATATATGGCCCTTTATCAGTTATTACAATAAACTCCTCCATTTGCCTGGCCATGGTAGAGAAGGAGACTACTTCAAGGGGGGCACTAAAGAGAGACACCAGGCATACATCAAAGTTGCCAGTTTGTCATTGGAACATTGAAACAAGTAGAACACAATATAGAGTTTTCCTTATGCATTGCTTTTGCATTTCTACCTATTATACCCCATATCAGAGTTATGCTGCCTTTGATGGACCCAGGCTTAGATTCACAGCAGAATAAGGATTCACAAGCATTTTGCTGCCAAACATCTCTAGTTTGAAGCAGTAGGACACAGAAATGCAATGCTTACACAAGGGGAGTGCAAGTGTATTGTCTCTGCATAGACACCATCCCAGAGAAAAAACGCACAAGGCATTCGTTAAAGCAAATTCTACACATCTTACAAAGCACCTGATCATAGAAGTGTTTGGTGTAGGGAGTAGAGGTACACTTCTGGATAGACATAAATTATATGTTCAGGCTGAGTTATCTCTTAGTCTACCGTAGGTCAGGCATCCAACACATGAGCTATCCCTCAGCAAAGGACATGGATGACCACTGACACTGTGTTTAGTCCCTGAGGACAAGCATTAAATATATTGCAAACCTATAAATGCAAGATATGAGTTGAGTTGTTATTTGTAAGGTGCAAGAACACTCAAAGGCATATTGGCTCAGAACTAACACATGAAGATAATCAACAAAGTAGATGGATTTGAGGAGCCTTCCTAAACACAGGGTGTCCCTCTAATCTGTGTAGGCGAAGACAGAACGCATTCCAAATAAAACCAAGAAAAGAGAGGCAACATGCTCTTCAACCCCTCCCTCCCCCACTGAGCCTTTGTAAATCGGGCGGAGGGGGGCTGATAACAGTAAGGAAGAGCGAAAATGAAGGGATCTCTTAGGCTTGGAGGCAAACACAAAAGCAGCAGGGGGCCCATTTCATACCAGGCTCTGTGGGCAAAGCAGAGCATCTAATAATGGATCCTTCGAGAAGCTCGGAACCAGTGCAGCTTAAGTCGAGCCTCAAAGAACCTATCAAATGCTGCCATTCTGCAATGCTGCCATATTTTGAATGCCTTGAAGCTTGTAAATAGCTGACTCAGGAAGGCCAATGCAACAAGCATTGGCATAGGTCAATGAGTCAGGTAGAAGTGCCATCATAATCTAGTCTGACATCTTCCAATACAATCACAGGCAGGGGCGATGTAAACCCCTCGCTATAGCAGCCACAGCAGGAGGGGGGTTCTTTGTGAGCGTCTTCTGTCTGCAGGCAAAACCTCACACTTAGCACCATACAGGAATAACAGCGTCAATAGAAGAGCAAGCAGCAGCAAGGAAAACCAAAGATGAGTAGATGGAAAAGGGAGAGAAGGAAGGAATATTGAAGGGAGGGTAAAAGAAAGTTTGGAAGGAAAGATGGATGACTGGGTAGATGGATGAGTGGGTGAAAGGATGAGTGAATGGATAGGTGGGTAGACAGGTGAAAGGGTGGTATAGTAACAGAAGATCTAGGAGAATGGATGGATGGATTGATGGATGGATAAGTAAAAGGATGAATATACGGATGGATGGATGCAAAGCTGCATGCATAGATGATGGATCTGTGAAAGGACGGCTGGAACACCCGATGGATGGAAAGGGGAAAGATTGAATGATGGATGAAAGAATGAATGGATGACAGAATGGAAAGATGAAATAGTGGATATTAGTTGGTGGATGAAATGGTAAAGGATGAATGAATAGATATTTGGATGGGAGAGTCAAGGGAGCTCTTCTAGGGAAGGTTGGGCTTTCTTGCTTAGTGCTATCAGAGCTTAGGTACAAAGTGGGGGGTATTTTAATTTTCAGGCTATTCCCTTGACCACAGGTGCAGTCTCAGTGCCTAAACCAAGCCTTGAAATCATCCAGGTAGCATCTAATAACTGGTGCTCATCAAGATGTTTAGAAAGTCGGTGAGCCAGAACTCCTCACCAATTTTAGTGACTGCTAGCAAAAGAAAAATGAGCCTCTAGTTAGCTCTGCCCTGTTGTCCAAGAATGCCTTCTTCAAAAGGAGTTTGATGACCTCAATCTTCTGTCCACTAGTGACAGTGCCAGATGAAAACAGATGTAAGGATGAAGGCAAAAGCAGATAAAGATTTTAGAGTGCTTGCTGGACACAAATGATCTAGGCCATTGGAGGCTATGAATTTACAGCAGGTAAAAAGTTGGGCAAACTAGGTGGGCGTGGTGACTGCAAACTGAAACTAATATATTGTCAGCTATGTACCTTTTTGGCTATCATCATGATAGAGGCACATAGACGGATTTGAAGACTAAGGTCATGGTTCCCAGTTATGTAGAATTCGGGTAATAATTAGTGCATATGGTAATTGCTGATCCCCTTACGTGGGGTAATAAATGAGTGACATAAATAACTTCTCCTGAGCTCCCCACCTCAGTATGAAGCCTAACATGTGGACTCAGTGTTTACCACATTGACGTTTTGCATGTTTTGCATTTGTTTTAGCATTTGATCCTGATATATTTCCTCATGCTTTTTTGGTGAAATCTGTCAGGAAAAAATAGCAGAATGTGGTAACTGATGCACAACTCAGAATTCCAATTTGTGTGCAAACCTCAGTTTGCGCACGGATCAGAGTTTAAAACGTGACTTTCGATCAGGATCTAAGTAAAGTCTGTACGTTTATAGAAGGGAGAGATAGATTATGTAAATAGAGATTTGCCTAGCTCTGTAATGCCATTAGCCTGGTCTCTCAGTGCTGTAGGGTTTGAGTATATCTACTGTTTTGGAGTTGCATTTTACAGTGCTTCATTCTTTTAATGAGGCGTCAAAGTGTATTTGCGGAGGGGTAGCACACTACTCCCTGGAGTGCCATATACGAAACGGTACGTGTTTGGCGTACAGCCTGTAAGGGGAGTTTATGATGTCATAACCAGAGTTTTGCACTTAATAAATATTGTTGCTATGCCTTTTCGTGAATTTCAAGAGAAAATGAGTGAGAGATAGGTTTCTCAAGCTTTCAGTTCTAATTGATGGACTGAAGTATGTGGGTACAGTCTATGGCCTATGTTGGAAGTGTTTCAAAGTGTGACTACGAATAAACTGTCACAACTGTGTCATAAAAAAGCATACAGCTGCTCTTACATGAGGGTGCAGGCGAGAAGTGTGAGGATAGAAATGGCTGCACAAGCTGATACCTGCCGCCTATGGAATGGTCTCTGTATATACAGTTCGAACCACATAGAATACGGAGCTAAGAACGAACAGAGAGATGATGGAGGCTACTTTGGGTGGTGCAAACTCAGGGATTCAGGCAGTTACGAGACCCAAGAGTGCGTCTAATAAACCCCAAACTGCCTCTGTGGAAGGAACAAGTGATTTAAACTTCAGAGTACAACTGGGCCTACCACCCCCCCACTACACTTAAGGCAACAGTCATCTGGGGTCAGGAACGCAGGCAGGCTTTGAAGGCTGGGGCATTCATGAGAATCATTGATAAAACCTGATAACAGACTATACAGTATTTGTCTTTCAGTCTCTGTTTGGATAGCACCTGTTATGAATGATTGGAGAAAGCATTAAGACAAAGCAGCAATGTTTCTCAGATATGCAGTTTGAGCCTCTCAGGGTTAGAAAAGTGCTATACATTGACAATACAATATATAGTATCAGTGCCTCAGTCTATTACACTGATAGAAGCTTACATTCGCTGTCTTGTGCTCTGCTGAAGTCCTTGTAGACCATTGGGCATTGCCCGAAATATATAATGTATCGAAACAGTCCGGTCTCTCCTCAGAATAGCACAGCTCACTCAATAACAGTGAAAAACGCATGTTAGTAACTGAAATTAAGGCTTGCTTGGCCTGGTTTCACTGTAAACAATGTTCGTCACGCATGCATTTTATGACATTTTCAAGTGGACGATAAATTAGTTTCCGGGCACTTTTGTGGGCCTCTGGACCAATAAAACATTGTTAATGGCTCATGAATGCATTACAGGCAATCGTACAGGCGCAGATAGGGAGATATATAATTTCTTTGACATTAACGAGATATTTAAGCTGGTTCAGAGACTCGTTCCATTGGATTATGAAACCCTTTATGCGTGTCATTTATCAAAGTGTAAAAGGAGATGTGTCCCTGCTCCTGAGACAGCTTCCTAGTCTTTGGGAGAGAAACCGTAAACTGCTATATGCGTAATTGTTCAGTGCTTGGAACATACGGCCTGGTGTGCGAACAGACAGGTCACTAAAAGTCGTTACAAATTGCTCACCGACTTTTGGCGACCGGTCTCTGATTTTGCGGTGCCACTTGTGTACTTATGTGCTAATAGGTTGAATTGCAAAATCTCCAGTCGCAGAAGGGTGCGGAACTATCTGCCTCAATCTCCAAAGGGACCTTTTCACCTTTGCAAATATGTTGCCACCTCCTTTGGGGTGTTGGTAAGCGATCAACCATTAATACATACAATTCCACCTCTCCTATAGAAGAGGTTGCCCCTTTCAATCTCCTTCAATTGAGATTCGGAATGGATCATAAACACCATTTGCAAAGTCGGACAGGCTTTTCTGACTTGCGAAATGAATTTAATAAATAGAAAGATTTCATTTTTCGGTCGCTAACCCGATGATTTTGTGAATCGCAGGGTTTGCAATTACAAAACAACTTTTTAAATCTGCAACTGAAGAGCATATTTATCATTGATGTTGCATCACCCTTGCACCACACAAGGGGGCGCAAGGGCAGCACAAAAACAAAGTCAGATTTATGAAGCCACGCAAGGCCACCTTGCGTGACCCTGCGTGGCTTGATAAATCTGGGGTGGCACAAGGCAGCGCAAACCGTTGCCTTGCGTTACTCTGCCCCAGGGAGGCGTTCCAGGGGTGGAGCGTGGGTGTCCCTCACATCCACCTATTGGTACATACCCAGATTTACCAACACTGGTAAACCTGGGAATGCGTCAACCTGCTACACCTTCCCAGAGGAGGTGCAACGAGGAGAAATAGCTTCACTTATCCTCGCTGTATGATCGTTCTAAGTGTGCTGCATTCTGCAGCACACTTAGAAAGAGGGAAAGGCCTCCCAGAATTATTTTTGTGCAGGAAGCTGCCCCTTCCTGCATAAAAACAATCCTGCCTGAAAATCAGGCACCCTAGCACCATGGTACAAGGGTGCCTTCGTTGGTGCATGGTAGCACATTGTGCGCCAGTGCAAGGAAAGGACAGGAATGGACTGTTTCATGTTAAATAGGGCAGATTCCTGCCCTTCCATGCAGTGCGGCGCAGCAACATAGCTTGCTGCGCCGTGTGGAATAATGATGAATCTGCCCTTTAGTTCTTTTCTGCTGAAATCCTTCTTCGTAATCTTCATTATTCGGAGCCATGTCCTCCTTTTCTCAGTCTGAGGTTATAGCCAGGATCGCTGAGTCCATATGGCAAGGTAAGAGATCATAACTTAAGGTGCCAGCACAAAGTGGCACCAAATTGCAACAAAAGGCCCCAAACAATTTCCTGTGTATTAATGTATGTGAGCACTCTAGTGGTAAAATGCTATTTTGCATGTAGTGCTAAAGATTCTCTCCTCATTCCATGTTCTTGCCATTCTGCACCTTTTACCATGACCTTCCTATCAGGCATAATGTTGCTCAGGATGAGAGAGAGAGAAGAGAGAGAGAGAGGGGGGGGTGGGGGGAGATCTTGACACCTCTTTATAGCTTAAGGAGACAGAGCCTCAAAAATGAAAACTGCTTCCACAAGGTTAGAGCTTTATCGATTTAGCAGCAAGTAATCCAACTCCAGAATGGTGGACGACGTTAATGGAGTTGAAAGAGGCTAAAGAGTTTTAAAAAAGTAGCCACACCACTGCTTATGGTGAAAACTGATCCCCAGCTATCATCACAACTCACCCACTTTTAATGGCCATTGGGTGTTTCATGGTTCTGTTTACGTCAGTCCCACAGCTGCATGTGGCCTTGCTTGACTGACTGGAGAGTTGATCAGTGAACATCTTCACTTCCTACAAAGTCTCTGTCCCCCTGTTCATTCCCCTGTGTGGCAGGAGCCTCCATCTTCAAGAGATGATATGTTAGCTTGGAACCTAAGATGCTCTTTCTTGCTCCTGGGCCTCTGATTGGTTGTGTGGGATGGCCTACCAAGCTCTAATGCCAGCATCGCTGTTGCATGCCATCCACAACAGCTGGTAGGAAACAGCAAATAAACAGAGACGGTGGGACAGCTCGCCACCTCATGTAAATTCGCTAGGGAGAATTTAAGCACAATATCATTGACCACAGATATAGGTGGTACATAAAAGACTCCTCCCCTCTATTTCAGAAACCAGACAAAGGCAGTTGGAGACACCCTCTGCTTCAGTGGTGGCTCGCAGAGGGAGTGCTGCGGGGCGGCGGGGCGGGGGAGGGGCTGGGTGCGGGGGTAGTGGAGTCAGACATACGAGGGGCAGGAGTAAAGTTAGTAAATAAATAAATAAAACTATTTACCTTGCGCTCGCTGCATCGCCAACTCGGCAACTATAGCACAAGCACCCAGCTGTGTCTCCATATCAGCATTCCCATATCTCCCTCCTTGCCATTTGTCCAGAAGTCTCCACGCCTCTCCTTAAACCTCCATATTCTCACTTAATGCCTCTCCAGCCCTTGATCTGCCCGATGCATGGTTTACGACTAGCCCCATGTAACGAGAGTGACTTTCAGCCTGTTCTGCACTAGTTATTCAGCCAACAGCACAAACCATCACTTTAACAATAAAGAATATATTTCTGAAAATCTCAGTGCTTAGCGTTGTAAGTTCAAAAATAGGACTGAAGAACATAACACAAGGCAAAGTTCCTTTTTAACCATTTCAGCTCTCATATCCCCGTCCTGTCCCTCTAGTCCCCTTATGCCGCACCATGGCCCTGATTTCCCATCATCGATCTGGACAGGAAGTGACTTTACTGGTTTTCCAGAAAAAACATTTTTAAAAGAAGTAGCCAAGCGAGGACTTTATTTCCCATCAACCATAAGCACAGGAAGTGAAGTGACCACTGAATCTCCCATCATCCACCTACACAGGAAGTGTCATCACTGACACCATCTGGACAGTAAGTGACATTACTGAATTCCTGCCAACACTGTCTTTAAAAGAAGAAGCAAAGCAAGAGGACTTAGACCATCCAGAATGCCGCCACGAGACTCACACTCACCCTCCCACGCTGCACCCACATCACACCGCACTTCAGGAAGCTTCATTGGTTCCCATTCACAAGTGCAGCCAATTCAAACTTCTCACACACACACAAAACCCTACACAACACAGGCCCAGAATACCTGAACAGCCGCATACACTTTCACCAACCCACCAGACACCTACGCTCTGCCTCACTCTCACTCGCACACACTCCCCGCATCCGCAAAAGCAAAACAGGAGGTCACTCAAACTCCTACATCACACCCAAGAAATAGAACAACCTCCCTCAACACATCAGAGCCTCCTCCTCACTTCTCGAGTTATGCAAAAAGCTGAAGACTTGGCTCCTGGTATAAGCACCTTGGGGACCACACACGCACCTGCCCAAGCGCCTGGATACCCTTTCGGGTGATTAGTGTGCTACATGTTGTCGCATCATCTTCCCACGGCCCCCTTGTATCCCTATGAGTTCTCATTCTTTGGATCTTCCCCTCGATTTCTTGACTTGCAGCTCCCCTTCTTTCACCTCACCAGCACTAAACTCTGCACTAGGCTCTTCATTTCTCCCACTCAATCGGCCGCAATGTCTGTCTCCTCATCACTCCATGTCAGGCTCTCTGCTCTTTTGTCTCCCGCCTGATCCTGCTTTTAGCTATAAGTGGTCTCCTTCAATTTGTGACGTCTTCCATCCATCCAGGCTTTTTGACCAACCATGTTTCCTTCTTGTACACTCCAACATTTACTATTTAAGAAGGTGGCTCCTGATTCATTTAATAACAAATTATGATAGTTCAGGGTTCTCCCACTCCTTTCCAAAAATAATAAGGAAACAACATTTCTCCTGATTTTGATCTCTAAATCTCTCTTAAATTTTACCGAAATTTGCCAGGTGTGCCTTTTAAGGTCTGTGGACTGGCTTTTAATACTTTATTTAATCTTTATTTGCCCTGCCCTGATTTTCCAATAGTAATAATCATGGCATATGTGTTATTAGTTATTTTGTCCTCAGTCTGATCTGGAGTTTATTTAAAGTTTGTCAGAGGAGGAGCACCACCATAAACTGGCAGTGTTCCCGCAATATCTTTACAGTGATGTGACATAAAATTATGGGTCCCCTCTGCGGAATGTAATAAGGGGACCCTGAGTCCCGGAAATCCCACAGATATTCAGTAGCCTTGGGCTGAATGGGAACTCCCTGAATGGTTGTGGGACCCCTTGAAGGGGTGGGGGAACACCAAGCTCTACATGGGCTGCCGGGGCTGCTTACGCCCCAGGCTCTGTATCAGTGCAACCTCTTCTGGCTCTGGCAGCATCAATACCCCTTGACCTGATGGCCTGTCTCCACTGGGCCCAGGGCCACAAGACTGGTGCTGAGGCATGGAGGTCTGGAACAGGGATATCACTCAGTGGACCCACTTGCAGGGAGAAGACTCTTGTGCATTGAATCTTTGTTTTCTGAAAACAAGCTCCCCCTCTGGGAGTCTAATTTCAGAAAGCAAAACACTTAGGCTGGCAGACACCTCAAGCAAGATGCTCACTTGGAAGATCATTAGTGCCTTCGGTGGAGCTCCTGAAGACACAAAGATCCCCATCTACTTGACAGGTCTCTCTAAATCTGGTGGGTGGTCCTCCACCAGGAGCTCGCGGCCGTGGCCTCCAAAGATGTGGGCTGATGGTCTATTCGCCAGGCTCCAAATGAACCTTTGAGTTTGTATGATGCATTGTTCAGGGCTCTGAAACTTATCCAGCTTTGGTTTGTGCTACATACAATATCTCTTAAATAAAGAAAAACAAGTCTTTACAGTGCAATCGGTCTCGAATTACTGAAAGTTTGAGCTATTGCGGTTACATTATGATTCGCAATGCCAATAGGTCAAACTTTCAGTAATGCGAGACCTATTGCATTGCAAAAGCTTGTTTAATCTTGATCTTACCTCCGGATCCCATGACTTCTTCAGCAGGCCAGTGGCCTGTAGAAAAGAGCCTAAATATTCCCCCTCCAGATAACGACATGGATGGATACTGCATTTGCGTGTGACGGGAGGTGGGTAGGGTGTGCGAGTGGGGAGTCAAGAGAAGGCCAGACCTGGCCAGCCAAAATAATTAATTGGTGATGTCTGCTAGGAGGGAACCAAGCTCAGAAAGGTTGGACAGATGCACAATATTAACCAATCAGAGAAAAGGAATTTTGAAAAGCAGCCCAACTAACCAACCAAAAGTGGCGGGCATGTCCAAAGTCCCTGATAGCCCATATACCAAATGCAACATGCCTCGCATAGCAGCGCATGCACTGCCCAGGCTCGACCTAAAAATATGAGCATAGACTCAAAAATCCTAGCTTGGAAAGCGCTGTTTGCTAAACGCCCAGGACTAATTGAAGGTATCACATATGACTTAGGGCCACTTGCCACCTGTCATCTCGAGAGGGCCACGCTGCTCCTCATGGCGTTATCCACACCAACAATAAGCTTAAAAACTGATAGGCACAGTAATGCTTGAAATATTAGGAGAAAAATTGGTTTAATCACAGTGGTTCCACAGTTTCCTACATGGGTTGGAAGGAAGAAAACAAGCAAGCCCTAGCTGATGTTAAACGATGCTCTGACTAAAAGTACCACCTGCAGCAGTGGGGGCGAGTGGGAAGATAGGAAAATGAGCCTGTGGTCGTCATCCCACTGAGGGGGGTCCAAGCAACGTCAGTGGAAAAGAAAACTGGAGCAATGGTTGTAACAAAGCAACAAGGCATTTATGTTGTGCAGCCCAAGCGATATAATTAAGTAAGGATTAGTGGCCGAATATAACATTTTAATTCTATTTTAATGTAAAAAGCGGTAATCTGCTTTGCTTTTCAATTGAGTTTTCCTTGTGTTTCTTTAAAGTAGTTTGTTTAGTGAGTCAACAAGCACAGAGAGTTTGCCAAGATATATATCTGACACATTCAACTACCTCCAGCACCAACAGCAAATTATAAAATAGGATTTTGAGTTCATAGAAAGAAAAAAACGAAACTCCAAGGCCCAAAATACACTGATACGTTGGCTAAAAAGTCAAGAATTCGTGGAGGTGTCACGTGACTCACAGATCACTTGGCAGGTACAGATGATACAAAGAAACTACTTACCTTTTGTATTTTCAGTATTATCTGAATTGAGACTGTGTGCCTGTATTGCTGTTATATACCCGGATTTATCTATATCTCATATGGACTCATGTCATGAGTGACATGCAGCCAATTCTAGCTTGGCCAAGACCAGTAAGAACTTGTTGAGCTGGGAGAATGACTTCAGACGAAGGGTGAGCGACTTCATGCCCTGGGCTTTCACGAAGCCCAAGAGCTCGGGGTTGTATTGGAAAGTTCTTTGAGTTTGTTGAATGTGGTTTGGATCTTAAGACTTATTTCTGGTGTCTAATGTGGCCTTCTTGTTGGAGGCCTGGGTGTGAGCAACACAAGATTGGGGTCAGAATTCAATTCACGCTGTGTAACATTGTTCTAGCACATGCATGTTTTGGTTCCGTGAAGTCAAGGGGGAAATATGGGGTTAGAGAATATTCTAGTGGTGGTTCGAAGGGGTTATTGAGTTGATGGTGGTGAGGGCTTTGCTGATAAAAGGATAGGTCAGATCACTGAGTGTTATCGGTGGAGAGGCAGTGCTAGGGGCCACGGGCTTTAATGTCGTTGGTGGAAAGGAAGACCCTGATACTTAGGGGCATGGATGAGTGTCTCTTCAGTGGAGCAGAACAGGTATGGTCATCACTGAGTGTCATCAAAGGGGAGGAGGAGCTGAGGACCAACAATGGACATGAATGGTCATCCGAAGAGCCAGGTTTTGAGGTCTTTTCTGAAGGCTTGCAGTGTAGGGCTTCGTCTGATGCTGAGGGGGACTTCGTTCCAGGTCCTGACCACGATGTAGGAGAAGGATATGCCCCCGTTCTGGCTCTGTGGATGTGGGGGATTTTGGCAAGGGCTAGGTCGGCGGAGCGGAGGTTTCTCTTGGGGGCGTGGAAGGAGATTCATTCTTTGAGGTATTGGGGTCCGGTGATGTGGAGGGCTTTGTAGGCGTGTGTGAGCAGCTTGAAGTTAACTCTCTTTTCGACCGGGAGCCAGTGGAGGTCGCGGAGGTGCTGGGTGATGTGGTCGTGTCGTGGGATGCTGAGCACGAGTCTGGCTGCGGCGTTCTGGACGGTCTGGAGTTTGTGAACGAGTGATTTGTTTATTCTGGCATAGAGAGCATTTCCGTAGTCCAGCCTGCTGGTGAGGAGTGCGTGGGTGACTGTCTTCCTGGAGTCGGGGGGGATCCATGTGAAGGTCTTGCGGAGTATGCAGAGGGTGTTGAAGAATGTGGAGGACACAGCGTTGAGCTGTCGGTTCATGGTGAGTGAGGAGTCAAGTATGATGCAGAGGTTGCGGGCGTGATCCGTGGGGGTGGGAGGGTTTCCAAGGGCAGGGGGCCACCAGGTGTCATCCCACGCGGCACGGGTGGATCCGAGGATGAGGACTTCCGTTTTCTCCGAGTTGAGCTTCAGTCAGCTGCTGCTCATCCAGAATGCAACGTCCTTCATTCCTTCCTGGAAACTGTGCCTGGATATGTCGGGTTCCTTGGTGAGGGAGAGGATGAGCTGGGTGTCGTCGGCGTAGGAAACTATGCTGAGTCTGTGTTTTCTGGCGATGGTTGCAAGGGGGGCCATGTAGATGTTGAAGAGCGTGGGGCTGAGAAAGGATCCTTGGGGTACTCTGCATCTGATCTTTGTAGGTTCGGAGAGGAAGGACGGGAGTCTTATTCTTTGTGTTCTGCCGGAGAGGATAGAGTGAATCCAGTCTGTGGCAGTTCCCTGTATGCCGGCGTTGTGGAGTCTGGCGGCTTGTGTATGAGGGGGAGAGGGTGTCAAAGGCTGCTGAGAGATCCAGTAGAATGAGGCCTGCAGGGTGGCCTTGATCGAGGAGGGTGCGGATGTCGTCAGTGGCGGCTAGGAGGGCGGCCTCGGTGCTGTGGTTGTAGTGGAATCCCGATTGAGATGAGTCGAGGATGTTGTTAGTTTCTATGAAGTGCGTTAGCTAGGTGTTGACGATTCCTCGATGACTTTGGCGGCAAAGGGGAGGAGAGAGTTGTGCCTCTGGTTCTTGAGGTCCATCGGGTTTGCGGAGGGCTTCTTGAGGAGGGGTTTGGCTTCGGTGCGTTTCCAGTCATCGGGGAACGTGCCTGTTTCGAGGGTGCAGTTGATTGTCCGTCGTAGTTCAGGTGCGATGGCGGAGACAGCTCTGTGGAAGATGTGCGGTGGTCAGGGGACAGTGGGTGCTCCGGAGTGGATGCTCTTCAGAGTCTTTGTGGTGTCTTCTGTGGTGACAGGGGTCCAGGTGAAGAGGGTAGGCTGGGTGGCGTAGCTGGTGGATGGTGTTGGGTCGGTGCCTTGGTCTTGGTCGTCGAAGTTGTCGTAGAGTGTCCTGATCTTGTGGTGGAAGAAGGAGCGAAGTTTGTTGCAGAGGTCCTGGCAGGGAGGGACGTCGGTGGTTTCGCTGTGGAGTCTAGTGAATTCTTGTATGATGGTGAAGAGTTCCTTGGAGTTGTGGGATTTAGAGAGATTCTGTCCTGAATGAAGTTTCTCTTCGTAGATCTGATGAGTTGGTGGTGTGCTGTGGTGGCCCTGTAGGCAGTGCGTGCTTCCGGGGTTTTGCTGTTTCTCCAGGCTTTCTCAATTCGTCGGCACGAGCACTTGGATTCTCGGAGGTCCGTGGTGAACCAGGTGGCTTTCGTGTTGTGTCGTCTGTCGAAGTTCTGGAGGAGGGCGAGCATGTTGGCGCAGTCGGCGATCCATTGGTGGAGGTCGTTGGCTGCCATGTTGGCGTCTGTCGTGGTAGGGGGAGGAGTGCAGCTGAGGGCAGAGGTTTGGTGCTCTTTGGTGATCTTGCTCCAGTTTCTGCATGGGAGGCGTAGCATAGGCTTGTGTGCGGTGGGTTTCGAGAAGAAGTGGACGCAGTGATGGTCCGTCCAGAGAGGTTCCGTGGTGTGACTGAAGCGAATGTTGTTTCCTCTGGCGAAGATGGGGTCGAGAGTGTGTACCACTGTGTGGGTGGAGACGAGTTGCTTCAGTTCAATGTTGGCGAGGTTCTCTAGGAGGGCGGTGGAGTTGGGGTCGCTGAGGTTGTCTGGGTGGAAATTCAGGTCTCCGAGCAGTACGTAGTCCGTGAAGGCGAGGGCGCGGGGCGCAATGTAGTCTGCGATGGTGTTGGTGAACGGGGAGTGGGGTCTGGGTGGTCTGTAGGCGAGTGTTCCGCAGAGTGTCGTTCTGGGGTTGGGCTGGATCTGGAAATGGATGGGTTCAATGGGGAGCGAGGCGTTGTTCGAGATGGAGGTTGTCAGTTGGAGGGAGCTTTTGTGGACGATGGTGAGGCCTCCTCCGGTGCAGTGGGGGCGGTCTTTCCTCAGGATCTTGTACCCATCAAGGATTGCGGTTGCGATGTCGGAAGCGAAGCTGATATTGGTCCAGGTCTTTGTGAGGAAGGCGACGTCGGGTGAGAGGGTATTGAGGAGGTCCCAAACTTCTACTGCGTGTCTGTGCAGGGAGCGAACGTTGAGGAGGATGCAGCTCAGGGGTTCGGGTGCGCTGGCGTCCGGTGGGTTTGCAGTAGCTGTGTGGGTCCGGAGGTGGGTAAAGGTGCAGCGGCAGTGTCGGCAGGAGAACGGGCCTTGGGGGTTGCTCAGCGTCGAGAGCTGACAGTTGTTGCTGCGTCCAGGGTTGAGTGCGTGGAGAGTGCTGGAGTCGTAGTGGCAGGGGGTCGGAGGACCCGGGTCCCTGGCACTGGTCGCGGTCGGGTCGCGGACGGGCGCAGAAGGTCTTGCCATTAAGTAGGGGTCAGGGGAAGGGAGAGCAGCTGGGACGTGGGAACACGCAGGGGGGGAGAGGACACGGGGGCAGTAGCAGCAGGAAACAGGGAGAACAGAGGCAAACAGGGAAAAAAGGGAACAAAAGGCAGAAAAAGGCAAAAAATAGAGAAAGACAGAAAAAGACAAAAAAGACAGGCAACAGAAAAAAGGAACAGAAAAAGGCTGGCAAACACAGAGCGGACCAGCAGAAGAGCAGGCTCTTCCACTGGACCACCAGAGATGAGGTGCAGGCAGGAGCCTGCAGGTGGAGGAGGGCCTCGAACAACGAACACCTACCTGGAACCAGAAAGGCGCTGGGGGCAGTGCCTCAACGACGGAGCTGCGCGAGGGGAGAGCAGTTTCCCTGACCAGTAGGTCAGAGGTCTTGGTGGACACGCATTTCAACATGGCATTAGATGTGCCCTGCACTTAGTGAACATACCGCTGCCACTCAGTTGTCTTTTTACTGTGTTTTTGGAGTTGATTTGGTAGTAGTCACTTCTCTGTGAAGGCGTTACCGGTTATCATGCTGTCCTGACACTCAGCCCTTGAACATCAATTTCGGAACTGGTTTGGAACCAGTTATCATGCCAATCTGACGCTTGACCTTTGAACCCCAACCTTATGCTTTATTTAAACCATGCAGCCTGGAAACCTATCCACCTCATTGGTCCTTCCTGCTTCGTGGCCCTCCCTCCTCACTCACCCTGTGGAGGCTACAAGTGTATTACATCTAGAAATTGGCTCCAGTGAAGCAACATCGTACTTTCTGGTCGTGAAACACGTGTTGGCTTTAGGCTTGAATTTTATTTCGCAAAGTTTCAGCTCCTCTGGATTAGTACCAATCATAAAAATTACTTTGAAAAGTCCACTTCATTGAGATTCAATCAATCAAAACAAGCTTTATTCGAATTCACAAATTATTCATAAAAGCTACAGAACAACATTCGTATCAAAAACAATTATAAAAGTTAGCGCAGCATTGAGATTCAAAAACTGCGACATTTGAATTCTAATGAAATTCGAGCCTCAGGTGCTGTCTTCCTGTACAAATGAGGTGTCCATCAAGCCAAAGATGGGTACTTGTTTTCTGTAATCCGGATATGGATATTCAAAGTATATTTAGAAGACAAAGGGGCCCTAATCGCGACTGCTTTTATAAAAAGGTGATTTGTTGGCAGAGGGTCTGAGGCTGGTGGTAGACTCCTCTGTACGTAGCTTAGGTTATTTGTACCTCTGTTGTGGCCTTGAGCCTTGTGATTTGGTAGGATGAAAGATGGTAGCTGTAGGCAGGGCTTTAAGTGGGATGAAAAAGGTAGAGTAGGGTCACTAAAATGGGCGTGGCTAAAGACGTGTGCCTATAAATCCTTTCCAAGAGGCGTGGCGTATAAAACTAAGGGAATAGCTTAAAACATGCACACTTAAATCCTGTGCTTCACACAGCATGCCACCTGACTAGTATTTGAATACCTCTCGGTGAGAGTTATTGCATCTGGTTATCATACAATTGGACATACGCCTGAAACAAGCCAGAACTAAAGCCTTTGCAAATGCTTGTTATCAGTATCAAATAAATTAGTAAGAAATATATTCTTGCAAAAAATCGAATTTAAAATAGCTCAAATCTGAAAATGTGAGAATATAAATTAAACATTGAGGTCCGTGGAGGGCTTAAGGTTTTCAGAGTGTCACAATCACTCCTTTTCTTCCCTTCACACCTCTTTCCTCTGCAGCCTCTCTGTGAGACACTTACATCCTTTTATGTCCACATTCTTCTGAGATCCTTCATCTACATATTTCATGCCTCATCTCTTTGCTGTTCTGCACCCTCTTTTCACTCTCTCCTTCTGCGCATGCCATGCATCTCATTCACTTCACTATACCCCACACATATTCACCCAGTCAATACTGCGATAGCTTTGTACCTCTTTCACAAATTTTAAAACAGAATCACAGTTACAACTGGCACGTCACCATTGCTCTGTACACTCTGCAGAGGGGCCAATGATTGGATGAGCATGTATTCTGAACACATTTATGACCCACTGAGAGGCACTGAGAGAACCTCACACTGCCTTTAGCCTCAGCTCCAGAGCATGCAGTCATTGACCATCATAAACATGTCCCCACACCCTGCTCGCACCTCCAGCCACAGACTACAGAGTACCCAGAACTCACAACACAAGATGAATATGCTGCATGAAAAAAACACCGAAAACCCGTATCCTAGAACAAGCAAACACACTTATGGAGGTAAAGTACGTAAAGCACGTGAAAGGTAAACAGGAGCTACCACACTAACATGGATTAATTTCCTTAATGGTTTTTACTAACATTGTTGAGATATCGATCAGCGTTTTTCCTGTAAAGGACACCAACATGGACTCATTTCAAAGTCAGTTTTTGATTACTGCTGGGTCTGAGACCCAGAGGGACCCGGCCCAGTTAAAGCCTTGGCTGTAGTGCTGGTTTCCTCCTCTGCGGTAAGGATTCCCTCGAGTTGCTGTCATTCAGATGCTAAGAGGGCTGCTAGAAGGGACCAGGCCTGGGTTTGCCCCTTTGGGGGTGGTGGGCTACTGGTTACTTGTGTCCCCTGGGGTAATGTCAGCTTATGACAGCCTTTCTATTAATGTCTCTTCCCCATTCTATTCCCCCCCTCACTTTCTCTATCCCTCTAGCTTTCTGCCCACTGAATCTTCTATACTCGAGGCCGTTTCCTAGCTCTTCTCTTGTTTTATCCCTTTATGTCTCTCCTCTGTGATCGTTCTAGTCACAGCTTCCTTACTCTTTCTTTTTCTTTTTCTTTCTCTTGCCCTAATATGGAATGCCTTTTCTTTGATTGCTCCAACAAAGCTCTTCTACATTTATTCCTAGATAGCCCTTATCTTCCGAACTTTATTTTTCCTAATTCCTTCCTTCACAGCTGTTCTATTATTTTCGGATTTTGTATTTCTAATCCATGGCAGGACCAATGTGTTTAAGATGGAGCCACATTTCCTTTGAGGTTTTCTCACCTGTTCTCATAATCAGTATTTTTAAAGATGGCCACCGGGAATACCTTGTAGTTTCCAGGTCTTTTTGCTGTAGGGGGTGGTAGGGCGGCTCCGAGGTCATACGAAAAGCCAGGTCTTGAGGTCTTTTGTTTTCTGAAGGCTTGCAGTGTAGGGCTTCGTCTGATGTCAAGCGGTGCTACAGTGGTCTGTGTGCTGGATAAGGTGAATAGGCAGTGTCTGAGGCATGTAAACCAACACTGAACTCATTGTCCTTGGTTTTAGCTGGTCATGCAATTGTCATGCCTCTGAGGTTGGCACTGAGGCCCGTATTTATCATCGTGTTGCGTTGGCCTTCAACCACACAAGGGAGCGTGAGGGCGCCCAACACTAAAGTCAGGTTTATAAAGCCACACAGCGCCACCTTGCGTGGCCCTACGCGGTTTGATAAATCTGCAGTAACGCAATGCAGCATAAATCGCTGCCTAGCGGTACTCTGCCCCAGGGAGCCGTTCCATGGGTGAAGCGTGGGTGTTCCCACACATCCACCCATGGATTTTGGTGCAATCCCAGATTCACCATGAATGGTAGACCTGGGAATGTGTCAACAGGCTACGCATCCCCGGGGGAGGCGTAATGAGGAGAAATATCTTTATTTCTTCTCGTTTCATCTCTTTCTGTGTGTGCTGCATTCTTCAGCACACATAGAAAGAGGAAAATCCCTCTCAGGATTTGGTTTTGTGCAAGAAGTTGAGGGGGGAATGGGTGGAGCCTAGGAGCTGCAGTCTTTATGCAGCCTGAAGATACCTTATTACTGGTAGGCCTTGGGTAGCTCGCAAGTAAGAGGGTTACTAGGGGACTCTCGGACTTTCCTAAAAGAGGTCCCATATTTGCCAGGGAGAGGAATCACGTCCCTCAGGCCACAAATTGTGTATCACTGTCCCTTACTCATTTAGACCACTGCTGGCTGACAGTCGATAGTGAGGTTCCACAGGGCTCGTCTTTGAGCCCGACGCTTTTTAACATTTATATCCGCCTGTTGGCAGACATTATTTGTTCCTTCGGCCTGAAGATGGTATCCTACGCAGACGATACACAGTTGATTGTAACATTGGCACCATTGCCGCTGGGCTTAATAGCTGTCTAGAAAAGGTGTATAAATGGATGGCAGACAGTTGCCTAAAGATAAATGGTGAAAAAACTGAGGTCTTGAAACTAGGGAACAAACCAATGCTCTGGGATCATATTATCTGGCCATCGTCCCTCGGGGAACGTCCAGTCCCCAAGTCAGAAGCAAAAGGTCTAGGGATGGTTCTTGACAATCAGTTAACCATGGCCTCCCAAGCCAAAAAGGGGGCTGGGAGCTGTTTTGGTCTCTTAAAAGCCCTGAGAAAGGTGCTGAAATGGTTCCCGATAGAGGCGCGTAGAACTGTCATTCAAGGCCTGATTCTGTCGCACCTTGATTATGGCAATTTGCTTTATTTAGGTCGTCCAAAATCAGTGATTAGAAGACTTCAGATCATTAGGAACTCTGCTGCCCGGATACTGTTGGGTATCCCGAAAATATGCTCAGCAGATGATGCGCTCAAAACTCTCCACTGGCTGCCTATAAGCCGCGGTATACAATTGAAGGCTTTATGCATTATTTATCATGCAAAGTATAATACAGGGCCACCGGTCCTCCGGCAACTGGCCATTATTTACCAGGCCAAAAGAGACTTTAGGGCAAATAATCTTGAGTTGCTCCTTGTCCCAAGGATCAAGAGAGCCAAGAGTGGAGGTCGGTCTTTAACCTACCTTGCACCAAAGGTTTGGAATGCTCTGCCCATTAGCCTCAGAAAGGAGGACAATTTCATGATTTTTAGGAAAAAACTTAAGACACATCTTTTCCCTTAGTTTTTAATCCTTAAACCGTCACTCCAACCCCCTTTGCTAGCGCTGAGAAGCCTGACTCTAGGGTAGCCATGCGCTTTATAAAACTGGTGAATAGAATAGAATAGAATTAGTGGCTAGGTGAACTAGCAGGATCCCCACCTTTAACAGCATTGAGGTAATATAGCCATCTCCTGTTTTTACCATATAGCGCCTAAAAAGCAAAATGGAAAGGTCTCTTCTTGTCCAGCATTGGTAGAGCATCATTGATGGCAAGTAAAAAAGCAAACCCGAAGTGTCACTGCATTCTAGCTCCTCGTGATGGTATTCAGCATAGCGCTCCAGAAGACTAACACGACATACTACGTAGCTATTTGTTTAATGCCACCCGTGGTTCCTGGCCTTGCTTAGTACTGTATGCAGCCACAGTGTCTTTCTACTGGCTGTGACCATGGAAACAGCAGTGCTTAATTTGAACCTGTGGTTTCCGGAGCTCGGCACCGGCACATAATTATCAACACTGGCACTTATGACAGCTGCCACGCAGTGGCTCTGTTTGTGTAATTTAGAGTTGAGCAGAACAACAATTGTTTATTATTCAATGTGCATTAAAAACAGCTAATTCCTGCCACCCAAGACATTCTTATAGCTGTAGGGGCTTCAAACAGTTGTCACACTTGTAGCAGTGTGATGGTTAGTAGTTGTGTTGGTACTGCCATTGGCAGAGCTGGTAGGTGCAATGGGTGGTGAGCTGCAGAGGCCTCCTGACGAGAGCCCTGGCACTTATTGATTTTTTTTACAAATTAAGAGCACTGGTAACAGGGAGCAGTGTTCCACACTTTTGAGGTTATCAGCAAAGTTGGAGAATAGATGTTACCCCAGAAGACCATCTGCTTCTATGAGTATTAATTAGACGTTTAGGGCAACAACATCCCTTTCTCTCGAATAGCAGTCAATGGGACGGGGCTGTATATTTCCTTTGAGCCCAGGACGCACGGGCACAACAGTCAGTATTATGGCGCCTCTCACCTTTCCAGCCAAAGAGAATGTTTTCCAAATACATATAATCCCGTGCTAAGCAGCACTTACAATACATTATTAGTTTTCTTCTGAGCCTCAACTCTTTACAAAAACGTAGTGCCAAAGTGTTATAACAACATTTCATTTAGGTTGTTCTATGATATGAAAATTTACCTCTTTTATTTTTGAGGTTGTCTGTACTCAGGATCACACTTCCAGCGCCCTGAAGCCCATTCTAGTCTTGCAGAACTGTTCACCACATTCTCACTCACGCTACCTGATCAACAATCCACAGTGTTATCTTCTCTTAATTCCATAGCTTGACTCCAAACTTTCTCAAACTTGACTCCGCACCATTCAACATCGAACCTAAAATACCCCATATCAACCTGTCCACAATTTGTCTCTCTCCCGGTCAGTGCTTAATTTGAGCCGGTGGTTTCCGGTGGTCAGCACCGACACCGGCACTTATGAAAGTCTGCCACATGGTGGCTCTGTTTGAAGTGCGCAACGACAGTTCTTTATTAAATTAATATGCATTAAAAATGACTAATACCTGCCGCCCAAGCCATTATTTTAGCTTTGGGGGCCTGGAATAGTCTGAATTTTCCCACTTAGAGGAATGTGATGCTTGGTAGTTGTGTTGGTACTGTCATTGGCAGCGCAGAGGGCCCTGGCACTTATGTTTTTTTTACAAACTAAGCGCTGCTCCCGCGGCTTCTGGTGTGGCTACAAACCCCTGCTTGTTTGCACTCGAAGGCAGTATATAGTTGCTGTTGCCATGGGCGACAAGGTGATTCTGCAGCGCAAGTCATGCAGGATAAGTTGTATGACGTCACTACTGTTGACGACTCGGAAAAAGGCCGTGCTGTGTGATATAGAAGTGTCACTGACGCAGGTAACACAGTGTACACAGTGGACAACATGGAAAACTGTCTATTCAAAATATGTCCACGGTGAGCACGTGCAATTAAGGGGCTTTTGAAACCGATATAAAGTTAATGCGGAACTGAATGTTATTGTCTCTGGGTGCCTAGATAGGAAACAAGGGCGATAGAGACGGCATCTGACCGACGGGTCTCCGGACCACTCGCACCTCTTGTCTAGCAAGCATGGAACATTGAAATTAGAAAAGGCTTTAAAGGGGCCAGTTTGTCTATTAAGGAGTTGATATATGAATAAGCTGGGACTAGATGAAACTTGGCCCCAGGACGAATCCAGAGGCTGGATTCATTATCCTGTTCTCTCATTGTTTTCACTTGTGTTTCCTTTATAGTTTCATTAGGTTTTGATAACTGTTCTTTTTCTTCTACCTTGAAGTAAGTTCACGTGTAAGTATTTTATCGACTCTGCCGTTTTCTGTTGCTATGTTTCCAGGTCATTTAGCGCCTCCTGATTTCATGATCCTTCTCAGCGTGCTCCATTTCTTGTTACCTTAATTAATTCGCCACCAGAGCGCCAAGCAGCCACGCGCCTTTGGGGTTTTCGTGGGCGATAACTCTAATTTAATTGCAGTTCGCTTGTTCCTCTTTGTGTTTGGTCATTCAGTGCCAGCCGCGTGCATGGCCGGATGCAGGCAGCCAGGAGGCGCCACGTGGCCTTTTAAAGGAGCTGGGTTTTAATTCTCTTTTATCTGGTGTTGGTGAGGTTGTGTTTTGTTTCTGTAACCTGGCTATGCGTGGTATTCTGGGTCCATAGAGTTCCAAGGGTTCCTGCACTGTTATTGCAAACTTGGCTGTGTACGCGATGTGTACGCTTCCAGGTTGGATGTGAGGCTTCCAGTGTGGTCATGTACGCTTCCAGTGTGGTCATGTACGCTTCCAGGGTGGATGAGTTCGCTTCCAGGGTGGATGTGTACACTTCCTGGGCGGGTGTGTACGCTTCCAGTGTGGTCATGTACGCTTCCAGGGTGGATGAGTTCGCTTCCAGGGTGGATGTGTACACTTCCTGGGCGGGTGTGTACGCTTCCAGTGTGGTCATGTACGCTTCCAGGGTGGATGAGTTCGCTTCCAGGGTGGATGTGTACACTTCCTGGGCGGGTGTGTACGCTTCCAGTGTGGTCATGTACGCTTCCAGGGTGGATGAGTTCGCTTCCAGGGTGGATGTGTACACTTCCTGGGCGGGTGTGTACGATTCCAGGGTGGATGAGTACTCTTCCAGGGTAGATGTGTATGCTTCCTGGGCGGGTGTGTACGCTTCCAGTGTGGTCATGTACACTTCAAGGGTGGATGAGTTTGCTTCCAGGGTGGGTCTGTACACTTCCAGTGTCGTTATGTACGCTTCCACCTTGGATGTGTACGCTTCATGGGCGGGTGTGTACGCCTCCAGTGTGGTCATGTACACTTCAAGGGTGGATGAGTTCGCTTCCAGTGTGGTTATGTACTCTTCCAGGGTGGATGAGTACGCTTCCAGGGTGGATGTGTATGCTTCCTGGGCGGGTGTGTACGCTTCCAGTGTGGTTATGTACGCTTCCAGGGTGGATGTGTACGCTTCATAGGCGGGTGTGTACGCTTCCAGTGTGGTCATGTGCATTTCAAGGGTGGATGAGTACGCTTCCAGGGTGGGTATGTACGCTTCCATGGTGGTTAAGTATGCTTCCAGTGTTGATGTATACGCTTCCAGGATGGACCGATTTGCAAATGAGGATGACTTACAGACCCCAGTAACATTACAAATGCAGAACGGTTTCTGTGGCACAAGATTGATTTACCTATGAGTAGCATCTGAATATCTTGATGTCATTTTCATATAAGCCTTGAGAAAGCCCTGGTCTGATTGACCTGTAGGGCGAAACACGTGTCGGCTGTTGAAGATCTTTTATTGTACCTCACCTTGCAATGAATAATGGATTTACAAAAATATAAAAAATACATAAATAAATGAATATATTTGAAATTACCGCCTGGAACTGAGAACTATATTTGTTAATGAAGGAACATTGTGAAATGGAGGAGGAGGTATTCACATACCCTTAAATGCTTAAAAATTGAGGTATAAAAGGTTCAATACCTCGAGAATAGCCTCCCCAACACTGGATTTAAGGCAATTACGTCCAGGAAGAGAACCCTTGAACCTTACTTTGAAACCCAAACGCTTCCAGGATGGGTATGTACAGTTCCAGGTTGGTTATGTACACTTCCAGGTTGGATGACTATACTTCCAGGGTGGGTGTATATGCTTCCAAAGGTGGATGTGTATTCATCCATGATTGACGTGTAGGCTTCCCGGGTGGATGTGTACGCTTCCAGGGTTGATGAGAACGCTTCCAGGGTGGATGAGACGCTTCCAGGGTGGGTGTGTATGCTTCCAGGGTTGATGTGTACGCTTCCATGGTGGATGTGTACGCTTCCATGGTGGATGTGTACGCTTCCAGGGTGACCGTGTACACTTCCAAGGTGGATGTGTACGCTTCCAGGGTGGGTGTGTAGGCTTCCAGGGTGGATGTGTACGCTTCCATGGTGGGTGTGTATGCTTCCAGGGTGGATGTGTACGCTTCCAGGATGGATGTGTATGCTTCCAGGGTGGGTGTGCATGCTTCCAGGGTGGGTGTGTACGCTTCCAGGTTGGATGTGTACGCTTCCAGGGTGGGTGTGTATGCTTCCAGGGTGGATGTGTGCGCTTCCAGGGTGGATGTGTATGCTTACAGGGTGGGTGTATACGCTCCAGGGTGGATGTGTCTGTTTCCAGGGTGGGTGTGTATGCTTCCAAGGTGGATGTGAACGCTTCCAGGGTTGATGTGAACACTTCCAGGGTGGATGTGCATGCTTCCAGGGTGGATGTGCACGCTTCCAGGGTGGGTGTGTACGCTTCCAGGGTGGATGTGTACACTTCCAGGCTGGATGCGCACACTTCCAGGCTGGGTGTGAACACTTCCAGGGTGGATGTGAACACTGCCATGGTTGATGTGAACACTTCCAGGGTGGATGTGTACGCTTCCAGGATGGATGTGCATGCTTCCAGGGTGGGTGTGCATGCTTCCAGGGTGGATGTGCACGCTTCCAGGGTGGGTGTGTACGCTTCTAGGGTGGATGTGTACACTTCCAGGGTGGATGTGTAGGCTTCCAGGGTGGGTGTGTATGCTTCCAGGGTGGAGGTGAACGCTGCCATGGTGGATGTGCATGCTTCCAGGGTGGATGTGTATGCTTCCAGGGTGGCTGTGTATGCTTCCAGGGTGGGTGTGTATGCTTCCAGGGTGGGTGTGTATGCTTCCTGGGTGGGTGTGTATGCTTCCAGGGTGGCTGTGTATGCTTCCAGGGTGGGTGTGTATGCTTCCAGGGTGGGTGTGTATGCTTCCAGGGTGGCTGTGTATGCTTCCAGGGTGGGTGTGTATGCTTCCAGGGTGGGTGTGTATGCTTCCAGGGTGGGTGTGTACGCTGCCAGGGTGGGTGTGAACACTTCCAGGGTGGATGTGTACGCTTCCAGGGTGGATGTGCACACTTCCAATGTGGCTGTGCACGCTGCCAGGGGTGATCTGAGACGTGCATGGTTGGGGGAAGGGTTCCATCCTTCAGTTGTTGTTTGCTCTCCTTGGTTGTGTCTACCCATGTTGTAATTAACCTAAGGGTCTTCATTCGTTTGTGTGGATAATTCAATTATTGCTCGAGCTTTTTTGCGCTTCTAACTTGATTTAAAACTGCCTTTAAAGTGTGAATGAGTGATTCCCACTCGCTCTGATGTGTTTGCACTTCCTCACGACGAGCAACGTGCGTAAAACATTCACATGTGAGTGAGGTGTGTACTTGGAGTAGGGGGATCAGTTCAGGGAGCCCCTCCGATCAGAAGTAATCCAGGTGTAAGAGTTAAGAACATTAGTACTCTACATCTCTTGAAGTCAGACACAATTTCCCTACAAGGCAGGTATTTGTTAGTGGGGTCCTCAGATATGGCACCCCCTCACTGAAGTGCTCACCCTGCACGGTGAGATATTCAGTTGGCGCTCACCTGTGCATACTGCACTAGGAGGGTTCTCATGTAGGCAGTCCAGTGTGGGTGGGTTTCGGGGGCAGGGGGCGCATGCTTAGATGAGTACTTGGTCAAATCACATCTCACTTCATTAGTGCTCTGTCTTTACTAACTTCAGTGAAGTAGACTCTTAAAGAGTGAGGGGGCAGCACTCACTGGCTGCATGGGGATAATAATTCTAGTCCCATTAAGAGTAAATATAACCACAGCCACCCAGACAGCAGGGTTTGAGAAGCACATATCACTCACACACTGATCTAGCATTCATCATCACACTGACTCGCCTGGCCTCTGATGTTTCACAACTGCAGGGACTCAGCTAACCTCCCTGAAAATCTAAGGTTTTTTTCCACACACCCCAGAGAGTAGATGGATAAGGACCCAGGAAAAGGCAGAGTCTTGTGAACTGGTGTAAGGATTAAGGGCCTGATTTAAAGTTTGGCAGGCACAGTCCATCAGTTAGGCCGTTACGTTCGCCACCCTGACGGATTTACCATCTGCCAAATTTAGAGATCCATCACGGTGATTCCACTGAAGGTATAATAGTTTGGTGAACGGTCATCGTCCATTGGCGGCCGTCCACCAAACATTTTGTTTTTCAAAAACAAACTCGCAAAGTTTGTTTTTGAAAAGCCAATAACTGAGGACCCCCACACCCAGGGATGATTTTCCCTGGATGTGGGTGGGTCATTATTTTAAATTCCCTGATCATCCTTGCCAGGTTTTCCTTGGTGGTGATGGGCAGAAAAAAGGACATCCGGCTGTCACCCTTAAATAGGGCAGGCTCTGATGCCTTGACTCTGCTGCCAGCACTCCGTCAGGCCATCGGAGTCAGCTTTCCATTGAGGGAGAACAGAGCCAATGGGGGCACCACTGGTGGGAAGCTGATGGTTCGCCTGGCTCTAAATAGGGTGGGAGGACCACAAGTGTGGCAGACTCTCACAGTTGGACCAGAAGACTCTGTCAGCCAAACTCTAAATTGTGCCCTAACTCTCCCATGTAGTGTATGGATCTCCCAAGATTTATGAAAGTCTATGAGCACCGTGGCCCATTTCTAGCTGTGTACAGGGTCTGAATCGGACCCTATCCCAAAGATAATGGGATTCTTACCTACCCAGATTAGTAGCCCCATATGTTAACCCCTGAGCCACCTCAACCCTAATCAATCCTATTATCACTTCCAGTATAGAAATGAAAAAAATACTTGTTACAGCTACACTTTGATGCCTTTAGTATCTAGAAAGCCTCATTAATATGCCTCCCAATCCTTTTCATTCTCAATGTATACATGTTATATAAAAGTTAACAAACAAAATCTGACATATATAACTGCATCTTGACTCAGCAGAGAGAATATGGTTTACTCTTCAGCTCACATAGAAACAGCACTGTGCTTTATTTTTGAAAGGCTATGGGCAGCTGTCTTAGTCATTGCAGTGGTCAAAGCTCTGTGGTGGTACCCCACAATTACTGCCTCGCTGGGATTCAGAATATTTTAAATTCCAGTGGTTCCTCTAAATCCACAGTTGTGGGCTTGGCCGGAGAAGTGGTGAGAGACCAGGCAGGCTCAAGGCAGTCTTCCTGCCAGAGGCTCTCTGCCAACCCATCTCCTTTGGAGGCCCTTCTAGACTAGGGCCCTCTAGAAGAGATTTCACCCTGCCTGCCCCTCCCATGGGCACAGCTTCTTGTAGCAAATACATTATGTCCACTAAAACATTCTGTTCCATCATCTGCAGACTCCGACACAAACCAAAGTCAGACCCTGCACGCTGTAGACATTGTCGCTCTCATCACATAGGCATTGATTTTCCTCTCTTCAAATACAGGTGGTACCTCTAAAGTTCCTTCAGGCAAAAAACACCATTATGATGCACAGACAGAAGACCTGCTCTGCTGGGGCCCTCTCACTGACTTCTGTAGGTAAGAGGGCCTACATTCTCCCTTCTTGAACCCACTGTTTACCAGTGGACCAAAACTTAGACTCATTGGCCTTGGACACAGACACCAGGCACCACTCCTAATGCATTTCTGTATAGAAACCAGTCTCAGCAGCATGCCCTCCCAATCCATAAGCACACATTTGTGTAATAAACATTCGAACATAAACTTTAGCACTATGAACACCAGAGCATCTACACTACACTTTTTGTGCTGAAGCCTTTTGTCATTATTACTTTAGTCATGCTTGCCTTCTGTGATCACTTCTTTAAACTCATGGTTACATGTATTTGGACTAAAATGCAGTCCTATGGGAGCTACCAACAGTCACCTACCAGTCATTGGCCTGAGCCAGATGGCCAATCCAAGGCCCTTCTTCCACACCCTCTGCTGCACTGGACATCAGGAGTCTACCCGCAAGCTCTCTCGCTGACCCCATGTTTGTTCAGTACCCCATTAGATGCTTCCTCAGGTAAACTCGACAAGTCCCTAACATACTTAGACAGTGCAAACACTCGTAGTCACCCTGTGCCTCCATCTTGCTATAGGTTACTAGGGCCTGCTCAAATGACTGGTGGGTTTACTACCAAACTCCTAATTGAAACCCAAGGGTTTAGACCACACTAGAAAGACAGACGACGTGATTGGTCAAGTGCATTCCAAGTAGTGCAGCCAGTAAACCGGGTGTAGATTTTTTAAACGGGCTGCTTGTAATGGCGGGAAGATGCTGATCCTCCAACACACTGCGGGGTATATTCACAAGAACGTGCGCTAAACACCTCCAAAAAATGTTAACGCAACTTTACACATCGCAGTCTATCGTGGGAAAATAACCCTGTGTTAACGTGGAATTCACAACACGGCGGTACCATGCGATAGTCTGCCGAAAACGCGGCCAATGTCCGCGATACAACCACCTCGACGGAGATAAAAACACAAACCACAACACCAAAAAACGTGCGATGAGCCCATTCATGATGAGGAAAGCAGCGATAAGCAGCGCCAGGCCCGCGACACACACACGGCAGGCGGGAATAAGCACAACAAAAGCAGGTAAATGAAAGACAAACCAAACAGAAAACAACAGCGAAGCACAATGGAGGCAACTGGAGCAAGTACACAACCCCACAAGCCCCATTGGCAACAAAACATTGTACATGGCAGGCCATCGTGGACAAGGTGAATGCAGCCGGAGAGCGGAGGAGGACAATGGAAGAAAACCAGAACAGCCGGAATGATGCGAAACGCACAAACAAGCAGAAACACGCCAACAACCAGAAGGCAGCAATGCACACCGGAGGTGGGAGTCCAGCGCACACCAGGAGCTGGATGACATGGAGGAAATGGTGTCCACCACATCAGTCTGGAGATGGTGGCAGGACTCAGGGACCGGAAACTGCCCAAAATCAACAGACACAACAGCAACAGGGAGAGGAACGACCAGGGACTGGGGGGACGGGGGGAGATGGGCACAATGGCACACATGCACAATGAAGCACAGCACAACTGCAGACAAACCATGCCCAAGAGGAACAACACCAACCAAGAGCACAAGTCACGCAACCCGGCAATATCACACCACTGAACAAGCACAGAAGTGAAAACCACACTGCCTGAAAGGGAGAAGGGTGAGCCAAATCAGAGCAGAAGGGACATCTCACACACAATGCAGCACACACAGATAGGAAGCAGAGCACCCCAACATCGAACACAATGTGGTACAAACACCAACATTTGCACAACCGAACACAGGACACAAGGGCACCCGCTTGTGGCCTGTAAATGGCCATACGCATCTGGCAAAGCACGAAACAGGGACATGATAATGCACAAGTACAAACCCACAGCCCTGATGGGGTAGCAATGCACGTATGGCAGGGAGCCAGATAGGCCGTGACACACACATTGGCATACAAATCAAGACTCAACACAGTTGGAGACAAGTGAAAGTGCGAAAACTTTATCAACAAGTGCGTGTCAGTACGGCCAAGAGTAGTGCCACGACATGCAGACCAATGCAGCAGCATGTCTGAATGAGGAACGTTGGAAAGCGCCCATGTCCACCCCGGGGGAGTCCATCACCAACACAAGTCAGTGCCAACTCGCGTTGGTTGTCCGCGCATGGATCAGGAGTCCAGGCCAATGCAGCCATGTCCACTGTCGTCTTGGGACATGTGACCAGATCCCCAACATGCAACCAGGCTTCGGGACACGTGTAATGGGTCACATCCAGTTGTGGCTGCAGATACCTTGTCACTCGTCCATGAACGCGAGTGCAGCAGCGTAGGCCAACATTTCCAATGAGAGATCGTTGTCCACCACATCTGACATGTCGGCGACGTAATCCATCAGCTGTCCTGGACAGATGTGCTGACTCCAACCCCTGGCCCCAATTTGCACCAAAGCCAGATCAGGGAGCGGCTCAATGTGGTCACTGCACACGACGACTCGTGCAATCTCCCAGGTCCAGTTGCCAGCATGCATGCCAAACATCCAGGCATGCCATAAACAGGCATCACAGTGACACTCCTGGTCGTGGGCCAACAGGGGGCGCACACACACGTCGAAATCCAGGTCAGCAACCGTTACGTTGGAGAGGCAGACATCCATGGTCCACTCGAATATGCACGAGCGACAATGCAACACAGGCTGAACGCAGGTGACGTTCGCAAGGCGGAAGCTCAGCCGGTAACTGATCCGCAGCACTGCCAACGGCAGTGCCCCCAGTACATGCAGCAGACGTGCACGGTACAGGACCACGTGACTGGAGTTGAGCATGTGTCCGGGATGGTCTTCCATTGCGTCAGTGTCTCTGCTTGAAGCGGCACTGGCTTGCCCTGCACCAGTCCTGTGGATGAAATGGCACAGCTCGGAGCAATGAGCAGTGTCTGTGTGCAACGGGTGCAGGCCTGGGGTGGGGTGGGAGTACGTGAAGGCCATTTCACGCACGCTAACTACGACCAAGGACTTCTGCGTGTGGGATGTGTACACGTTGGTCTCACGTCGGGCAGTGCGTAGTGTGGGAGTCCCAAGCAAATGCTATTGTATCTGTCAGGGGGTGCTGGCCACATGCAAGTCCCAGCTCGGAGCTGCAGATGTGCTACCACCTGATAGTTCAGACACAGGACCTTTCATCCCTACAGTAACTTCACCATCTGCATGCATACAGGAGATATATAGAGGCCTGTCGTGGGTGTGGTGGGATGTTTGCGACCCTGAGAATAATGAATGATATGCCCATGCACGTGGCACATGAGCGGCCTCACTGTGTGTTACGTTGCCTCACAGCTGCTCCTCCCTCCAACGAGCCCCCGCACTTGTGTGCGCTGCGCGGTTGTATCACGTGCACTCCTACGGCACACCATTGTAATGCCTGTCCGCACATGTCCAGCGGCATGCCAACAACACCCTGAAGCTGGCCTTTGAGGGTGTGCAGCCACGTGAGTGTAGGCCAATGGTCCGGACAGGGCGGACACAGGTGTACAGTCCATGGCTGCCTGTGATCGCGCTGCGATTGAGGCTAGGCAACTGACTCATGCAGCCGCAGGACTGATACACATAACACTTGGCATGCGTGTGACAAGACCCCGAGCGGTCTTGCGCTCCTACATTTCCCCGTACATGCAGGCCCTCCCTCCTGGTGCATGCTACATTGCAACATCGACTACTGTGGCCCTGATGGCGACAACACCACAACACAGAGACACACTTACCGCACTTCCTGCTCAAGGCCAGGCCAGAGCCACGCCCTGATCCCCCTGCCGAATCAACACACCCCTGCGCTGACCTGACGTACGCTGGACCAGCACACGCCGCTTGTGCTTGCAGGGGGGGGGCGGGCGAAGCTACATGTCCAAGGTCTCAGCCAACGCTGAGGTGACATGGTATCGTCCGCTGAAGACAGCACACTGTGATGTTGCAGGGCTCGGGCCCATCATGCTGACATAATGACCACACGGACACACTTGCTTAGATGGTGGGAATGGCTACGGGCACGTGCGCCCGGCCACTTTTATTAGCAGGCTCACATGTCGAGTGACACCTGTGTTGGATGTGTGTGGGGTGTGTGCACACCAGCCGTCATGGAGTGCCTGGTGCAGTCAAAGAATGACAACAGTGTACATCGTTAAGGACACACCCATTCAACCATAAAGGCCCCATGACTTGAGCTGCACAGAGTTAGTGTCCCCGGATGCACAGCGTCCTGCACGGGCCTACCGCCACGGGCCGCCGACTTGCGGTGCACTGGGGCAGGGTCACGAGAGCAGAGCAGGTTTTCGTAGATGACAAAGGGGGTTGTTGCGGAGTGTCTCAGTGGACAGTGGAAGGTGTACCCCCAGGGCATGACGCAGAGGGCAGAACCACGCTGAAACAGTCACTATGGTGGAGATGAATGGAAGGGACACATGTTGGACACCAAGTCCAGTCCAGCCAAATGATGATGCAGACAACCCCCAGGCCATGGACTCAGACGCCACCAAAGTCCAAACAGAAAGTGCCCATGACTCATTGCGCACAGAGTTAGTGGCACCAGGTCAGTTGTTGCTAGTGTTCGCTCACCTCCGTGACGAGGATCCGGCTTTCATCTGGACTGAACCGCATCTTTCTCTTACTCCTCTCCATGCGTTCACTGGTATGGACTCTGCCATTCATGAATCACGACTACGTGCTGGATGTGGGACCTACTGGACCGCAGTGTAGGCCGGGGGCAGCGGTCAGCACGGGCCCACAGACACGTGTCGTGTGCTTGCGTGGCAGACTTTGGCTTCACTGATCGGAGGGACTATAGTGATGTGGCCGCTGCCACGGACTTGGGGTCACTGCCATTCAAGACTCAGGACACAGTTCCACATGTGGGACCTACTGGGCCGCAGTGTAGGCCTGAGCCCTCATCCAAGTGTCGCCGGCTTGCGTTGAACAGGGTTAGTGGCACCACGTGTCGCCGGCTTGCGATGCAGACTTTGGCTTCACTGATCGGAGGGAGTTTAATGATGTGGACGCTGCCACAGACTTCTGGTCACTGCCATTCAAGACTCACGACTCAGTACGACATGTGCCAACAACTGGGCCGAAGAGTATGCCAGTGGAGTATGTCAATGAAAAAGGAGTACTGTGGGCCAGCTTCGTGGAGGCCAGCGATGGTCTGCGGTGGCTGCAAAGGTCGCGGGATTGGGGCTTGGAGCTTGCACCGGCACGTGGTGGGCCCTCTTTGTCACACGCCGGTGTCGGCAGGTGAGCGGAGCCTCCTTGGTGCGCTGGGGCAGGCATGACTGGTCTGGGGAGCAGCGGCCCGTGTTGCAGCAGGCGCACAGGGACGCAGGCCCCGCCGCGCTCGGCGCCGGACTCGTGGCGGGCTGTAAGGTGCCGCCCTGGCAGACACGTTGGCCTTTCCGAAGGAGAACCACGCTCAGTGCGACGGGGTTTTTATTCACACCCCTACGCAAGCCTGGCGTACGCAGGGCCAACTCACTCCGCCCGCGCATACAGGGGGGGACGTAACGTGCGACATTTACGTGTTCTGCCCCACAGCCTGTGGAGACATGGTAGTGTCCACTGGACTCCATGCACCAGCAGTTGATCTCCACATGGCCATTTCCGTGGTTTGCACATTGGAGTCTGTCCGGCACCTCCACGCCACACCTGGCATTGGGTAGGTTCACATTCATTAGTCGCTTGCCGCTCTCGCACATGCTTGCTCCAAGCCTCTCCTCACATCCTGCTATTGTGTGGCTGTGGTGCCATGCCGTGACTGGGTTGTGTGCATGGCAAGCCCAGGTTCCCAATGGAGTCGTGTTGTCGTGTCTGGTCGGTTGGCATGTTGTCTGGCATGTTGAATGTAGTTGTGCTGCGTGCCCATTGCCAGTGTCGTGAGTTGCATGACTGTGGAGCGGAGGTGTGTGGTGTGTTCATTTTGGACTTACCAACGGGCACTGCATTTCCATAGGTGCCATCCTGGGAGCGCTGGTTGATGATGGACTGTCGGGAGATGTGGGAATCATGAACTCTGCCTGGGGAGTTGGCCACGACATTGTTGAGGAGTCCCGGGCGGTCCACTATTGCCTGCACATTCATGGGATGCGTGTGCTTTCTGTTGAGGTAGTTGTGTGCAGTGTCGGCCGGGGGCACGAGGGGTACATGTGTGCAGTTGATTGCCCCCGACACGTGAGGGAATCCAGCTATGGCGTGGGGGCCTTGCTTGTTCTCCAGCTGCTCCTGCGCAGTGTGGGTGATGTGGAGGTGCTGGGGTACCAGGCTGATGATGGCATCCAGGACAGGTGTGATGAACTTGGATGGGGCTGGCTGTGAAACTCCTCCGACTCTGGCAGTTGTGGGTTGGATGGTACCCAAGGCCAACATGTGCAGCACAGCCGGCAGCTTTGTCTGCGGAGGGATGTTGGTTGTCCGCTGTGTTGGTACCGTCAGCAGGTGGGCGATGTGGGTCAGGATGCGGGGGATGGTTGTCCTTTTGGGCCTGTAGTGGGCAATGTCCTCCTCTGGCGTTGGGTCTGGGCGGCAGTGCGTTTAAGGTGGGTCCGCTGTCTTTGTGTACGCTGCCTCTGTGGTGTTCCTGGGTGGGGTGTGGGACAGGTCCTGGGGGTGGTGTCAGGCCTGGGGTGGGTGGCGGTGGGTGTTGTGGCCCTCATGGGTCTCCGAGCTGCATGATCATTGTCTCCATGGCATCTGTGGGTCTTCAGATGTGGCTCTTGGCTGGGCTCCCATTCATGCAGCAGGTAGTCGTCCTGCTTAACACCAGCAAAAGGCAGGTGTTAATTCCCTGCTGCTACCGCGGCTTATCGCCTGTTTTAGGGTTCGCATCGCAGATCTGGCAGTTCGTTGTGAAAGTGGTGTAGTGGTGTTTTCGTGTGTTTTTGCACGGGAACGCCTACTCTGCATCTCATTAGGGTTAGTTGGTGGTGTCACCCGTGGAGATAAATTTTGGGGCAGTTATCGCGGGAATACTGGCGATGTCTGCAGTTTGCACCCGCTTGTGAATGGCGAGTTAAATCTATCTCCACTTTTGTTGCGTTCAGGTGGCGATAAATGGGAGATAAGTCCTTGTGAATATGCCCCTGCATGAGGCAGCTTCTTGAGTGGTTGTAAAAGCTTTCAATTGCATCGCACTAAACAAAACTGCCGTTTTGACATGCAATAACCCCCCTCAGCCCACAGTCCTGGTGTATGTTGATACCTAATTAGGAGAGATGATTATGCACGCGGTAATGGCAGTCAGCGCAGTTATTTCGTGCCCATTAGTGTCCAACTGGGTTAAGAGCCCTCGGTGAGCAAACCGCCTCGCTGGACGTAATGGTCTGAAAATGACCTCCCCCATCGGTTGTTATTGCTAAAATACTAATATGTATAATGTATAATACTTTAATGAAGCCTTGATTGTAAAAACCTCCAGATTTTCTCTTCTGTGCGCACCAACAGTACATAAAAATCGCATTAACGCAATCATCAAATGCAGGCCGGTGTACGCTACCAGACTGTTAAAGACACCAGTTGTGTTCAGTGCCTTCTGTGGGCCTTGTTCATCTGCTTGACATCTGTGAGCTCAGGCAGAAGAAGCATAGTTACTAAGTGGCCCTGTGGTGAATTTGTTTACTCGACCGTCCTCGGTCAGATGAAGAACAAATAAGAGGGCATCTATGACAACCAACCACATACTCTCAACAAAATCAGCCATTAAAAATCAGAGCAAAGAGAGAAAAATGGCTTCTGAGAGTGCTCATTTCTCACCTTTTGGTCGCTAGTCAAATACCTCGTCAGGGGCGGCTCATTCCATTTGAGCAGAGGAGCGTCACCCAACAAGCCCCAAGCTGAAAAATAAAATGGTAATAAAGTTTATTTATTACCTTTTTATTTTTTACCAACCCATCCCGAACTAAGTGTCGGGACGGGGCAGGGTCAGTGCTGCAGAGTGGCAGCAGTAGGGAGCTGTGCGCTTTAAAATGTGCATGTCTCTTTGGCCGGCTGTTGTGGGCCGGCCAGCTAGACATGTGCATTTTAGACTTCTCTAACCTAGTTGTCTTAGACTGCTGGGTTAGAGAAAGTGCAGGCCTCCAGTGCTCTTAGGAGCGCTGAGAGAGCCTGCTCTATCCAATCCCATGCTGTGAGAGCAGCACCTGCATTTTCCTGCGTCCGGAGCTTCCCAAAGACACCCGAGGGAGGATGTCACACTGCAAGTTAGGGAGGTAAGTCTATTTTATTTATTATTTTTGGTTTTTTTGTGCCCCCGCCTTACTACCCTTGGTACATGCCAGCCGCCACTGCACCTTGTATATGTTATGCGATTTTTCTGTAGCTGCCAATTACTTGTTTGAACTTTCTCTACCCTAGACGTCACTTTCTTTGAACCACTGGTCGTTTAAGGGGTCATTTAGACCATGACATGTCAACCACTGTATAGTTGGGGGAGTAAAAACGGTTTCCATCTGATATAATGTTACTTGCCATGTCAGCAAGCTTTTTTCCCAACTCAGCTGCTGCCTCCAAACGGGATCCCCATTTGGGAGTGAACTATCCACAGCAAGACCGTCATGCCACAGCTTCATAGCAGACCTGTCAGCAATTTGTTTTCTCAAAGACACCTCTGAAAGCAAGGTCTCTACTTGGGAATAAAACAAAAGCAGTGTCTCTGATGTGCTGGGAGCTCCTACCAGCAAGTGTGGGACATTTGATCACTCTACCTGTCTGAGACCACCTTGGTTTACATGGCGAACGTGCACAGGAAAAATTGATATCTCATCAGAGGGACTGCCCTAAATAGAGAAGCCCCTTTGCCTGTATTCCCTTCAGTGTGAACTCTGCTATAAGGGTTTTTGCGACAATGGAGCCACTAGCGCCTCATGTCAGCTAGTGAGTGACGGTGACTCCTGAGAAATCTCCAACCAATGGGGTAAAAGTTCCTAAGGGCAACCTGCAAACAGACCCAAAATGCTATATGCCAGGGCATTTCCGATATGGCAATAGTTTTTGGCCACACTAAACTTGGGTTTTGAGGGCTGAGGGTGTGTGTGGGAGTGTCATACAGAAATCATCAGTGTCCTCCCACACCTAACACTAAAATCCAGTTTGAAGCAGGCGCTGTGCCCACCACAAACCCAGAAACAGAGGTCTAGTAGGACATAAGCAGGATCCTTTAACAACCAGACTGCAGATACACAAGATCTCTCTTGGCATCCTGTTCTCTCACTTTCAACTGTGCCTCAAGTGTTACAAGTGTGTCAACATACCTGCCAAGCAGGATTTGACAGTGTGGTGTGGTGTGCTATTGTTTGCTCCTGGAAGGCATTTAACACCTCTTTCATACCTATTCCCAGATGTGAGCACAGACAGCTGGCAGATGCTTATGCTAATTAGCCTTCTGACAGTTCAGGCAGGGCTTGCTAAAAGGACAACAGGATGTGGGAGCACACCGCTGACCTCTCAGGCAAGGTTCGCCCCTGGCATTCTGGTAAATGCAGTTTCTTGTAGTTCGCTCCGATATTTGAGTGTTTCGCCAAGGTTGGCGCAGATAGTGCTGATCAGCACTATCTGCGCCAACCTTGGCGAAACACTCGAAAATATCGGAGCGAACTACAAGAAACTGCATTTACCAGAATGCCAGGGGCGAACCTTGCCTGAGAGGTCAGCGGTGTGCTCCCACATCCTGTTGTCTATTTAAAGGGCTTGCTAAAAGTACATTTCCTTAATATTCATTAGAAGTGAAAATAGCTTTTAGGGCCTTGTCACTGTACAGACATGGTAACATTAATTATCTACGGATCCCACTTTTAAATAACATACACCATGTTGGTTACAAGGCTTACATAGGGGTGAGATACTGATATTTAAAAGTTTTTTTTTTAACCTGTTAAAAAGAGTTATTTTAGCAGGCCGCACTGCATGTTTTACGCTGCAACAGTCAGGCTACAATGGTAGGCCTGAAGCCATGTTTTCCTTTGTCACACTAGTGGAAGGCACAATGAGTGCTGCAGTCCAGAGATGACATTTAACTTCTTATGCCTTGGGTGTATTGCCGCACAATATATTACGGCCTCATAGAAAAGTAAAATTAGCCAATATCTACATGTTTTCGGGGTCACAACCTATACACTGGGCACTAGACTCTAGTGCCCCAGTGTGCAGAGTCTAAAACAAGCAATGACATTCATGAGGGGCGGCCATGAAAATGGGACTTTTTCTCATAGACCCATCTCCTAAGACTGAGCTACGTGTCCCAGGAAGCGTGGCTACTGAGGAGCTAAGAAAAGCCTTCCTGATGCAGGCAATTTGCCTATTGCGAAACCTGCCATATGAAGCCTGTCTGGCTGAGAAAAGGCTTAGGCCAGAGGGGCGACTGCTCAGTGATCCAGTGCAATGGGACTGAGATCAGACAAATTGGTACTGAATATCTCCAACATAAAAAGGGCATTTATAAAAAATCTACATCATGCATTGGGGAGGAACCTACACCCATTTGAAGACTTCAGCACAACATCACACAACTCAAAAATGTCAACCGACCTGCAGCAAGTTTGGCCTTGTCCTGCTGTACTCCAAAACGTGGCCTGCAATTGGGTCCCCGCTCGCAGTGGATTTAATGACTGTGAGTTGCTCCATGCCAGATACTCAAGATTATCAAACTCTATTTGTTTTTTATTTCTTGCCAAACAATTTGATCTCTGTGATTCAGCTGATTGGCTCTCTGAGTCAGAGCACCAATGTAGCAGCTTTCAACTCTGAGATACTGAGTTGGTTGTGGCTTGCGGGTGGGACAGTGTGCTTCAACTTAATGATTTAATTCTAACTGTACTTTGAGTCCATTGAATGACCTTGGACCATTTTTTTAATGCATTTTAATTATTAGGTGGTTGTTACATGCTATTTTTTCAATGTACTATTTTTAACATTTTACCCAATTGCTTACCAGTATGTTAATTATCTGATTTTCAATAAGTCATCCTTTTAAGCTAACTTGGTTTGAATATTTAATTCTTTAGATATTGCTTTGTATTGCTGTTTTGCTAGCAGATCAACTAACACCACACCTGTTTCTCTTGGTTTGGTCTACTGCTTGATCCAAGCTGCCAATGGTGAGCCACAGAATTCCTTACAGACACCAAGTCACCTACGAGGGTGAGCTTCATTTTGAGAGGAGCTATATCCCAAATGTTTTCTCAAGGAAGGCACAGCGTTCCTCATGTGAAGTTCTGCCCCATTTGTCCTGCTTCCTGTTATCTATAAAGTGAGAGGAAGAGAGAAGCTGTGTGTCTAGTTTGGATTACAGAGACAATTCTGCTTGTTAGATGTATCATGTAGGTGTCTGAAAGTATTTATTTCCACATCTGTTGAAGAGACCAGAATTAGCTGGGGTAATATAATCTCAGTGTGAGAAGTTGGCCTGGTATATGCTGTCCACTAATTAAAGTGGGCACCTTGCAACAGTCCAAACGACCCTTATTGATGATTAGGTCAAAGATAACCTCTATGAAAGCTATCCTAGTGGTAGCTATGGAGAGCAGCCTTCAGGCTTAATCTTGAAGGAATGTAAAGCAGCTTGTTTTACCAGAATATCACCTCCTGAATGACTAAATGAAAGGAGAACCACACAAGTGTTATATAAAAATATGTATTTATTACTAAAACACTCTCTACTAATCTCTACCCGAGATTAGAATGTACAATACACAATGTTAAATCAATAGAACGATAGTAAATAGCACAATACACAGCGGGCTCCAGGGGGAGACCGAACCATATACTAAGAAAGTGGTATAACAACCACGACTTCAATAGACACAGTGCCTAGGGCACGTAGAATCGCTGGGACCCCAAGGAACCACCCACAGGAGTGACACAGGGAGCCCACGGAGGTCGGGTGCAGTGTGGGAACACAGACGCGAGCTCCGTACAACTCTATGGGAAAGTCGCGGTTGGAAAATTACAGTTTAAGGACACTTCGGAGAGGACTTCAAGCAAACTCTTTGAAACATAGAAGGTTCTAAGGCCAGCACCCTTGTGAGTACCGAGGTACCCGTGTTACCTATCCCAGAGGAGCCGGGTGCATAGGGGTCAAGTGGTGTCGGAAACCCTCGTCGTTTTCAATGGCGTGATGCGAAGAAGTACTGCTGCCGGGAAGATGAAAAGTGTCCGGTGGAATCCAAGCCTGGATTCGGAGTAAGAAGAACCTGAAAGCAGAGGGGACAGAGTCTGGGTCACTTCACGTGACCAGGGGCTCGATAGACGAATGCCCACCGATGTCGGGTGCTTCAGGTGCGAAGATCAGATGCTTGACTCTGCAGCCACGGGGACCAGGAGACGTCGACGATGACCAAAGTCCGGAGGTGAGCTGTCCCGCGAAAGATGTCGAATGCTGAGGGGTCAGTGTCCGGATTGAATACCAACAAGCCTTGGCAAAGGCAACCCACGCGGGCAGAGGAAACAAATGATAGTATGGACCAGCAAGGTCCAGGAGACTCTCCAAGCTATGGGGAGTCAGGGCACGTCTGGAGCAACCAGGAAGCCCAAGGAAAGTCAAAGTGACCCTCGCTAGGACCCACAGGCCAACGGACCAGGGATCGCGAAGGGACCTCGAGCGGAATCACAAAGTACCAGCCCACGGAGCACTCGTAGAGTGGAGGCCGGAGATCTTTGGTGGAAATGCTGCTCGGGGTCGGGACTACATGGAGTCCAAAGCACAGTCTAAGGAATCGCCGTAAAGCATATGCTGCTGCAAAAGTACACGGTGCACAGGGGTTCGGGTTGCACGGTCCCCATGAGGGATACTGGTCTCAGGATTGCTGAGAGAGCAGATCGACCTCAGGGACGCTCGGGAACCCACCTCCTGTGTTGCAGAAATCTTCGGAGTCCTCAGGAGCTCGGGAGATGCAAACCGGTCAGATGCGTTTAGGTGCCTGCTGCTGCAGGGGAGTAACTCCTTTACTCCAAGGGAGATTCTTTTGTCGTCCAGCGAAGTGTAGACCGTCGAAGTACTTGGTTTCTGCTTGCAGAGTTTAGTCCAGGTAAAATCTAAAGTCCTGTAGTCAGGTTTCCTACTTTATACCCAAGGAAGGGGTTGGACTAACTCTGGGGACCCACCTAGGGAGGGTCAGGACAGAGGGGTGGCTACACCCATGTCCTTTGTCCAGTTTCGCACCAGAGCAGGAGCCAATGGCTCCTGCAACCGGTTTGAGCTGGACTATGCAGACTTTCTGGCACTCTAACAGTGCACCCACCCAGCCCCAAAACACTAAAGCCTGTCTGGGAGGTGGTCACACCTCCCTGTGACAGGAAACCTATTGGCAGGCCTTCCTCTGCTCGAGCTTGGCTCAGCAGCAGGAGGGCAGACTCGTGTCTGTGGCTGGCAGCATCCATTTTGTGCTGCCCAGGTCGAGAAAGCTGGTACCGGGTAGACCGGTGCCCCATAGTAGTGGTACTACAAGGGAGGAATCATACCTCCCACACCAGTTACTGGTGTGGAGGTATGATTCCAAGGTGTTTGACACCAAAAACGACATGTTTCTAAGCAGCCGTTTTAAAGTTAGCATTTACCGCGAGGTTATAATGCACTTAAGTATATATGGTTGGCTGCATCACAGACAACCCCGGAGAATAGATTCCGAAGGCTGCAGAGGGGCTCTGCTCATGCAGGGGCACCCTCTCACGTAAAACCCAGCGCCCTGCCTTCAGGATTGATAAGGCCTGCCATAGGGGTGACTGATAGGTTTATATGTGCAGTGATTTAGAATAGATATAGGTAACCTATATCTAAGTAAGGGGTGCATGCACCTCCTTACACAGGTTGCAGTAGCAGACCTATGGTGTCATTTTGAATGGCCTCTCAGGGGTGGCACAATATATGCTTCAGCCCCTGGGAGGCCTCTGGGGTACCTATGCCCTGGGTACATGGTGTACCATATACTAGGGACTGATAAGGGTACGCCAGAATCCAATCTGAAGTGTACCTAAAGTACATACACAACCAATTTAGGGAGAAAGCAGATAAACTGGGGTCCTGATTAGCAGGATCCCAGTCAGACTAGTAAAAAACCAGCAAAACACCAGGAAAAAAGTGGGGGTAACCATGCAGTCAGATTCCACCTTCCTACATAACCCCACCCCCCCCAAACGAAAGGAGATAAGGCTAACCTTGTCCAGTTGAGACTTGATTGACTAAGTGGCCATATAAGGAAGATCCTGCACTGGCATGGATACCCCCTGTCTTATGGTCCACTAAGTAGTTCCTACCCTTAGGGGTATTGGATTTCCTCCAAAATTTGGGATTACCACCTGTAGGGTGTTTTGGCAAAGTAAAAGGCTGGTGGGGTGCCTGAGTGGAGAAGTGAGGCCCTGATAAAGTTGGTCTCAGCTTCCTCAGAGCACTGGTCACCATGGATGCCTTTCTTTCCATGACTGAGTTATATCTGGCCCTAGGGGTCAACCTCTGGCTACCTACAGCTGGGGGTTGAGTCCCTTTGGTTGGAACACTGGAGGGACAAGGTAGGTTTGGAACCATCTGGTCCCAGGGTTGCCTTTGCCCAACAGAGTCCATCTGGGGGAGGTCACTACCCAAGGGTAAGAGGGCTCCCTCAGTGGGTTGAAGAATTGTCACCTGGCTAGTGCTACTAGACTGGGTGTCCCTAATCTGTTGATGAGGGGGTTCCTCTGGACAGTGGGCCCTTTGAGGTCCACTGACCTCCCTGACCTTTGCAGCCCTAGGCTGACTGAGGTAGGGTAGAGAGGGGCAGGATACCTGCTCCAGACTGGGGACCACCTTGGAAGGGGCCCCTGTCATCAGAGGGGTTGTCAGGACAGGCCTGACCACCTCTGGGGCAGTTCCTTCACAAGCGGGAGGGTCAGTTCCCTTAGGAAGCTGACCCTTACCTATTGTCTGGGGGGGAATAAGACTTTTCTTCATTCCCTTTGCTCTCTGGTGGAGTGGAGTGGGCCATTCTTTCAGCCTCCACCACTCCAAAATTTCCCTGGGGTTGGACTGAGGCCCTAAGGGTCCCACCAACTTTCTCAGGGAGGCCTAACATTCTTAAATGGGCCTGGTGTTCAACTTCAGCCCAGGCTGAAATTTCTAGATCATTACCCAACAGGCAATCTACAGGCAAGTTTGGGGATACTGCCACTCTCTTTGGGCCAGTGACCCCTCCCCAGCTGAGATTGACTATAGCCATGGGATGATCTGTCCTGATACCATCAATGTTGGTCACCTGGTACTTAAACTCAGGTAAAAGCTGCTGAGGGGGTACTAGGTTCCCTGTCACCATGGTGACACTAGCCCATGTGTCCCTAAAGGCCACAGCTTTCTGACCATTTATTAGTGGCTCCTGTCTGTACTTGCCCAAGGAATTGGGACTGACAGTAAAGGTGGCAAATCCCATGCCACCATCACAGACTAAGGAGGCCTGTGAGGAGGACCTTGATAAGCTGGGATCCACCTCAGTTCCCCATACCAACCCACCTAACTTTTTGGGTGCACTAGTACCACCTGGGGGATTACTACTGGTAGTACCAGGAGGAATGGTAGTAGTGCTTGGAGGAACATTTTCCTTATTGCTGACCTTTGGACAATTGGGATCATTTTTCCAGTGGCCTGGCTTTTTACAGACAAAGCAATAAGGTTTCTTTTCAGGGGAGGAAGGAGTTTGGGACCCACCCCCAGAAGAGGACTTTTGGGGCCCTGTAGTGGACTTGTTTTTGACTTATCCCCACCTTTCTCTTGGGTCTTGGAAGAATCTTTCTTCTGGTCACCACCCTGGTTCTTTGGCTTCACCCTGGTTCTGACCCATTTATCTGCCTTCTTTCCCAATTCTTGGGGAGAAGTCAGATCTGAGTCCACCAGGTACTGGTGCAAAAGCTGGTTTTGACAATTATTAAGGATCTGCTCCCTCATAATCAAATTGTACAATCCTAAATAGTCATGCACTTTGCTGCCATGTATCCAACCTTCCAGAGCCTTAGTAGCACAATCTATAAAGTCAACCCAGTCCTGAGTCTGTGCTTTTTGGGTGTCTCTGAACTTAATCCTGTACTGTTCAGTGGTTAAGCCAAACCCATCAATGAGCGCACTCTTCAAGACTGTGTAATTGTCAGCATCCGCTTCTCTAACAGTGAGGAGCTTATCGCTACCTTTGTCAGCAAAGGAGAGCCACAAGATAGCTGCCCACTGCTCCTGAGGGACCCTCTGTACTTTACAGGCCCTCTCTAGTGCAGTTATCCATTTGTGGATGTCATCCCCACTCTGATAGGGAGGGACTATCTTGTTCAGGTTCCTATGATCATGAGAATACTTTCTAGTTCTAGGGACACTGTTGCTGCCACCATGGGACTCTAGTCCCAATCTTCTGGTTGCTCTCTGGAGCTCTAGGGATTCCCTGTTTATGGCCAATTGCTCTTTGTTGAGCCTGATCCGGAATCTCTCAAGTTCCAGTAATTGGCACTTCTTATCATAAGAGGATTCTCTCCTATGAGATACAGAGGTCCCTACAGAAGTACCTGAATGATTAGACTCCACAGAGGGAGTCCTGGATCTTCTAGGTAGACCCTGTACTCTTCCTGGTGGAGTAAAGAGGGGGCCCCTGGGGCCTTCTCCCCCACCTGAAGGAAGAGTTGGATTTTCCAGGTTGGAATCATCTTGATCCTCCTGGCCAGGGTGTGAGTCCAGATCAAAGAAGTGTTCACTTCCTGCTCTTTCCTCATCTCCTGTCCCACCCACTCTTTCCACTTCATCAGACCCTGGGGTCTTTCTGAGGTCATCTAGGAGTAACATCTCTATAAGACGTTGGGTGTTTGCATTTCTCCCTGTCTTCAGCTTCCTAGTGGCACACATGGCTTTCAGATCCTGAAAGGTGAGCCCATTGTATCTAGTAGGCAGAGAGCCACTGGCTTCTCCTACAGAAGACATACTGGGTGTGGTGTGTGCACCTACCTACCCTAGTGGAGACTAAACTCTCTTGAGTTGGAGAAAGGGTGTGCTAGACCCTTGACTTACCCAACTCCAAGTTCAGTAGAACTTACTTATTCTAATCTTGATTATATGTACCTCGTACTTTTAGTGGTTTTCAGTTAATCACTCAATGAGATTTATCTGGTAAAACAATAGCAAGCTTGAATCCCAACCGCTGCACACCAATGTGAGAAGTTGGCCTGGTATATGTTGTCCACTAATTAAAGTGGGCACCTTGCACCAGTCCTAACGACCCTTATTGATGATTAGGTCAAAGATAACCTTTATGAAAGCTATCCTAGTGGTAGCTGTGGAGAGCAGCCTTCAGGCTAAGTCTCGAAGGAATGTAAAGCAGCTTGTTTTACCAGATCAGAACCTCCTGAATGACTAAATGAAAGGAGAACCACACAAGTGTTATATAAAAATATGTATTTATTACTAAAACACTCTCTACTAATCTCTACCCGAGATTAGAATGTACAATACACAACGTTAAATCAATAGAACGATAGTAAATAGCACAATACACAGCGGGCTCCAGGGGGAGACCGAACCATATACTAAGAAAGTGGTATAACAACCACGACTTCAATAGACACAGTGCCTAGGGCACGTAGAATCACTGGGACCCCAAGGAACCACCCACAGGGGTGACACAGGGAGCCCACGGAGGACGGGTGCAGTGTGGGAACACAGACGCGAGCTCCGTACAACTCTATGGGAAAGTCGCGGTTGGAAAATTACAGTTTAAGGACACTTCGGAGAGGACTTCAAGCAAACCCTTTGGAACATAGAAGGTTCTAAGGCCAGCACCCTTGTGAGTACCGAAGTACCCGTGTTACCTATCCCAGAGGAGCCGGGTGCATAGGGGTCAAGTGGTGTCGGAAACCCTCGTCGTTTTCAATGGTGTGATGCGAAGAAGTACTGCTGCCGGGAAGATGAACAGTGTCCGGTGGAATCCAAGCCTGGATTCGGAGTAAGAAGAACCTGAAAGCAGAGGGGACAGAGTCTGGGTCACTTCAAGTGACCAGGGGCTCGATAGACGAATGCCCACCGATGTCGGGTGCTTCAGGTGCGAAGATCAGATGCTTAACTCTGCAGCCACGGGGACCAGGAGATGTCGACGACAACCAAAGTCCGGAGGTGAGCTGTCCCGCAAAGGATTTCGAGTGCTGAGGGGTCAGTGTCTGGATTGAACACCAACAAGCCTTGGCAAAGGCAACCCACGCGGGCAGAGGAAACAAGTGATAGTATGGACCAGCAAGGTCCAGGAGACTCTCCAAGCTATGGGGAGTCAGGGCACGTCTGGAGCAACCAGGGAAGCCCAAGGAAAGTCAAAGTGACCCTCGCTAGGACCCACAGGCCAACGGACCAGGGATCGCGAAGGGACCTCGAGCGGAATCACAAAGTACCAGCCCACGGAGCACTCGTGGAGTGGAGGCCGGAGATCTTTGGTGGAAATGCTGCTCGGGGTCGGGACTACACGGAGTCCAAAGCACAGCCTCAGGGATCGCCACAAAGCATATGCTGCTGCAAAAGTACACGGTGCACAGGGGTTCGGGTTGCACGGTCCCCACGAGGGATACTGGTCTCAGGATTGCTGAGAGAGCAGATCGATCTCAGGGACGCTCGGGAACCCACCTCCTGTGTTGCAGAAATCTTCGGAGTCCTCAGGAACTCGGGAGATGCAAACCGGTCAGATGCGTTTAGGTGCCTGCTGCTGCAGGGGAGTAACTCCTTTACTCCAAGGGAGATTCTTCTGTCGTCCAGCGAAGTGTAGACCGTCGAAGTACTTGGTTTCTGCTTGCAGAGTTTAGTCCAGGTAAAATCTAAAGTCCTGTAGTCAGGTTTCCTACTTTATACCCAAGGAAGGGGTTGGACTAACTCTGGGGACCCACCTAGGGGAGGGTCAGGACAGAGGGGTGGCTACACCCATGTCCTTTGTCCAGTTTCGCACCAGAGCAGGAGCCAATGGCTCCTGCAACTGGTTTGAGCTGGACTATGCACGGGGACACCAAATGTGCCGCCAGTACAGACTTTCTGGCACTCTAAGAGTGCATCCACCCAGCCCCAATACACTAAAGCCTGTCTGGGAGGTGGTCACACCTCCCTGTGACAGGAAACCTATTGTCAGGCCATCCTCTGCTCGAGCTTGGCTCAGCAGCAGGAGGGCAGACTCGTGTCTGTGGCTGGCAGCATCCATTTTGTGCTGCCCAGGCCGAGAAAGCTGGTACCGGGTAGACCGGTGCCCCATAGTAGTGGTACTACAAGGGAGGAATCATACCTCCCACACCAGTTACTGGTGTGGAGGTATGATTCCAAGGTGTTTGACACCAAACACGACATGTTTCTAAGCAGCCGTTTTAAAGTTAGTGTTAGAACTGGGGGTCTCTAGTTGGCAGAGGTAAGGTACCTTTGTCCAAATAGGGACCCTTGCTTCTAGTCAGGGTAAGGGGGATACACTACTAAAATAACCCCTGCTCACCCCCTTGGTAGCTTGGCACGAGCAGGCAGGCTTATCTCAGAGGCAGTGTGTAAAGCATTTGTGAACACATACAGTAACCCAGTGACAACACTACAGATGGACACCACACAGGTTGTAGTATAAAAATAAGTATTTTTATATAGACTTAACACAAGACCCAAAACGACAAAAAATCCACAATACAATACAAAAAATATGACTGTCAAATGGTAGAAAATAGTTCAGTTCAATAAAGATGATAAATGCGACACTTTACTCTCACTGTACCTTTGGATGCGTAACGCAAAACAAACAAAAGGGTCGCAGGGAAGGTGATGCTTCGATTCCTTACACGCAGAAAGGAGGATGCGTCGGTTTCTTACTGCGGCCCGGTTCCGATGCGAAGATGATCCGGTGCGATGCGAGAAAATGGCGTCTTGCTTACGGTGCGACAACGTAGACGGAATGCGTGCACGCCCGACGGCCGTGCGGCGACTCGGCGATCTTCTGAGCCGCGACAGGCCCTGCAACACGCTTCTCCGGTGATGCGCCGGCGTCCTCTGTGGCGGCGGCACGCTTCTCCGGTGACGCGAGGCGATTCGGTGATGCGATGGCGACAGGGGCGGCACGCTTACTCCGCGATGCGCCGGCAACCTGCTGCGGCGGCACGCTTCTCTGGTGATGCGGGCGCTTCGGTGATGCGACAGCGGCAGCGGCGGCACGCTTACTATGCGATGCGACGACAGCTGCTGCGGCGGCGACACGCTTCCTCTTCGTTGAGTCGCGCTTCCAGCTCCCAGCGACACGCAGTCTCTCAGAAGGCCCAACAGCAGTAGGCACTTCAATTCCCAGCAAGGGAATTCAGGAGGGGAGCTGGGGGTGAAGTCTTGTATCCCTGAGACTTCAGGCAGGAGGCAAGCTCAATGTCAAGCCCTTGGAGATCTTCTTCAAGATGATGAAAGCACACTCAGTCCTTTTCTCCTTTCTTTGGCAATAAAGTAACCACTGCAGGCCAACCCCAACAACACGCAGCATAGGGGTAGTCTCCTCCTTCAGCTTCCTGGTTCTTCTCCTCAGCAAAGGTTCGTCTTGATTCCCAGAAGTGATCTAAAGTCTTGGGGTCTGGGCCCCAATATTTATACTAGCAAATCCTTTGTCCTCTGAAGGCAGAGGGTCCTGTACCTTGTCTAAACCAGTTCTGGGTGCATTCTGCCAGTGCACAACTTCGTCCTTTGTCAGTGTGGGCCAGGGTCATCAGACACACCAGAGGAGGTGGAGCCAGCATTGTGGAAGGCAGGCACAGCCCTATTCAGGCCCAGGTGCTACTCCTCCCACCACTCCTCATGCAGATAGGTCTATTCAGCCTAGTGCTGACTCACCCTGTCTCCTGGAGTCCCCCAGCCCCTGTCACTCACAAACCCAGACATACAATACCCAAGCTAGCAGAGGCAGGCTGGATGGTTTAGGCAAGAAAATTCCTACTTTCTAAAAGTGGTATTTTCAAACACAGAATGTTAAAACCAACTTCACTAAAAGATGTATTTTATCATTCTGAGTTCAGGCATACTAAATTCGTTTTTCTACCATGTTCCCTGGGTCAGTTAGGATTATAAGATGTTATAATCAAACTGCCCATTCTGGCCTATGGGGACAGGTAACCTTGCAATAGTGAAAAACAAAATTGGCTGTAATTCACTATCAGGACATGCCACACACATCAGGGCATGTCCTACCTTTTACATACAATGCACCCTGCCCGCAGGCCTACTTTAGGTGTGACTAACATGCAGAAAAGGGAAGGTTTGGGGACTGGTAAGTGGGTGCACTTACCAAGTCGACATGGCAGTACCAGACTGCACACAGGCTCTGCAATGGCAGGCCTGAGACACGCTTTCCAAGCTGCTCCGGTGGGTGGCACAACCAGTGCTGCAAGCCCACCAGCAGCATTTGATTTACAGGCCCTGGGCACACGCGCTGCACTATACTAGGGTCTGACAGTAAGTCAAATAAGCCAATCATGGAGTCACTAATCCATACATCAATTTATCATAGGGAGCACTTGCACTTTGGCACTGATTAGCAGTGACAAAGTGCCCAAAGCATCTAAACCAGCAAAAATATGTCAACAACAGAGGAGGCATAGCGAAAAAAATGGAAGGGAGACCCACGCCAATGGTACCAGGTCTAACAGTTAGTATTTACCGCGAGGTTATAATGCACTTAAGTATATATGGTTGGCTGCATCACAGACAACCCCGGAGAATAGATTCCGAAGGCTGCAGAGGGGCCCTGCTCATGCAGGGGCACCCTCTCACGTAAAACCCAGCACCCTGCCTTCAGGATTGATAAGGCCTGCCATAGGGGTGACTGATAGGTTTATATGTGCAGTGATTTAGAATAGATATAGGTAACCTATATCTAAGTAAAGGTGCATGCACCTCCTTACACAGGTTGCAGTAGCAGACCTGTGGTGTCATTTTGAATGGCCTCTCAGGGGTGGCACAATACGTGCTTCAGCCCCTGGGAGGCCTCTGGGGTACCTATGCCCTGGGTACATGGTGTACCATATACTACAGACTGATAAGGGTACCCCAGAATCCAATCTGAAGTGTACCTAAAGTACATACACAACCAATTTAGGGAGAAAGCAGATAAACTGGGGTCCTGATTAGCAGGATCCCAGTCAGACTAGTCAAAAACCAGCAAAACACCAGGAAAAAAGTGGGGGTAACCATGCAGTCAGATTCCACCTTCCTACACTCAGCCCCTGATATACCTCAGTAAAAAAATTGTTGTCGAGAGATTTTCATTTTTGATTTGTGTTTTGGATCATTAGAGAAGTAATTTAGCTTGGGTAGACATTGCTGATCTGGGCCGAATTTTTCTGGACAACATTTTGGAAAATGGCGGACGGGTTGCTCTGAGGAGTTATTTTCTGTCGCTATAAGACTACTTGACCCCCAAAACATATGTTTAGACACCAAAATTAAGTATATAGATCTCATGGTTCCTGAAATATTACATCATCACTGCAGCACATCCACCATTTTTAAAAATGTCTTCCAGAAAAATTCGCTTGGATTAACAATGTCTACCCAAGCTAAATTACTTCTCTAATGATCTAAAAACAGAAATAAAAGATGAAAATCTCTGGACAACAGTTTTTTTACGGAGGTATATCAAGGGGCCAGGACTAATACATCCATTGCAGGCTTTATGGTTTATATTATGCGATGGGTGGTACTGTACTGCTATTGGTAACTGTTTGATTTTGCCGATGGTACAATATCTCTCATTATCTGCCTGCCCACTCGCCGAGCACTCTGCTATAAGAATTTCGTTTTAGCACATTTGCATGGTGGTGCCACTGCTTACTCTGTTGGTGTAATTCATGCAAGAAATTGACTGAAATTATTTTGGATGATACCGCTGGGGTACATTTATTGGTCTTCTTAACATCTACAGTGATGGAGGAACACCCTGCCACCAGATCAACTGCAGTTGACTAGTGTCCCACTGCGGATGGGAGGAGACACACACAGCTCCCTTGCAGCAGATGATGCTCCTAGCTTCAGATCACCACCACAGCATTGTTGATAGTCCTTTACCAAGGCAGTGGTCTATCTCCACCGGGCACACCACACTGGCAGAAGAAGCGACGTAGCCTTGCTCAGTCTCACAGAGATATCTATATTCTGTTATCTGAAGGTCTTTGGTTCGAACCATGATGAATCCTTCCACAGTTGATTGAGATCATGCAAACAGATGTTATTATTGGTACATATAATTGATTTAGTACACTGCAATTCATTAACATGCGCTTCTTAATTGTAGAATACATAGTTGCACCTTGTGCACAGGGTTGTCAAATGAAATGAAATGAGGGTGGTATTATGTCCAAACATAAAAATGCAGAATATGTTCCTCTAGACTCTTGAAATACTCTTGGTCATTTACTTATATGTCAAGGTTCTGATTATATGGTATTAAGTGTTTTTCTAAGAGTAAAGCTTGCACCCAAACATGATAATAAGGGTAGGCGGGTCAATGGTGGGCCAGATATGCCTTGAGGTTCTATGTCTGCGTGTGTTTCCTGATTCATCTTGATAGCCTGATCTCCATCCTCTTCTTCTTTCTTCTCCAGATGGTTTGGTGGATGCAGTTGGAAGAGACTGCGTCCAGGCGGGCGAGGCCTGCACTAATGACTCCAGCTGCAGCGCTAAGTTCCGAACTCTCCGGCAGTGCATTGCAGGCAATGGCGCCAACAAACTAGGGCCGGATGCTAAAAGCCAGTGCAGAAGCACAGTGACGGCGTTGCTCTCCAGCCAGCTGCATGGTTGCAAGTGCAAGCGAGGAATGAAGAAGGAGAAGCACTGTCTCAGCATCTACTGGAGCGTGCACCACACGCTGATGGAAGGTCAGTGTGCCATTCTTTTACCAAACCTATGTCTGTGCCTGTTACTGCAAGTAGCTGATCAGATGGTCACTTCCAGCGTGGACAGACACATCTTAAGGTTTCCTGGATGTACATTGTTTTATGAAACACTCAACACAGTGATCAGTCTTTGCAGAGGTTCTCAGAGATTGAGTATAACTCTTTTGTTGTGGAGTGGAGGGTGGTGGTGGTGATTAAAAAAGGCGTCAAACCCCTATTCACTTTAACAAGGCTTTCCCGCCTGCACTGGCACCAGGCCCCTTTGACTTGTGGCAGGAGGGGGGTTGTCTCACTATCTCTGATTTGTTTCATGGATATGACATACTAATATTCGACAATTGCTGCCATGAATTCAATCTACTTACTACAGAGATGTACCATAACACCCAACTAAAACACTGGGTAACGCAACCTGAGATCCGATAGGCAGCCACAAGAGACTTGCTCCCCATAGAGACATTTGTACATAACCAGGGTACTCCCGGGGATGTATCTCGTTTCTCTATTCTCTCCTAAACTCGGCCAATGCTCCTACTCTGCGTCACAAGGGCCTCTGGGACCAGAACTTGGGGATGCCTATTACCATAGAGCAATGGCAGAAATTATGGAGAGACATCCTGAGGTTTAACAGATCGCTAGGCCTAAGAGAAGACCTTTATAAAATACTCTATGACTGGTATCTGCACCCCGCTAAGCTACATAAAATATACCCAGAAACTTCTGACAGATGCTGGAGGGGTTGTGGACTCCTGGGCGATTTCCGCAACATATGGTGGGATTGCCCCATGATTAGACCATATTGGAATGAGATTCTAGCTCAGATGAAGGATATCCGGGGATACCCCCACCTCAAACGCTTGACTTTACCCTGCTAGGGCTGTGTGACCCTTCTCTTAAACAGCAAACAGCTGGGGATCTATCCATTATATGGCTTTGTTTACGAGCAGCTAAGATGGCTCTGGCAGCCGCCTGGAAGAAACCAACAGTCCCCTCCCTCCATGTCCCAATGGCACGCTCGACTTTGGCAAAGTCTTACCATGGAACTCTTGACAGATAAACTCACGGACTCCTGAAAGGGCTTTGATTACATATGGGGGCCTCTGGTGAGGTATTTGTCCATAGGCCTTTCCCTATTCTCCTGCCCCACACGCACAAGGTCACTCCATCTCTTCCAGACTTGAGTCTTCTCCCTCCTTGTCGCTCTTCTAGTCAAGCTTCTCCATCCATTCAGCGAAGACAGATCACAGCGCCTGCTCCTATCTACCACATATTAGTTGACACCTTTATCCCTCTGTACATGGAAGTTCTTAAGTTCTACAGTTTCCCTGGTCCAGGGAATTTGGGGGGGAAGCGTAATATTGGGCTTCTTCATAGTCCTTTGTAATAAGCCACATGACCTCATTGTTTGAAGGCGTCTTACTGTGATTACCGATGTACGTAACCACTATGTATGACACTGTACTGTATTATGGCACTGCTCTTTGACTGTGGTGTTCGGAGAAGTCATGTCGTAATGCTTACTTTCTATGCCCAAGAGAAGGCGCCAATGTCAGATTTACCCCTTGAGTGCAGTGCTATAGTTTACATCCCACACCATGCTCCTGATATCAATAAATACAAAGAAAGTTTGTTTTTTAAAGTTCTGAAGCTTATAATCTATGTCATGTTCTGGTCAGCAATGGCCCTTCCCGAAGCCCAAGGCACTGCACTCTGCTACTGCTGCTTTTAGGTATTGGCGTTTAGTACCCAGTGGGCGTTCCAGTTCTGTCAGGCACATCTAGCTAGAGATCTCAGGTATCCCACAACTGCTGGAGGATCTTCTGGGGATTCATCTTATTTCCTGAGCATGTAATTGTACAACCTTTAAATATAAAACTAATGTTGCCACATGTGTCTGAAAAACAAATACTAAGCAGTAAACTATTTCCACCTCAGGTAGGAAGTCTAATAGAAAACACCATTCCCTATATAGATAAGCCTTTCTGGGAACTTTTTTGTAATTGAGAAACTACCCTTTTAAGTTACAGATGAAACTAGCTACCCAGTAACCATGAGAGACAGAGAAAGAGAGAGAGTCAGACAAACAGAAACACACACACACATACGCACACACACATATATCCCTCAGGGCCAGGCATGGCTCTTAGAAAGCAGTAATGTTTGGTTCCCACACTTGAGCAGACAGGGAATGATGATACCTGATGTGTGGCTTGCATTGGTTGGTTGCTGTGCAGTGCTGAGCATTTCAGGACACCTTCAGTGTTCTTTTGTGTAGATATGAAACCTAAATCCAACAGTGACCACTCCGCGACTCGTTTTCCCTCCCCACGAAAACGGCATCTGCATATTTCCCCAACGAAATAATTCTAAACAACCTCTCACTCGAAGAAAGGCCAGAACATGCTCCTAATAGAAGGGGGCTGATCTTTCTATTCTAATCTCCTTTTGTGGAGAAGAAATCTGGTTGCTCCCCAGGAGACTCCAAAACATGTGTCCCTTGCTGTTGGAGGGTGATCCCACCAGTCTCCCTGGTTTCCCACCATAATTACTGTTAGTTTCTCATAGTAACAAGAGGGTGGTTTGGCCAGTAAATGTCTGCCAATGTTCATGTGTGAAGAGCGTGATTCTCAGGTGGGTTTTCCTGAAGTCTGCCTAAGACAGAATGTTCTGTGAGAATGTATCAGCATTTGGGAGCATCCTTGGACTACATGGAACCCCATGGGAGACTGGCGTTTACCACCAACAGGGGTGCATTCCCTGGGTGACGATACCTAGAAGGGGTCCTCCCAGTATTGGGACACCAAGAACAGTATAAGAGGGCACTAAACTCGTTCTAAAATACTGGTTTTGGTTCCCCGAGGTCAGCTTGGCATCTCTCTGACAAGATGGAACTCTGGATGAAGACTTGGAAGTGATCAGGGCTGTGAGGTGACCACCTTAGGTCCACCATCCCTTTTTTAAACATACTTTATTGGGTTTTTAATTTTTTTTTACATTGTTTATAAAGATAGCCACATATACTTGCTGTTTTTACATTTTATGCAGTATAGGTACAATTATAGGACGCTTAGGGTTTACAGTTTGTGTCGCTAAACATAACTTATAGCATATTGTACCAGTAGTAGCCAACTCGATTGGAACTGTAGTCGGATTTCCAATTGCCTATATGGCTGTATTAACAGTATTACAAAGAAGGAAAAAGAATAACGTAATCTGTCCCACCCCTCCCACCCAACTACCCAACTCTGCTGGCCCTACCCCATCACATAATGCTGGCAATAGGTTACGACTCATACCCGTCCCCAACACACCTAGAGACAGTATGTATTTGTTTGGTAACTTTGTTCAGTAGAACTATGCTCAAGTTTGCTTTGTGCGGGTGGGGGGTCTGGCCTATTAACCAAGTCTACACTTCCTGTGCTTCAGGGTCAGGTGCAGGCTCGTGCGCCTTAAATGCTTCCATTATTAGGTCCCAGTCCATCGAAATTAATGTTTTACGTAATCCTCGGGCCTCTTCTCGCCGGATAGCAGCACTTTCCGCACTACCCCACCTCACAACCTACCAGTGCCATGCGTAAATTGTTCGGGGTTTTGCCGATTTCCATCTCATTGTTATGGAGCGTTTGGCTATAAGTAGTGCTAGATCTGTGAAGCGAAGTTGCACTTTACATGTTTTTGAACGCCGAGTCATACCCAACAGGCAGCTGCCAGCTGTGTCTGGTACTGATAAACCAGTTGCCACGTTAATGTTTGAGATTACTGTTTTCCAGAATTCTGTGAGTACAGGGCATAGCCATAGCATGTGCAGTATATCGGCTTCAGCCGTCTTACATCTGGGGCAGTGGTGTTGTGTATTCGGAAACATTCGCTGTAGTCGGTGTGGGGTGAGGTATGCCCTATGCAATATCATATATTGAATGAATTTGAATTTGGCATTGCGGGATACTTTTTTGGGGTATTCCACTAACATATTCCATTCTTTATCAGTTAGGTCTTTCTCAAGGTCCGTGGCCCACTTAGTGCGTGTGTCTGTAAGGAGAATCCCTGTAAGTGCCCTAATTCCTCTATACAACCATTTCGTGAGGTGGCGTCCTTCCCCCATTAGATACATTGCCCGCACCAATTCGTGTTTTGAGGGTTCCACCCTAAGTGGGGCCCAGTGCTTTTTGATATAATGGAGAATTGCAGCGTGTGTTAGGTATAGATTTCCTGGTACCCTATTTCGCCTGGTGAAATTTTTGCTGTCCATTAAGGTACTGTTGTCGAACAGCGCTCCCACTGTGGTGACCCCTCCCTCAGACCAAGCAAGGATTCTCTTTTTAGTGATTAGGCCGGTAGGTGTGGGGATACCCAATAATAGTGTGTTATCTGCATATGGGGGGCATCTGCGTGTGTAGTGTAGGGTCTGCTTCCAGTAGGTAAGTGCAATACGTAGGAGTGTCGGGGCACCCGGAGGTATTGTAGACCGTGGTAGCAGTAACGTATGTAGAATACCTTTGTCAATATCTCGGGTCGTGTATCCTATTTTGTGCAGGTTACGGCCTGCAAGCCAGTACGACAGTCATTGAAGTTGGCTCGCATAGCAGTATGCACAGAGATCAGGTGCGCCCAGACCACCCTTGTCTGTGTCTAGTTGTAATTTGGGCAGCCCCACTCTGCGACGGCCATTTCCCCATATCAAATCCGATAGTAATGTGTCTAATGATTTAAGTACAGGAGTGGGGATTACTACCGGCAAGTTTGTAAAGAAGTATAGCAGCCGCGGGAGAACCACCATTTTCGAGATCGCCACTCGTCCCATCACAGATAGCGGCAATGAGGTCCAGAATATTGTCTGTGATCTAAGTGCCCTTATGGCTTTGTTTAGGTTACCATCTATCAGGTCTTGCGAGCTTCTATAAATTTGGATGCCTAGGTACTTGAAGGTGTGATGTGCCACCGAGAGGGAGAGCAGCCCAAACTGGATCGCATTTGGACGTTCACCAGGGCAGAAGAAAAAGGCTTGAGATTTTGTCTCATTTATAGTGAGACCTGATATTTGTGCAAAGTGTGAAAAAATCTCCGGTGTCAGCGCTAGGGCATGGGTCAGGTCATTGGCATAAAGGATTATATCATCTGCATATGCGGATAATACATGCGTGGAGTTACCCAGCCGGATGCCCAATTGCTCCGCAGTTGATCGTAACTTAATGGCTAAGGGTTCCAGGGCAAGCACGAACAGTAAGGGGGATAAGGGACAGCCCTGCCGGGTGCCTCTGCCAATCGGGTATGCGCGCGAAATGTGTCTGCCAGTGCGGGCCCTCGCTGTAGGAGCGGAGTATAATAATTTTACCCACTTTAGGTAGATTGGTGGTATGCTAAATTTTTCAAGCACCTGGACCATATAGTCTCATCTGAGGGTGTCAAATGCCTGCCTTAGGTCTAATGTAATGCAGCCGGCATTATGATGACCTGCAGGTTTAGATTCCATTACATGGTAGAGTCTCCTGATATTTAGAGAAGTGTTACGTTCTGGTACAAAGCCACATTGGTCTGGGTGGATTAGTTTGTGTATGTACGGGAGTAGTCGGCGCGATAGGATTTACCTCAATATTTTGTATTCAGTCGCCAGGAGTGATAGGGGCCGGTATCCCGATATGTCTGATGCCAGGCGGCCCGGCTTCGGAAGGGATATTACTAAGGCTTGCATCGTTGTGAGGGGGAGAATTCCCGTGTCTAGCGCAGATTTATAGAGTCGTTCTAACTGCGGCACCAGGGCTTCCGAGAAGGTGTCAAAAAATTCTATTGGTAAGCCATCAAGGCCCGGGGCCTTGTTTCGTGGTAATTCCCGAATGGCTGCTTTAATTTCCGCCTTTGTGATGGGGCCTGATAGGTCGTCTTGGGCTGCTCGGTTTAGCTTTGGGAATGTTAGGTCAGCCAGGAATGCGTTTAAAGAGTCCTCCGCCAGTCATGGAGGCGATTGATTGATATAGTACTTGATAATATTCACAGAAGGCCTCATTAATTTTCCCCTGAGTATACACAGTGTCCCCTCCCAGGGTAGTTATCTCATGTATTGGCGTATGGGGGGGCTCATCTCGTGTTATGCGCGCTAGAAGCGTACCTGCTTTGTCAGCCTCGGCATGCTTTGTTTGGGTGTATGATTTGTAATAAATTTGTCTAAGGGTTTCCAGCAGTTCTGCGTGCTTTATGCGGGTCTCCTGTAGCGGTGTAGTCTTTGTGGGGTCATCTACTGCTTCCTGTTCTAATTTGTTCATAGTGCTTTCGACTGTTTTGAGATTATTGTGTATTTCTTGCCTAGCCCCGGCTGTGGTGCTTATGGCTATGCCCCTTATCACAGTCTTGAATGCGTCCCATTCTATGTGGGGTGTAGAGGCTGTATCGGCATTTTCTGTAAAGTAGTTTGTGATACCCGTAGACAATGTGCTACGAAAGACAGAGTCTTCCAGCATTTGTGGCCATAATTTCCAGGTGGGAACCGGGGCGGGGATTCTGCCCCAGGCTAGGGTGATCTCTAGTGGGTTGTGGTCCGAAAAAGTCTTACCTAGGTATGTAGCATGTGTAATCTGGGTTGTAATGAGAGCAGAGCATCCTATCTATCCAGGTGTGGAGTTGGTGTGGCGGGGAGAAGAACGAGTACTCTCTGCTGGTTGGGTTTTTCAAATGCCATGCGTCTCCTAATGCCCAGCCTTCTGTCCATCTGCATAGTGCCTCTGCTTGTCTTATAGACCATGCGCCTTCGAGTGGGGGGTGTGAGCGGTCTATGTTTGTATCCATAACAGCATCATAGTCCCCACCTAATATCCATGGATATGCTGTCCAGCTTGCTAATACAGAGTTGAGGCTCATAAGGAACTTATCCTGTTCAAAATTAGGGGCATAAAGGCTACCCAGTACTACATGTATGCCGTCCAGTGTGCCTCTCACTAATATGTATCTCCCTAGTGGATCCGTCTGTTGCTACAGCGCATTAAAAGGGACCCCGCTCCTGAACGACATTGTTGCACCTCTGGCAAAAACTGAATATGATGTGGAGAATACCTGACCTCTCCATTTCCGACGTAATTTAACTGCTTCAGCTGCAGTGAGGTGGGATTCCTGTATAAACACCACCTGTGCTTTGCGCCTGTTCAACTGCGCGTGTATTCTATGGCGCTTATGTATGGACCCCAGTCCCCGCACGTTCCAGGTGATTATATTGTAGTTACCCTGCATAAGTACATGTTGCTGTATTTGCTATTTTTGTGTATTGGGTGTGGCAGAGCCGATGGCGTGTGATGTGGTATATGGGGTGGGCCAGATTCTAAACACTCCCTAACTATAACATTAAATACTCGGTCCAGCATTAGAACGGTGCTGGTCCAAACTCCATTCACAACAGTGCGAACATTTAACAATTTAACAGTTGCTTTCGCCATTGGGGGGGGGGGGGTTTCTAGTGACCTTACAAGTGAGGTGAGTAACTTGCGGACTCGCCGCAGCCCGGACCAAGCTTGTTGTCCAGTATTATCAAATCGTGATTGCAAGATAGTATGTGCGCCGTTTTAGGTGGCTACCCTGCGATACCTTACATCATTCTGACAATGCTTTACAGACCACCCCATCTGGTGCCACTTTTATCCCATTAAACCATCAGCAGTTTGAGGTGTTACAGTTCTAAATAGCGCCAGGCTACCCTCCGAATCGGAGTGGACAATGTTATCATCAGAAGAGTCGGAGGTTGCGTGATGGTTACTGTCCCGGAACGTGTTAGCCGCTGCTAGCGCCTCCTTGCGTTCCTTTTGAGCTTGTTCCGGTGTGGGGTTTCTGGCTTGTGATTTGTTGATAAAGGTGTTGCGACGCGATTCTCGGTTCCGTTTTTTTTTTCGGAGATCGAGGGATGCCTTGCGAGGAGGGTGCAGATTCCGTTGGGGGGAACATGATCTCTAGCCATTCCTCCGCTTCTTCTGGAGTGTCAAAGAATTGTGTTTTTTGGTCATGAATGACTTTCAGTCTGGCCGGGAATAGCAGGGCGTATTTGATATCCAGCGCTCTGAGCCTTTTTTTGACCTCCTGGTTTAGGGAGCGCCTTTGTTGCACTAGCATAGTGTAATCTGGGTATAACGACACTCGTTGATTCTCATATTGAATTTGAGTCCGTTCCCTTGCCTTCTGCAGCAGCATGTCTCTATCTCTAAAGTTCAATATTCTGGCAACCAGAGGATGGGGTGAGGCCCCAGCTGTCGGTCTGCCAGTGGGGATTCTGTGTGCCCTTTCTACGCAAAAGAAATCCGATAAGCCCTCCGGGGCTACGTGCTCCCTAAACCATTGTTCCATGAATTTTGCAGCATTTTGGCCTTCACTGCGCTCTGGTAGGCCAATAACTCGGACATTATTCCGTCGAGTTCTCCCCTCCGCGTTGTCCACTCTGTCCTGGAGCCCGGTTACCTGACGTTGTAGTTGCGCGATCTGCACTGCATGCTCTTTGTGCTGTGGTATTAGCTCCGCTAGGGCGAGTTTATTGTCTTTGACTGTTGCGGCAAGTTTAGTGTGGTCTGCTTTCAGCAGGGTGAACCCAGTTGTTAGGGAGCCAATTTGCTGCTCAATTGATTTCCTCGAGTCCCTCACCTCTTGTAGGATAAGATCTAGTTCATCCGGGGTGGCCTCCAGGTTGGTGGGCGGGACACAGTTCGTTAACTGTGTGGGGGTGTCTTTGTCCTCTGTCTGTTGTGTATCTGCGGCATTAGTGTCCGGTGTCTTGCCCCTGGGGCGCCCCATTTTGCAGTGTTTCCCGGCTCAGCACCAGGCAGTGATCCGCAAAGCCTGCCGTGTGGGTGCATTGGCAGGGGCACAGGTTAATTGCGTCACCTCATATAACGAGGGTCACCACAGCGCAGTGTCGTAGGTGCGATAGTCTCCTGCAGACAGGGGGCGTTCTCGATAGTTGGAGTTGTATGTTCGCCGTCCCCAGAGGGTGTTTATGGGTCCAGCACTCCTCTTAATCTGCCCTAGTAACTAACAGGGCCTTGCCCAATCACCAGATGGATCACAGAGGACGAAACACCCACCACAGGCTCACCCCTGCCTCAGATCGACCCAGCCTGTCCCATCGCTGTGTTTGGGCCCAGGATGCTCAGTGGCAAGCACACTGACGTTGGCCAAATCACCTGCAGGTGCGCCCACTAATATATTTAAACTCTGCTTCAGGGAGAGGGAGGGGGACGACCACTCTCAGGCTGCCGCGTTTCAATAGTACTCCCGCACCGCCACTCAATTTTAGTCCAGCAGGGGGCCTTGCTGTATGCTGCGGCACCACAAGCAGTGAAGCGGCGTCACCAGAGGTATGCGCTGGGGTTCAGACATCGATTTCAAGACGGCCGGTGTTTTCCACACATCACAGCACACATTCGCCTCCTACCTCGTGAGTCGCGACCCATCCGCTGCAGTCAGGACCTCCGGTCGCACCGCATGCACACCTCATCAATGTCATGGGTTGAGGCTCAGTCAGTGGCGGGAGGGGGTCTCACGATGCCCCGCCGCAACAATGGAACTCGGTGCAGCCTGCCACAACGCACCCATCTGGAAGGCCCTGGGCAGGCCGCCGAACACGGGCCCTGCCTGGCGGGTCCCAGGCCACTGCAAGCAGCAGACGGTGCTTGCCGGGGGGTGAGTAGGGAACACTGCTGTGTTTTCCCGACCTTGCGGAGTGTCGTGTTCACTGCACAGCGCTATCACTGCGGCTTCCAGACTCGGCAGCACACTCAGCAGCACCCACGGCCTCAGCCCAGTGTCCGGTCTCCGCTTCCTGCTCGGCGGTACAGAGGGCCCCAGGCGATGTAATCTGCAGGCAAACCACGCTTTATGTATCTCGCAGGTCCGCGTCCGTGTCAGCGGCACAGATGGAATCCGATGACATAGGGTTACGGCAGGATTTACTCGTCCGGGTGCGGAGCTCGCTCACATTGCGACCGCCATGTTTGGCGGGTAGCCACGCCCCCGGTCCACCATCCCTTTGGATGGTTGGGGCATCAGGCAGCCCCCTGATCAGTTGATGGTGCCCTGTTGCCCCAACCATGGTCTCCTGATCAGTCTCGCCAGTCCCCTGATGGTCCCCTGATCAAGTGATGCTATTCACCAGGCTTGGTGGCATGCCAACTTGTAGGCCTGGAGAAAACCTGGTGTAGTCATCCTGATGACCATTTAATTTTTCTTTAGAGGCTAATATCCCCTCAATATAGATCAGCCGGTACCCCCCACATTCGTCAGTCAGCCTGTGATAATGTTCTTTCTTCACCTGGTTTGGCGAGGGCCTAATAGGGAAACTCTAGAGAAGTGGTCTTCAAACATTTTATTGCAGTGTCCTTCCTCCCCAGCCCCTCCCCCATAGTGGAAAAAATAAATCAGTGGGCCCCCCTCAAAACGTTTCACAATTGTTCTATTAAACTGGCAGTGTTTAAATATGTCTAGACGTATTTAAACATTGCAGTTAAGTTTTGTTATCATTTTAAAAATGCAATCAGATACATGATGACCAAACATACTATTCTGGTCAGGCAGGCCTTTCTTACGTGTAAACATATCCACAGTGTGAGTATTAGAAGTTGGGGTCGGGGTTTTGAAGAATTTTGGAGTCCTTTCCCTTTTCACACCTTCTCCCAGCCAGAATGTAAATGACAAAAGATGTCAATGATGACCCATTACAGAGCGTTTACTGTCACTCATTTCTTTCCCTTTAAAACAAAGCACAGTTATCAGCATAATTCTTCTTTTGGCCAGAGCCTGGCGTCCCCCTCCTGGGATCACTTGAGGTCCGCATAGGGTGGCACGCCCCCCAGTTTGAAGACCCCTACTTTACAGACTAGAGCATATCTAGTTTGGGTCTCTCACCGCGAGAATAAGTTCCACGGTTAATAAGGCCAGTGTAGGTGTGAGCTGCCTGTCTGGACGTCTATGTGCTTGTGGCCAAAGACCAGTTCCAGAAGGTCTGGGTTGTCACTAAGTAGAGATGACTTGCTCACTCGGAACCAGGCCGAGGGTATTGCACACTCCCAAGGATATCAAGTAGAGGTAGCCAGGTGTGGCAACTACCACTTCCAGCTTGTCCTTTGGTGCCTCAAGCTGTGCTCCAGCTAACCGTGGTCTGCAGAATCAGGAAGGCAGCGGTAGGACAGAAAGTAAACAGGGCTCCTAGCTTTCCATCGTCGGAGTTTTCACTCCATACCCTACTCCTACATTTACAGCAGCAAAGATGGGGCTGTTGATGAGTGTGTTGAAAGGGGCGTATCATGGGGGGACATAGGGCAACTGATATTGCTTTCGCTGTCTATGGCGTTTTGGTGAATTGCTGCCCATGCCAATCCCTGTCAATCTTCACTCTCTACGCACATCTGTTTTTTTTTTTAGTTTTAAATAATTTTTATTAGTTTCATTAAATAGACCTTAGTGCACTAGTGACACACACCTGTTCTACCGTCTATGGTGTTAGCGAACTCCACCGTGCCCGGTGGCCAGCATTTTAGTTTTGGGGATCGAAAAATAAAAGAAACTACATTTTCAAAAGTTTAATCGGATTCAGCAAAGAGCCACACAGCACCAGACAATGCCCAAATGTTCTCGTCTGTAAACCAGCCACCTCCATAATGCTGATGGAAACCTCATTTTACGGATTACGCTTGAGGGATTATCAAATTCTGCTGTCGGTGAACCTAAAGCTTCAGGGTCGTTTCATGGATTCAACTATTTTAGCTGAAGTGGGTTTTGCTGAAAATGCTCCTGCAGTGTTGGCCAAGATTCTGCGAACAGCAGTAGATATGTGTCACTTCCTGGTTTATTTTGCCATTTTCTTTTACTGATTTTCTTGTATTTAGGCGTGCTGTAATTAATGTATTACATGACTTGATGCACTCGCTGCTTTCTTACTTTGTAATGTGAAGGCTGTACATATTAAGCAATTTTACAAATTGTGATTCCGATGTCATTCAACTCTGCTTTCTGCTGCTTTGCTCCTTCATAATCTTCCTGCAAGACTTTGCAACGCCACAGGTTATAACAGAACATTCAAAACTGCTTACAATGGCTGGCTTCATCTCACAAGGATTTGCGTGCATTGTTTCCAAAATGGCCACCGTCTCCCGCCACTTTTCTAAACAGTGGTCTAACCAGAGCAGGGGTTTCTTTCCTGGTGTAAAGGAAGAAAGCAGGAGTCCTTGCCGTGCCTCCCCCTGGGGACACCTAACACACAGAGGGGGGGGGGGGTAAGCTTCCTGAGACAAGGGGACATGAGTACTATTGGGAAGGAAAAGTCCTTTGCATGGTAAAAGACTGTACCCCTAAGTGCCCAACTGTGCTGTTGTCTGGATCCCGAATGCTGGTTTTTGTGCTCATAGGCAAACATAAGCAAACACAGATCATGCGTGTGTGCCATGACATAGGCCTGTTTCATAACTTGTTGGACCGGGATGGGTGCCAAGAGCTATCCTCTTAGTGGTGGAAGGCTACAGCCTTCACCAAGAGTCAAACACTAAGAGCGAGGTGGTGGCAGCATACCGCGTAGTGATCAGTGGGACTAAACAGGTCCTTTTTAGGTTGCAGCCTACCAGACAGCGCAGCAGTCTGGTTTGCTAGAGGTATCTTGGGAACTTTCAGTAAAGTTGACCTGGAAATGCATTCTGCCTGTTGCTAACTATTGGCTTTGTGGTTTGTAATTCTCGTTTTCTGATTTAATTTTTGCTGGCTTTATTTGTTTTAGGCTCTCCGGGTTCAGTTCGTCCCTCCTGTTGCCTAAACCGTGTTTACTGCACTCTTCCACTAAGTCGATTTCTAAAACAGGCCTTTAAATCTTGTTCTTATCTTGTCACATTTGTTGTGCTTTCAAAGACAGAGCTCAAATGTCAAGCTGTGTCTTCAGAGGGAGCATGTGTTTACTTTACTTTCCGCTGACTTCAAAGTGGGAGCGTTTATAGGAAAGAGGGATGATCTTGCCTCTCCAATGCTCCATTTACGGGGCTGTAACATAACCATTAAATAGCACGTCATGTAACATGCAGATGACAGACTTTTTTCTTGTTTCTTTTGCATTCTCTTGAGTCATGCACTAAGCAAAAGGGGTATGGTTTCATTAGACAGCGGCCCTTACATGCCTTTTAAGTAGCGCTTGTTTCATTCTTCAGTGCTCTATGTTGTGCTTGGTTCTTTTATTTACCAAGTGGGTTACTCTGTCACTGTTTTTGTAGCGCTTGGTTGAATCTTTGTGCACGCCGTTTATTCTATCAGTGCTCTTTGTAGTGCATTGTTCATTCTTTGCCCAATGGGACAGTGCTTTGAGAGTAAGTGCATGACATATTTTGACAGGTTTTGGTGACTACCCACCAGTTGCTCTTACCACAGACCATCTGATGTGCGAGGCCACAGCATTTCTATCCTGTGCGAGCAGCACTCCTGTCCTCTGGTGCAGCTTCTGGGCGCTGTGCTCAGAAACGAGCGGCTCAGCTCAAGTGCCTCCATTTTATATCCGCCTTGTCTCTTTTTAGTTCGGTGATAATAGAAAGTGCTTTCTTAAAATAACAACTGTCAGCCAAGTTGATGGACCAACTGTCTTGTTTATTCTACTTATTCAGATATGAAGAAAGTATAGTAAAATGTACTTCACGTCGTAACATGGTTTAACTACTGGAAATATTACTTGTTTGAGCTTGGATTTAATTAAAAAACAAATCACATGGCGCTTGCACTCCAAACACCAATTTACAATTTGCCAAGTGTTCTTGTGTCAGCCTCTTTCCAATGGACTAGCTAAGATTACAACAAGTGACTGTCGGGGTGTCCAATGCAGGTCCAGGACACCCGAATTCATGCCAGATTTTCTTGTCATCCACATAAAAATGTACTTACATTGATTTGAAGGACACCTTATGTAATTAGTCAGTGGTTTGGTTATCCTTAAGATATGGTGTGGATCCAGCCCATCTGGACTTGTGTTGGACACCCATCTATGCTTCACATTTGTTAAAGACACTGCAGTTCAACTGGTGTCACACTCCACTGCCCGGCGCCTTCATATGATACTTGGTTTCACAAGGAATGTGTAGGACAGGTTTGTTAGTGTGTGTGAATAACAGACAAAGAAAGGATGGAGTGTTTCACAAGAACACATGTTAAATGGACATCTTCCTCCTACAAACTTTATCCACTCAAACGATTCACCGGATAGGATGCTCTTAGAGGCATGAGATGGAATTATTGCAGTAAGGGCCACAGGCAGGCTGTTTATTAAGCACTTTAGAATCACCCAGACTGGTTAAGCCCTGTTTTATGATTCAGAGCTGTAATGTTGCCCTTGGCCTCCATTTCAAGGCCCTTTAGGGGAGGTGTCCAGAGCACTATATATTGCTTCACAGACAACAGGATTGTAACAACCTACTGAGCTGATGTACTAGTTTTTACGTTCTGGATACATTTTCAGTCACTCGCTTTTTGAGTACAGCCACTCCATAAAAAAATAAAGCAAAGCACACATCTCACAGCACAACACAGAATATAGTATAAGATAATCATAATTAAAATAAATAACTCAGCACAATAATACAAACTGATAACGGGGAAGAAGGTGGATTAATTCCCAAAGTGCATATAATGCATTAGAAGACCAGCGTATCAGGCTTCTGGCCCACTTATCGATTCAACGAAAATAAAAAAATATTGTTCCTTTTAGTCCTCAGTGTTCACTGTGTACAACTCTCTGCAGAACGGCATTATCGCGATAACTTTAGCTGAGTTGTGAACACAGCTGGTTCGTATATTTTTGTGAGCCTTGGAGGTAGGTGTGTGTGTGCGTGCTGCAAGCACCTATCCATTATCTCTTTAATGTGCATTAGGTGGAGCAGATTTAGTTTTGCAATATCATCAATCAATCCGTACTTGTAGAGCGCAGCTTATCACCCATGAGGGTATCCAGGCGCTTGGTTGCTGGGTTTAGTTGAAGAGCCAGCTCTTGAGTCTCTTCCTGAAGTCTGTCAGCGAGAGTGATATTCAGAGGTGGAGGGGGAGGGCGTTCCAGGACTTGGCGGTGAGGTGGGAGAAGGAGCGTCGTCCGCTGTGGCTACGACAGATGCGTGGTGTCTGTGTGAGGGCGAGGGAGGTGGAGCAAAGGTTTCTGCCTGGTTGGTGGAAGTTCAGGCAGTGGTTCATGTATGCTGGTCCTTGGTCGTGGAGGGCTTTGTAGGCGTGTGTCAGTAGCTTGAATTGGCATCTATTCTGGATGGGGAGCCAGTAGAGGTATCTGAGGTGCTGGGTGATGTGGGTACTTTTGGGCAGGCTGAGGATCAGTCTGGCCAATGAGTTCTGTATCATCTGGAGTATTCCAATGAGTTTGATGGGGGTACCTGCCTGCCGTGCGTTACCGTAGGCCAGACAGCTGGAGATTAGGGCTTGCATGACTGTTTTCCTGGTGCTTGTGGGGAGCCATTTGAAGATTCTTCGGAGCATGTTGAAAATATGGAAGCAGGCAGAGGAGACAGCATTGATCTATTATTTCATGGTGAGTTTGCTGTCTAGGATGATGCCAAGGTTGTGGGCCTTTGTTTTTGGTGTGGGGGTTGAGCTTCTGGCAATTGTCCCTCATCCACGCTGCAACGTTCTTCATGCAGTTGTGGAAGTTGGTCTTCGTTTTGGTGGGGTCTGTTAAGAGCAAGAGGATGAGCTGGGTGTCGTTCCCGTAGGATATGATGTTGATGTCATGGGTTCTGACGATGTCGGCTAGAGGCGTCATGTAGATGTTGAAGAGGGTGGGGCTGAGCCTTGGGGGACACCATGGATGGTGCTCCTGGGTTGCAAGGCAAAGGGGTGGAGTTGGATTCCCTGTGAGCGTACCATGAGGAATGATGCCATCCATCTGAGTGCGTCTCCTTTGATTCCGATCTGGTGCAGTCTCTTGATGAGCATGTGGCGGTAAACAGTGCCCAAGGCTGCAGAGAGGTCGAGAAGGATCAGGGTGGCCGATTCTCCTCTGTCGAGTAGGGTTCAGATGTCATCTGTGGCGGCGATCAGGGCGGTCTTGCTCGTTTGATTGGCTCTGAAGCCTGATTGAGAGGGGTCTAGCAGGTTGTTTCTGTACAGGTGTTCGGTGAGCTGAAGGTTGATGGCCTGCTCCAGGACTTTGGCAGGAAACGGAAGCAGCAAGATGGGGAGGTAGTTCTGGAGATCGCTGGGGTCTGCGGGGCTTTTCTTTGAGAGAGGTCTGACCTCAGCTTCTTTCCAAGCTTTGGGAAAGGTGGCTGTGGCAATGGAGGCATTGAGGATGGTGGTGAGTTGACGGCTGATCTCGTTGCTTCCAAGGTTGAAGAGGCGGTGGGGGCATGGATCAGTGGGTGCTCCTGAGTGGATGAAGTTCATTATGGCTGTGGTGTCCAGTGTGTTGAGCCGTGGTGGTCGGGCGGTTTCCGTAGGAGTGGGGAGGCTGAGGAGGTCTGTGGTTGGAGGTCAAAGTTCCTGTAGATGGTGGATAGCTTGATGTGAAAGTGATTTGCTAGGGCGTCACAGAGTTCCTGTGAGGGAGGGATCGAGTTCTCAGTGGCTGCTGGGCAGGAGAACTCTCTGACGATGGTGAAGAGTTCCTTGGTGTGGTTGGGGCTAGCATCGATACGGTCTGCAAGGGCCTACATCTTTGCGTCTTTGAGTTGATGGTGGTATTTGTTGAGGGCTGACTTGAAGGTGGCTCGGTCTGATGCACCATTTTCTTTCTAGTTGTTTGCAGCTACGTTTCATAGTGCTGAGTTCTGGAGTGTAGTTGTTTGGTTGATCTGCGAGTTTTGGTTGGTTTGCTGGGGATGACTCGGTTGGCAGCGTTTCTGATTTAGGTGTTGAAGTTCTTGACTGCTTGCTTCAGGTTGGTTGTGGCGTGGGGCTGGGTGGTGTTGAGGGTGTCCGTCCATTGGTTCTGTGTCGCTTTGCTCCAGCTGTGGAAGGAGTTGCTAGGAGGGTAGGGAGTGGTGCAAGTTGGTCCTTCAATGGTGAAGTGGACAATGGAGTGATCGGTCCAGGTGAGTTCCGTGGTATGGCTGTATTTGACTCTATTGTTGGCCGTGAAGATCGGGTCTAGTGTGTGTCCTGAATGGCTGATGTTGTCCATTCATCCCAGGAGGTTGGCAGAGTTCGTATCTGTGGGGTCGTCAAGGTGGAAGTTGAGGTTTTCAAGGAAGATGAAGTGCTTGTATTCAATGGCGATTGGGGTAATGAAGTCTGTGATGATGTTGCAGAGGGTGGTTGTGGTCCTGTGGGTCTGTAGGTGTGGGTGTTTTGTCGTCAGTGTGGAGTTGGAAATTCAGGTGTTCCATGATCGGCGTGGGTTTGTCTTTGGTGGTCGTTCAGCGGATTGATTTCTTGTGGATGATGGTGGTGCCACCTTCGTGTTTGTTGGTGCTGTCTTGGTGTTACATCTTGTAACCGTTGGGTGTCGCGGTGGCGTTATCGGGGCCCTACGCGGGGGTGAGCCATGTCTCTGTGATGAAGGTTAATTCGGGGGCAAGGGTGGAGATGGTGTCCCAGACTTCAGTGGCATGTTTGCAGAGCAATCTGGCGTTGATCAGGAGGCATCACAGTGGTTCCAGGGTGGTGTCGGCTGGAGGGGTGGGAGTGGCGCGGGTTTCTACAAGGGCGGGTTGTCCTGGGTTGCAGGTGAACTGGCATCAGTGGCAGGTGAATTGTCCTGCTGTGGAGCTAAGAGATACCACGCAGCAGTTTTTGAGGCATCCGGGGTCCAATGTTCGGAGATCTGGGGTGGAGCACCTGTAGGTGCCTTGCGGACCAGGGATCCAGGTGCGGACGAGTGCAGGCGGGCTTGGCTTTGGTGCACAGGTGGCGCAACCGCTGCGCGCGGCCTCGCTGTGGCCTCCATTAAGTAGGTCCTGGGAGTTGGGACATTATGCCCCTGTTAGACTTGGCATCTTTTGGCGTGTCTCCCCTGACTTTTTGCTTTCTGACCTCCCGGTTTTGACTCTGTTTTTGCTGGTGTAATGATTCTGCGCACTTTCCTCACTGCTGTCCAGTGGGAAAGTGCAAGTGCTCCTGGATAAAATATGTATGGATTGGTATTTCCATGATTGGCCTATTTTGATCTATGTGTCAGTCCCTAGTAAAGTGCACTGCGAGTGCCAGGGCCTATAGATCAAATGCTGTTGGTGGGCTGCAGCACTGGATTGTGCCACCCACGCAAACAGCCCGTAAAGTGTAACTCGGGCCTGCCGTTGCAGAGCCTGTGTGCAGCCTGGGGCTGCCATGTCGACTTGGCAAGTGCACACACTTGCAAGTCCCTAAACCTTCCCTTTTCTACATATTAGTCACCCCTAAGGTAGGCCCAAGGTACCCCTGTGGGCAGGGTGCGTTGTATGGGAAAGGTAGGACATGCCCTGGTGGGTGTGGCATGTCCTGATAGTGAATTACAGCCTATTTCGTTTTCACTATTGCAAGGCTACCTGTTCCCCAAAGGCCAGAATGGGCAGTTTTGATTATTACAGCTTATAATCCTAACTGACCCAGGGAACATGGTAGAAATTCGAGTTTAGTATGCCTGGACTCAGAATGATAAAATGCATCTTTTAGTGAAGCTGGTTTTAACATTCTGTGTTTGAAAATACCACTTTTAGAAAGTGGGTATTTTCTTGTCTAACCATCCAAGCCTGCCTCTGCTAGGTTGTGTATTCCTTGTCTGGAGTGTGAGTGACAGGGGCTGGGGGATGCCAGGAGACAGGGTGAGTCAGCACAGGGCTGAATAGCAAGATCTACATGTAGATGGGTGGGAGGAGTTGCACCTGGGCCCTGAATAGGACAGTGCCTTCCCTCCACAATGCTGGCTCCACCTCCTGTGGTGCGTCTGATGTCCCTGGCCTACTCTCTGAAAGAAAGGACGGAGACTTGTCAACAAAGTGCTCCAGAACTGGTTTGGACTAGGCAAAGGCCTCTCTGCCTTCAGAGAACAAAGAAATTTGGGATATAAATATTGGGGCCCTGACCCCGTGAATTTAGATCTCGCTGGAATCAAGGAACCTGCCAAGACGAAGAGCTGGAAGAGCTGCCAGGAGGAGTACTGCCCCTTTGCTGTGTTGTTGCTTTGTTGGGTTGGCCTGCAGCTGCTGCTTCTGCCTTGGGCAGTGAAAGGACTGGACTGAACTTTCTACTACTTGTGCTGAGAATCTCCAAGGGCCTGAAACCGAGCTGGCCTCCTGTTAAGAAGTCTCAGGGACTGCAAAGACTTCACAACCCTCTGGGTACCGCTTCTGGAACCGCTGTTTCAGTTGCCACAGAGGAAGGGAACCGCAACCGACTCCGTCAACCTACTCCATCGCTGGCCCGGTGTCCTGTTTGCACCGCAGACCGCACCGTCCGCATCTCGCACCGCAACCCTGGTCTCACCGACGACTACGTCCGACGCCATCGCCACCGAACCGCTGCTTGCCCCGTGACCTGTGGGCACCGCAGTTCGCACCGCATCGCTTCACTGTGCCAGCCAGGCCAGACCGACGCTGTCGCTGCAACTGGCTCAACACTCGTGACCGCATCGAAGTTGGGGCACCGCTCGCACGCTTGCGACGCACCGCTCCGACTCGAACCGCTGTCCGACGCCAGCTCCCGCACTCCGGCTTGGTCGCCTGCATCGCAACCTGCCAGCACCGCATCGAGCACCGTCTCACCCTGCACCGCACGCCTTGGACTCACCGACTCCGTCTACACGATTGTCACCGAGCCGCTGCCTGCACCGCATCGAGAGGACACCGCGCCCTGCACCGCTTCCATCTTGCACCGCAACCGCGACGTACGCCGACCGGCTCGCACACTCCGTGCCTGCCACAACGAGAAAAGGTACTGTGACCAAGTCTGTTCACGACTCTGCTGGCCCGTATCGACGCGGTCGGCTGGAAATGTTAGACTCTGTGGTTTTTAGCATCGCGGTAGACTCGGACGGAGCTACCGACTCGTACGAACTTTGTTTTTGAACTATTCCTGCAAAGAAGAAGTTATCTTGCAACGTAATCATTTTTAAAGTATTGTACTATGGATTTTTATCGTATTTGGTCTTGTTTTAACGTATATAAAAATATTGGATATTTTTCTAAACTGGTGTGGTGTCAGTTTGTAGGGCTTACACTGTATTACTGTTGGTTATGTGCAAATGCTTTACACACTGCCTCTAGAATAAGCCTGACTGCTCGTGCCAAGCTACCAAGGGGGTGAGCAGGGGTTATTTTAGGAGTGTAACTCCCTTACCCTGACTAGGAAGAAGGGTCCCTACTTGGACAAAGGTGCAAACCCTTGCCAACTAGAGATCCCATTTCTAACATTGGTTGTCAGCAATGAGGATAGGACTTGTGTTTGCACTTGACTTACAGTGATTGGTGTGCACTACTACCATATCGCAGACCATTACGTACCACATACAGGTTCTTTTTCTTTTTGGCCTATTTTTGATCTTGCCAGTTTGAACTTGCTACTTCAAAATGCCTGAATCTATAGTATCATCAATTGCATCAGTAGAAATTGCCTTTGAGGAGGATCGATTGGAAGCCTACAATGTCAAGGAGTTAAAATCGATTTTCAAGAACCTAAAAGTCCAGGTCAGAGGCCTCACCAAGAAGGATGAGCTACAAAAGGCGCTGAGGGCCTGGGTAGCAGTCAGAGGTGCCAGTGGGCAATCTGGTGATCTCACTGGAGAGGTGGAGGAGCCTGTTCCTAGGGTGGATGTGCTTTTGGGAGGGGGGGAACCCTCCAGGCCAGGCAGCAGTAGTTTGTCCCCAGAGGAGCTGGAGGACAGGCGGGAAGTAAGGAGGTTTGAATTGGAGAAACTCAGAATAGAAAGTGAGAGGGAAGAGAAAAGAATAGCCATGGAGGAAAGGAAAATGATACTAGATCATAAGAGAATGATCAAGGAGCTGGAGCTAAAGAGTAGATCCGGTTCAGATGGTGGCAGCAATTCTTCAGCACACACAGACAGGATTGTACACATCCCCAAGAATGTAGGTAAAGAGTACAAAAAGGGTGATGACATACAAAGGTGGTTTCAAGGGTACGAGTCGTCTTTTCATATGAATGGGGTCCCTGAGAGGAACTGGGGAGCGGGGTTGTGGCCTCTCTTTCCAGAGGAAGCTAGGGATACTCTGATAGCTTTGGGTAAGGGGCAGGACCTCACCTATGCTGACATGAAAGACGCTCTCCTCACTAGGTATGGGCTCACTCCTGAGAAGTACAGGGATCAGTTCAGGTCCAGTAAAAAGTCTGAGGCCAACACTTGGTTGGAATGTGTGGATATGTTCTGTAGGTCCCTGGATGGTTGGGTGAAGGGCAGTACTGTAACAGATTTTCAGGGGCTCTACAATTTGATTGCATGGGAGCACTTGTCTAGTCTATGTTTTGCAGATCTGCGCCAGCACCTAGTTGATAGTAAGCTAACTGACCCCAGGAAGCTTGCTATGGAGGCGGACCGCTGGGTGAGTACCAGGGTCCACAAGAAAGCGTTTGGGGGAGACTCAGCCAAAGGTGGGCAGGGTCCCCAGCAGAAAGGTGGGGGGACAAGGGTAAAACACAGGAGTTCTCTAAAGGGCCCCAAACTAGTACCCAGGGTAAAGGTTCCCAGCCCCCGGTGATAAGAAGAAAGGGGTCTCTACAGGGAAGCCTGTTGAGACCGGCCCCCGCTAGTGTTATGCATGTGACCAGGTAGGTCACTTTAAGGGGACCCCAAGTGCCCAAAGGGGACACAGCCACCCACCGGTGGACAGTCCAAAGTGTTGGCTAGTGTAGCGCTTGGGGAGGAGGGGTGCCCACAGGAGGGTGGGGATCCCGCAGAAATGACCCTTGTCTCACTAGGGGACAGTGAGATGGTCCCAGGAAACCAAGTGCCCCCTAACACAAAGAAATATAGCACCTGGGTGACCATTAATGGGAACAGGGTAGAGGCTCTCAGAGATACTGGAGCCAGTGTGACCTCAGTCCGGTGTCACCTGGTCTCTGAAAAGCAGGTAGTCCCCGGGGCATTCCACCAAGTAGTTGCTGTAGACAACTCTGAGCGCCAGTGTATGGTGGCGCAGGTTCCCTTTGAATGGGGGGGGTCTCAGGTCCCTTGAGGGTGGTTGTGAGCCCTACCATGCCTGTAGATTGTCTGCTAGGTAACGACCTGGAGCAGTCCTTATGGAAGGATGTTGAGCTCAGGTCTCACTTGGAGATGCTTGGGTTGCCAGAGTGGGCATGCGTGTCTACTCAGTCAATGGCAGCCAGAAAGGGTGATCAAGAGGACTTGGAGCCTGGAACAGTGGCCCAAGTCCCTGCCAAGAGGAAGGGCAGGGGGCGTGGGAAACCGGCCCCCAAAGTTCCCACGGACCGGGAGGAGGCGGACCTCGAGGGGACGCCCGGTGCCTACAGGGGAGCAGGTAGCCGAACTGGGAGACATCTCTGAGCTGACCCATTGGCAGCAAGAAGGGGGTCCCACCAGGAGGAGTTCTGCAGGGAGCAGAACGAGTGCCCTACTCTGGAGGGTCTGCGGCGGCAGGCTGCAGACCAGGCGGCTGGTAATCAGTCCGGGTCACATCTGATCTACTGGGAGAGTGGTCTCCTATACAGTGAGCCTAAGGTTGCTGAGCCTGGGTCAGCCCGTGTGCTGGTGGTACCCCAGCGCTTCAGGACCTTCCTACTGGGGCTGGCTCATGATGTGCCTTTGGCAGGACATTTGGGGCAGGACAAGACCTTTGACAGGCTTGTCACCCACTTCTTTTGGCCCCAAATGCGAAGGCAGTCAGATGCACACTGTAGGTCTTGCCAAACTTGCCAGGCAAGTGGTAAGAGTGGGAGGAAGGTCAAAGCTCCTCTCCAACCTTTCCCTGTTGTTGGAACACCCTTTGAAAGGGTAGGGATGGATATTGTGGGGCCACTGGATCCCAAGACAGCCATGGGCAACAGGTACATCCTGGTCTTGGTGGACCATGCCACCCGGTACCCGGAGGCAATCCCTCTCAGGACAACGACGGCACCAGTGGTGGGCCGGGCGTTAATGGGGATCTTTTCCCGTGTAGGCTTCCCCAGAGAGGTGGTTTCTGACAGGGGGACCAATTTCATATCCAAGTATATGACATCCCTGTGGAAGGAGTGTGGTGTAACTTACAAGTTCACCACTCCTTACCACCCACAAGGAAACAGTCTGGTGGAGAGATTCAACCAGACCTTGAAAGGCATGATCAAGGGTCTAACAGAACCCATGAGGCGTAAGTGGGACGTCCTCTTGCCATGCCTACTCTTTGCATACAGGGAGGTGCCTCAGAAGTCTCTTGGGTACAGCCCCTTTGAGCTCCTGTATGGCCACCCTGTCAGAGGACCTCTGAGTTTGGTAAAGGAAGGCTGGGAGGCAGCTCCCAGGAAAACTCCCCAGGATGTGTTTAGCTACATGCTGGCCTTTAGAAACCAAACTGCCCGCTTCAGGAAACTCGATCAGGCGAACCTAGAAGCAAGCCAGGAAGAAATGAAGAGATGGTATGACCAGAATGCCACTCTGGTCGAATTTCAACCTGGGCAAAAAGTGTGGGTCATGGCCCCAGTGGCACCTTGTGCCTTGCAGGACAAGTGGACTGGGCCATATGAGGTGGTGGAGCGCAAAAGTGACGTCACCTACCTGGTGGATTTGCAGGCTCCAAGGAACCCTTTGAGGGTCCTTCACGTGAACCGCCTCAAGCCCCACTTCGAGAGGTCCGAAGTGAGTATGCTCTTGGCGACAGATGATGGGGTGGAAGAGGAGAGTGAGCCTCTCCCTGACCTCCTGTCTACCAAGGAGCATGATGGGTCAGTGGAGGGTGTGATCCTCTCCCCTACTCTGACTCAGGAGCAGCAGGGGGACTGTCACCAGTTGTTGGGACAGTTCGCCCCACTGTTCTCTCTGACCCCGGTGTTACTCACTGGTGTACCCATGACGTGGACACAGGTGACAGCCCTCCTGTGAAGCACAAGATTTACAGGTTGACTGACCGGGTCAGGGCCAGCATCAAGGAGGAGGTCTCTAAGATGTTGGCGTTAGGGGTGATTGAGCCCTCCAACAGTCCTTGGGCCAGCCCAGTGGTCTTGGTCCCAAAGGCTGCTGCGCCCGGTGCCACTCCAGAACTCCGGTTTTGTGTGGACTACCGTGGGCTCAATGCCGTCACCAGGACTGACGCGCACCTCATCCCCAGAGCTGATGAGCTCATTGATCGGTTGGGAGCTGCCCGGTTCCTCAGCACGTTTGATTTAACGTCTGGGTACTGGCAGATTGCCTTAACCGATGGGGCCAAGGAGAGATCAGCATTCTCAACCCCAGAAGGTCATTACCAATTCCGGGGGATGCCCTTTGGGTTGAAGAATGCCCCTGCCACCTTTCAGAGGTTGGTCAATCAGGTGTTGGCTGGGCTGGAGGATTTCAGTGCCGCCTACCTGGATGACATTGCTGTGTTCAGTTCCGGCTGGGAAGAACATTTACAGCACCTTGGGAAAGTGTTGAGGGTTCTGCAAGGTGCAGGCCTCACGATCAAGGCCAGTAAGTGCCAGATCGGGCAGGGTTCTGTGGTGTACTTGGGACACCAGGTAGGAAGCGGCCCTACAACCCAAGATTGACACCATTCTGGCTTGGGAGCCCCCCAAGACCCAGACAGAGGTGAGAGCCTTCTTAGGTCCCACCGGCTACTATAGGAGATTTGTTAAGGGCTATGGCACCATCGTTGCCCCCTTAACAGAGCTGACTTCTAAGAAGCAGCCCAGGAAGGTGATCTGGACTGAGTCTTGCCAGAAACCTTTTGATGCCCTGAAGGCAGCCATGTGCACGGCGCCCGTGCTCAAGGCACCTGACTTCTCCAAGGAATTCGTCGTGCAGACTGACGCTTCAGAGCATGGTGTGGGAGCGGTGCTCTCACAACTGAACGAAGAGGGCCTGGATCAGCCTGTAGTCTTCCTTAGCAGGAGACTACTCCCCAGGGAACAGAGGTGGAGTGCCATAGAAAGGGAAGCTTTTGCTGTGGTCTGGGCACTGAAGAAGCTGAGACCATACCTGTTTGGGACTCACTTCCGGGTTCAGACAGACCACAGGCCCCTCAGATGGTTGATGCAAATGAGGGTGAGAATCCAAAACTGCTGAGGTGGTCCATCTCCCTACAGGGAATGGACTTTACGGTGGAACACCGTCCTGAGTACAGAACACGCCAACGCAGATGGTCTGTCCAGGTTCTTCCGCCTTAGTGAAGAGAACTCCAATGGGGTTGGGTAGTTCTCCCTACTTTCAGCTGGAGGGGACATGTGTTAGACTTGGCATCTTTTGGCGTGTCTCCCTGACTTTTTGCTTTCTGACCTCCCGGTTTTGACTCTGTTTTTGCTGGTGTAATGATTCTGCGCACTTTCCTCACTGCTGTCCAGTGGGAAAGTGCAAGTGCTCCTGGATAAAATATGTATGGATTGGTATTTCCATGATTGGCCTATTTTGATCTATGTGTCAGTCCCTAGTAAAGTGCACTGCGAGTGCCAGGGCCTATAGATCAAATGCTGTTGGTGGGCTGCAGCACTGGATTGTGCCACCCACGCAAACAGCCCGTAAAGTGTAACTCGGGCCTGCCGTTGCAGAGCCTGTGTGCAGCCTGGGGCTGCCATGTCGACTTGGCAAGTGCACACACTTGCAAGTCCCTAAACCTTCCCTTTTCTAAATATTAGTCACCCCTAAGGTAGGCCCAAGGTAACCCTGTGGGCAGGGTGCATTGTATGCGAAAGGTAGGACATGCCCTGGTGGGTGTGGCATGTCCTGATAGTCAATTACAGCCTATTTCGTTTTCACTATTGCAAGGCTACCTGTTCCCCAAAGGCCAGAATGGGCAGTTTTGATTATTACAGCTTATAATCCTAACTGACCCAGGGAACATGGTAGAAATTCGAGTTTAGTATGCCTGGACTCAGAATGATAAAATGCATCTTTTAGTGAAGTTGGTTTTAACATTCTGTGTTTGAAAATACCACTTTTAGAAAGTGGGTATTTTCTTGTCTAACCATCCAAGCCTGCCTCTGCTAGGTTGTGTATTCCTTGTCTGGAGTGTGAGTGACAGGGGCTGGGGGATGCCAGGAGACAGGGTGAGTCAGCACAGGGCTGAATAGCAAGATCTACATGTAGATGGGTGGGAGGAGTTGCACCTGGGCCCTGAATAGGACAGTGCCTTCCCTCCACAATGCTGGCTCCACCTCCTGTGGTGCGTCTGATGTCCCTGACCTACTCTCTGAAAGAAAGGACGGAGACTTGTCAACAAAGTGCTCCAGAACTGGTTTGGACTAGGCAAAGGCCTCTCTACCTTCAGAGAACAAAGGAATTTGGGATATAAATATTGGGACCCTGACCCCATGAATTTAGATCTCGCTGGAATCAAGGAACCTGCCAAGACGAAGAGCTGCCAGGAGGAGTACTGCCCCTTTGCTGTGTTGTTGCTTTGTTGGGTTGGCCTGCAGCTGCTGCTTCTGCCTTGGGCAGTGAAAGGACTGGACTGAACTTTCTACTACTTGTGCTGAGAATCTCCAAGGGCCTGAAACCGAGCTGGCCTCCTGTTAAGAAGTCTCAGGGACTGCAAAGACTTCACAACCCTCTGGGTACCGCTTCTGGAACCGCTGTTTCAGTTGCCACAGAGGAAGGGAACCGCAACCGACTCCGTCAACCGACTCCATCGCTGGCCCGGTGTCCTGTTTGCACCGCAGACCGCACCGTCCGCATCTCGCACCGCAACCCTGGTCTCACCGACGACTACGTCCGATGCCATCGCCACCGAGCCGCTGCTTGCCCCGTGACCTGTGGGCACCGCAGTTCGCACCGCATCGCTTCACTGTGCCAGCCGGGCCAGACCGACGCTGTCGCTGCAACTGGCTCAACACTCGTGACCGCATCGAAGTTGGGGCACCGCTCGCACGCTTGCGACGCACCGCTCCGACTCGAACCGCTGTCCGACGCCAGCTCCTGCACTCCGGCTTGGTCGCCTGCATCGCAACCTGCCAGCACCGCATCGAGCACCGTCTCACCCTGCACCGCACGCCTTGGACTCACCGACTCCGTCTACACGATTGTCACCGAGCCGCTGCCTGCACCGCATCGAGAGGACACCGCGCCCTGCACCGCTTCCATCTTGCACCGCAACCGCGACATACGCCGACCGGCTCGCACACTCCGTGCCCGCCACAACGAGAAAAGGTACTGTGACCGAGTCTGTTCACGACTCTGCTGGCCCGTATCGACGCGGTCGGCTGGAACTGTTAGACTCTGTGGTTTTCAGCATCGCGGTAGACTCGGACGGAGCTACCGACTCGTACGAACTTTGTTTTTGAACTATTCCTGCAAAGAAGAAGTTATCTTGCAACGTAATCATTTTTAAAGTATTGTACTGTGGATTTTTATCGTATTTGGTCTTGTTTTAACGTATATAAAAATATTGGATATTTTTCTAAACTGGTGTGGTGTCAGTTTGTAGGGCTTACACTGTATTACTGTTGGTTATGTGCAAATGCTTTACACACTGCCTCTAGAATAAGCCTGACTGCTCGTGCCAAGCTACCAAGGGGGTGAGCAGGGGTTATTTTAGGAGTGTAACTCCCTTACCCTGACTAGGAAGAAGGGTCCCTACTTGGACAAAGGTGCAAACCCTTGCCAACTAGAGATCCCATTTCTAACAGCCCCTCTGGACCTTAATATGGTTAATGTGTAGTATTAGGCTGACCACCCCTTTCAAGTCATCAGTGACAGTGTTTTCAGTACAGAATGTTTCACCTACATATTATTATTTCTTGCGTGGGACAGTGCATGGAGCTTAGAGACCATCCATTGCTTACCGTTGGTTGGCTTCATTGTCACTGTCATTTCCTTTCTTCTCTATGGTCAGCGTGTGCCTGATTCAATTCCTCTTCATGTATTTGTCTCTCCCCTGGAGCATGGCCCAAGTACCTCTTCATTGCCTAGTGTCTTCCCAGTACTCATACTTTCAGAGCTACTTTTTTTCTTTTATTTGCAGCACTCCATAAGAGTGCATGTGTTTGCAGGCCGTCTCTCCTCCAATCCTCCACTGCTTGGACCCTCCCCTTCCTGCATTGTGTTGCTTGCCCCAACACCCTGGTGCCCATCCCACGTTGTGTTACTTGCTCCAGCCCCCTCCCATGTTGTGTTGCTTTCCCTGTCCTACTCCTGCATTGTGTTCCTTATCCCACCAATCCCGGCTGAGAAAAAAAGCACTGGCACCACCAGAACTGGCAGCACCATAGCGCTTTTTACTAACTTTCATCCATGCTGCAAAGCAGCCACGCTGCTGTACAACATGGCTAAAAGACATTGGCAAAGACAATATATCTCACATAGGTGAGATCTATTGGCATTGCCAATGCTTGTTACCCTCAGTCACTGGAGTAATGCCTTAAGGCTCACTCACCTTTTTAGGAGTTCCACTGCTGTGTGTTTAACTCATGCTTGGCCTACATCAGTTAGATGTAGCGTGCTGCACAGCGCAGGAGTGGTGACTGCGATGGATCTATGTGTCCCTGAGAAGGGTAAAGTACAGGGATAGAACCGTGCTCTTCAGTACATGCAAGGTTAGTGCATGTACTGAGTGTATGTATACCTGCAAGGAACATATTACATGAGAGATGTGATGCTGTGCAGTGCGTGCGCAATGAAAGTATGTGCTGGGTGTATGTGTGCTTGCGAGGGGTACAATACATGAAGTGTGAAGTGTTGTGCATTGCGCGCATAGTGAGTGTGTGTGCTGGCAGTGTGTGTGCTTGCAAATAACACAGTATGACACAATACAGGAAGGATACAGTACTGAGCAGTGCAGACAGAGTGATTGTGTGTGCTAGATGCATGTGCACCGAGGGTGCTACAATACATGGAGATGACAGTTCTCAACAGTATGTGTGCTGTGTATGTACACTGGGTGCAAGTGTGCCTGCAATGGTACATTACAAGGAGAACCCTGGGTTCCATTTTGGGCTGCCTTGTGAAGACATGAGGAGTAGAGGAATCTGACAGATTTCCATATTGCTGCATTCCCGTGAACTGGGTGGGACACACTGGAGGAAGGGAGAGAGAGAGAGAGATTCCCTTGTACACTTCAAAAAGATGCTCTTTGATTCAGTGATAGATCTCAAGGAAGGGGCCAGGAAACATCTCAGGAAGGAGATGTGGCTGATCAGGGAATCATATAGGGCTGGCAGCCCCAGATTAGACTTTTGATGCACATATCACTGTGGTTGACATCCAGGTGTGAACTCTAGTCACTCTCATGGCCTGTAGTGTGGGACTATTAGCTTTGGAGTCTCTCCTGGTATGACAGACAACATTTCAAAAGGAAGAAGAGATAGAGAAAGTGTATGCTTAAAAAGAAGTAGAACCCTCAACATAAAACATCAAAGACCCAGACACTAAATCATATTTGGTGTGTGGAAATGCACTATAAGAAGGGGAGGTTGAGACCCCAAAATTTGTCATCCGCCAAGCATCCAGACAGGCTGTTTAAGGAGAATCAGCTCTGCAAGACTTCTACCTGTGGACCGGAGACCAAGGCATGCTAGCCTCCCTGCTGGGTGAGGGAACATCACGTAGGGAAGCCAAGACCACCTGCCCGTGAGCCTATAGCACCAGCATCTCCCTGCTTTCCAAGACCAGTGTGCCCTGTGAGGAAGAGGACAGGAATGGATGGAGCAAGGTCCAGTGGGGAGCCCTATCAAGAGGACTCCTGGTGTGAGGTGTGAGGAAGCAGCTGTGCACTGATCGAGTTGTTGTCCGTGTGCAGGAGTGATTTGGCGACCCCTGTATGCTAGGAAATGGCACTAATCACTGAGTCATACATCGAGTGCCGTGTGGGAAGCGCCAAGCTTGTACCACCTTGTTGCGGTGACCCCATATGCCAGAGGGGCCCACCGTACAAGTGACTGTGCCAACACTGTGCCAAGACTTGTGTGAGCCCTAGCGGCAACCCCCTGTGCCAGGAGTGGCCACCACTGATTGCACACAAGAGGTCTATGCCTTACCAGCAGATACAGCGACATCCCCGCATGCCAAGAGAGGATGCCAGTACTAAGTTTTGCCAAGTTTAGGCTGTCTCCCGGGAAAATTGAAGTTGCGACCTAAGGGTCAAAACTGTGCATCGAGACCTGCCCCCTGACTCACCCTGTGCACTCCATAGGATGCTGAGTGTACTTCACTCTGTCGCTGGGATCTGGTCGGGAGCACGAAGATCAATCCCCTCACCGACTCCTCCAAACTCCTCCGAGCAGGACTTGCAAGTGTCCGCGGTCAGGGCACCCACTGAACGCTGAACGCTTCTGTACTGTTGAAGCAGGTAGGTCCTGGAAGGGGCCTGTCAGGCCCTAGGGGCCTCGCTGCTATAGGTGCTGCAGCCCCTTAGACACTTTTGACTATTTCCTAAGAGTCAAGGGGGAAATTTGAGTAAGGTCTACTAGTGAGCATTCCCTGGATGTGGCCACCAGTAAATGAGGAATAACCCCAACCAATTACATGGCAGAGGATGGGACAGGGATTTGGCAGATAAACACTAGAGCCCCAACCTTAAGGTGATTGTGTTGTTGCTTACAAATGTTGTTAACTATTTGAATGTGTAGAGTTAGAAATGAAATACTTTTTGTGCATATAAAACCAAGGGCCCGATTCACAAAGAGCGTCCACAGTCGTGGCAGACGCTCCGTAGTCGTGGTGGAATCGCCGTTGTCATGGCAGAATCTTTGCAATGAGAAACTGCAGTGCGGAGTTACCACCACAAGTGTGGCGACTCCGCCTCGCCTGCGGAGCTCTTTGTGAATCGGGCTCAAAGTATGAGTTATGAGTCGTGTTCACTAATCTGTATCTACACTTCCCCCACCCTCTCCCCTCCCAAGGGAACCTTAGCCTGCTCACACACAGCCTCCACCAAGAGTCAAGTGCAGAAGGGGTACTTGGCCCAGTCGCTCAGGATCCATGGTAGGGCAGGAGTAAAAGGCCTAAACCACCACAGTTGGGCCCAGTAGCCCCTGCGTGCCCTGTGGGATGCCTAACGTTTAGGAGCCAAAGATACATATGTGCTATTTGCCATTTCCAATCTGTGCAAGTACTGCAATATGTCCAGTTTTTATTTTCTGCAGGTGACACGCATAGGCAATGGAGAACACTGGGTTTGGAATTCACCACAGCACCTGTCCATGGATCAGATGAAGGATTTATGTAGGGAAAGAAGGCGCAGGATTCCCAAGAGTAGGGACAGAGAGGTCCTTGCTAATTTCATTAGGGACCAGTTTGAGATACTGAGTGAAACGGATGAGGCTGTAGTGGAACCCAGGAAGAGAGTGCTGTGTATTCAGGATGTACGACTACCATATCACTGATATATCCCAGACACTATGAAAATTAAAGTTGTGCTGTTCCTGAATGATCTAGAATATAGCAGTATACAAGGGACAGTAGGCTACAGTGTCAAAAGAGATGGGAATCCATTTCTTTGGAATGTAATGACCTCATACACCCAGTTGGGTGTCATGCTTCATCATCGGGCTGCTCCTCGTCTGGCCGGCGCTGCAATGCCTGACGGGCTCCCGATGAGGGGCACTTTCCCTCTATTTGTGAATATATCCCAGACACTCACAGAGTGCGTCCCCTAATGCATTTTCCAGAGTTGCACCAAGACACCGCCTTTAGTTTGTAGAATACCTCAGGTGTGTACACCACCTCTAATTTCCAGAGTACCACTGTCACCACTTCCAGGAATTAATTTGCTTGGGTGGGTTGAGTCTACCAGAGAACCTGATATTGCAGTTGAGACTTCAGAAAGCTATGGATGAGTACGATGAGAATGCCAGAGATTTTGAGAGGGAGAAGCTATGATGAGTTTACTAGGAACAAGAGGAGCGGAGGAGGGGGAGAAAGGAGGAATGGGCCCGGGAACAGAAATTGAGAGAGAGAGAGAGGAGAAACAGAAAGAAGTGGGGGAGAAACTGAAGGAAAAGGAAAGAGAGCTGGAAAAGGAAAAGATGGCCCTTGAAAGAGAGAAACTTAGGATTTCAGCAATGACAACTCCATCAGGGAGAAGTGACTCTACATCCAGGTCAGGGCAGGTTATGGCCAAGGTTCCAGAAGATCTTGTGCATGTGTATGTGGAAGGTCAGGATATTTTGGAATGGTTTGTGAGCTTTGAAGTTGCTTGTAAGGCACAAGCCTTAAATGGGGTGTCTAAGGCAGCTGCCTTAATGGGGTGCATGCCAATGGAAGGGACAGCCATTATTGGGAGGATCACTGTGGCACACCAGATGGTCTATGAGCGAATGAAGAAGCTCTGATTAGGCGGTTTGGACTGAAGTCAGCTCAATCCTTGCAGAGGTTCCGTGACTACAAGAGAGTTGATGGTGTTCAGTTCAAGACGTGGATTCACAGTGTATTGTGTGATTGGAATTAGTGGGTAAAAGGGATGGAGGCCAAGGAGTTTCAGTCCCTTAACCAGTTGATGGTGACAGAGCGACTCATGGAGGATTGCTCTACCCCACTTAGGCAATACCTGTTTGATCTGACAGAGACGGATCCAATAAAACGTGCAATGTTAGTTCATAAGTGGTTGACTAACAGGGTTCACAAAAGGCTAGAGCAGCACAGTTCTAAGCCAAAAGGGGAGAAGAACTCTCCACAGACTGGTTCCAAACCGGAGGGTAGGGGCCAGGGTAATTCTCATTGGACTCGAGGAGGGCCAAGGAAACATGGGAATGGTAATGGTGTATCTGGGAATGACCATCATGAGAAGGGAGGCAAAGAATATCTTCCAAGTCCAAGGTAGTGACCTGTTTTAAGTGCCACACGGTGGGACATTTTAAAAGAGATTGCCAAGAGAAGGAACTTGACCCAGCGACACCCGTGATAGCAACCATGTTACAGTGGGACCAGTTGTGCTCAGCCTAGCAGCTATGGAAATCTGGGAAAGGGACCCAGATGTTCTGAAGCACATCCATCCTAACACAATGGGATTTTTGCAGGAAGTTAGTATCAATGGGTGGAAAGCGCCTGCCATGAGGGATACTGTAGCCTTCTGTGCTATGGTTGAGAGGAAGCACCTTAAGCCTGAGGAGATACTCCCTGAAACCAATGATACACGATCGGTAGCCAGTGGAGAGAGCATGGAGTATCTGCTTGCCAGGGTTGAGATTGAGCTCAATGGCAAGGTGGCCATGACTGATGTCTGGGTATGGGAAAGTAAGGAGTTGGATGCCTCTTGGGTAGTGATTTGATTGCCCCTGGATAATTGCCAGAATCATAAGCCTTTATGGCTTGGACAACGTCAGCTGTGTTAACCAGAGCACAGGCTGCACATAAGCCTCAGAGTGCGGCTGGGATCTATTCTGATTTGCAGGGACCAGGACAAGGTAGTTTGCAGGAAAGGGAAGACTCCAGGAAGGCACAGGAGGAGTGCCCTGCACTTGTGGGACTTCGGAAGGAATCCCAGGAATAGGTTAGTAAAGGTGTGATCTGGAAACACTGGCTGGGAGGATAGTCTACTTTATAGTGAACTGGTAAATCCTGTGCGAGGAACTAGCAAGAGGCTAGTTGTTCCATTAGTGTACAGGAACTTCCTGTTGTCGCTGACCAATGAAGTGCCCTTAGCAGTACACTTTGGGATTAGAAAAGCGCAGGATAGGGCATAGGTTGCACCCTCTGTTTTTCTGGCCTGGGATGCACAGAGACACAGAGAGGTGCTGTAGAAACAAATAGAAACTGCCCCTCTTTCCAGATGAGTGGTAAGACAGGAGGGAGGACTAAGGCACTGTTAGTGCCTCTACTAGTTGTAGGTGTATCGTTTGAGTGGCTGGGAATAGACATAGTAGGTCCATTCGACTCCCCTTCAAAGTCAGGCAACATGTATACCTTGGTAGTGATGGATCACACCACCATGTACCCTGATCTGTACCTTTAAGGAGCATGACTACAAAAGTGGTAGCAAGAGCTCTCCTAGGGATTTTTTGTCTAGAGTCGGATTTCCAAGGACAATAATTTCTGACCGGGGAACCAACTTCATCTCTTCTTACATGAGAGCGATGTGGGAGCAAGGTGGTGTGATATACCAATTCTCCTCGGCATAACACCCACAAACCAATGGTTTGGTGAAGCAGTTTAACAAAACTGAAGAGCATGATGGGAACTCTGCCAGAGAACCTCAGGAGTAAGTGGTATCTTCTTCTGCCATGCCTCTTATTTTCCTACCAAGAGATTCTGCAGAAGGGAGTGGTGTTTAGTCCTTTTGAATTTCTGTATGGACACCCAGTGCGGGATCCACTCGCCTTAGTTACAGAAGGATGGTAAGGAACCTAGAGTCTCCACAGAGGATGTGGTGGACTCTGAGATTGGCCTCAGGAAGTTGATGGTACAATACATGAGTCAGGCAAAGTAAAACCTTCAGGCTAGCCAAGCGCTGATGAAGAACTGGCACAACCAGAAAGTTACACTGACTGGGTATCAGGAAGGGCAGGTGGTATTGGTGCTAGAGCCTATTTGTCCAAGGGCTTTGGAGGAGAAATGGTGTGGGCCATACAGAGTAGTTCAGAAAGTATCTGAGGTAAGCTACTTGGTGGACACAGGTGTCACAAGGGAATACAAGAAGGTGCTCCATATGAACAGGCTGAAGTCTTACATCCAGAGAGACTACACAGTGGATGGCATGGCTGTGGTACAGGAACTTGAGGAAGACAGTGAGCCTCTTCCTGACTTGCTGCATAGTGACATGAAGGATTGGTGGAAGGGGTTCAGTTAGGCCCTGAGTTAACGCCTGAGCAGCAGAGAGAGTGTAGAGAAGTGTTGAGATGGGTTGCCAACCTCTTCTCGCTGACTCCAAGGTTGCCATCTGTCTGTGTGTGTGACAAAGAAGCGGGTGACAGTCTGCCAGTGAAAGGCAGAATGTCTGACTGGGTTTAGGGATGCATTAAAGCAGAACTTGCACAAATATTGGACCTGGGAGTCACTGAGAGAACTCGCAGTCCTTGGTCCAGTCTTGTGGTTCTAGTGTTGTGGAGTGCAGGCATAGTGAGTGTGTGTATTGGTAGTGTGTGTGCTTGCACAAAAACACCATGGGAAAATACAGGAAGGGTACAGTATAGAGCAGTGCACACAGAGTAATTGTGTGTGCTGGATGTATGTGCGCATGGGTTGGCACAATAGATGGAGGTGACAGTGCTGAACAGTATGTGTGCTGTGTATGTACACCAAGTGTGCCTGCAATGGTACAGTACATGGATAATCCTGGGTTTCAATTTGGGAAGCTCAGGCCTGTTTGGTGAATACTTGAGGACTAGAGGAATCCCCCAGACAGATTTGTGTAGTGTTGCATTCCTGTGAGTTGCGTGGGACACACTGGAGGAAGGGAAAGAGAGAGACTCCCCCTGTACACTTCAAAAGGATGCTCTTTGATTCAGTGATAGATCACAAGGAAGAGGCCTGGAAACATCTCAGGAAGGAGACCGCACTGATAAGTCAATCATAATGAGTAGGTCTGGGATCCCATGATTAACCTTTTGATGCACATATCACTTTGGATTACTTCCAGGTCTGAACTCGTGTCACTCCCTAGGCCTGTGTTGTGGAACTTCTCCCTGTCACCAGGATTGGGAGCCAAGGCCGCCAGTGTGCCTGCTGGGTGAGGAGTGATTCAATGACCCCTGTATGCCGGTGGGGGCAACCGTGGACTGAGCCATGCATGAATGCCATGGGGGAAGCGCCAAGCCTGTACTTCGTTGCCATGGCACTGTATCCCAGAGGGTACCACTGTAGAAGTGACCGTGCTGACAAATCTCCAAGACTTGTTTGAGCCTTAGCAGCGACCCCTTATGCCAGGAGGGGCCACTATGGTATTGGTATCTTCACAGCAGAGGTCTACGCCTTGCTAGCAGGTACCGTTGCAATGCTGTATGCCAGAAGGGGCTGCCGGTACTGAGTTTTGCCAAGTTCGGGCCGTTGCCTGGAAAAGCTGAAGCTGCAACCTGCAGGACAAAATTGTGCATCGAGACATGCCCCCTGACTGACCCCGTAGATGCCGTAGGACACAGAGAGGACTTCACTCCATTGCTGGGATCCAGTCAGGAGCACGAAGATCAACCCCCTTTGCCTGTGTGGTGAAAACTGAACTTACTGTGCCGTCGGAAGCTGGGAAAACCTCCGATCACTGTTGAGGCCAGCAGCGTCGCTTGGGAGAAAGCCTGCGCCTGCCGGGTGACCAGGACCAGAACTTGCAAGTGCCCACAGTTGGAGCACTTGCTGAAACACTGAACACTTCTGTGCTACTAGAGTGGGTAAGTCTTGAATCCGGCCTGTCGGGCCCCAGGGAGCTGACTGCTGATGGTGCTGTGGCACCATAGACACTTTTGACTATTTCCTAAGAGTCGAAGGGGATTCTTGAGTAAGGCCTACTCATGAGCATTCCCTGGATGCAGCCACCAGTGAATGGGGAATAACCCCAACCACATTTCAAGGAAGAGGGTGGGACAGGGTTTTGCCAGATAAACACTAGAGCCCCTGTCTCAAGGCGATTGTGTTGCTTATGAATGTCATTATGTTTTTGAATGTGTAGAGTTAGAAATTGTAAGAAATTGGGTTGCTGGTTGAGGGGATTATGACCCTACTCAAGCAGGAACCACAGTCCTTGTCAGGGTGATGTCACAAGCAAACCCTAAATTAACCTGTGCTCAACTCTCTGGTAGCTTGGCCCAGAGCAGTCAGGTTAATTTAGAGGCAAATAGTAACACAGTGAAAACACACCACAAAAAGATCCCACACTAGATGCAGAAAAATAGTTTAATCTTCAATAAATAAAACCACACCAAAAATGACAAAAATCCAATCAATAGGGCCAGAGATATGCAAGTTAAATAGCGCCAAAAAGCACAAAGTGCCAACTGTGGTTATCTGGTTTTGCCAGACCGGGAATAAGTCACAAGTTCAGGCAGACCGTGCTGGCAGATGCACCGTCTACAGAGACCCACTTAAGTCCACTGAACACAGTACCTTAAATCCTGGTGTGCGTTCTGTGCGGCGTTGCTTTGTGAGACATTGTGTCATCCGCGTCAGTTCTAATGAAGTTGTGCAGCTGGGTTTGCGTCATGTCCGATGAAGCTAGCTGCTATGTGGCGAGGCTTTGCGAGGTTGTGTGTTGCTTTTCATCGGTTACAAGGAAGCTGGTAGCTCTGCAGCGAGGCTTTGCAGGGCTACACATCGGTTCCAAAGAGGCTGGCAGCGCTTAGTGTCGGTTCCGATGGAGACCCTAGCTAGCCTTGGCAAAGCACCTTCAGGCCCACTTCCAGGGTCCAGGACTAGGGGGCGCCACTTGAGAGGGCTGGGCTCAGAGATGGCAGAGTTCAGGTGCTTGGGGTCAAGCTTGTTGGAAGCCTGTTATGTCCCTGAGGCTTCTGATCAGGAGGCCAGCCAACTAGCCCTTGGAATCACTCTGGGGTCCTGGATTTAAAAATGCAAGTCCAGTCCTTCTCACCCTGGCAAGAATGCAGCAGGCCAGCAGGGTATCAGTCCTTCAGAGCAGCAGTCGGGCAGAGAGGCAGTCCTTTCAGTAGCACAGCCGTCTCTCTTCCTGGCGGAGTCTACAGGTGCAGAAGTATACTGAGGAGTTGGGGTCTGAGGTCCACTATTTGTACCCAGTTCTGCCTTTGAAGAGCTTTTAGAGGTTTCACTTTGAAATTCACAGCCTTCCGGCCTTCCCTGCCCTGGCTTCAGAGTAACTACAGAGGATATGCAGCCCTTTGTGTGGAGGAAGGACACAGCCTATTCAAGTGTAAGTAGGGCTGTGCCCAGCTCTGCCCTCCCATCCTGCCAGTGATGGCCCAGCCAGGCACACCTAAGCTCTCTATTGTGTGTGACTGTTGGGAGGAATACACTAAGCCCACTTGTCAGCTACACCCAGTCATGTGACCCAGTGACAGGATACAGGCACTAAATGGCTAAGGCAGAAAAATGTCACCTTTCTAAAAGTGCCATTTTAAAAATTGTAATTTAAAATCTGACTTTACCATAAGAGAGGATTTTTCATTACAATTCCAAGACACCAAGCATGAACTGGTTATCTGTTCCCATTTGGAAATTACAGTTTATTAAATATAATAAGGTACTTCCAATGTTATGTTATGAGAGAGGTAGGCCTTTCAGTAGTGAAAAAACGAAAGAGTTTTTGACTACCAGGGCATGTCAAACTGAAAATTACATGTCTACTTTTTAAATGCACTGCACCCTGCCTTCAGAGCTGTCCAGGAGCTTCCCAAGGGGTGACGTATATGTATTTAAAAGGAAGGTTTGGGCCTAGCAAAAGGCTTCTTTTGAAAAGTGGAAATGGCAGTTTAAAATTGCCTACACAGGCTGCAATGGAAGGCCTGAGACATGTTGACAGGGCTACTTAAGAGGGTGGCACAATAAATGTTGTAGCCCACTTGTAGCATTTAATTTACAGGCCCTGGGTACTTGTAGTACCACTTTACTGAGGACCTTTAAGTACATTAAATATGTCAATTGGGGATAAGCCAATGTTGCCATGTTTTAGCACTGGTTAGCAGTGGTAAGGTGCACAGAGTCCTAGGACCAGCAAAAACAAGATCAGCAAAAATGGAGGAGGAAGGCAAAACGTTTGGGGGAAGACCACCCTAAGGCTGAAAGGTCTAACAGAAATAAAATGCTTATTTTTCAAATAAAAACAAGTATTTGAATGGACGTTTGTTTATTGATATTATTCAGTGCACTTTGAGTTATAAGTCGTATTCACTAACCTGTATATACACTCCCCACCCCGAGGAGTCTTTAACTGCTCGTTCACAGTTAACACTGAGTGTCAAGTCGAGAAGGGGTACTTGGTCCCGTTGCTCAGGATCCATAGTAGGTTGGGCCCTGGAACATCAGGAGTAAAAGGCCTCAACCACAACCATTGGGCCCAGTAGCTCCTGTGTGCCCTGTGGCCCTTTGAAACGTACAATGATTAGTTTCCATGTGACGATTTGCAGGGTTAGCCACCGGGGTGCTGGATGCGTGACGAGAGTTGGTCTGGCTACCAAAGTTAATTTTCCTACAGAGAGATGGACTTTCTGCGGTCAAACGTGTCAGCTGATACCTGAAGGAAAAGGTAACAGCTAGCACAGTCTACATCTTTGCAACAAACCAGGAAAACGAGGCATATAGAATAGTTAAATGACTGAACACTTGACTGAAACAAACAGAAATTATTGTCTCCACCTGTGTGGAGGCAAAGGATAGTGTGGTAGTGCAGTATACAAGTCCACCTTGCGACCTCAAGTGCTTGGTTTCCTCCCCAGCATTGCACTCCATGTCATAGTGTTCAGACAAGTAGGCAAGTTGATGACAAACAATGGGCAGTGGGCTGCTTGGGATATGAGTTGGATCGTAGATTGGTTTCCGTTTGGGACAACCTGCAGAGGATGAGATCAAAGAATGCTGTTAGGGGTGAGAGGAGTAGCTTGTCCTTCGCCCAGCGCAGACTCACAGCCAGCGCGAGTCATGTGGCCAAAGATATTTCAGATTGCAGGTACAAAAGCCTAAGACTTGCAGGCTCACCAGATTTCACGATCCAATGAGTATTAGTTCATGGATCAGGCCCGACAGCTATCAAGGACCCGGAAAGGTGTGAAATGAAGTAACATTGAACAGAGTCAGGGTGCAATAGCAGAGGGTGTGGTTGAGGCTTGGCTTTCAGGATTAGGTGGCTTTCAGGTGTGGTGCAGCGGCCAGGGCAGCTGACTTCGGAGCACAGGGTTCACGGTTCGATCTCCGGCGGCAGCTCAGCTCAGCACCATGTGACTCTGGGCAATAGCTCACTTAATTTCCACTCCGGCCCCCAGCGCCTTGAGACTCGTAAGGGTGAGTAGCTGCGCTATATAAAAACGGACTTACATTTTTACATTGTGTGTTGCTGTGTCAGGGTCCTAGGGACTGGATAAGATCTTGAAAATTCTCTGAAGCAGAATTTGGCTGTCTCTGTATAGCAACACCCAAGTGGGTGGTCAGTCACTTTGGACCAAAGAAGGGCCCAGTTGTGTGTTTCATCCTTGCCCTGTCGGACCACACTAGAAACAGCAGAACATTACAGTATGTCCAGTACATTGTGGCAGCAGATTCCTTTTGAGATATTGCATTGACAACAAGGGGGCACAAATGCACAAAGTATTGTGCCTTCCTGTGATGCCCCACCTCCCGGGGACACACTTTATGCAATTTACTCTGATGCATACGATGTGGCCAAGTCAGGTGTAAGCGACTTAGAAGAATCAGTTCTTTTCTGGGTCTTTTCTATAAGTGTACCAGCAGCAGAAGCGGGAAATCCCTTTTCAGTAGAATTTTCATATGTCATCCTGTAATGCTTTGTCAGGGATGGCACAATCGTTGAAAGCACTAAGCATGAGTCTTAGAGGACATGCTGCACCTACCCATGAATGTAATCGAAAAGAAGCCGCCAAGTCTCCTTTTTTGTCTATGTACAAGTCCAGATGATGTTTAGTAGTTCCTCAGTCCTCTATGAAGATAGGGATTTTCGTAAAGCTGTAGCTCAGGGGTCTCCAACGAGTTGCTCAGGAGTTACTGGTAGTTCGCCAGTACTTTCAAAATAACATTCAGAGGGGATGTCAAGCCCAATATGTCATTTAGAGAGTCTGTGCATATTAAAGAAGGCAGCACTGCTTGTCTTAAGAACTTTAGAGTGCCATCCATCCAAACCTATGGCAGGGACTCATACTAACAATCAAACACACACTGTGTTGCTTATGGAGTTTGCCACTTGACCACCTTTATCCAATCTCTATCTAACTAAGTCACAAGGAGATTGGCCATGTTGTTGTCCCCGCCTAATCAGTTGCACTATATGTTTGAACAGTGGACCATAAAAGAGGATTGGCAGCAGTAGCCTGAGCAGTAATCAGTGCTGACCCACCAAAATGTGGGACTGCAGGAGTCAAAGTGAAAATGTGGCAAGTTGGGTGCATGATCAGCCCAAGAGTTGAGGAGCGCTGGGTATGATCCAGAGCAGATACAATTAAGAGCCTCAACTTCATGTATGTGCGCATCATTCATAAACATTATCGTGTGCTGGAAGCTTACCCTGGTGTCAAGGACTGCCAAATGTGTATGCTATCCTCCATCATAAGGGTTTTATCTGTGGCACAATTATGTCAGTTCATTGTCATCCTTGATTATTTTGGGCATTCTTGGTCTACTTGTGGCATTGTGGCAGACATCATTGACATTTTAAGAGCATGACTCTCTTTAGCTATCCCAGACAGAATGGTGGCCTCTCCTCGCCTAATAATGGCCATGGCTGATAAATGGTGGGAACCCCGCCCCTTATGGTGTCCAGCCTTGGTACAATTGTGGTTCTGGTATAACGGTGGGCATTATTGGCATAATACACGCATCCTTTGTGCTATAGTGAGCGTCCATGGCATAGGACTGTAATTCCTGAGCATTCGAAGCAATCTGTCCATGTGAGGCATTTGTACAGATTAGTACTCGATAAAAATGATAAACTGATGATAGGGACTGTGTATTTCCTAAAAATGAAAACTGATATTTTAAAACCATGTTTTTTTTTAATCAAAAAAAAGTTTCCTTCTGGAAAATTGAGTTTGTTTGCCCAAAATGGAAAATGGTATTTGACAGAAAAATATGTGTATTTTTAGAAACTGAAATGCTGACGAAGACAAAAGGTTGAAATTCCAAAACATATTTAAAGTTGATAGTTGAATGATAATTCAATCTATGTAAGGGAGACTTACTACTGTGGTTATGTCTTTTGTGCCATAAGGCATGTGAAGATTTGAATGTAACTTCAATAGTCAGGTGGAGGCATTTTATACTGATAAACTTCTTCCTGACATTTCTGTTGGTGCCCTCACCTGAATATTTACTACTGATAATCCTCCTTATAGTGGTCGTAGTGTACTGTTTACACGTCTCATTACTATTTTACAGTTATAACATTTGCTAGTAGCTCGGGAAGAGTTCCCTTGAGCAGAAGCAGCTCTCTCTACAGAAAAGGGTGGAGACCCCTGCTGTAGCACGTCAATGAGTTCTTCTTCAGGAAGGTGGGACCTTACGTCCATGGATCAATATCAGAGCATCACTAGAGTACCTTGAGACTCATCCCGTACATTGGGTCCTCTCGGTCTATCCTTGCCGGGTGCAAAGACATCCAGAAGCAGAAGCTCCTTTATCGTTGTTTTGTCTATTCCTTCAACAGATGTCTTGTGTTTGGACCAGCTGCAAAAAAGTGTGCATCTTCGTGAATGTATGAAGTTACTGTTTTATTCTACTGAGTTTAAAATCAGTGCTTAATTTGAGCCGCTGGTTTCCGGTGCTCGGCACCGGCACCGGCACTTAATTCTCAACACCGGTGCTTGTGACAGCTGCCAGAAAGTGGCGCTGTCTGGCTAATTTAAAGATGACCACAATAACAGTTAATTATTCATTCAATAAACATTAAAAATGACTATTACCCGCTGCCCAAGCATTCTTATAGCTTTGGGGCCCTCAAATAGTCCGAATTGTCACACTTGTAGGAGTGTGATGGTTAGTACTTGTGTTGTTGCTATCTTTGGCAGCGCTGACCGGGGCAATGGGTGGTGCAAGCTGCAGAGGCCTCCTGACGAGAGCCCTTGATCTTATTTTTTTATGAATTAAGCACTGTTTAATATTAGACTCTGAGCCTCACAGCGCGGGGCGATTCACAAAGGGTCTCCGCACTCGTGGCGGGGGCCCTGCAGCCGTGGCGGGAGGGCTGTATATCTAATTTAGAGATGAGGACAACAACTGTTTATTTGTTCAATATACAGTAAAAATGGTTAATACCTGGCGCCCAAGCCATTCTTATAGCACTGGGGCATGGAATTGTCTGAATTGGCACACTTGTAGGAGTGTGATGGTTAGTCGTTATGTTGGTACTGTCATTTACAGCACTAGAAGGGGCAATGGCTGTCACAAGCTGCACTTGCCTCCTGATGAGGGCCCTGGCACTTATTTTTTTTACAAATTAAGCATTGAGTTTTCTAGCATGAAATCACAAAGGGCATTCTAACACAATGCAAGGCACAAGAATCTGAAAATTAGTTTCAACCATCCTATCAAAATAAATGGACAATAATCGAAGCCTTCTGTCTTGCAGAGGATTCGGTCTGTGTCTGTTCCCCTGTGGACACTCACAGCCCTGTCACTTTCATTATTCATTAGTCACTCATCCATGCGGAACATCTGCTGTTAGAAAATTCACTGGGCAGAACTTTGGATTATTCCGCCAAAGTGCTTTTTATTTACCTCTGACCTTTTTGCTCTTTTGAGAAGAAGAGCAAGATTTCCTATGAAGATGACTGTGAAAGTGCAGTTTTATTTTGGTTTAAACTATTGAGACTGTAGAAGGCACATTAGGAGCACTCTACCTGCAGAAAGATTTGTTAATTCTTATACTGTTGTCAATGTAGTTAAACCAAGACTTCTTGGGCCAGATTAACAATGATACATACTGCCCTGGTTAGAACCAGCGAAGCCTCGACTGGATGCACCCAGCACAGATGGCATGAAGGGGACGCACTGCCAGGTAGGTACATTCCCTGAAAGCACCAATGCTATCTAATGCAATGCTATGCAAAGGGATTTGTAAAGCGCATGGCGACCCGGAGGCATCCCAGTGCTGGTGGCCAAAGAGAACCACTACACCAAGATCAGACGCAACAGCTGAAAAGATCAGTTCCTAAAGAGCCAGGTCTTGAGGGATTTTCGGAAACTCAACTCGTTACTCATAGATCTAATGGCCAGAGAGAGGGCATTACACAGCTTGGCTGCGTTGCAGCTAAAAGACCGTCCTCCACTTCTGTCTCTTTTAACAGTGGTGACGGTGGCTAAATGAGAGCTGATGGATCTAAGGGGCCATTTGGGAGAGTAAGGGATGACCAGCTGGCGGGAGATTGGAGGGTGTGGGGGGCGCTTGTATGAAAGGATCTGTGCACCTTGTACAAGGAAGATTAAATTTGAATCTTTGGACTATAGATAACCAGTGAAGGTCAGTCAGACCCTGTCTGACTGAGTCATACCTGTGTGTCCCTAACAGCAGTCATGCGGCTGCATTTTGCATGACTTGGAGTTTATGAATCGTTGCCTTGGGGGCACCGAAGAAGAGGGAGTTGCCATAGTCCAGGCGTGAAAGAATCAGGGTCTGGACTACCAGCCTCCTTGACAGCTGAGCGAGAAGCAGAAGGATCTTGTGCAACATGCGCATGATTCACCTGCCACCGTGGAAGAGTTCAGGAGCCCATGTGGGGGGACAGCATGCAGCAAAAATGTGATGTCAGTTCGCAGTGACTGAGTTTACTAAGGGGCAACTGAGTAATTCTTTTAAAGTATTGCCTTTGTTCCTTGAGTCTCAGAAATCAGAGACTACTTCAAGCTAAAAAATGTAAAGTACCTCGGGGCATATTATCAAGGGTTGGCTATATAATTATCGCCGCTTTAGCGTCCGTTTCGGGCGAAAAGCGGCGATAATTATATCGCAATATCATCAAGGACACGCTAGCGCGTGTTTCCTTGATGTAGAGCCCGTTTTTCACAGCCTCGCCTTGCATCGCTAATGAGATGCAAAGAAGGCGTGGCTGTGAAAACAACACAAGTTAATATCGCGAAGGCAGCTTCGCGATATTAACAAGGAGGTGCAGCGATAAAAGAAATCGCGCTACCTCAGCTTTAACTCAGGAATTTAACGTCTGTTAAATTCCTGACTTAAGCATACTTTACATGGGAGATGGATTCTGCTGATACGACCACAGGGTCGTATCAGCAAGGTACTCGCCGTTTTCCATGGAACATCGCTGGAAAACCAGCGATGTTCCATGGAAAACAAGCTATCGCAGGAATAATTATCGCCATTGCGCTATGCGTTGTTAAAACAGCGCTAGCATGGCGATAATTATCTGCGGTAGCCGGCGATAACTATTCTCACGCTGTGAACGGCCAGCGATAATTATCGCTGGCCGTTGATAATATGCCCCCTCCTTTTTAGGCATTGACTTTCAGGGAGAGGTGTGGATGATCATTGTAGACTAACCCTTGGAGGGTGATGCTGGTTTAGAAAATTAGATGCAGTTAACACATGAATAGCTCTCAAAAACTGCCTTGTCCAACAGTTGTTAGATCTTTAAAAAAAAGAGATACGATTTGTATTCACATTTAGTTCCATAGCTCAGTGATATTATGATAGCCACGCAGTTAAAGTATTTTGTGCAAAAATCTGGGCATACTTCGGATTCTTCTGCAGTAGGAAAAGTGCACATACATCTTCTTGGTCCTACTGTCTATGGTGACCAAAGTGCTGCATGCTGTGTTGGTTTAGGACATAGACAGTGCACTATGAGTTTGTGTGTTCTTGTCCTTTACTTTGGTGACAGATGCAGGAGCAGTCATCAGAAAGAAGAACCTACATGTGCATAGTTGGGTTCTGGCAGCTCACGGTCAGCATGCCAGGTTCAAGGTACGCTGTTGGAAGCAGGTGGGTGTTCAGATAGATTTTTTAGGCCGTGGGCAGCTTACTGCACCAGGAGAACACATGCAGCACAGTCACGAGTAATAGCAGAAACACACTGTTAGGCAACAACAACAATGGGGTGTTGTCTCAATGCATGGGGATTGGACGATGAAAAGTTAGAGGTCAGACATGTGGCCAGGCAGCGGGAAAGCACAGGAAGTGAATTGGCTGGCGGCCATCTTCTCAATGAAGGATACAGCAATTGAGAAATGGTTTGATGAGTTACTTGGGTCGATGGGCTATAGTGAACATTTGGGGATACAGCAGTATTTTGGAAGTCGGATGGAGCGCTGGCTCAACAGATGCATTGGGGTATTATCTTTCCTGTTGGTTTCAGAATGTCTGGAACAGTTGTCCTTAGGTGACCCCAAAATGCAACTACTTTCTCTCAAGGGTATGGTGCCCTTCAGTGACAGTAGGCAAAAACTGCTTTTCTTCACACTTTCACTAAGAGTAGTGTCAGCATTCTTAGGGTTTGCTTCTGCTAGTGAACCAGGCCTGACAGACTTATGAGACATTCTAAAGAATGCACCAATCTTGAGTTGGTGGCACCAAAGAAGCAAGAACTGCTAGTTGATACCTCTTTAGCATCCAACACATAACTAAAGAGGGTGTAAAAATCAATAATCACAGGGTGCCTGGTGCTCAACTGTCCCATTACAGATGACATGTATGTTATGTGCTGGCAAAACAATGACATTTGTCTATTGGCGGCCCAGACATGACTCCATACTATTTAAAATCCACACTGGGCTGGTCCTATTTTGTGGTTTTATATAATTCTATTAAGCATAATCAGACCCCTGACATGGACTGGCCCTATGGTAGTGGTTTTCTTGGAACACATTCTATAAGTTGAAGCCTGCTTATGCTTGTAGGTATAGCCTGGTCTTGGCAAACATCCTAGATAACAGATACTCAACTGGAATTAATGGTTATATTCAAAATGTTCTGTAAATTTGCATCTGTAACTAAAATTGTTTGTCCCCCATGCCAATCCTTTTGATGCTGGGAACTTAAACTGAAAATACAAGGTTGATCCGAATTGTTGAGGAAACCTCTTGGTCAGACTCACAGCAGTCATTGCAGTATTATGTGCCCCATAAAATTGACAAGTTATCAAACGATCAAGAAGATATTCTTGTGCCTTTTTACCCACCATTTAGTGGGTTGGTGCACTCTACATATGCTTCCTGTCAATCTAAAGAGGCCAATACATCCCATTTGCATGCTCATTCCTGAGGTAATCATTACTGAGGTGGCCACAGTCATTTACATGGAAGAAATGTACATGAATACTCCAGGCAGAATCTAAAAAATGCTAGATAAAGGACTTGGCCACCATGTTAGTTGCTTTTCAAGAGGAAAAAGAGTTTCCTGAACACACAAACGAACTGGTTTGTGAATTTGGACACCTATAAGGAGGAGTTGTTCACACATACAATAGCTCTTGTTTTAGAGGCATTCAGTTTTAGGAGGTTATCCGCCACTCATATGCAGATGTCTACCAAAAGGGTTTCTGTACATTACCTGCATCACAACTGTCACTACACGTGAAATAATTTTTAGGAAAAGTTTAGGAAAAATGCTGATCCTCTGCTGTTATTTGATGAACCACGTTTGAGAGATAATGGGTTTGTCTTATAATTTATTCATAGAATTATAGAAGGTGTTCCAGAAGCCAAAATAAGAACAAGTTTGATATATATTCACAATTATCTTCCTGAGCCATGTGAGAAAAAATTCTGACATTCTGAGTTCTAATGAACTCCTACAGCACTAACATGCTGTATTCATGACTAATGTGAGACACGCCAGAACACAATGTTGCTGGAATCAGAGCTCCTGAATGGAAAGTATAAAACTGCAGTAAATGATAAAATGATGGGTTATATATTGTAATAGAAAGTATGGTGAGTGTTCAAGATAGCTAAAATGAGGACACTTTAGGTTCAGCATCCCCTTTCTGTTTACTCAAGCTATCCACTATCTCTGTTGCCGGGAGCAACAATGCGCAAGTCGGGCAGCCATTGAGATTCTCCACTTACTGGAACCAAGGTCAGCTCTGCATCTACAGCTGCAAGCATCGCAAGCATTCTCGCTCTCACATTCCATTCTGCACCAACGACCAGCTCCTTCCACTATCCCTGTTGATTAAAACCACTCTGATTTTAAAATAGAAACTATGAGAAATTGGTTGTTGGTTGAGGGGGGTGAAACCCTACTCAAGCAACAGCCACAATCCTTGTCAATCCTTGTCAGCCACAAAAAGTAACTAAATTCATGTGTGCTTAATCCTTTGGTAGCTTGGCACAAAAGCAGTCAGGTTTAACGTAGGCAATATGTACATTATTTATGTAGCACTTAAACAATAATACATTATTTGACACCAAAACAACAAAAATCCAATCAGTAGAACCAGAATTATGATTTTTTTCAAGTTTAAAGTGAAAAATTACATCTAGTCTAGTGAGATTGGCTGTGCCAAAGTCGAAAGTTATGGCAGACCGCAATAGAGCATCGTTCGGATACACAAAGTAGTTGGGCCTGGTCTCTGCTTATCTTCAGACTAAGAAGATTTTTTTAAGTAAAATGTATGAGACGGTAAAGTTCCTTGGGACAAGACATCTGGCTGTGTACGAGTAGGAGGCGTTGTTGTCGGGGAGCCGCACAATGAAGGTGCATTGAAGAGTTCTACGTTCGGACTTAGTCTCTTTTTTTGAAGCCGAAAATCTCCAGCGGGACGAGGCTGCAGGCTATAACCGACGAGGGCTCCAGGAAGCTTGAAACCCTCACACGAAGAGCTGCTACACAGGATTTGCTGCTGTGGAGAAGAACGTAGCAGGAGCTACGGCAAAGTCAGGCCGACCGGCAATGCACCTCGAGCAAATCAGCAGGCAGGTATGTCCTAGTCTCTTCTCAGTTCTCAGAGCACTTAATGGCAGAAAGTTTTCTAAGTCCCAGTTTTTTGATTTGGGCTATCTGGGCACACTTAGCACCACTTCCAAGGCTCCAGGACTGGAGGGGCACTGCTTGGTTGCTCAGGACTCACTTAGGCTGGGTCCAGGCACGGGTTCAAGATGGTTGGGGCCTTTTCTGTCCCTGAGGCTCTGATCAGGCCAGCCTAATAGCCCTTGGAGTCACCCTGGTAGTCATAGGTTCAAGCAGAAAAGCAGGTCCCAAGCAGCAAGGCAGTCCTCTGAGGGCACAATGCAAACTTCTGGCAGCTTGGCAGTCCACTTGGTGCAGCAGGACAGTGACTTTGAAATGCAAGTAGAGCAGTGCACAGCTCCGCTTCTCCCATCCTCTCAGGATAGTCCATCCTGCCAACACCCAATCCCCCTGTTGTGTGGCATTTTCAGAACTCTGACTTAAAATCAGACTTTACCATTAAAGAGGATTTTAAATTACAACTATTTAGACATAAAACAGGACCCTTCTACCTGCTCCCAAACAAAAGTTATCACATATTAATGTGATAAGGTAACCCAATGTTATCCATTGAGAAAGGTAGGCATCACAGTAGTAACAAATGAATTTAGGAGTCTTTCACTACAAGGACATGTAAAACTTAAACGTACATGTCCAACCTTTTAAATACACTGCACCCTACCCAATGTGCTGTTTAGAGCCTATCTAGGGGGTGACTTATATGTATTAAAGGGAGTTCTAGGCAGAGCGAGGGGTTTATTTTGCTAGGTCAAATTAGCAGTTTAAAGCAACACATAGGCTACAATGGCAGGCCTGAGACATATTTATATGGGTGGCACAAAAGGTGCTGTAGACCCACTAGTAGCATTTAATATATCAGCCCTGGGTATATGTATCTACATTGCTAGGGACTTAAAACTAAATTAAATGTGCCAATCAGGTGTAAGCCAATGTTACCATGTTTAAAGGAATGAGCAAAAGCATTTTAGCACTGGATAGCAGTGGTAAAGTGCATAGAGTCCTAAGGCCAACAAACAAAATCAACAAAACAGGAGGGGAGAAAGCAAAATGTTTGGGGTAGACTGCCCTATGGCAAACAGTTCTAAAAGTAACTTTTTGGTTGGCATCATAGAGGTTCTTTTTTGTTTCATTTAAATGTAGGTAAGTAGATTTATTTTACAGAAGCTGCAAGTAATTTAGAAACAGGTCTCACATTTAAAATGAATAGATTTGCACTCCACTGGGTAATAACATTCTACAAATGAGTTCCTGTTTGTACATTTATTTTTTTCTCTTTCGTTTTTTACACTTTTGATAGAGCGAAATGTTCTTGTGAATTGTAGGGGTGCATCATAATCACTGATAGGCCGCACGCACATGTATTCAGACATATATTCGTTTATATTCAGTTGTATACTCATGCATGTTTAGTAAAGAATGAATAGTTCGCTGAGACAAAGCGAATCAGCAGCATAATGGTGTTAGGATAATGATGTAATGTAATGCTTATTGAATTGTGTGAACATGATGCATAGAGGAATTAGTTCGTGTGTAATGTAATTGCAGTAGTTTAAACGTGCACCATAGTAAAGTTGCACGTGCAATTCATTATTTGCATGTGCATTGTAATGAAAAAGCTTATAGGGAAAAGCAAGATGTGTGTTTAAAAGTTATATGTAAAGGCCTGACTACATATATGCTTAGGGAAGGCCTGGTTTATTCTTATGTTAGCTTATTTTGTAGGCCGAGAAAAGTTTCTCTTGGTAAGGCTCTCTGGGCACAAACGGTAGATTTAATTTGCACAGTAGAAGGTTTCTGTTGAAAGTATCTTTCATTGCAGGTGCAAGGACACATGTCTCGTTAGTAAGACTAACTCTTTGTTTTCGAAAGCTAGAGAGGGGAGGCATAGTACGGGGAGTGAAATGGAATTTAGGGATGATACTTTCAGCGGAGAAGGTGCCTGGGACTCAAGGTCATCGCAACCGTCCAGGATGAAGTAACCGTTTAGATGGAAAAGCACAAGAAAGAAGACCTGGCCAAGGAGGCGTGACAAAGGCGTGTACAATTGTATTGTGGTTTTGTATTAGGGATAGTGCCCTGAGGGAGGAGGCCAGAGAAGAGGTAGGGGAGACCTGAGAGAAGGACAGAGCTGAGCTTAGGTATTATGTGATTGCACTTCTTAGGAAGATCTCACAGCTGACACCTTTATTCACTCTTGCCTGGGAAAATCGTTATGCAGGGATGTCACTTAGCGTTAGTGTAGGGACAGCTATTGATTTTAAACTTGTTTAGTCCAATGAAGAGCAACTTAGAAATTGGAGCAATCATAGTCTGGTTGATCCTTCTAGAACTTTCTATTCTCCTTATCCTGAGTCGGATGAGATTCCTGCGTAGATTATTATTTGTATTAGTGCCCATTTATTTCTTTAACCTCGTGTTGAGGTGCTTGCACGTTCAGTTATTTTTGGCGATAATAAATTCTCAAACTTGAATTCGGAGTCAGTGGTCCTTTCAGACAAAATGAATGCTGATATATAACCTGATGAGATTCTCTCCTTTACACTATTCAACAGGTACAAAGATCTTGACGACCAGAAGGTTCTTATAGATAACTAGATAAGAATCGGCGTTATCAGTTGGTAGCAGAGTAGGATGGTTACCTTTGATGGTAAGGGGAGATCTAGAGCAAGATAGGAGATTAAGTTGCCCCATAGAGCCCGAGTGACGCAGATCCAGAGGACCGCGGGAGAAGGAGGCCGGAGGTCGTGGAAAACTGACGGAGAGTGACGGTGCGGCGGAAGTAGCAGTTCGTAGTAGAGTGAGTATGAAAAGAGTGATGTTTGGTAGATTGCGGTGTTTTATTGTTGTGTGATGTCTTGCGGAGTTGGACAGAGAGTTGTGTGATTGAGAAACGGACCGTGAGCGCGCGCGGGACCGGGAGATTTATTGTGGTGTAGAATACACCCAGAGTTGAGAACGTTGACCAGAGGTTGTGGGGGTCACGAGACGTCAATGACAGACCCACTGAAGATAGGGAACACATGAGTGAGTGTGTGAATAACCAACGCAGGTCGTAGGTTATTGTGTGCAGAACATCGAGTGATTGAATCCTATCGAGTGTGTTAGAGGCGATTGTCCGGTCGTTTCGCGGACAGACGATTGCCAGATTGAGGTCAACAAGCTCAAGAGGCTGATCGGTCATTGGTAAGACCGACGGTCAGAGAGGTAATTGTTCGGTAGGACGGACATTATTTCAGAGTATGATTGGGACAGGTGCGAGAGAGAACGAGTGAATTGGAAAGGAGGGGAACTGCTGCGAGCGGAGGAAAAGTGACGTCAGACAAGTGCAGCGCTGCGATAGGCCGGTTGGTGTGAGCCGCGCTGGTATTGGTGGAGTGAAATCGAGAAGCAAGAGCTGACATTTTGAGTGCAAATACGAAGTTGATTCATCATGAAATGTTTTAAAGCTTTACGGGAACTTTGTAGAGGTGATAGACATGTGGTTGTTCGGGAGGGAGAGGAAGCTCCTCCCGAGGATACACCAGCACATTATATGGCAAAGAATGTAGGATTGCATACTATAATTTGGCTTGAGAATTGGCATAAAATGACAGAAGCAGAAGGAGAATTGTCGTTCCCTCGATATGGTACTTTCAGGATGGAGGTATTGTACCAGCTAAAAAGTGTAATGGCTTCATTACGACCACTACCTAGACCGACACAGTTTGAGGCATTGCATGCATGGATTAGAGCAGCACACGAAAGGAAAAGAGACAAGAGTCAGGAAAGGGTGAAGAAATCGATCAGGGCATTTCAGGATGCAAAGTGGGATGCACTGGAGAAACGGTGGAGGGTGGCAACGGTTGAAGTGGACAAGTTGTACCCATTGTTAGTACAAAATGGGAAGATAATAAGAATCGATGAGGACGACCGTGATCTAGATGACAGCTTGTTAGATAGGTTGTTGGCAGAGAGGCCACCACCATTTAATCCAGATTCAGAAGAGGGAAAGCCGACCCCAGCAGTAGCAATAGTTGATGAGAGCCAGAATCAGACTAGCATGAGAGTGGTGGGAAGGATTTCCACAGGAACGGAGGGGGCAACGGCGTCTATGATAACACAGCCTCCTGCGGGGAACACAAGATTACCGGACTCCTTGACAGTACCGGTTACCATTGGCCCTATAGTACCGGTATATGACCCAGATCGAGTGAGAGAAGGGGGCTCCGTACCGATGGGAAGGGAGGAAGGAAACAGTGAGAGTGGGAATGGGTTCGGAGTACGAGTGGTTCATTTCCCAAGACCAATAGAGACAAGTACGCCGTTACCGGCTACTGCGGACTCTTCCTTTAGACAAGAAGAGGAGAGACCAGAAAGACCAAGGTCTTTGCGGGAATCTAAGTCAGCTTTGAGGATGTGGACACCAACAGTAACGAACCAAGAGGATAGGATGCAAGGAGATAGGGCACAGAACGTCTCGGAAGACAGACCAAGTTCCAGGAATATGATGGAAGGGAATAGGTCACAAGGACAGAATAGTTACTGTGATGAGGGGGATGGCTCGGGTTGTCGAGATGTACTGAGGAGTGCAGTACAGGCAAGGTTGCTAGACGTAGTGAGGCTGAAAGCAGAGGTAGACGAAATGATCAGTGGGGGTCTGCCTTTGGAAAGGATAGAAATTTATGGATCAGATGAGCTGCTGTTTGTAGCAAAAGATGTGACTCGAAAAGCTAGAATGGCACATGATAGATTGAAGGAATTGGCCAAGAGATATGAGGTAGACTTGAATAAAACTAAAGCGTTGCAGGGGCCACATAGATTGCATTACAGTGACCAGGAGCTGGAGGAGAAAAGAATCACAGGATTAAGGACACACACCAGAGACCTGATTATAGGAATGAGAATATGGATTTTGTTGGACAAATGGGAAGAAAGGTGGTCCAAGAAGAAACCAGTAAAGAGAGCAGAAGGGAAACGCCGCCTCCAGGGGGGCGACGGGTGTTGGAAATTTTCCTTTACGGGAAGTACAGAATGGAGGGTACGTTCATGTGCCGTGGAATAGAGGTGATTTGGCTGCATTTACAAATGATTTTCCTCGGCTGAGGGAAAAACCAGTAGAGTGGTACAAACAGGTTGAGCGGTTTGTGAAAATTTCAAAAGTATTGGGCACAGGGCTTGGTCGCCCCACTCACTGCTGCTGCTCCTGCCTGCCTTGTCGCCTCCTGCCTGCAGATTCCTTCGCTCGCTGCCCGCTGCTCCTGGGACTTTCCCGCTGCCCGCTGCTCCTGGGACTTTCCCGCTGCCCGCTGCTCCTGGGACTTTCCCGCTGCTCCTGGGACTTTCCCGCCACTGCCTCCCTGCGGCCCCGCCCCCCCGTGATTCCATTCGCCGCCCCGCTCCCGCCACCCAGCTGCTCCTCCCTCCCGGCTCCTTACTTATGACGCCCCCTAAGCGACCGCGCAGCGGCCGCGCGCAGCGGGAGCACCGACGGAGCGCCGAAGGTGCGCCAAAGGTAAGCCCGTCTGCGCCCGTCCGCGCCTGGCCCGCGCCCAGCGCCAGGACCCCTGGATCCCACCGATGCAACACTACTCGACGGACCTACGACGCCGCCACCCTCACCGCACTCAATGCCGACCGGAACCCTGCCTGCTACCGAGCCTCCCGAGACGCACCCACGGACCCTTCACCTGCCAAGCCTGCCGATTCACCTGCCCCCGGACCTGCACCACCCCCGCCAAGTCGAGCACCAGCAGCAACCACCTGAAATGCATCCTGTTGAACACCCGCTCCGTCCACAGGCACGCCGTGGAACTCTGGGACCTGCTCGACGCAACAGCACCGGACGTCGCCTTCCTCACCGAAACCTGGATGAACGCCTCCTCAGCGCCCGACATCGCCATAGCCATCCCGGACGGATACAAGATCACCCGGAAGGACCGCGTCAACCAGACGGGAGGAGGCATCGCCATCGTACACAAGAACACCATCCGCATCTCGACTAACTCCGACCGAGACCTTCACCGCCGCCGAGCACCTACACTTCCAGATACACACTGACCCCAAGACCACCCTCCGAGGCACCCTCATCTACAGACCCCGGGACCACGCACACTATTCAGCGAAGACATCGCAGACTTCATCAGCCCGCACGCCATGCCCTCCGCCGACTACATCCTCCTAGGGGACCTCAACTTCCACCTGGAGAACAACAACGACAGAAACACCACCGCCCTGCTGGACAACCTCGCCAACCTCGGACTCAAGCAACTGGTGAACACGCCCACCCACTACGCCGGCCACACGCTTGACTCCGTCTTCTCTACCAGCAAGCACATCTCCTTCAGCCACGCCACCGGACTCCACTGGACCGACCACAGCTGCGTCCACTTCAGCTTCAGAAAGACTGCGACCCACCACCACCCGCAACAGGTTCCCCGCCGGAGCTGGAGCAAGATCACCGCCGAGCAGCTCACCGCCTCCCTCAGCCAGAACACACCCACCAACACAACGGACCCAAACGAAGCAGCCAGCAACCTCGCCAAGTGGCTGACCGCCTGCGCCGACGACCTCGCACCACTAAAAACCCTCCCAGCAGACCCGGAAGCAAGAAAACCCCTTGGTTCACCAACGAACTCAAGGAATCCAAGAAGAACTGCCGCACTCTCGAGAAAGCCTGGCGACTCGACCAGACCACAGACAACAGGACCGCCCTCAAGCACGCCACCCGCAAACACCACCAGCTGATCCGTGCCACCAAGAAGTCGGCACTCAAAGAACGACTGGACAACAACGCCCACGACAGCAAGGAACTTTTCAGCATCGTCAAAGAGTTCTCCAACCCCAGCGCCGGAAACAACAACATCACCCCCTCGCAAGACCTCTGCAACTCACTCGCCACGTTCTTCCACCGCAAGATCACCGACATACATAACAGCTTCGACGCACAGACCACGCACCCTACCGCCGAACCAACGCCCGCCACCACCACCCTCTGCAACTGGACCCCGATCAGCACCGAAGACACCACCCGCACGATGAACTCCATCCACTCCGGATCACCAACCGACCCCTGCCCACACCACGTCTTCAACAAAGCCGACGCCACCATCGCACCCCATCTCCGGGACATCATCAACTCCTCCTTCCACACCGCCACCTTCCCGGAGAGCTGGAAGCACGCCGAGCTTACCGCCCTCCTGAAGAAACCAACGGCGGACCCCACCGACCTCAAGAACTACCGTCCCATCTCGCTCCTTCCGTTTCCGGCCAAAGTCATCGAGAAGACCGTCAACAGACAGCTTGCCGCCTTCCTCGAGACGAATGGATCCCTCGACCCCTCGCAGTCCGGGTTTCGGGCCAACCACAGCACCGAGACCGCCCTAATCGCAGCCACCGACGACATCAGAACCCTAACCGACAACGGGGAAACAGCAGCCCTCATCCTCTTGGACCTCTCCGCGGCGTTCGACACCGTCTGCCACCGCACCCTAGTGAAGCGCCTCAGCAACATCGGAATCCGAGAGAAAGCACTGGAATGGATCATCTCGTTCCTCGCCGGAAGAACCCAGAGAGTCCGCCTCCCCCGTTCAGATCCGAGGCCACCGAAGTCATCTGCGGCGTTCCACAAGGATCTTCACTCAGTCCTACCCTCTTCAACGTCTACATGAGCCCCCTCGCAGCCATCGCACGCCAACACAACCTCAACATCATCTCCTACGCCGACGACACCCAGCTGATCCTCTCCCTCACCAACGACCCCACCACCGCCAGAGCCAACCTACACGACGGGATGAGAGACGTCGCCGACTGGATGAGGAACAGCCGCCTTAAACTGAACTCAGACAAGACGGAAGTCCTCATCCTGGGTTCATCACCCTCCGCCTGGGACGACTCTTGGTGGCCCCGGCCCTGGGCACCGCGCCCAAGCCAACGGACCACGCACGCAACCTGGGCTTCATCCTGGACTCCTCCTTGTCGATGACCAGACAAGTCAACGCCGTCTCATCTTCGTGCTTCAACACCCTGCGCATGCTCCGCAAGATCTTCAGATGGATCCCCACTGAAACCAGGAAGACCGTCACCCAGGCACTCGTCACCAGCCGACTGGACTATGGGAACACCCTCTACGCCGGAACCACAGCCAAACTTCAAAAGACTCCAGCGCATCCAGAACGCCTCCGCACGACTCATCCTGGACATCCCCCGACACAGCCACATCACCGGACACCTGAAAGACCTGCACTGGCTCCCCGTCAGCAAGAGAATCACGTTCAGACTCCTCACCCACGCACACAAGGCCCTCCACGACCTGGGCCCCAAGTACCTCAACGACCGCATGACCTTCTACACGCCCACCCGCCAGCTACGATCAACCAGCCACGCCCTCGCCACCGTACCACGCATCCGCAGAGCCACCGCCGGAGGAAGATCCTTCTCCTACCTGGCAGCCAAGACCTGGAACTCCCTCCCCACTCACCTTCGGCGAACCCAGGACCATTTCTCCTTCAGGAAGCAGCTCAAGACCTGGCTGTTCGAGCAGTAACTCCCCCCTCCCCCAGCGCCTTGAGACCCTCCCGGGTGAGTAGCGCGCTCTATAAATGCATTGATTGATTGATTGATTGATTGTGGATTGATTTGAACACTTTGTTTGACATAGTGGTACCAGGAGATTTGTGGACAGCTTGTAAAGTCGCTATTGAGTGGCCGACTTCGGAACCGGATAGAGAGGCGGTTACAAATGGTCCATCACCCCTAGTCATGAAAAAGTATGAGCAGGTGATTACATGGTTGAAACTGAAGATTTCACCTCAGGATATAGATTGGGTTAAGATAGATCGGACTGTACAGGAACCCAAGGAAACGGTGCATGAATATTATGAAAGACTTCTGCAAGCTTTTAAACAGTATAGTGGGTTAGATATCTTGGACCCCAAGGATATGGGACAGTTTGTGTCAAAGTTTGTACTGGGTCTGAGAATGGAAATCAGCCTCATGATACAGCACCATTTGATCTGCTGGCAGAACAAGCCACTAGATGAAATTTTGCGGTATGCGAGATACTGTAGTGATGAGGTGGAATCGAAACATCGAAAGCTAAAAGACAAATTGATGCTTGTCCAAATGCAGACAGCACAGAGTCAGCCTAGTGGAGGGACCTTAGGAAGAAAGCAAGGAAATTTCAGGGAAACCAGAATGGGCAAGCCATGGGAAAGGGAAAACCAGTAGACCCCAAGACAGGAGTGGACGTGGCCACACTGAAGAAGACCACTGCGTGTCATCTTTGTCGCCAGGTCGGACATTGGAAACGCGAGTGTCCTTTGAACCCAGCTAATCAGTTGCAGGAAGAGGAAGAGGGGGCTCAGGCACCCGCGCAAGAGGTAGTTAACACAGTAACGAGACCTAGGACGATGAAAGGGGGGGTTTACAGTTCTCACGCCCAGGTTCCCCAAGCTCCAAGGATTTCACAAGGAACACGAACGTACCAACAGATGCCCCTGTTCGAAGATTACGATGAGAATAGCTTAGACCCTTTATCCTGACGGTGCCTGAGGGGGGAGGAAGACTGCACACTTGGAGCGGTCTTGGAGGTAGACCAGAGAGGACCTTTTGTGGAGGCAGAGATTGAGGGTCATCCTGCCACACTTTTGGTTGATACTGGTGCTACCCGGTCTACTGTAAGATCAGCAGTAGTCCCTAACCTACCCCTCTCGGGACAATCAATCCAGGTTGTTGGAGTAGCGAACAAAAGAATAAGCAGCCCATTGACAGAACCGATCCTAGTAAAGATAGGTTCCTTCCAAACTAGACATCAGTTTGTAGTGTGTGATACGAGTCCAGTTTGCCTTTTGGGGAGAGATCTGTTGTGCAAGTTGAACTGCACGATTTATTGTACACCACGGGGAGTGGAGGTCCAGACGAGAGATGATGATGCTGACTTTAAAATTACGAATCAGCATCTGTGTATAGATCTGTACCCAATGGTGACTGTGGAAGAACTTCCACCTGATCTGAGAGACGCAGTGTCGTCTGTGGTGTGGGATTTCGCAGGCGACGAAATAGGTCTAATCAGAGGGGTTGAACCAGTGCGGATTGAGGTGAAACAGAATGTTGATTTCCCCAGGACACCTCAATACAACCTGTCGTCAGAAACGATTGCAGGGATAAGACCTGTGATCGAGACTTTCATTGAGAAAGGCATTTTGAAAGAGATCAGAGGTAGCCCCTGTAATTCGCCCATAATGGGACTACAGAACCGAGCGGGAAATACAGGATCGTGCAAGACCTACGAAAGGTTAACACGATAGTTGTCCCTTGTTGTCCAGTGGTACCGAATCCTTCAGTAATACTGTTCCAGATCCCATGTGAAGCCGAGTGGTTTACGGTTATCGATTTGTGTCAAGCCTTCTTTTCGATACCGCTCCATGAGGAAAGCCAATTTCTTTTTGCGTTCAGGCTGGAAAATCGCGTGTTAACATGGTGTCGTATCCCTCAAGGGTATACGGAAAGTCCATCGATCTTTAACCAGATCCTGAAGAAGAACCTTGAGAGTCTCGTGTTGCCGCAGAACTCAGTTCTCGTGCAATACATAGATGACTTGCTCATTGCCTCAGAAACAGAAGATGCTTGCAGAATTGACACTGTAGCTCTGTTGAACCACTTAGCAGAAAACGGACATAAGGTGTCCCCGAACAAGCTGCAGTACTGTTTGAAAGAGGTACAGTACTTGGGACACAGATTGGAAAAAGGCAAGAGGAAGGTGTCACCCGATCGAATAGAGGCAATAATGAGCATGGCAGTACCCACGACGCAGAGAGAAGTTAGGATGTTTCTGGGAATGGTTGGCTATTGTCGACAGTGGATTCCTAGTTTCTCCTTGAGAGCAAAGCCTTTGCAGAGGCTTACGCACAAGGATGTGAGTGATCCGGTACCATGGGACGAGGAGTGCTTGATATCATTCCTGAAACTGAGAGAGGATTTGTGCAGGGCTCCGGCACTGGGAATGCCTGATTACAACAAGGCCTTTTCATTGTTTTGTTACGAGAGGGAAGGATGTGCATTAGCAGTGTTAGCTCAGAACCACGGAGGTGTCCGTAGACCAGTTGCCTACTTTTCAGCTACTTTAGATCCAGTAGCTTCTGCGTTGCCCGGATGTCTAAGATCCGTTGCTGCAACAGGTGTCAGCATTGAAAGATGTGAAAGCATTGTAATGGGACATCCATTGACTGTACATGTGCCACATTCGGTTGAGTTATTGATGACCAGGACCAAGACCCAGCACCTAACGAACAATAGGTTAACGAGGTACGAGCAAGTCATACTTGCCGCAGAGAATGTGACTCTGAAAAGGTGCTCTGTCTTGAACCCTGCGACATTGATGCCTACACCGAACACGGATGATGAAGATTGTGCGGACCATGATTGTCTCGATGTGACCGAACTTTGCACCAAACCGAGACCTGACATTGTCGATGAACCATTGGCTGACCCAGATGAAATTTTCTTTGTCGATGGTTCATGCTTAAGAGACAGTGTGGGGCAAATGAGAGCAGCGTTTGCTGTATGTACCATTTCAGGAGTGGTCTAGGCTGCTTGCCTAGAAGGAGTACGCCCCGCGCAGGTAGCTGAGATCATTGCCTTGACCCGTGCCTGTTTGGCCTCTGATCGAATTCGAATCACGATTTACACAGACAGCCAATATGGGTTTGGTGTGGTGCACGACTTCGGGCAGTTATGGTCTCAGAGGGGATTTTTGACATCATCTGGCTCACCCATTCGTAATGGAGAATATGTAAGACAATTGTTAGATGCATTACAGCATCTGAAAGAAATTGCTGTGGTAAAGTGTTCAGCCCATGGGAAGGGGGAGGACTTTGTATCCTTGGGAAACAATTATGCGGACGAAGTCGCCCGTTTCTGTGCAGAACAAGGATGCATATTCACGGAAAGAGAGATAGGGAGAGCCAAGAAGGAACCGAGCTCAGCATAATGTTGACCATGGCAGACACTTGGGAAGAGCTTAGCGATTGCAGGATGAAGTTTCAAACCAAGAGAGAGAGGGATGGATCAAAGCTGGGTGTGAGAAAGGAGATGTGGATGTGTGGGTATCCAACGATGGGAGAGCCGTGTTGCCTGAAGAATTGCTGAGTCCGATGGCAAGACTGATACATGGACAGGCACACCTCGGTAGAGACGCAATGATGAGAGTGTTTAGACAGACGTGGTATAACCCACGGTTCCGAGCAATGGCTGAGACGGTATGTCAGAGGTGTGTTACGTGTCAGCAGATGAATGCTGGAAAGAGAACTGTAGTTACGTTGAGTCACATTGGAAGGTCAGGAGGGCCCTTCAATAGAATACAGCTGGACTTTGTGGAGATGCCTAAGTGCAATGGATTGAGGTACATTTTAGTGCTAGTATGTGTATTCTCACGGTGGGTGGAGGCTTACCCCACACGCAGGTGTGACACTGTCACAGTGGCTAAATTATTGTTGAGGGAGCTCATCCCTAGATTCGGGATCCCGACCTCTTTGGAATCAGATAGAGGAGGGCACTTCCATAGTGAAATCATGAAGTTGCTTTGTGCTGCATTGAACATTGACCAGAGACTCCACTGTAGTTACAGACCAGAGGCTTCTGGGATGGTGGAACAAGTTAATGGAACTTTGAAGGCCCGGATGGCAAAAATGTGTTCGTCGACATCCCTGAAATGGCCCGACGCCTTGCCACTCGTGCTGATGAGCATGCGAAGTGTCCCAGACAGAAAGACCGGGTTGTCCCCCATGAGATATTAATGGGGAGGGCAATGAGATTGCCAGCAGTACCAGCTACAGCCTTGATAAGCATCACTGATGATTTGATTCTCGATTATTGTAAAGGACTCTCTGATGTGGTCCGTTCTGTATCCCAGCAGGTGCAAGCAGCAGTGGTCCCAGCCTCGAGTGATCTGTGCCACGACTTGTGTCCCGGTGACTGGGTGCTCGTCCGGAAGCACGTGAGGAAGAGTTGCTTGGATGCCCGCTGGCGTGGCCCGTATCAGGTGATACTTATCACGAACACAGCAGTGAAGTGTGGAGGATTGCCGAACTGGGTGCATGCCTCCCATACCCGCAGAGTTCCAGCACCCTTGGAAGAAACAGCTCCTCTCGTAAATGAAAATCCAGCTGATGTGGCAGGGCCACATGGGAGGACAAGTCAAGCTGTAAGGGTCGCTGACACAGCTGGTGGTGCACTAGAGCAAGCTGAAGGGGGTTTCCACAGTTTGAACCCTGACTCAGACACCGAAGACAGAAACGGTGCAGTGGGCGGTGAAGAGTCAGATTCAGCAGAAAGAGGAAGTTGTGCACTGGGTATAGAAGGGGAAGGCAGACGAACGAACAGAAGTGCAGAAAGTTGGCCTGAAAGACAGAGGCGACTGAACCTGAGGTTAGCACCTGAAAGAGACCTTGCTCCAGTGTCCGAAGCATCTGAAACGGAAGCAAGTGACGAAGACCAAGCACAAGACAGTCGGCGAAGGTCAAAGAGAACAAGAGTGCCTTGTCGCAGATACTCTACCCCTGAGTGGACTTACACTGTGTTTGATGCAGGGGGTGGTGAGCACGGGATGCTGAGGTCAGTGCAAGTGGTCCGTCGGAGCCCGAATGTGGTGGTGAAGGTGGTGCTGCAATTGCCAGGGCTCGAGATAGAAGGAACACTGACCCTCACGGTTCCGAATCCCCCGCTTCTGAGTGAAGTCCGAAACTTGGTTCTGCATCGACTCGAATTCCCGCCTTTTGGAGTTGAGCCGTTTTCACATGAAGTGCTGATTTTGCGTCTTGAACTTTTGTATCACGTTCTGGTATTGCTCAATGAGGATCTTATAGTAGATCAACTATAAACTGTAAATAAAAGTCCAAAAGAAGAAGATAACCTAGGTCCGAGTGGAAGAAGAATAAACTTAGGGACTTTTCACAGAAGAGGAACGAAAACTAGGGAAGTCTTTTTCTGGACTGTGTAAATAAGATTGTGATCGGAAAGGGAAAGTCCGGAGATTTCATGGTTGCTCGAGCTGGTTAAGCAAGTCACAAATAAAGGACAGAGACTTTTTCAGAGTTCTTTGCGATAACCAAGACTTTTGAGAACTTTCGAAACCATGGAGCCGGGAGATCCCAATCGTAGATCAAAGTGGATTGTAGGCATTCTTATAAGTAGTGTAATAATTTCTATAATCATAGTAGTAGTAGTCTCATACACTGGTTCGCACGAGCAAGAAGTAGAGGAAGTGACAGGGACACCGACACCTATCACACCTAGCCAGAAGGGGGTAGACAGGGCAGCTGATAGAGCTTTGTTATTAGAAGAAAGTCGTAGATTACATGTAGATTTATCTAAAGGTGATTTTAAGTTGAATGCATATGCTAAGTTGTTGTATGAGTATGTTGATGTGATGGATGCGAAAGATTGTTATGTGTGTATGCAGTTGCCTACTTCAGTGGACGAGGGTATTAGGTATCACCATCTTCCACTGACTTATGGTATTTCGTGTAGTCTTTTGCTTAGTTTGTTCTATGAGAGAGATCAGTTTGAGTATTTCTTTTCCAATTTCGACGCAGTGCTTCCTGAAGTCCCAGCTTACAAGCATTTGAATAAATATGACTATTATAAGACAGAAGACAGACTGAGGAAGTACTTCATACCGAGTTTGGAATTGGATACAGCATTCGCACACAGACACAATCTGACTTGTTTGATGTCGGATGTAGAGAGAAAGTTTGTAGATCAGGTCGAGGATAGGTATAGAAAGCTGACTCACTCCCGAGACTTGGGGCATCACAGGACTGATTGGACAGAGGAAGAACAGTTGCATAAGACCAAGGGAAGCTATGGTCCTATAGCGTTAGATAAGGAGCAGAGGGTAAGTTGTGTATAAGGCGTTATCAGACTTACTACGAGAAGGTAGCAGTGGGACAGAGTACCTGTGATCACGTTTTCACCATGGCAGATGTGGCAAAAGATTTTCTCCAAGGTCCTGTACAAGTGATACCAACGGTGTATTACGTATGTGGGAAGAATGCTTATGTGAGGTTGCCTGCAAATTGGTATGGAACATGTTATTTGGCAATAATATTTCCAAAGATTTACCATACAGAAGATTTAGATCTTCTAGAAGGTGGAGAGCATTCAAGAGCGAGAAGAGCTGCAAGTGCAGGAATAGTTGTGGGGGATATCTTTGGAGCTATGATACCTAGTCTGGGAGTAGTCTTGAATGATGTGAAGATTCGGAGGTTAGCGACTGTGGTGGATGAATTTTCAATGAATACAGCAAAGTCGTTGGTGTTGGTGGAAGGAGAGATGTTGTCGATAAGGGGAATGGTTTTGCAGAATCGCCTTGCTTTGGATGTCCTATTGGCAAAAGAGGGCGGAGTCTGTAAAATGTTGAAGGTTCAAGAGTGCTGCACTTATATACCAGACCGTAGCAAGGATCTGGAGAAATATATAAGTAACATCACTACGATCCACACAAAAATAGCGGATTTGACCGAAGAGGGGCCTGGGAAAAGGTCGGCAAGGGTTTTGGTCAAGTGGGAGGTTGGTTTGCGAACCTAGGAAAGGGATTCCTTGGGTACTTTCTGAGACCCCTCCTTATTTTGGTGGGTTGTGTGGTTGGCTTGTGGATTGTGATCAAGGCCTACAAGTGGTATCGAGCAGGCCGAGTCAAGAGAGCTTTGAGGGAAAATGACATGAAGTTGGCAAGACTGCAGGACAGTCAGTATCAAAGGCTCAAGAGCATGGAGAAATTTAGATCAGGGAAGATGGCAACAAGTTCTGTTTAGGTCGGTTCCTTCTCCGAGGGAGTAGAATGAAATGTGATGACAGGAGTCATCAAAGGGGGGAACTGATAGAGCGAAATGTTCTTGTGAATTGTAGGGGTGCATCATAATCACTGATAGGCCGCACCCACATGTATTCAGACATATATTCGCTTATATTCAGTTGTATACTCATGCATGTTTAGTAAAGAATGAATAGTTCGCTGAGACAAAGCGAATCAGCAGCATAATGGTGTTAGGATAATGATGTAATGTAATGCTTATTGAATTGTGTGAACATGATGCATAGAGGAATTAGTTCGTGTGTAATGTAATTGCAGTAGTTTAAACGTGCACCATAGTAAAGTTGCACGTGCAATTCATTATTTGCATGTGCATTGTAATGAAAAAGCTTATAGGGAAAAGCAAGATGTGTGTTTAAAAGTTATATGTAAAGGCCTGACTACATATATGCTTAGGGAAGGCCTGGTTTATTCTTATGTTAGCTTATTTTGTAGGCCGAGAAACGTTTCTCTTGGTAAGGCTCTCTGGGCACAAACGGTAGATTTAATTTGCACAGTAGAAGGTTTCTGTTGAAAGTATCTTTCGTTGCAGGTGCAAGGACACATGTCTCGTTAGTAAGACTAACTCTTTGTATTCGAAAGCTAGAGAGAGGGGAGGCATGGTACGGGGAGTGAAATGGAATTTAGGGATGATACTTTCAGCGGAGAAGGTGCCTGGGACTCAAGGTCATCGCAACCGTCCAGGATGAAGTAACCGTTTCGATGGAAAAGCACAAGAAAGAAGACCTGGCCAAGGAGGCGTGACAAAGGCGTGTACAATTGTATTGTGGTTTTGTATTAGGGATAGTGGCCTGAGGGAGGAGGCCAGAGAAGAGATAGGGGAGACCTGAGAGAAGGACAGAGCTGAGCTTAGGTATTATGTGATTGCACTTCTTAGGAAGTCTTCACAGCTGACACCTTTATTCACTCTTGCCTGGAAAAATCGTTATGCAGGGATGTCACTTAGCGTTAGTGTAGGGACAGCTATTGATTTTAAACTTGTTTAGTCCAATGAAGAGCAACTTAGAAATTGGAGCAATCATAGTCTGGTTGATCCTTCTAGAACTTTCTATTCTCCTTATCCTGAGTCGGATGAGATTCCTGCGTAGATTATTATTTGTATTAGTGCCCATCTATTTCTTTAACCTCGTGTTGAGGTGCTTGCACGTTCAGTTATTTTTGGCGATAATAAATTCTCAAACTTGAATTTGGAGTCAGTGGTCCTTTCAGACAAAATGAATGCTGATATATAACCTGATGAGATTCTCTCCTTTACACTATTCAACAGGTAAAAACATCTTGGCGACCAGAAGGTTCTTATAGATAACTAGATAAGAATCGGCGTTATCACTTTCTCTTGACAGTCATTTCATCTACCTGCACGACTACACATTGGCTTCAAAATAATATTTATTGTGAATTATATAAAAATAAATGATACACATTTAAAACGATATATTTATGGTATAAATCTTTCTCTGTATAAAAACTACATTCAAGGTTTATTCAAACATATTTTAAAATAAGTAGCATTGTAAATCAGACAGAAAAATTTGAATTATATTTTAAAACAGAGTGAAAATTGTCATGGACTACATAATTTTTACAGACTTTGAACAGTTTAAATATGTAATATAAACAAAAAGGAAAGTAATATTTTTGTTGACTCATTTATTCTATGGACTTGTAACAGCTGAGATAAGTAACATTCGTATGACATATTCTGCCTTTTGCACAGGAAAGTGGATGATTCTAAAGTTGTCTTCCCCAGCAGCCTGTCTCCCAGTGCAGCCATATTCTGTGAGCTGGTTAACATTCTAGTTCTTTAATAGAAATCTCTAATGTTCACAGGCAGCTTTATGGGAAGAAGGTGTAGTGATAGGTGGGTTGAAAGGTTAATGAGGCTTATCTCAGGTATTAGATATAAATCGACTGCATAGATATCTGCTGGCTTGAGTCCTATCAAAATCCAGCATTTTCTGTAGTGTTCCGCTGTCTGATTTATAACTGTAGTTACCCAGTCAGCAACGATAGTAGCCAGTTATGAACAAGCCTCTTCAGACCTCAGTTGCCTAGGGCAAGAGTAGGAATGACTGACGGCACCTAAAGTGGCCAGCAGGTTAAATGTGAGCAGTGCCCATATGCTGCCGTCATCGTTTAGCCCTCGGATGTGTTCTACTGCTGATACCGGCAAAAATTCTGTAAATTCATCAGGTAGAAGCCCACCTGAAAGATTCCAAGCCAATCGTTTCGGGTAATTAGAGCTTGTGATTAATGCCCTGGCTGAAAATGGCAGGTTTTAAATCGTTTTTTTTTTTTTTTGGATCCAACATTCCATTTTTCAATACCAAGGTCCTTCTTGCCTGGTTCATATGAACTACAACACGAATAGGCTGCAATGAATTTAGCAATCGGGTATTACTAGATCAGTTGTATGTCAGATAACTTCAAACTCTTTACAAGACATGTTTCATGAGAATAGCTGTGTTCTATTAAAGCAAGGTAACAGATGGAGAGAGTCGGCTGATGCTGGCCCTGTGTGATCGGCCATTTTATCTCGAGCGCTTTTAGTGTACGAATCTTGATTCCAGCTTTAAGACTGACTAAAGTTCTACACAGAGGTGTAGCAGAGCTGTGATGCATTTTTAAGCTGCCACTGGACTGGAAAACTCATGAAGTTGGCTCAGTCCTTTGACTAGAGGATGTAAAAGCGATGAGTTGTGCTCCATTCGTCTCAAAGCGTTGTGTGACTGCTTTATTGTGTCAAAAGACCTTTTATTCATCTGTTTGCAATGCCTTGATTTGTGTAGCTTCAAGGGGGAACAAGATTGCAAATGCTGACCCATAAGCATCTGCTATAATTAGTAATGGACAGATTGGGATCTGGTGGACTGGTGGTAATTAACAATGGTGAGGTGAAGGTTGTGGTTAAGATCCTTGGACTAGTCAGAGGCAAAATTTTAGGCTTCCTTGTCATCCAGATGGTGCAGAGATCTGACAACTTCACTGGAGAACCATATGAACGGGTTAAATCAGTGGAAATTGTATATATTAATTTACATGGGCTTCTTTAGCACATTAAGGTCCAGATTTACTAAGATTTGACGCAGGGCAATGGAGCAAGACAACTTGCTGCCCTGCGTCAAATAAAGAGAGCAGGACTGCACCATAATTACTAACATATGGCGCATTCCTGCCCTTCAAAGCTCAGCCTATCATGGCTCCAGCCCCAGGGAAATGCTGATGGCATCAATGGCCAATCCGACCTGAATGAGTGAGTTAGTCACTAGCTACCAAAATGGCAATAACAACTGAGTATTAACAGGCTATGTTGGTGGTAAGATCTAGCAATAAATAGACAAGCAAAAACCTTATCAGCCTCATGGGCTTTCTTTGTGAAGCTGGCTTGAGGTCTCATCACAAACCACGCATTATTCCAGAATGAGCTTCGGACAGGAGTGACTGACTCACAAGTGGTGTGGGAATACCGCAGGGCTGAAGTTTTGTACTCAGTAATTTTGCTTGCTGAAAGCCGTCGTAATATCCGGCTGAAGAACTGGCTCAAAATGAAAAAAAAAAAGAACATGAAGGATTCAGTGTAGAAACAATGACTACCGAATCTTGGGGCATATTACCAAGGATTAGCGATATTTATCGCTAACCGCGCTTAGCGCGTTATTTGGTAACGCCACCTATCGCTGGAAATTATCGCTGAGATAACACCCTATTAGTAAGGTTTATCTCCATAGCGATAATATTTCCAGCGATAGCGGCAAAATGCGAGAATATCGCTGGAAAACCAGCGATATTCTTGCATTAACGCTAAGGTGGATTCAGCATTAGAATCCACCTCCTATACTTCATACAGGTAAGTCATCCTCACTAGCAGGTGTTAAAATCTAGCGATAAACGCGCTTAGCGCGAGTATTATATCGCTTCGCCTGCCTTGCTAATAGGGGGTAGTGGTGTTAGCGACTGTTTTCAGTCGCTTTTAGTAGGGAACGCCTTCCTTGCATGTCATTAGCGATAATTATCGCTGACATGCAAGGCGATGGAAAACGCGGCCTCTAACGCCTGAAAGATGTCGCTAACGCCTGTTAGCGACAGCTTGCTAATAGGGCGATAAAATTATCGCCGCTTTAGCTGCAAAAAGTGCCGCTAAAGCGGCGATAAAGCCCTTGATAATATGCCCCTATTTTTTTCTGGAATTAGGCAAGTTTAGATTGATATTCCCAAGGTTTGAATAGGCTTAGGCCAAAATTTAAATTATGCCAGCGAAATTCACATAATTTCGCGTTTCACTTGTTACGTGAAATTCCTGAAATTGCCCCATTACGCACAATTACACACCATTCTCGGTTGACACTTAATGCAAATGTGCAACACATGGGAAGAAAAGAATGTGAGTGGCTGTTGTTCGCCGTACCTTTGTTTTTGGACTATTTTTTAGTGCAAAATACGTTCTTGTGTCAAAAATTGACACGAGGATACATTTCTCACTAAAAATATATCGAATGAAATGACAGATTTGCATTTCTCATAATCCCATGTAATTTTGCAGAATTTCGTGTAATCACATGAAAGCAAATTTCGCGAATTTCGCACACCCCTAGTCTTGGACTGATATAGGAATTTTGGAAAAATGAGGCACTCTCAAGTGATGCTATTCAGGTGTTGCATGACAGCTTGTAGCACTTTACAAAATCCCAACAATAAGTAAGGTCAATTCTTAGGTGGGGAAATACAACCTTTCACCATTTTTGCAACTGTCACATCAATACGAAATGCAGGGCAATGTAGCAAATGACAGACCTAACAGTATGATGTTTAGCCAGTTGTCTTTCTGCATATCTCATTAAACTATTCATCATATGGTGAAGTTGCTGTATGTTCTCACAAACCAGCCATGGTTTTTTGATTGTGTTATTTTCTTATAGGAATGAACGTGTTGCAAAGTTCCCCGTACGAGCCATTTGCGCGAGGCGTGGACTCCATCAGGCTGGCGTCCATCACTGCAGGTACCCGTTTCTTCTTACTGCTGAGGTTCTGTCTTGTTTTCCATATTCTTCTGCTATTATATTTTTCACCCACAAGGTCACCAAGTTCTGGAACTCTACTGACCACATACATTGTCATGCATGTTCATTCATTTATGAATGTACCGTGAAGTACATTGGACATGGACCAGCAAAAAGTAAGTGTCCGAAAAAGTCCAGAAGCAGGAATGAGGATGAGGTGTCAAATTCTGTTATCCATGTTAACGTCACTATAAGAAGATGGCAGTTGTATTAATTAAACATGCAGAGCATCTAGAATGGAAATTATCCAAGTGTACCGCGTCAGACAGTGCATATGGATTTAGTAGTGGGTGCAGCAGAGAAGAGAGGATGAGGAGAGAGGCAATGCAAGATGGCTCCCACAGTAACACCAAACATTGCCCCTTATGTTTACAGACAAAATCCAAAGCAAGTATGTTGGATGCTGTAAATGAAGTGGAATTTACCACCTGAGGCGAGCTCTGCTGCTCTCCTGGCGCCTATAGATGGTCCCCTAGTTATATATTCCCTGAGCCGTCCCATCGTTGGAGTTGAGGGAGCAATCAAGGCATTTATTCTGTAGAGGTGAGTACAGGAATGCGCTGTATTCCTGTAAATACGGCGCATTCCAGTACTTAGAGAACGACGCAGTTCAGCGCAGCAAAATTGCTTGCAGCACCCCACTGTGCCATTGTCTTGTAAATATGCCCCCAGAAGAGGCAGAGCTAGGCGCTATTTCGAAGGTTCTCAATGTACTGGCAGTTCAATGGTGAGGGCACTTTAGTAGAAGAGTGGTTGGAGGACCAACGACTGAATCCAGCTCAGTGGGTTTATAGCGATGAGGTGTATTTGGCAGCACTTAAGGCTCTTATGCTTGATCCAACACCTATTCTACATCTATGGAAGCAGAGTCTACATTAATGTTTAGAGACTGGTCCCTCATTTTGCACAGGGCCCCATCAGTCTGTGTTATGCTGCAATGTCTGTGATTGAAGGGAGAGGCCAAGGTTATGGAGGGAAATGGTCATTACTATTTACATAGGGCTGAAACAAATATCAGACATGGAGCGTGTAGTGGGCTGGCCCCACGTGTACAGCATACAAAGTAGACGTAGCCGAGTTGTAGTAGATGTAATTTATTAAGTAGTTGCTGTAAGCTGGAAGAGGCCCCACCAGGAGCAGCCTCCTAGCTGCTCAGCCCATCTTCCCAACTGTCTCACACACACCCAGGCACCCAAGCATTCCACTCACACTAACATTCTACGCGGAACATTCACACTGGCTGAGCAGCTAGGTACAGGGAACAGAATGACATGACCTGAGGATACTACATATCCTATCCCTTTTATATTAAACAATAAAAAGATCCAAACAAAAATGAAAACAACTATACAATGAAAACAACTATACACAATAATGTATACATGAAGTAAACCATCCATTAACCCAGGGATGCAAAGAATGACATCACGAGAGGGAAAACGGAAGCACGAAGAAAGAAAGAAGAATGGAGAAATAGAAATGCACATGCACTATACCCATCCTCTTCCTTTCATAGTAATTGAAAAACAATAAGTAGCGTAATAAGAGCTCATATACACAAGTGAGCAAAACACACAAGACAGAAGAGAAGGGTAAACTTAACCCAGACTAGAATACAATGGGTGGAACAACACCCAAGGAAGTACACCTCACGTGAGGAGACTGTGGCGAAAACACCATACGCCACCCCTCATGTGAGGGACACTGTGGGACTAGAACCCCAGTGAAAAAACAATGATTGGGACTGACACCCAATTGTACATATAACGTTACATGGGACTAACACCCAAGAACTTTGTGCAAGCAAGAAAACAGCACAGTGTGACTAACGCACACAATCCGTCGACACAACAGAACGACGCAAAAGCACAGAGTGAAGCGCAGGGCGACTTATACACAAACATACGACATGACGTTCAAACGTGTAACTGGGACTAACACCCAAACACAGACATCCAGAAGAAAGGATGTACATCAAACCCACTCTAAGGAATGACATAAGCTCAAAAACAAGGAGCGTAACTAGTAGTGTCACATGGGACTAAAACCCAAGGACATGTACAGCATCATTAAATAACCAAATGCGGTACAGTGTGGCACACGCACACAAGGTAATGGGACTAAAACCCATACCTAAAGTAACAAATCCGTAAATAAGAGAAATGGGACTTGAACCCACTCCCATCCCACAGACATGGATAAAACATAAGAAAATGCGTGAACCTGAGACATGGGACTAAGACCCACTCCCATAAGGGACTAAATACCCAATGTCCTGCCCCAAACTAAAATAAAAGGGAAACAAAACCCAATCATCAACAACTTCTGATAAGAATGACCCATAAACCCACCCCTGTGTAGAGGTGCATAAATGTAAAATGTAGCAAAGAACAGTGTACCCAAAACCAACCCTCCTGTAAGGGAAAAGAACAAAAGACATGCAATAACAAAATGTCATTTAAAACTGTGATGAACATTACACCGGTGAGCGACCCCCTCACCCGAGCAGTGGGTACACTCCCAATTTGTGTACCTCACAATACACAATGGTACATTTGGTATGTAAAACACAATAGCAAAAGTGAAAAACTGCATGGTCATCAAAAACATGTCCACCTGTGAGCGAAGAAAACATAGTAATGATGCTCAAAAATGATAATGTGTGCCTTTAAACAATCTCAATTGACGCAGTAAAACCCAGAAAGTACTTGAAAAGGTCACCAGAAAATCATTTCATACTGCAGAATCCTCCTCGAACCATTCGGAAAAGGACAATTAAAAACAGTCACAGAGACATCGACTGTCACGCCATCCAAACGTAGATAATTGCTGGAGACTAACACCCCGTAAATACCTGCAGTCTCGATTCAAATATAAAGGAACTCTGCCAGCGTCTACCACCTCCTCCAGCGATTCCAATAGGTGGTGAAAAAAAAACTCTGTTGATGCACAAAGTGACGTTGACCTCCATATGCCATGCCGCTCACCATCCAAACTGGAAAAAAAAAAAAACATCCCCAAAGAATTTTTGGTGTGAAAGAAACGTTGCGCTTAAATTGAAAAGCGTTTCAAAATTAGCCAGACAGATGGCATATCAACGAGAACTCCGGGAGAAAAGGAGTTTGAGGAATATACGCCGGTAAACCCAAGATGGCGGCACCCACCAGTAACGCACGCCGAGTGGCTCCACACTGCAAAGCGTCTAAAAGCAGCATGCTGGGGAGCATGGCAACGAAAAGGAACAGTCTCCGCGTGACTGCAGGATGACACAAGGTATGAAGCACGCGACTCGCGCCTCAGTTTTTAAACCGGATACCGCGGTTTAACTGCCAATAAACCAGTGAAGGCCTAAAATGTTGTTGTTTTTTTTAAAAAAATGAAAACAAAATTATCTTACCAAAAATCTCGCTCCTCTGCCAATATAACGTTAGAACTTCCAACGAGGGTCATAAAAGACGGCATCAGAGAATACTCTGCAAGACAGCAATCCAGACTTGGCAGAAATCATGTTTACAATAAATTCAGTTGTGTAGGCACACATTTCACAGCACAGGGAGTGAAAACTTGCGTTGTGCCTGCAGACATTTTTCCCTAAACTCCCAACACGGTAATGTTCAGTTGTGTAGTCACACATTTCACAGCACAGGGAGTGAATACTTGTGTTGTGCCTGCAGAGATTTCTCGATAAACTCCCAACACGGTAACTTAAAGTCAAATTGTAATGTGCTGCACTAGGTGTAGGACACAACACATCATACTTTAAAGACCAAAAGATGAAATATTTGTGAGCAGAGCACACTTGGCTGGGGCTGTCCGGTGTGAGGGACACTGGTGGGGCTGCGTGGCGTGATACTCCAGTACTCACTTGATTCTTGTTACTCCAAATCAATTTTTTTTCATTTAGGTCTTTTTTTCTTTAACTCCACACTTCCTCAATTGTCTCTTATGTAACATTTCCTCCAGGAAATGTACTTGCGCAGACTCTGTTCATTTGAGAACCACTACTTGTACCAATTGCTCTCTTTGCTTCTAGTATCTGTTGTTTCCTTCCAACATGAAGACATCCATGGCTTGTCATCTTTGAGACTCCTTGAGGTGCCTTGTAAAACGTGGATAAGTCTACAAATCGTCGCCATAAATATGTAGTGGTCTGGTCCCACATGTACAGTAGACAAGGTAGACGTAGCCGAGTTGTAGTAGATGTAATTTATTAAGTAGTTGCTGTAAGCTGGAACAGGCCCCACCAGGAGCAGCCTCCTAGCTGCTCAGCCCATCTTCCCAACTGTCTCACACACACCCAGGCACCCAAGCATTCCACTCACACTAACATTCTACGCGGAACACTCACACTGGCTGAGCAGCTAGGTACAGGGAACAGAATGACATGACCTGAGGATACTACAGAGCGTCTCTGAGTTATGCCTACAAGGGGAATGGTTGTCAATCCAGCAGCTCTGAATTAGGCAGTAGGTGGCAAAATTGAAGAATTTACCATGTAAGTGGAAGGTGTAAGAGAAAGGACCGGGTGAGGGCTGTTACTTCAGTGCAGCTTTCTAACGTGTGACGTGTTTGTTAGAATAAGGGCTAACTATAAGGGCAGGTAAGGGCAGGTGTTGTAAATGGTGAGAAGGTGGTAGCAAGAAAATGTAAAAGTTACAAAACTCTTTCCACTGTCAAAATAACCGCCTGGTTGCAGATCAAGAAGGAAGCAATTGAGTCTGGTGAAAGGGCTCTGAGAGATGGAACAATTCTGGGCATTTAGAGTGAGATGCAATAGAGGCTCCTAGCCATAACAGGTGTAGACATTAGGCTCCACGTAGCCATCTAATATCAAGCAAAGAAGAATAGAGAAACGTGTTGTCAACAAAGAAATGGATGAGGGAACTGTAGAAGGAGACATCAAGGAATGGAGCAGTGGAAGAGACAGGAGAGAGCGCTAGGAGAATAGTGGGGTAAGGATGATCTCTACAAGTATCATAATACTGAGTAGGAGCGAGAAGGAAGTCAAGGGGAGAACAAGAACATCAGGTATCCATTGATGCCCAAGCTTTAATAAAGGTATCTTGATTGAGGCTGATGGATGAACACTGTGGATAAAGATGGAAGAGAGGTGGTTGGGTGGTTGGCAGAGGTTGTGATGCTGGGATTGTGCATAAGCACGAGTGGAAGGAAACCTAATTTCAAGTGGATTTTTAAAATGTATTTCTATGTTTTTTTTTAATCAATATTGATATTCAAACTTGAGCAAACACCCAACCCCTCCCTCCGGGCAGCCTACAGCCAATCACCCTGCTGCTTCATGGACTCTGGCCAGGTCCTGCGCCCAACTCTGCTGTGGCTGACCAACCCCACTGCATACATCCACTCCCCGGCTGGAGAGGAAAATGTGTGTTGGGGGCCTGTGGGGGGTTGGATGTCGATGGTCGAGTAGGCGGTAGACCCTCCACCCTTCCCCATGCTGCGCATGATAATGCCAACACACAAAGGGGCTTAGTCACCCACAGAGGCCCAGCCCATCCACCCAACTCCATCGTGGGTGGCTACTTGCCCACTGCACACAGCTTTTGGTCGTGCATCTCCTGAGGGCACCCAATCACCCACTGGCATCCAACACACATTTTTTTCTGCTTTTCTTTTTTATTTTCTTCAGGTACTGCAATACTCCTGCACTACACACAAGCATCTATGGCATGGTATCGCTGTACAGTGGGAAGCTTGCACACCGTGGTTGGAAGTTTGTGCACCAGCACCTGCAGGAGTACTGCAGTTCCTTTCGGGAGTGCCATACTGGGTACAGCAGGAGTACCATGTACCCGCAGTCCGAATTTCTTTTTATTTTAACCTGGGGGTGGGCCCTCTTTAAATGCTAATTTCACAAAACGGTTGAACAGATTTACATCACATCAAAAAAAGTACTCTTTCTGAGTTCTAACTTTCTGCCAAATTTGGTATAATTCCGTTCAGCCATTTTTTCTGCATCTAAGAGCAAAGTTTCCGATGGGAATTATCATTGAAAACCCACATTTTGGGACCCCCATTTTCAGAGTTATTAGCAAAACAAAAACCACTCTTCCTATGGAAACTCTGACCTAACTATAATTACACAGTGGTGACGACCAGTTTCAAGCTAGTGCGCATCATTATGGGTTTTCCCAGACCCGCATATACCTCCACAACAGTCTCATGCATAATAACAAAATAGGCGCTTGCAGAGAGGAAACGTTGCTGCATAACCAACTTTATTCCTTTGGAACAGGCATGTGAAAAGAAATTCTGTTTGGAATGCCAATGTCACTGGAATAAAGTTGCTTATACCACACAAGTGTACAAGCAATACATCTAGTGGTAACACAGTAATTAATAATATTCAACTATCCAGAAAGTAGGAAACGATACACATGATGAACAGCATAGCTAGCTCCATACAAAGTCCAATACACAGTCCTTTCAGCACCTGGGTTGACTTTTCTTCTCCTCACTTTCCTTGACTTTATTCCTAGTAGTACTTTCTGTCTCCACGTTCCATTCTTTAGATGATTTCTCCCCTTCTGTTCAATCACTTTGCAAATATTCCTTCAATTCTTCCGGATTAACTTTAACAATTCTGGTCAAGTTCTCAATCGATTGTCTTATGTTTTTAACTGCATTTTTAAACAACTTTTTACTTTGATGGACTTGTATGTTTGTACCACTTTACATGCCCTACAGGTCATGCCTTACTCTTCCCGAGCTCTCCCACATCTACTCTAGTGACATTAAGTGGGTTTTTTCTCATTGAAGGTCATTTTCTTTTTATTATCTTTCCATTTACTCTCCTCCTCCATGATCCATCTGTAGATGTATCAACTACATCCTTTCCTTCATTCACCCAAGCTGAACTCACTCCTATGTTTGGCTTCCTAATTTTGAAGAGCTCAAACAGTGTTCTCCCTATTGTAATATGAGCTGTAAGTGTATTCCTTACTACCTTCCTTATTATTTCATCTCTATAATTTTTTCTTGTTTTATCTTGCAATTTGAATCACTTCCTTGAGCACTATGTTCAGTCTCTCTACCATTCCATTAGTTCCAAGATAGTATAGTGCACATTTTTGGCCACATCCTTCTGTTCTGTAAACAAATTACATTTTTTTAGATATCAGTTGAACTCTGTTAACCATCATAATGGCTTGTGAAAGTTCTTCCCCACTAAAGATTTCATTCAAGGTGTATCACACTCTTTGTTTCTACATTATTTAGGATCATTACTTCTGACAATTTGAGATACATATCCATTAAAACTAAAATGTACTATCCCTGACTCATTATGTAAAGGCCACGCTATGACCAGTGCTAGAGTATCCCATGGTTTATCCTGTAACTTACCATTGGTTGTACTCTTTTGTTTTTATAACTATTTTTATTAGGTAAGTAACCGGCACCTGGCGGTGCGTCAATCAACCAATATTTCCATACATTTGCATTGCTATTGTCTTTACATCCATGTATTTTGTTGTATATCATACAAAATCATAACATTAATGCCTATCTTAACACAGTGTAATGTGATACAGTGTATATTTCCCCCATTGTTTCTTTACCCCTTTCACTAACCAATAACTCAGAGTCCTCTATATTGTGTCCATTTCCCCCATATTTTGTCCCATTTCTTTGGGCAGCCCCTGCCCTGGAACACCACCTTTTCGGCACTGCAATACCAGTCTAGGCCTTCTTTCCATTTCACAACACTCGGTGGTTGACTCGCCCTCTGTCATGAGCCATGATCAATCTGGTTCATCTAAATATCAATTCCCCCTTTTTCAGGGAATTCATCTTTCACAGTCCAATACTTTTTACCCCCATCATATTCTCTCTCACCTCTTGTAATAACACTTACTTAGTTATTTCATTTTCCATTCATCTTTACCTACAATTCCATCTATCGCCATACACAATTCAACCCCTTTGTCTTCCTCATCCTCGTCTAGTGAATCTTTTTTTTCCTCATCAATTTAACAAGCTATCAGCAAAACAGTTCTTTGCCTCTGGCACATACTCATTTTAAAATTAATATTCTTTCAACGCTACAACCCACTGGCTAATGCAACTGGATACAACATTGTTTGCCTTTTTGTTTAACACTTTTTTCAGAGGTTTGTGATCTGTCCTTATAGTGAATTTTCTTTCCCACACAAAACATTTTAGTCTTCTCACTGCCCAAAATATTGCTACAGACTCTCTTTCTAGTACTCAGCAGTTAGCATTTTATATAGCACTTGAAATTAAAGAAATTGATTTTTCTTCAGTTGTTTCTGTCTGTATGAACACTGTACCTATTCCATTTGTGCTGGTATCTGTCATTGTTCTGTGTGGTTTCTTGGGTCATTAGTCTAACTTATGTCCTTGAAACCCTGACCTGAGGTACCCCTGCATGATGCATTACTTGGAATGTTTATGGCCAAGGATGCTGGTGATTCCCTGTGTTCACAGTTGGAGGTGGACTAATACCTTTTATGTGTGGAATAATCTTAGTCTTCCAGCTCCTTAGGCGTGGAGTCTTTTACCGAAGGAGAAATTCACAGTGGCAATCAACTGCAGAACCCATGGGCTGCACATCATGTCCCACCTGAACTCAGATTTCCTTTTCAATAGGCTCCTCATTTGATTGGTTTCACTTGCAAAATTGGTAATTAATTTGTTATAGAATTCTACCATCCCTAAAAAATTACTGAATCGTCCTCCTTTTTTGGCCCTGCATTTCTTGTATTGTCCTCACCAGGTCTTCCCTTGGTCTTATTCCTTCTCCTGTCAGTCTATGCCCTAGATATTTATCTTCTTTCTAAATTTGCATTTCTCTATTTTCAATGTTAAGCCGAGTAGATCTAGTCTTTCAAGGAATTTACTCAGTCTTTCATCTTCCTTCATAAGCCAAAACATCTTCCTGATAGGCCTAGGCATCATCTATAATTTCCAAAATGTTTTCCATCACATATTGGAAAATTGACACTTTAGAAATTAGCCCAAATGGCATCCGCAAAAATCTGAATGCTTATCAAACGAGTTATGAAGGCTGTGAGATTGTTGGATCCCTCATGAAGTTTTACCTAGTGGTATGCAGGTGTTAAGGTGAGAGTTGAAAAATACTTTGACCTTGCATATATTAGGCTGAGCATCTCTTTTTAGTCTTCTGTTGTAGACATATCCTATGAGGTACCCTAACTTCTTAATAAAACTGCCAGGAAACTGATTTCTGAGTTCTCCAATGTTGTTTTTATGATTGACTTCCTTTACAGCCATTTAAAACTACAACCTACTTTTCAGTATCATTGGAAGATTCAAATTTGGATCCAGCGTTAGGCCCACGACTCTTTGTTGAAACCAACTGTTTATGAGTCCCATTAACTGAAACATATAGCTTTCCTGAGGTATACCTACCATTGTATTCTATTCACCTAACAAGTAGCACACCACCTTGATTAGTTCACCACCATATCCTCCTGGTTTGGACAGTGTGACTACCCCTTTATTCTTTAATGCTTTTCTCATTCTTCTCATTTGTTATTGGCATCAGTTTATCCCCTGGATCGAACAGCATCTCTTCCTCATGACCTGCTACTTCTACCTTATCACAGAGTTATATTTTCTCTTTCCTACTACCTATAGTGCTCTGTTTAGCTCCTGACTTGAACAGTATCTCCAGATATTCTCTCTTTCCTATTCCTGATATTCTATTGCCTCAAAAGAAATGTTTTAAAGTTCCTAGGGAATCCTATGTCAGTCGCCCCTGGAACAAAGTAGAGGCTAGTTTTTTTTAAATCCTCTTCTTTTAGAACTGTACCTCATTTGTCTACTGACTCTGATCAAGCCACAGCCCAATACCATTCTTAGCCTGAGTCGGCAATGACACAACTAGCCCCCCCCCTCCCAAACAGTGTCAACGTTCTAGGAGCACACCCTCAGAACCATGGTTTAATGACACGTTGAAAGTTCAGAAACAATTATGTCGTAAACTGGAGAGGAAATGGAGACTTGAAGACAACACAAGCACTCAAATGGAAAATAAATACTCTCAGGGAAAAGGCTGCGGAAATTATAGCGGCCGACAGTTGCCCTAAAGCTTTGTTCACCACAGTAAATAAATTGGCAAAGCTGCCTACTGCACCTGATATCAGCATCAGTCAGGAATTCTGCAACTCGTTAGCAGAATCTTTCCAGCATAAGGTCAAGTCTGTTTTTGACACCTTTGTGCTTCAGGATAATCGCCTGGCTCAGACACAGGCTCAACTTAATAAGATTCTGTCTATATCTTATAAGATACATGATCCACCTGAATTAGCTACCCCGATCCTTTCCTCTTTTACTATTATGACAACTGAACAAACCCTAAACTTATTGGTGTAACTAAATCTGGCTCCCCTTCAGACCCATGTCCCCCAAAAATTTTGCACATTTCTCCTGAAATTATAGCTATTCCATTAACGGCGATTTTTAATACTATGATCACAACTGGGTACTTCCCAATGGAATGGAAGAAAGCCTCCATATTTCCATTATTAAAGAAACCCAATTTGGACGCTAAGGAGACTCTCAATTATAGGCCTATATCGAGATTCCCGTTCCCTGCTAAAGTGATCGAAAAGGCTATAAATATTGAACTATCCTCATTGTTAGACCTGGCACCATTGGCATGGGTCTCCCTTCTTTTTTTCGCTGTTGTCTCCTCTGTTTTTGCTGGTGTTAGATGCTCTGGGCGCTGTGCCACTGCCCTTCAGTGCCACAGCGCGAATGCTCCCTGTGTAAATATGACATGTGAATTGGTATATCCATGATTGGCTTATTTGGTTTACCTGTTAGTCCCTAGTAGCGTGGCCTGTGGGTGCCCAGGGCTGGTAAACCAAATGCTGTTGGTGGGCCTGCAGCGCTGGTTTGCGCCACCCACAGAAGCAGCTTGTAAAGTGTGTCTCAGACCTGCCACTGCAGAGTCTGTGTGCAGTCCAGAACTGCCATCTTGGCTGTGAAGTGCACCCACTTCCCAGCCCCTGAACCTTCCCTTGGCATCATGTAAGTCACCCCTATGGTAGGGTGCATTGTATGTGTAAGGTAGGACATGCCTTGGCGTGTGTAGCATGTCCTGGTAGTGAATTACACCCAATTTCGTTTTTCACTACTGTAAGGCTACCTGTTCCCCATAGGCCAGAATGGGCAGTTTGACTATTACATTCTATAGTCCTAACTGACCCCAGGAACATGGTAGAAAAACGAATTTAGTATGCCTGAGCTCAGAATAATAAAATACATCTTTTAGTGAAGTTTATTTTTATATTCTGTGTTTGAAAATACCACTTTTAGAAAGTAGGTATTTTCTTGCCTAAGCCTTCCAGTGTGCTCTGCTGTTATGTGTATTGGCTGTCTGGTTTTGGAGGGACAGGGCAGGCTGAGTCAGACCTAGGTTGAATAGAGAGATCTGCATTTAGAGTATGGGGAGGTGTGGCTCCGTGACCTGAATAGGGCTGTGCCTGGCAAGGTGAATGCTGGCTCCACCTCCTACTGTGCGTCTGATGGCAGACCCCCTCTTTCTGAAAGGAAGGATGCAGCCTGGTAAACAAAGTGCTCCAGGACTGAGTAGAACTGGTTCTGGCTGGGTTCAGTGACTTGTAGCTTTTGAGAACAAAGACTTTTGGGGTATAAATATCTGTGCTGAAACCCCTACAATTTGTATTGCTCCTGGAAATCAAGACGAACCTCTGTCCGTGTAACTGAAGGAATCTGCAGGAGGTGACTATCCTTGTGCTTGTGTGCCGTTTCTTGGATTGGCCTGCAGTGGTTACCATTGGACTTGGAAGAAGAGGGAAAAGGACTTTGAGAGAACTTTTATTAATCTTGCTAAAGCAATCACCCATGGGCTAGGAGAGAGCTAGCCTCCTGTTGAAGTCTCAGGCACATCAGACTTCACCACCAGCCTTCTGATTCCTCCCAGCGAGGATTTCTATCTTCAGGTGAGGCTCCTGTGAGTTCCAGGGCCTCTATTCTACTACAGAGAAGAGAGTGCTGAAATTGTCGCTAACGCACGTTTGCGAGCCGCCGCAGCCGAGAGCGCCCGAAAAATCATCGCACTGCTGCCGCTGAGTGCTCGCAACCCAAGATCGACGCGTCGCACGTTTGCGTGCCGCCAAGTGCTCGCTAACTCCAAAGATCATCGCATCGCACGTTTGCGGGCTTCCAAGTGCTCACTAACTCCAAGAGATCAACGCTCCACGACATCGCAGCGCGGACGCCGGGCGTCCGCCATTTTCATCGCATCAGGATCGTCGCTCCCTCGCGGAGCGCCATTTCTTCGCATCGCAACCTGATCGCACACGCAACAGGATCGTCGCATCGTCTCCTCCCTCGCGGCAAGGAGTCATCGCATCAACGGCCTAGCGGGCAGAAGTTTGTCGCATCGTCTCCGCACGCAGCAGCAGATCGGCGCATCATCCTCCCTCGCGGCAAGGATTTATCGCATCGCCGGCCTCGCGTGCAGAAATTCATCGCTACAGCTTCTTTGCGACACTTTGTTGGTTTTGCTACGAAATCCAGGTACTTTGTAAGTAAAAGGGTCGCAGAGACCACTGCTTTGAACTGAACTCCTCTTTGCACACTTGGAACTATTTTTGCAGCATTTCAAGAGTAATCCTATTTTTCAGTATTGTGGCTTTTTATCGTTATTGGTCTTGTGTTAAGTCTATATATAAAGATACTTATTTTTTATAACTACTTGTGTGGTGTCCCTTTGTAGTGTTCCTCACTGTGTTACTGTGTATGGTCATAAATGCTTCACACACTGCCTCTGAGATAAGCCTAGGTGCTCGTGCTACGTTACCACAGGGTTGAGCAGGGGTTATCAAAGGGTGTAGCCCTCTTACTCTGACTTAGGAAGAAGGGTCCCTACTTGGACAGTGGCCAGCCATTGCCAACTAGAGACCCCCATTTCTAACATTGGTGGTCAGCGGTGAGGATCTGGACTTGCATTTATGATCGCATATAGTAATTATAGTGTACACTACTAGTGAGTGCAGACCATAACGCAACCACATACGTTTTTGAGGTTTTTTGATTCTATTTTTGATTAATATTGCCAGTTATTGCTACAATGGGCAAGCCCAGATCCAATGCCTCGGAGGATCTCTCCTGGGAAGAAGAGAAATTAGAAACCTACAATGCCAAGCAGCTCAAATATTTTTGCAAACGCTTCTCAGTCCCTATCACAGGTCTCACTAAAAGGGAGGAGTATTACAAGGCGCTGAAGGCCTGGCTAGAAGCCAGGGATGCCCCTAAGAATATGGGAGAGCCTGTGGAGGGGGAAGAGAATGCAGGAGAGCAGCAGGGTGAAGTAGTAGACTTGGTGGGAGATAAAGCAATTTCCAGCCCGGGCACTAGTGTGTCCGCCGGGGTCTGTCCCCAGAAGAGATTGAGGACAGGGAGAGAGATAGGCGGCATAATATGGAGATGGCTAAGCTTAAAATGGATGGTCAGAGGGACCTAGAGACCAAGAAATTAGAATTTGAGATTATGAAAATGAAACTTGAGCATGAGAGAATATTGAGGGAGTTGGAGATTAAAGCAAAGAGTGTAGAGATCTCCCCCTTTGGTGGCAGCATACCTGTAGTGCATACTGAGAGTAGAGTGTATATACCCAAGGAGGTTATTAAGGATTTCCACAAAAGTGAAGATATTGGGCAATGGTTTGCAGCTTATGAATTAGCCATGGTGTCCCACCGGGTCCCTGAGAAGGATTGGGGAGCGGGGTTGTGGGGACGCTTTGTGAGTGAGGGGAGAGATACCTTGTTGGACCTGCCCCCAGAAAGTAGGATCGTTTATGGCCACATGAAGGAAGCTTTGATGACCCGCTATGGTTTGACCCCTGAGATGTATAGGCAGAGGTTTAGGACCTGCAAGAAGCTAGAGGGTACCACGTGGGTTGAATATTTGTCTTTTTTTTGCAGAGCAATGGAACGCTGGGTAAAAGGTAGCAAAGTAGAAACTTTTGAGCAGCTTTATGATTTGATTGCATGGGAGCATTTATCTAGTAACTGTTTTCCTGAGCTACGCCAGCACCTGATTGATTGCAAGCTGACTAACCCTAGGAAGCTTGCTGAGGAGGCGGACCACTGGGTGAGCACCCGGGTTCGCAAGGGTCCAGTGGGAGACTTCGCCAAAGGTGGGCAGGGTCCCCAGCAGAGAAGTGGGGGGGACAGGGGTAAACCGAGGGAGTTCCAAAGAGGGCCCCAAAGTAATTCCCAAGGGAACCAAGCAGTGGTGTCCCAGCCTCCTCTAGAGAAGAAGCCAGTGCCCCCGACAGGTAGGCCTGTTCAGAGGGGGCCCCTTACTTGTTATAAGTGTGGTCAAGTGGGCCACAGATACTATGATCCCCAGTGTCCTCAGAGGGATACAAGTGCACCACCCCGTGCACCACCCCGCCAGCTTGCTAGTGTAGCCCTGGGGGGGGAGGAGGTGGGTGCCCAAGGTGGGTGGGATCCCGTAGAGTTGACCCTTGTCTCATTAGGAGACTTTGAGATGGTCCCTAAGCCTGCACTGCCTGATAACACTAAAAAGTACTGGCAGTGGGTGACCATCAATGGCCATAGAGTGGAGGCTCTGAGAGACACAGGAGCCAGTGTAACTGCTGTCAGCTCCCGGTTGGTGTCCAAAGAGCAGGTTGTCCCCCATGCATTCTACCCAGTAGTGTCCGCAGACAACTCAGAGAGCCAATGTGAGGTGACTCAGGTTCCCTTTGAGTGGGGGGGGGTCTCAGGAACTCTTCAGGTGGCTGTGAGGCCCACCATGCCTGTAGACTGTCTGTTGGGCAATGATTTAGAGAACTCCCCGTGGGCTACGGTGGAGAGGAGATCTCACTTGGAGATGTTGGGTCTGCCCGAGTGGGCGTGTGCTACCACTCGGTCCATGGCAGCCAAGGAGGGTATTGAGAAGGACCTAGAGCCTGAGAGTATGGCCCAGATCCCTGCCTTAGAGAAAAGGGGCAGGGGGCGCGGGAAGCCGGCCCCCTTGGTTCCCACGGCCCAGGAGGGAGCAGACCCTGAGAGGGATGCCCTGGAGCCTACCGGGGACCAGATCACCGAACTGGGGGACCTGCCTGAGCTGACCCATTGGCAGCAGGAAGGGGGGGCCCACCAGGGAGGAATTTTGTGAGCAGCAAAGAGTTTGTCCTTCTCTTGAGGGTATGCGGCGTCAGGCTGCAGCCCAGGCAGCAGGTGACATGTCTGGTTCACATCTGATTTATTGGGAGAACAGTCTCCAGTATAGCGAGCCTAAGGCTGCTGAGCCGGGGTCAGCCCGTGTGCTGGTGGTACCCGAGTGCTTCAGAGCCTTCCTACTGGGGTTGGCTCATGACATTCCATTGGCAGGACATCTGGGGCAGACCAAGACCTTTGAGAGGCTGGCCGCCCACTTTTATTGGCCCCAGATGCGCAAGAGCTCCGACACTTATTGCAGAACATGTGAGACTTGCCAGGCAAGTGGGAAGAGTGGGGGGAAGATCAAGGCCCCACTCCAGCCCTTTCCAGTTGTTAGTACCCCATTCGAGCGAGTGGGCATTGACATTGTGGGGCCTCTGGACCCCAAGACAGCCCTGGGCAACAGGTTCATCCTGGTCTTGGTGGACCATGCCACCCGGTTCCCTGAAGCCATCCCGCTCAGGACAGTGACGGCCCCCGTGGTGGGACCTGCACTGATGGGGATTTTCTCCCGTGTGGGGTTCCCCAGAGAGGTGGTGTCTGACAGGGGGACCAACTTCATCTCCCAGTACATGAAGTCTCTATGGAAGGAGTGTGGGGTAACTTATAAGTTCACCACTCCTTACCACCCCCAAGGTAATGGTCTGGTTGAAAGGTTCAACCGGACCTTGAAGGGCATGATCATGGGCCTAGAAGAGCCCCTGAGGCGTAAGTGGGACGTCCTCTTGCCATGCCTGTTGTTTGCCTACCGTGAGGTGCCACAGAAGTCCTTAGGGTTCAGTCCCTTTGAACTGCTTTATGGCCATCCGGTAAGAGGACCTCTGAGTCTGGTCAAGGAAGGCTGGGAGCAATCTCCCAGGAAACCTCCCCAAGATGTATTTAGCTACATGTTGGCCTTCAGGAACCAGACTCGGCGTTTCAGAAAAGTTGCTGAGGCAAATCTGGAAGCCAGCCAGGAGGAAATGAAACGTTGGCACGACCAGAATGCCACTCTGGTCGAGTTTCAACCTGGTCAGAAGGTTTGGGTACTGGCCCCAGTGGAGCCTTGTGCGCTCCAAGATAAGTGGACCGGTCCATTTGAGGTTACCTACTTGGTGGACTTTCAATCTCCCAGGAACCCCTTGCGGGTCCTGCATGTGAACCGCCTGAAGCCCTACTTTGAGAGGTCTGAAGTGGGCATGCTTCTTGCCACAGATGCTGGGATGGAGGAGGAGAGTGAGCCTCTTCCTGACCTCCTGTGTGCAGAAGAGAAGGATGGGTCAGTGGAGGGTGTGGTCCTCTCCACCACACTGACCCCTGAGCAGCAGAGAGATTGTCACCAACTGTTGGGGCAATTTTCTGATTTGTTTTCCCTGGTGCCTGGTGTCACTGATTGGTGCATCCATGAGGTAGACACCGGGGACAGTCCTCCTGTCAAGAACAAGGCTTACAGAGTGACTGACAGGGTCAGGGCTTACATTAAGGAGGAGGTCTCCAAAATGTTTGCCCTAGGGGTGATTGAGTCCTCTAGCAGCCCTTGGTCCAGCCCCGTGGTCTTGGTACCAAAAGCTGCAGAGCCTGGTGCCACCCGTGAACTTAGGTTCTGTGTGGACTACCGAGGTCTCAATTCGGTCACGAAGACCGACGCGCACCCCATCCCCAGAGCTGATGAGCTCATAGATCGGTTAGGGGCTGCCCGGTACCTCAGCACATTTGATCTGACGTCTGGGTACTGGCAGATCGCCTTAACTGATGGGGCAAAAGAGAGGTCAGCATTCTCCACACCAGATGGGCACTACCAGTTCCGTGTGATGCCCTTTGGGATGAAGAATGCCCCTGCCACCTTTCAGAGGTTGGTCAACCAGGTGTTGGTTGGGCTGGAGGATTTCAGTGCCGCCTACCTGGATGACATTGCAGTGTTTAGTTCCTCCTGGGAGGACCACTTGCGCCACCTCTGGGAAGTGTTGATGGCGCGGCACAGAGCAGGCCTCACAATCAAGGCCAGTAAGTGCCAGATTGGGCAGGGTTCTGTGGTGTACTTGGGACACCAGGTTGGGAGTGGCCAGGTGGCGCCCCTGCAGCCCAAGATTGAAACCATCCTGGCTTGGGAGCCCCCAAGGACCCAGACCCAGGTGAGGGCCTTCTTAGGACTCACGGGTTACTACAGGAGGTTTGTCAAGGGGTATGGCAACATTGTTGCACCCTTGACTGAGCTGACTTCCAAGAAGCAGCCAAAGATTGTGAACTGGACTGACACCTGTCAGAAAGCTTTTGATGCCCTCAAGACTGCCATGTGTACAGCACCCGTTCTCCAGGCGCCCAATTTTGCTAAGGAATTTATTGTCCAGACAGACGCTTCAGAGCATGGGGTGGGGGCCGTTCTGTCACAGATAAATGAGGAGGGACTAGACCAACCTGTAGCCTTCATCAGTAGGAGGTTACTTCCACGGGAACAGAGGTGGAGTGCAATTGAGCGTGAGGCATTTGCTGTGGTCTGGGCACTGAAGAGGCTGAGACCATACCTGTTTGGGACTCACTTCCGGGTTCAGACAGACCACAGGCCCCTCAGATGGTTGATGCAGATGAGGGGTGAGAATCCCAAGTTGTTGAGGTGGTCCATTTCCCTACAGGGTATGGACTTCACGGTGGAACACCGCCCTGGTACAGAACACGCCAATGCTGATGGTCTGTCCAGATTTTTCCGCCTTAGTGATGAGAACTTCCAAGGGGATGGGTAGTTCTCCCCACATTTCAGCTGGAGGGGACACGTGTTAGACCTGGCACCATTGGCGTGGGTCTCCCTTCTTTTTTCGCTGTTGTCTCCTCTGTTTTTGCTGGTGTTAGATGCTCTGGGCGCTGTGCCACTGCCCTTCAGTGCCACAGCGCGAATGCTCCCTGTGTAAATATGACATGTGAATTGGTATATCCATGATTGGCTTATTTGGTTTACCTGTTAGTCCCTAGTAGCGTGGCCTGTGTGTGCCCAGGGCTGGTAAACCAAATGCTGTTGGTGGGCCTGCAGCGCTGGTTTGCGCCACCCACAGAAGCGGCTTGTAAAGTGTGTCTCAGACCTGCCACTGCAGAGTCTGTGTGCAGTCCAGAACTGCCATCTTGGCTGTGAAGTGCACCCACTTCCCAGCCCCTGAACCTTCCCTTGGCATCATGTAAGTCACCCCTATGGTAGGGTGCATTGTATGTGTAAGGTAGGACATGCCTTGGTGTGTGTAGCATGTCCTGGTAGTGAATTACACCCAATTTCGTTTTTCACTACTGTAAGGCTACCTGTTCCCCATAGGCCAGAATGGGCAGTTTGACTATTACATTCTATAGTCCTAACTGACCCCAGGAACATGGTAGAAAAACGAATTTAGTATGCCTGAGCTCAGAATAATAAAATACATCTTTTAGTGAAGTTTATTTTTATATTCTGTGTTTGAAAATACCACTTTTAGAAAGTAGGTATTTTCTTGCCTAAGCCTTCCAGTGTGCTCTGCTGTTATGTGTATTGGCTGTCTGGTTTTGGAGGGACAGGGCAGGCTGAGTCAGGGCTGTGCCTGGCAAGGTGAATGCTGGCTCCACCTCCTACTGTGCGTCTGATGGCAGACCCCCTCTTTCTGAAAGGAAGGATGCAGCCTGGTAAACAAAGTGCTCCAGGACTGAGTAGAACTGGTTCTGGCTGGGTTCAGTGACTTGTAGCTTTTGAGAACAAAGACTTTTGGGGTATAAATATCTGTGCTGAAACCCCTACAATTTGTATTGCTCCTGGAAATCAAAACGAACCTCTGTCCATGTAACTGAAGGAATCTGCAGGAGGTGACTATCCTTGTGCTTGTGTGCTGTTTCTTGGATTGGCCTGCAGTGGTTACCATTGGACTTGGAAGAAGAGGGAAAAGGACTTTGAGAGAACTTTTATTAATCTTGCTAAAGCAATCACCCAAGGGCTAGGAGAGAGCTAGCCTCCTGTTGAAGTCTCAGGCACATCAGACTTCACCACCAGCCTCCTGATTCCTCCCAGCGAGGATTTCTATCTGCAGGTGAGGCTCCTGTGAGTTCCAGGGCCTCTAGTTCTACTACAGAGAAGAAAGTGCTGAAATTGTCGCTAACGCACGTTTGCGAGCCGCCGCAGCCGAGAGCTCCCGAAAAATCATCGTGCTGCTGCCGCTGAGTGCTCGCAACCCAAGATCGACGCGTTGCACGTTTGCGGGCCGCCAAGTGCTCGCTAACTCCAAAGATCATCGCATCGCACGTTTGCGGGCTTCCAAGTGCTCGCTAACTCCAAGAGATCATCGCTCCACGACATCGCAGCGCGGACGCCGGGCGTCCGCCATTTTCATCGCATCAGGATCGTCGCTCCCTCGCGGAGCACCATTTCTTCGCATCGCAACCTGATCGCACACGCAACAGGATCGTCGCATCGTCTCCTCCCTCGCGGCAAGGAGTCATCGCATCAACGGCCTAGCGTGCAGAAGTTTGTCGCATCGTCTCCGCACGCATCAGCAGATCGGCGCATCATCCTCCCTCGCGGCAAGGATTTATCGCATCGCCGGCCTCGCGTGCAGAAATTCATCGCTACAGCTTCTTTGCGACACTTTGTTGGTTTTGCTACGAAATCCAGGTACTTTGTAAGTAAAAGGGTCGCAGAGACCACTGCTTTGAACTGAACTCCTCTTTGCATACTTGGAACTATTTTTGCAGCATTTCAAGAGTAATCCTATTTTTCAGTATTGTGGCTTTTTATCGTTATTGGTCTTGTGTTAAGTCTATATATAAAGATACTTATTTTTTATAACTACTTGTGTGGTGTCCCTTTGTAGTGTTCCTCACTGTGTTACTGTGTATGGTCATAAATGCTTCACACACTGCCTCTGAGATAAGCCTAGCTGCTCGTGCTACGTTACCACAGGGTTGAGCAGGGGTTATCAAAGGGTGTAGCCCTCTTACTCTGACTTAGGAAGAAGGGTCCCTACTTGGACAGTGGCCAGCCATTGCCAACTAGAGACCCCCATTTCTAACACTCATTCATCAACGACAACACTATTATGGATTCCTCCCAATTTGTATTTCGTGCTTACCATAGCACAGAGTTGGCTCTTATCACTGCCACGGAGGAGCTCAGGCAGATCTTAGACAGTGGGGAGAGCGCAGCTCTGATCCTCCTGGACCTGTCAGCAGCCTTAGATACTGTTAATCTTGGGCTGCTGCGGGACCGGTTAGCTTCCATCGGGATCAGGGATAAGACGCTGTCCCTACCAGGATCCTTCCTGTCTGAGCGGTCTCAAGAAGTGGCTCTGGGGAACGTTGTTTCACCCTCTTTTACGCTGCCTTGCCGAGTTCCCCAGGGTTCTTCCCTGAGCCCAACGCTTTTTAACCTTTACATCACCCCCCTTGCCAGACTAGTAAAAAGTTATGGATTTACCCTTGTGTCATACGCGGACGACACGCAAATTGTCGTCTCGGTGAATAGTCCCTCCAGTCAGACAGCAATCATTTTCACAACTGTGTGAGCCATATAGCTAACTGGATGAAAGACAATTGTCTGAAGCTAAATTCATCCAAGACCGAGGTTTTGGTGCTGGGGAATATCCTGCATTCTGTACGGATAGCTGGTGGCCGGTCCAACTTTGTTCCATACCTAATCCAGTGCTAAAAGCTAGAAACTTGGGAGTTATTTTTGGCACCAAGCTATCCTTTGAAGCACAAATCAACTCAGTCACTTCGGCTTGCTTTTTTATTTTAAAAATGTTGAGGAAAATCCTTCCCGCAATACCTATAAACCTGAGGAAAACGGTGGTATCGGTACTGATATCCTCAAGACTGGACTATTGTAATGCTCTTTTTTCCAGTGCTCCTAAGCATAGTATAAAAAAACTTCAGACTGCGCAGAATGCAGCAGCTAGAGTACTGTTAGGTATTTCTAAATTTGACTCCATTTCCACAGCCTTAGTCCGTCTTCACTGGCTACCGGTAGCCAAGAGGATCCAATTTAAATCACTCTGCATCGCCTTTAAATCTCTTAATGACATTGGGCCAATGCAATTGGCGAAATATTTAAAGCTATATAATCCTGTAAGATCCCTTAGAGCTGCCGAACATGGAAACTTAATTGTTCCTAGAGTCAGCAGGACTAGATGGGGTGGTAAGAGTTTCACGGCCACAACTGCCTGCCTATGGAATTTTCTGCCAACCACGCTAAAAAAAGAGCCCAGCCTATTAAAATTTAGAAAAGGCCCTAAAACCTGGCTGTTTAAGGCATAATTCTCACGCCTTAGTTCGTCCTGATCTGTATATATTAAAGGCAGCGCCTAGACACCCCAGGGTATTTGTCGCGCTTTATAAATTCTTCATCATCATCATCATCACCTTTAGTACTATTGCTTCACTATCCTCTTTCTTTCATTAATTCTTTTATCCTTTTTTTGAGTCCCACACACCTTTGCGTAGGATCTCTTCCTACCACATGCCTTGCATTCTGCTTTCCAGGTTTAATAGTCGTCGTTGCTGTCCAAGTGTCCTGTTGCACCACATGTATAGGATATTCCGTTAAACTTAGTAGTTTGCCCTTCCCTTGCTTTGGACTTTATTACATGTACATCCTCCGTTTGCCAGTTATCTTCCTTTATCACTTCAACATACAATAAGCTATGTTCAATCTTCTTTGTATTTTGTGTAATCTCACTCAGAATGAGGTCTTCTTCAACCCTTAATCTCACTATTCATTGCATGAATTGATCCCTTATCCTTTCCCCCACAGTCTCTTCAAATTTAAAAGTAGATGCTACTTTCTTTGGTTTAGTAACCTACTCCATTTTTGTGCTCTCCTGCCAAAGTGTAACTGTTGTAATACTGCAGATACTTCGGGTAATCTCTTTCTGCATACTTCATATTAATTTGATCCGTTTGCTTCTTCTGCGCTCAAAGTTTTGTAAATGGGCACCTTCATGACCTTCAGGGCCCAAACAATACATAGATAATTAGATTTTCCTTTCTGCCCATAAGTTTGCCCAGCATTTAGTTAGTGTGTGCAAACTTTGAATACTAATTTAACCAATTCCCACAGAAGGTTGGAACTGAGTTTGGCTGGATTTTGGAATCTATAACAGGACAAACTCTTTGATGATGCATCATGTAGGGGCAGATTGAGGCTGGCTGACCTTAAAATAAGGCTGCTTCATACAACAGCACTGGCACCAACAAATGTTAGAACAATAGAGGAAGAGGTAAATACAAAAACAGTTATACAAGATCAGAGTGAGCAATCACAGCCGCAAGTGCATTTTCTTTTCACTGTGCCTGGGAATTATGGACTGCAGTTACTGCCTTTCAGTACACATAAAGCCCAGGATAAACCTCATCTGATGGATTTGGATCTGAAATGAGCAGAAGTCACCGATGGGTGTGGGTAATGAATGAGCAAATGTCTTAATTTCTTGAGGAGTATAATGTGGCTTCTGCATCAGGATATAAAACGTGCAGTAGCTTCTTGGCCAAACGTTATAGACCAATACACACTGTGGAGCAGATTCACAGAGGTAACTTACACTTTTGAGTAAGTTTGTTACTTTTTGGTATGAGTGTAAGTTACTACTAAAAATAAAAAAACACTAGTAAGCCCTGCACTACACATGGCCTACCACTGTTACTGCAACACCCTCCAATAGAAAATAATGGAGGTAGGCACTTAAAATAAAACCCCATAGGAAACAATGTTCAATTAAATTAAATGATTTTAAATAGTTAAAATACAAATAAATATAAATTAATTTTAAAAATAGTACATATTTATTATTTAATTCAGAAATATTTAAATAATCTATTTTGAATTAAAAAATAATGTAACCAATGTTATTAAAAAATTATTAAATTCATTTTAATTAATTCTATCCATCACTTTTAATAGTTCTTAATTAACATTATCATTAATTTATATTTATTAATATTTTTAACTATTTTAAATAATTTAACATTATTTCCAGTGGGGTTTTATTTTAAGTGCCTACCTCCATTCTTTTCTATGGGAGGGTGTTGCAGTACTAGTGGTTCGCCATTTGTAGTGATGGACTTACTACCAGTTGTTTTGTAGTAAAAACTTACACTTGGAGTTTATGAATGCCAAAAAGTGTAAACTGACTCAAAAGTGTAAATTACCTTTGCGAATCATGCCCGAGTCTGTAAAGGCATTGCTAAGTGTGAAACATATAGATGTTTAATCTTCACCAGTCTCCCAAGTTCAGTACCTTTAATAGCAATTGGATAGCAGGCGCCATAGAAGCTATCACTGACCTAACTAACCCCACTCTGCAGAGCGAACCTGGTACTTGGTTATCAGGGATTATTACCAATCGCAAGGTCTCCCGGTCACTCTTCTTTTTGCCAGCCAGTTAAAGCCAAAAGATCCCAGGTATGAATGCATGTCCGTACTTAACTTGCCTGGTGCTGGGGACTACAGTCTACTAGTTAATCAGCGTTTTGACTAGACATATGTAGAAAACAGAAATTGATCATTGCTCTTTAGCCATGCCCGCCTTCTATTAGTCTTATGATGTCATTGAAGATTCCAGTCCCACTCCAGCTTTTCCCAGTGAACAAATGGCACTGGAAGTCAGTGCCTAATTTGTAAAAAACACAAATACGTGTCAGGGCTGTCTTCAGGAGGTCACCACAGCTTGCACCACTCATTGCCAGTGCCAGCGCTGCCAATGACAGTACCTACACAACTACGAACCATCACGCTGCTACAAGTTTGACAATTCAGACTGTCGAGGCCCACAGCTACAAGAATGGCTTGGGTGGCAGGTATTAGTTGTTTTTAATGTGTATTGACTAATTTAACAACTGTTCTGCTAATATCTAAATTACACAAACAGCGCCACCATGTGGCATCTCTCATAAGCCCTCTACAGTAACTATAGGGGTTCCACAGGGGTCCGCCCTGTCACCCATACTCTTCAATTTATTTTTGGAACCATTAGCAAATGCTTTGAACTCAGCGAACATTCTTTTTCATATGTATGCGGATGACACTCAACTTTATCTGAATATCAACTCCCCTGAAGACTTCATCTCACTCAACTCCATCCTGATGAACACTCAAAACTGGCTCACTGACAACTACCTCATGCTCAACATCTCCAAAACAGAATTCCTTCTCATCGCTCCCCCTAACCACATTCCCAAGATTGACCTTTGGATGAAACATCTTACAGCCTTCAACTGCTCCCCCACATTATTGAGTCAGCTAAATCCCTCGGAATCACACTAGACATGCACTTGAATATGAAGAACCATATCAGCAATGCAACCACGGGAGCTAAACATCAGTTGAGTATACTAAGGAATCTCAAACCATTCCTTCCACAGGAAGACTTCAAATTGGCGGTACAAGCTCTAGCATTTATTTATAAGGTTTTATATAGCGCTGGCTGGACCCTAGGGTATCAGAGCGCTTTACATGGTTACATCAAGATTAGCATTAGGATACATCGAGTCATGAGTAGTAATGCAAGAATGGTGAAGTAACATTTGTATAAAGGTAAAAAATACAGACCACTAAGATCAATAAGAAACTGACAGAAATGATTACCAAGACTAATGACATCCGGATTTACATTGGAATATAGCGAGTCAAGAGTAAAAACAGCAAGTGTGGTTGGTCAGGCTAAAGAGGGAGGGGGGGAAGCATGAATGGGGGGAGACATTAAAAGGGGGAAGGGTGAGGAAGCACTGGGTAAGTGTGGGCTGGGGCTAAAAGGGGAATTAAAGTAAAATAAGAGGGGAAGGTAGTTAAATGGGGAGGCTGTAGGAAGAGGAGGACGAGGAAGTCAGGTGATCAGTAAGGAGAGCCCTGAACAGAGAGCAACGGGCTGAGACAATAAGAGGACATCGTGATATAGGAGGTCAATGGAGTAAGATAGGATAGATTATGAGAAGAGGGGGGGGAGGAGGAAGTCAGGGGATCGAGGAGTGTGAAACAAAACAGTGAGACGCTGGATTGGGACAAGTGTCCAGTGTAGGGATTAAGGACCCCAGTAGTAGTTGAGAAGGTGCAATTTAAGGGCTTTTTTGAAGCTGTAGTAGGAGGGGTTGCAGCGTAATTCTATGGGGAGTGAATTCCAGATGGTTGGTAGATTTCCAGAGAAAGAGCGTGATTGTGTGGATTTCTTATTTAACAGAGGGGGAATGAGAGCGAGTCTGTCGGTGCTCCTCAACTCTCTGGAGCTGCCGGCTTTGTGGAGTTTCTCCGATAGGTACTGAGGGGTGTTTTGATGAAGGGCTTTATGCGTGATGCAAGCAGTTTTGTATGTGGATCTGCCTTCAATGGGGAGCCATTTGAGGGATTTGAGGGCAGGAGAGATGTGATCGAACCGTTTGCAATCTGTGATAAGCCTAGCCGCAAGGTTGAGAACAGATTTGATTGGGGCTAAGTGGATTTTAGGTGTTCCAGTGAGGATGGCGTTACCATAGTCGATTTTAGACAGGACCAGTGATTGGACAACAGATTTAAAGTCCTCAGCAGGAATGAAGGGTTGCATTTTCTTGAGGTGATATAGCGTGAAGAGAGCACCCTTTGCTGCATTTTTATGTGTGAGAAATAAGACTAAGGTTCTGGTCAATGTTGATTTCGAGGGATTTAACTGAGCTGGAAATGGTGAGAGAACAGTTGAGAGCATTAAGGTCCGAGATCCAGGCCTGGATGGGAAGCAGGTTGTTTTTTGGCGAGAAGAGGATGATTTCGTTTCTTTTAGGGTTGAGTTTGAGGTGGTTGCAATGGAACCAGAATTGCATCTTAATCAGGGTGTCATTGAGGTGTAAGATATCAGAACGTGATTTAATCTTGCAGTAGATTTGGGTGTCATCGGCGTAAAGGTGGTAATTGATTCCCGATTGCTTAAGAATTAGGGTTAGAGGTTCCATGAAGAGGTTGAAAAGAGAGGGAGAGAGAGTATAGATCCCTGGGGGACACCAAGGGAGATAGGCCTAGGTTTAGAGAGGCAATCGATAATTTTAATTTGTTGGGTTCTGTGTCGGAAGAAGGAAGAGAACCACTTGAGGACTGAGCCATTAAGGCCAAAACGATCTTTGAGAGTGCTAAGAAGGGCAGAGTGGTTGACAGTATCGAACGCAGCAGAGAGGTCAAGGAGGATGAGAAGGGAGGACTCGACCATGTCAAGGGATTGGTGAATGTCATCAATTACGTTAATCATGGCTGTTTCAGTACTGCAGCCCTTACTAAAGCCTGATTGTAGTGGGTCCAACAGATTAAAGGTGAAAATGTGTTTGTCCAATTGAAGCAGGACACATTTTTCGAGGGCTTTAGAGAGAAGCGGGAGGTAAGAGATAGGACGGAGATTGTTAAGGTCGTTTGGATCTGCTTGAGGATTTTTGAGGATGGGGGTAATTTGTCCAAGTTGGAGGGAGACAGGGACACAACCCGTAGCCAATGAAGAGTTAATGATAGTGGTCCAATAGGGAGCAATGATGTGTTTTAGATCTTGGACAAGGTTAGCAGGGAGCGGGTCTTTGGTGTGAGAGGAAGGTTTAAGTCTAGTAATGATGTTAAGGATATCACGTTCAGTAACAGGGTGGAAGTTATGCCAGGAGGCATTATTTTTTAGCGGGGGGTAGGTGGGGTAGAGTTCAGGCGGGTGAATGACGCGGGGGAGGAGAGAGGCGTCAGGAGGATTAGAAGAAACGGGGAAATCTTTGGGGGAAGTGTCAAAGGGGGTAAGGTATTGTAGGGGGGGGTTAAGATAAAGGATTGATCAATTTTGTTGATTTTTTCAGTGAAGAAGTTAGCAATTTCTTCACATTTCTCGGTAGAGGCCAGTAACTTGGGGGGAGCAGAAGCTGTTTGGTTTTTAACAATGCTGAACAGTTCTCTGGGTCTATTTTTGGCCCGATCCAGTTGTGAACGGAAGAAGGAGGCCTTTTCGTTGAGAATGTGTTTTTTATACTTGGACCTAGCGGATCTTAGGAGGGTCAGATTTGTGGGGGACGCGTGTTGTCTCAAAGTACGTTCGATCATTCTAAGAGAACGTCTGTCCCTGTTGAGGTCAGCATTGAACCATGATTTGGAGGAGGTGTTTTTTTGTGTTTTTAGTATTTCTGGGGCAATATGGTCAAGGACCTCAATGTTGGATTTGTTAAAATGCTCAGTGAGGTCATTTGCATTTTGGGAGACGGGGATGAGCTGCAGTTGTGCTTTGACTTTGGACTCCAATTCTGCCGGGGGAATAAGGTGAAGGTTTCTAGTCAGTTTCCTGTGTTTAATGGGTTTGATGGGGGGGAAGGCATCGTGTTAGTGATCGAGAAGAGGATGAGGTGATGGTCTGACCAGTCAATGGGGACGATGTTGGAAAGGGAGACCAAGTCCTTGCAAGTAATGATAGCGTCAAGAATGGCCCCTTTGGTGTGGGTCGGAGCATGGCAAAGTTGAGTCACGTCATTAATGTCGAGTAGATCAGAGAGGAGGTTAACAGAGGGGTCATCCTTTTTGTTCCAGTGGAGGTTAAAGTCTCCTAGGAAGAGGTTTTTAGAGTTGGAAAGCGAGAATAGAATAAGGAGATCAGACAGTTCCTCTACAAACGGGAGAAGGTCACCCGGAGGGTGGTAAATATTGTGTAAACGGATTGGAAGCGATCCCGGGATTTTAAGTTCTGCACCAAGGTAGTCGAAAGTAGTGTGATCAGAGTTCTTAATAAGTGAGAGTTGCAGATCTTTTTTATAGATAATGACTAGTCCCCCTCCAATTCTGTCCTGCCTATCCTTCCTGAGGATGGAGTAGCCGGGAGGGGAGAGCAGGTCCAGAATAGAAGAGGAGTGGGAATTGAGCCAAGTTTCAGTTAAGAAGGCGATGTCGATGTCATCACTAAGGATGGTTTCGGCTATTTCAGTTGCATGACGCGCAGCGGATCAGCAATTAACCAGCATGCATGTGAGAGGTTTAGGGCTACTTATGAGGGGGGGCAAGAATGGATAATTGTAAGTTCTGATGGTGGTCTGGGTGAGACTGGGGAGGAAGGGATTCTGCTAGTAACAAGGATCACTGGGATGGTTGCATGGGGGGCAGGAGGATCTGAAATCGGGGGATTAGGAGGGAACGAGGTATCGAGGTCATGGAGGTCGGCGGAGGAGGGATGGGTCGGGGAGAGGGGGGTAATACTCCGAGGTTGGGGGAAAGGACCAATTGGGGATATTAAGTGAGGGGAGGGTGTTAAAGTTTTTCCTGAGTGCAGAGAGTTCCGATGACAGGGTAGAGAGATGGTGTTCTATGTTGGAAAGAGTCAGGATTATAAGAGAGAAGGGGATGGAGGCTGGGAGGTCAGGGGGGAGAAGAGAATGTTCCAAGTTAGTCAGAGAGGAAGGGCTGGGATGAAGGAGGGGTGGGAGCCCGGGGGGAGGGTGGAGGGGGGCGTTGCGGATAGAGGTTGACGGGGGGTATTCAGGGTGTAAGAGGGCATTAACAAGAACCAGAGGAGTTAAAGGCGAAGGTGTGAGGGCCGGGGGATAGTGGGGTGGGAAGGCAGTCTGGTTATGAGGAGGGCAATCAGATAAGGAGGGGGAAATTGGAGTTAATGGGAGAGCAGTGGGGGATCAGGGAGAGGGGGTTGGGGGAAGATAGAGGGGAGTGGGATGGATTTAATGTTGAGAGTGAAAGAATCAAGAGGGGGGAGGGAGTTTGGGGGACTGAGAATCCAGTTGGGATGGCAGGAGGAGGGTGGAGCGCAAACGAAGTTGGGGGGGTTGGAGGGCTGTGTAAGGGGGATCTCTAAGGAGGTTGCAGAGTCAGGGAGGGGTCAGGGTTGGAGTGTGGGGGAGAGAGAGCGAGGGGGCATCTTGTGCTGGGGGGATGAGGGGATTGAGGAAGGTTTAGATAGTAAGTGAGATAAGGTACTGAAATGTTGTTCAAAGATGGTGAGGTGGTTATCTGACGCTTGTATGAGGATATTACCCGATTTGAAGATGGAGATGTCAATATCTCCTGGGAAAGCAGGGGAAGGGGTAGTAGATAGTTTCAATCCGTATGGGATTTTGCAAGAATTCGTGATGGGGAGGTGATGGAGGAAGACGCTTTTCCATTTAGAGGGGCGTTTGGAGTAGAAGATGTAGTTAGTTTTAATAATGGAAGTGAGGTTGATGTAGTTGTCCACGAATAAGGTTTCTTGGTGACGTCTTAAAAGTTTGTGCTTAAAGTTTTTCTTAGCGTTTTTGGAAAGGTTATGAGGGTAGAGGATGGTCCAGGAGTTGGGACCATGTCTAGTGAGGGGTGAGTCATGTGCTATGATGGGGTCAGTGCGAGGAGGCATGATGAATCGGATTAAGGCAGTCCCGGGAGGGGGAAAGGTGTGTGGGAGGGAAATAAGAGTGGAGCGCCGAGTGGAGGAGGACAAAGAGTAGTGGAAGAGGGAAGGTCGACGGTGAATATAGAGTGAGAGATCACCAGAACAGGGAGGAGGGTCGCGCTAGGATGGGGCACTGGAGGGTAGGAGATTGGAGGGAAAAGAATTAGTGAGAATAAGGGTGGCTCACGACTGAGGGTAAGCAAAGTAAAGAAGCGGCCAAAGATGGGGTTAAGTAGGGGAGCCTCGCATCAGATGGAGCGCCAAAAACAGTAGAGAGAGAAGCAGTAAGGAGGGGGGGCAGATAGCTAAAGGATATAGATTAGGCAATTCAGCTAAGCATGAGGAGCGGTAAGTGCTGTGTGCAAAAAATCGAATGACAGTCAGGCTGTATGCCAAGTAACAATCAAATATACAAACATCCAGAGGAGGTAGGACAGATACGGGCATGCATAAAAACATTAGACTCAAAAAGACCTACAGTCGTTTTTTTAACACTTTTAACACTGTCAAACTTCTAGTATAAAAATAAAATAATATTGTTTCAACATATATGTATAAAGTATGTATATATACAAATTTACACATATATGTCTACAGGTATGTATGCACAAATGATGGTAAATATAAAATAAAATATTATTTCAATAAAAATGTATAAAGCATGAAAATGTACAAATATATACACATGTCTATATCTATATATGAACAGATGATACAATCTTGATTGAGAACTCGAGTAGGGTGGTACGAGAAAAGAGGGGGGACTGCTGCAAGATGGCCACCCAAAGTGAGGAGCATGTAAAGTCCTTTTTTTGTTTCCATGCCCTGTGGAGCAACAAGTATGGAGGTAGGGAGTGACTTCACGAAGGTAGAGGCCGGGGGACAAAATGGAAACCTGACTTTCCCAAGTTAACATAAGTGACAAGACAAAATGGACGTCAGGGTAAACTCTACCACCCCAGAGGGACTCAAAGGAAACGAGTCAGGGTCCAAAGGGAGACACCCATCAATTGTAGGTCGAGTCATAGGGGGTCAGCCGCACCAGCTAGCGGGTCAAAACCAAGGCGGTTAGTTCAGTCAAACTCCGCCGAGTTCCCTAACCTCCACATCATGTCTCCCATCCACGATCAAGAAAAAGAAAAAATGCAGAAGTTAGTAAGATGGGAAACCACCGGGACCCAGGGGCAACATCCACCGGGAGCGGAAAATCGCACGGCCCCAATGGCCGTAACAGCAGCAGGGAGCCACCGGGTCACACCAAATCAGGCCTCCCACGACACGAGAAGCGGTGTTGAACACCAGGAGACACCCCGGCACTTGGCCCCCCCGGAGGCCAAGTGCCATATGCTGCCAAAAGTCGGTTGTGAGCAGTTGGTCCCGGTGCCTCAATTAAGGGACAGGATTCGGAGGGATTACCAGGCTGAAGCGGATCACTCTTCTCGCCAACCCCGCACCCAGGCATACCCCTCGCGAGGACTGACCTAACAAGAGCGCCTCCGGCGTGCAGGGGTCCGATCTAGAAAGAGCGTCTCCAGAGTCCCTGGCAAGCTCAGGAAGAACGGCCCCCGAAACAGTCAAGCCTTCTCAGGAATAAAAGGCGGGGGCGGTGTGGGGGCTTGTCTAATTGCCAGGACTAGACTACGGTACCTCCACGCTCTGTGGTCTCCCCTAACAGAATTTGGCCCCACTAAGGGCTTCCATTAATGCCTCAGCCAGATGGATTACTGGGACAAAAAGAAATGATCACATCTCCCCAGCCCTAAAATCCCTAAACTGGTTGCCATACGATGCAAGAATACAGTTAAAAATTGCCTGCATGACTCACAAATCCCTTCATTTCAAGACCCCCATTTATCTAGCTCAAAAACTAGAATTATCAGGGAGTTGCAGACCGTCTCGAAGTGCAAGTTCTATGCTCCAGAAACCACAGATTTTTCACAAAATGAGAATGAGTAACAGAGCCTTCTCAGGCATTTCCCCGAAGATTTGGAACTCTCTTCCTCCGGAAGTCCGGCGAATCTCTTGCACTGCTTCTTCAAAAAAGGAAGTGAAAAAAATACTAATGCTCAAGTTTCGGCCCCAAAGGCCTTGGCTCCTAAGCTTCATTACTGTCCTCTATTCGGATGTCATGATTGACTTTTACATGGTTATATACTGGGAATAACATTGTTAGCATGCTATGCACAGATATGTGTTGAATGTTCTTCTGCCATTACTGTATCCGTCCGACCCTAATGTGAAGCGCTCTGATACCCGCAGGGGTCATGTTTGCTCCTTGCATATATACGTAACGAATGTTCTCTTCCCACTATTGTATCCTACCTACCCAAAATTGTGAAGCGCTCAGATACCCGCTTGGGTCATGTTTGCGCAATACAAAACTTTATAAATAAATAAAATAAGTGCTGGTGCTGACAAATAAGTGCCTGTGCCGAGCACATGAAACCACTGGCTCACATTAAACACTGCACGGGCTGGAGGGTTAAGTGCCCCGCCCCCATCTTGGGATACGAAATCCTCAGCTATAGCCTTGGTTCAGGACTAATATATGGCTAGTGAATTATCAGCAGCAGATCTCTACAATTATAGAAAGGAAAATGGTGGAACTCCTTGTCCGAACTACTAAGAAGGAAATGTGATCTTGCGGGAGCCCGCGGGAGGTCTGGTCCACTCGGAAGTGGGGCTACTGCGAGTCCTGAAATCCCATTTGAAGACAGTGTATGCTGCGGACCCCACAATCAGCGAGGCAGCTTATCTCCCTTACCTTCATGACCTGACCCTACGGTCTATCCCTGAATCGGTACGGAAGGAGCTTGACGAACCCCTAACACTGGGGGAGGTACAATCCGCTCTGCAGCACCTACCACGAGCCAAATCCCCGGGTAGTGATGGGTTCCCTCCTGAGTTCTATCAAGCATTTACGGGTACACTTCCCCACCTCCTGTTACAGGTCTACCTCGAGGCATTTGAACGCGGAATTCTCCCACCAAGTATGACACAGGGGGAAATATGTATGATTCCGAAACCGGGAGGGGATGTTCATGAGCCCTCATCATATCGACCGATTACTATGATTAACACAGATGTTAAAATCTTATGCAAGCTCTTGGCAACTCGATTGGCGCCATACATGCCTCACTTGGTCCATGAGGACCAATGTGGGTTCATACCGGGACGAAACACGGCTATGAATCTGCGCCGGCTCAACCACGTCATGCATGAGGTACTCGATCGGGAGGATCAGTTGGTCTTGGTGTCCATTGACCTTGTTAAGGCGTTCAACACGGTAGACTGGGGTTACCTTCTCGAGGTCCTACGCGCTGTGGGGATGGGTCCCAAATTTTGTCGCTGGATTCGCATTTTGTATACGGCACCCCGCGCACGGGTAAAACTTGGGGGTGCGCGATAAGAAGACTGGCAATTGGGAAGGGATTTACAGGGAGCTTTCGATCTGGATATTAGCCCCCTTTCTAGACATGGGAAGATACATGTCCTTTCAACCTTTGAGGGAGGGTGGATGCAAAGTTCTTGCTGACCTCTTTCCCAACGAGACTTTCATCACTTACAAACAGGCGTGAGAGTACTGTGGCCTCGGACAGGGACAGTTCCTACACTGTCGGGGAATTCAAGATGTGGTGAAGATCACCTGGCCACAGTACCCGGACATTCCACCTCCGACACAAACTCTAGATATCCTACTCACGTGTGGTACAGGTCGCAAATTAATTTCTCTCCTCTATACAGCTATGAAACGGGATTCGACCCCCCCGGTGCCACCATCTCGGGCTGCCTGGGAGAGAGATCTCGCTGTCCAGCTGGAGGAGAAACAATGGGCACACATAGGCTCCCTCACGCGCACAGTCTCCTGTAATGCCAGATTTAAACTGGCGCATTTTAATTTCTTGCATCGCACCTACTTAACCCCGGTATCCCTGAAACGCGTTTCATGTGACAGGGGAGATAGATGCCCAAGATGTGCCACAGAGAAAGCGGGCTTTTTACACTTGGCATGGGATTGTCCGATGGTCAGGCAGTTCTGGGCGGAGGTGGTGGGCAGGATTGTTGCGGTCACGGGCCTTCCGGTGAAACTGGAACCCTTGAGTTGTTTACTTGCATCTGTCTGGAAGCCCAAGAAAAAGAAACTCCCATATAAGCTCCTACAATTAATGCTAGTGCTCGCTAGGCGCAGGATAGCTATAACTTGGATGGGGCAGAAGGGCCCGGAAGTGCCCATCTGGCTTAAAGATGTTCGAGAGTGGTCCCTAGCAGAAGAAGCCCATATGAAACCTGCCCGAAGGGATGAGAAGCTAGAAGCGGACCTAATGGTTTGGCGCAAAATGTGTACTTCTGGGTTGGCGGAGGGGGAGCCCTCCTCTCCGGATACAACTGACAGCGGGGGGAGTGGGTCAGATGTAGATGGTGGGCCTAACCTTACTGAGGAGCGAGAGGACCGACCCCGGTAATCTACACACTGAGAGTTCGTGGCATGCCCCATGCTCCTTCTTCACTGTAATACGCTTCTAAATGAATATTGTTCCCCATTGTGTCCTTCCTCCCCTGATGCTACCACCTGTGCTACGTACCATTAATAATATCAACGGTATGCCTCTATACGCTGTGTCGATGCCAATTTGCTTTTGTATTTGCAAGATGTAAAAATGAAAAATAAAGTTTATAAAAAAAAGAAGGAAATGTGATCAACTTAATCCCCAAAGCTCTCGGGCCTGATTCACAAAGGTGTAAACTTACACTTCAGTGTAAGTTTATGATTTTGCGTTATTCACAAACGGATTTTACTAATAGTACCTTTACGACCTCAAAGCTCTGCACTTGTGAGGGAGACTCCGCACATAAAAAAAGATATATAGATATGTCTTATCTTTTAATTTGCAGTGTCCTGCCATGAGTGTGGAGACCCCGCCGATGGAAAGATACTACTAGTAAAATTTGTTTGTAAATAAGAAAAAATCGTAAACTTACACCAAAGTGTAAGTTTACCTTTGGGAATCAGGCTCCAGGTTTTTCCCACTCTAATCTGAGTCGTTGCGAGACAGCCTTCCATCTTGCGTCATTTTGGTCTTCTTTATTTCCTATTTCCATTCCGAGATTTTCTATGAATTAGTTTGACATACCGTAACAAAACATATGTATTAAATGTGTATATTATATGAGCCACCTGCCACACTATTGACCTGATTCATAAAAGTATATTTGATTGTAAATGAAGGTTTACAATGCAGTTCACAATGGGGTTCTTAGAAGGCCTAAACTAATTTACAAGTCCACAACGGCGAAATCCCCAAGCGGGTTGTCTCTGAAATTTGGGAACGCAAACACATGTATGTTTATGGGCATTCTCAAGTTTCTTTCTGTCCCTATTTCTTCCTGGAGAAGATCTGAGATTTACTTGAGTAGAGGGCTAGATAAATCCCCGTCCAGGATGGGAAAGGGACTGGATCACCCCCACATTTGGTGGGGGTGATCTCTGTGGGAACGTGTGTAATTGTACAGGGGCCTCCTTTCCCCCATACAGACCTTCCAGCTATGGGGAACTCCTCACAGCAGGAGTAGGATGCCGTAGGAAAGTCACATGACATTCTCAAAAATATGCCTGGAAACACAAGCAAAGGTTCCAAGGTGGACTTCTGGGAATGCTTGTGTATCACAAAAAGTGGTACATCTGTACCCACATGTAGACGTAAATCTGCGGCTACAAATTTGCTACTTTTTTTGTGAATCAATACATGGTTACCTATATATTTGCTAAGAGCGAAGTAACTATGAGGCATTGGATTGCAGTACATAACAAAATATATGCATTTAAGTAAATGAAAGGGGAACCAAAAGCCAGCATATATCACTTCGATAGCAAAATTGAAGCAGTTCATTACTTGCGTGTTAGAAGGAAAGTTTTAAACCTCCCTGCAAAAGCTGATTGGGTTGCAGTCAGATTTCTCTATTATTGTGGTGTGCCAGGATAATGCCTAGTTTGTAACATGTGCCTTTGTTAGCACCTGTGCATTCTGTTTTTCCAACTGCAGTTCATCATCAGCAGTGGTGGACTGGGAGCTAAAAGCAGCCCTGGAAAGTGTGTTCACAACAGCCTCATATTGTACTTAGCGAGAGAGTCTGGCCGTCTGCAGGAGGATGTGGGGGGGTCACTATGTATCTTTTGTGTGGTCCCTCAGAGCTGTTTACCAGGATGTCTATGTCATGACGGCTCACCAATACACCCCTGGCCCTCAGACTACTCTGCCTCTTCCTTGTGACCCACATGGGCAGTGCAGCCATGGCCATGAGTTTATGGTGCAGTCGTCATGTGTCTGCACCAAGGCCCTTGTATCATGCCAACTGAGTGGGAGCTCCCAGATGATGCTTTCAGAGGGTTGTTTGCAGTGATTGTGTGCAGTGATCTCTGGGGCTTGACTGTGCTCTTGGTTGTGTATTTCACATGTACTTTGTCAACAATGTGTGTGCTCTGTTGGCGCAGACCTGCTTTTGTTCTTACCGTAGCTTTTGTACCTCCTATTCTGTCTCTCTTCTTGTCTTTTGGTCTGGGGGTGAAGGTACATCTCTTGGGCCTGCTACTGACAGTCTTATGAACATGTCTATCCCACACTCTGGTGTGGCATGTTAGGTCCATAAATACTCAATAGAGTGTTTAAGATACAGCAAGTCTCCTTTCTGAAATTCTGTTTTTCATTGTTGTGAATTAAGTTGTGCTGACATAAGGCAAGTACCTAATGAAGGGTAGTTGATATGGGCTATGCTGTGCTGCTGTGCAGCTTCATTGGGACATGGCTTTTGATTGAGGATTATTACATACATGTTTCAAAAAATATTTTTAATCTTACCTGTTCGTCATTGTGTTAGCTAGGAGTGGTAGTAAAATGATTTATGCCCAAAGACATTGCGCGTAGACATTAAGGCCATACAAATATAGGCTACAAAATGTAGCCTGCAAAGAACAGCTACATACAGAGATGTCAACATGTACATAATTCCACCATCAATCACTTGTCCCTGTGCTGCAGCTGGAGTTAGAACCTTAGTTCTGCTATAGGTGGGCAAAGAGTTGGCCTGGATTTAGGATTTGTTTTTCAAAGGAAGAAATGTTTGATGCTGTAACCTGCAGGGAAGAGTGAGGCTGGTTGACCTCAACATGACAAGCCTCACTGACCTGCAGAGGAAGAAAGCTTCAGAGGGAGAGGCAAATAAAGAGAAAGTGATAAAACATCAGTGCTGGCTCTCCATGTAGACCACACAAGCTCAGGCAGGCTGGAATAGTACTTAGTTTTGAGCAATCTGCTTTCTGTTACAGGAGGCCCACCCCAGAGACACTGCATGATGCTCGTGCCTTTTATTCACTGTGCCCAGGATTTATGCACTGCAGTGGGGAGCCAGAGACAGGGAAGAACTTCATCTGATGGGAATAGGTATGAAGTGAGCAGATGGCCTCATTTTATGAGGACACTAAAGTGGTTTCTGCATCAGTATAAAGCACAACACCAGCTTTCATGATGCCTAAACTTTATGCAGCGGCAGAGTGAATCTGTAGCAGGCGTCGATGAGTGGTGAAGCATACAGATGTGTAGTCCTCACCTCTCTTCCAGTTGTAGTTACTTTAGAAGTTCAGCAGAGCACGCAGCACATCATTGCTTCAGCAAGGTTCATCTGTGCATGCGCAGTCACATCACGCAGTCTGTGACGTCAGAATGGACGCTCATGGGGAACTCATGGTTCAGCACAAAGTGTGTTATGGCCCCAGTGCCGGGCACCTGTGCACGAGCAGTCTGGTTATGGAGTCCAGACTGGAGACAAAGAACAGCAAAGGAGGAAAAACAAGGCAACAGGCCTTCTCCATCTAAGCACCCATGATCTGGATCTACATCCCGGTGTCCAAGCCAACCCTGTTCCAACGTATAAAGAGCTGACGTCACACCTCTATAAAGAATACTACATCATGCCGCACTAACAGTCCACTTTTGCTAACAGCTACTCTTCTAATCACAGGTTGACCATGTCTTTGCTTTGGACCATGTACAGAGCTTTGCTGCCTCTCAGCAAGGTTGGTCTTAAATAAACACCACACCCATACATCCATACAGAGTATGTCATTGCCTGAGGACAGCCCAGCTGTGCATGACCATCCCATCACAAGGTTTTTGATGTCAGAATAGATGCTCATTCGACATCTGGTGGCTCAGCACAAAGCATGTTTTTGCCCCAGCAAGAGCCGGTTGTGCATGTGCACTTCTGTTATGCAGTTGTTGATGTCAGAATGGACACTCATGGGGTTAATCATAGTTCAGCCAGTAGATTGGTATTACACCAGCATGTCCCAGCTGTGCATTCGCAGTGCTGTCATGCAGTGGACCATGTATAGTGTTCCACTGCATTTTGGCTAGGTTGGCGCTACGTAAATAGCGCATACACAGTTCGTTTTTGTCTCAGCAAGGTGGTGCTCTGCATGACTAGTCCCACCACTTAGTCCTTGATGTAAGAATTGAAAAACAAGGGACGTCTCTTGGTTCAGCACAAAGTATGCTATTGCCCCAGCAAGGTCCAGCAGTGCATCCACAGTCGTCACATGGTTATTGATGTCCGAAAGGACGTGCATAGGATGTCTCTTGGTCCAGCATGAAGTATGTTATTACCACAGCAAGGTACAGCTATCCATGCGCCCTCCTGGCACGCAGTACTCATAGAATGGATGCACATGAGAAGTCTCAACCACAGCATGGGTGCTTTTTACCAGCATCACTTACTTTCCCTGTACCCTTCTGGACACATTGTGTAACCTTTAATAGATACTAAGAAAGATGTGGTGTTTCTGACCAATTACTGTGACAGGAGAAATCACCATCCATCAAAGAGCTTTGTTAAATGACCACACGTCAAATAGTAAATGAAGATTAGAAGCACACAGACAGAGAGGAGGGCAACTCCCTGCCAACTACCTTACAGAGTGGCACAGCACGTCCCCTCCATGATGGTAAGGTACACTGTGTGATGTCATAAGGCCTCTATTTACATTCAACACATCATTAAATACAACATTTCCTTTTGTACCCAAACAGAACTATACAATAAAGTAATAAATCACATTAACAGTAAACATCAACAACTGCTAGAATGTACAAGGTCAAGCGTATTTATATATAAACATTTCTCTATCTGTAATAATCCACCATCCTCGTTGTCCTCCCTGCTTTTTTCCCCGCGATTTGCCACAGACAAACTCTCCACTCGCCCCAGGCTTACTCCTTTCTCCTTATTATGCAAATCATTTTCAGCCATACACTTGAGAACTTATACCATCTTTTTTTTGTTTCATCCACTCCTTTCACTTAACACACTAAGCAATGTCAACCACATGCAAACCTTTGGAGTAAGTACAGAATCCTTCCCTTACCAAGTGGTTGGAATTTATTGACACATTCACCAATTCTGAACCTTCCAGCATCCACATGTGGACACTCCTTTCGACCTCTTTGTTCATGATCCACTCCTGCTTAAGTACTTTACATGGCTTCCTCCCTCTCATCATCTCAAAGAGAATGGCGATTCTCAGATTAACATGATAAGAGAATCAGAATTTCATTAAAGACACGGAGGGTAACGGCTGCAAGAGTGGCAAATAAAAGGTTATGCATAATTGTAGCCTCCTGTCTTGTAATGAAATTTTCTGTCATTCCGTGGGATGTGAGATGATAAGGTCCCACCAAGTTCTACGCATGATCTTACCAATTACTTCGCTCACACAAAGCTAATAGCAATTCTTCTTTAAGTGTCATGTTCCATCACTGTATTATTCAATTACTCTGTGGATAATAAACTGAGGAATGTATATGAAAGATTCCCATACACCATTAAAACTTTTTCATCTTTTAGGACATGCGTTGAACCTAATTGTCCATTACCAAATCTTTTGGAGAACTATATCTTGCAAGTAACATCACTGGTGCTCACTCAGACAACAAACTTAAGTTCAGGCCAGTATTATTAATAGTCTATGACCGGGGACATATTTAGGTACCCCAAATAACATCCCATGAGCATGATAAATCTCCAAAGCAACCTTCCATCCAGTCTGTCTGGATATTCCACAAATAACTTTGGACACACAAGAGTTTTCTGGGACTTATCATTCTACACACTAGGAATGCTCAGAGGTACCTTATCTTCCACACACATCCAACCCTGGCGACCAAAAGTTAGTCCATGTCAATGTAGCTCATTAGCAACACTCAGTGAGACATCTTCATCTAGATGTTTCTCATTGGCCACAATGTCTTTGCACGGTCCATTAACCTTTTCCATATATCATCCTCTTCTGACACACTAACCCAACTCCTTTCTGCTTACACCTACGTCAACACAAGCACTCTAAATTCAAATAATGTTCTTGGAGCCTCAACTGCCATCTGGCAATTCTAAGTGTATTTTTACTAGCTCCATTTATGGTAAATGAATCTATCAGGGGATTCTGATCTCTTCTCACCACAAATGCTGCTCGCCACAAATAAGGCCAAATATAGGCCAGACCCCACCAACGGGTTATTGTCTCTTTCTCAAGAGTAGAATATTTAGGTTCACAACCCTTTGAGATCACGAGGCATATGCCACTGTTTCTTCTCTCCCATTGTTTTCTTGATGTACCACTACACCTAGCTAAGTGTTGCTGACATAGTTTTACATGAAGGATCACATGGATTGGTTTGAGAATAGGTGTCTCACTAACTCTCCATTCAACTTCACAAATTCATCCTCACAACTTCTACCCCATTCATATTTTACAGATTTATCTTGGTTAGGTCTAAAAATGACTTCAATTAGTTTTTTCACTTTTTGGTATGTTGCGTTCACAGTTGGTTTGTTTAAAGTCCCAGGCCTCAGATCGTCAACATTTTCAACATCAATGTTTCACTTTTAAATGGCTATACTTAACGCACTTTTCCTCAAAATTGACAACACTTTTTCCAGTGCATCTTCTTGCTCAATTTTATTGGCTTCAAAGAGGAAGATGTCATCCTAGAAGTGCATAATATTTGACAATATTAAATAAATAGTGCATAGCTCTTTTTAAATTGACCTGTGCCGAGACTAAACCAAAGGTTTTACGCTTACAGCTATATGTCCCTTCAGGTTTATTAACCGCTTAACCGCGGCGGCAATTCCGCCGCGGTGCGGCGGTTTAGCGGAGTGGGCGGGGCCGCGTCGGCCAACGGACGTTCACAGCACTACAGAGGTAGTGCTCGCGGCGGCCGTTGGCCGACAGACGCACGCAACGGGTTAAGAGAAGTCAAGGGTATTGCAAATGGCAACGCTCTTGAGTGTTGTTAGAAATTGGGTTACTGGTTGACTGGGGTGTGAGCCCTGGTCAAGCAGCAACCACAATCCTAGTCAGGGTAAGACATAAGCAAACCCCAAATTAACCTGTGCTCACCCCCGGTAGCTTGGCACAGAGCAGTCCAGCTTAACTTAGAGGCGATGTGTAAAGTGTTTGTGCAACACTTCAAACAGTAAAACAGTGAAAACACCACACAAAAAGATCCCACACCAGGTTAGACAAATAGAGCCAAATTTAATAAATAAAACAAGACCAGAACGACAAAAATCCAATCAGTAGAACCGAAGTTAGGAATTTTTAAAGACTAAACTGTAAAATAGCGCCTAAAAGCAGAAAGCGCCAACCGTGGCTATCTGGTCACGTTGGCCTGGGTCAAAGTCAAAAGTTCAGGCCAACTGCGATCGTGCGGGGGTCAGATACAGTCCCAGATTAATCCCACTGAAGTTTACCTTTTCAAGTTTAGTGCCAAGAGTCCTGTTCACGTTGGAGGGGGTCACGAGGAGCAACGAGAGCATCGCCTGGCGGTGGTCGGCATGGCACAAGGAGCAGGCCGGGCGTTGCAGACGAGCGGGCTGGTGCCTCGCGTTGGCAGTCCTCAGCGGTCGAACGATGATTGCTGTGCGAAGAGACGGGCTGGTGGGAGCTCACGCTGAATTTCGGTGCAAGTTGCGGTCTGTGTGCGAACGGGCCCATTCCCATTCGGGAAGGTCCCAAAAGCTTGATTTCAAGAGCCCATGAGCCACACGAAGGGTCCAGGACCTGAGAAGCACCACTTGGGGGTCTAGAACTTGCTGAAGACAAGGGTCCAGAAGCTGTTGGGGAGCCTTTTATGTCAATGAGGCTCAGATCAGGTCACTCTGGGCTCCTAGGTTCAAGATGGGTTGCAGGACCAGTTCTTCCACCCCAGGCCAGAGGGCAGCAGGTCAGCACAGCAGGGCAGTAGCTCATTCAGAGTAGCAGTCCAGCAGAGTGGCAGTCCTAGTAGCAGCACAGCAGTCCTTCTTTCGGGCAGAGTATCCACAGGTTCAGAAGTGTACACAAGAGTTTGTGTCTTTAAAGTGAGAAGAAGCTTCTAGAAGCATACCTTTGAAGTGCCCAGATGCTTGCCTTCCTGGCCCTGGCTACAGACTAACTACAGGGGGTATGCAGCCCTCCCTTTGTGTGGAGGCAGGACATAGCCTATTTAGGTGTAAGTGAGTCTAGGCCCAGCTCCTCCCTCCCATCCTGCCAGTAGGGGTCCATTCAGTCACACCTAAGCTCCCCATTGTGTGTGGCTGTCTAGGAGGAATACACAAGGCCCAACTGCCAACTACACCCAGTAATGTGACCAGAGACAGGCTGCAAGCACCAAATGGCTCAGGCAAGAAAATGGCAACTTTCTAAAAGTGGCATTTTCAGAATTGCAATGTAAAATCTGACCTCGCCATAAGTTAGGATTTTAAATTGTGATTCCAGAGACACCAAACATGAATTGTTTATCTCTTCCCATTTAGAAATTACGCTTATAAAATGTAATAAGGTAACTCCTACGGGAGAGATAGGCTTTGAAGTAGTAAAAAACAAATTTGAGAGCTTTCCGCTACCAGGACATGTAAAACTTAAAAGTACATGTCCCACTTTGTAAATACACTGCACCCTGCCCTTGGGCTGTCCATGGCTTACCCTAGGTGGACTTATATGTATTAAAAAGGAAAGCGTGGGCCTGGCAAAATGTTTAATTCACCAGGTTAACATGGCAGTTTAAACTGCGCACACAGGCTCTGCAGTGGCAGGCCCGAGACATGTTTAAAGGGCTACTTAAGTGGGGGGCACAATCAGTGCTGCAGGCCCACTAGTAACATTTAATTTACAGGCCCTGGGCACATGTAGTGCACTTTACAGGAGACTTATGAGTAAATTAAATATGATAATTGGGTATAAGACAATGTTACCATGTTTTAAGCAAAGAATACAAGCACTTTAGCAATGGGCGGCAGTGGTAAAGTGTGCAAGGTCCTAAGGCCAACAAAAATGAATTCAGAAAAAATAGAGGGAGTGAAGATAAAATGTTTGGGTATGACCCTGCAAAAAAGGCCAGGTCCACCAAATGTCATAAGCATTTCCCCAATATATTCAGCAGTGGATACTGATCCACCCATATATTTTTTTTAAGTCAGTACGGAGCCTTAAGCTTCGAGTTATTTTTCTGGCCAGCACACGGTTGCAAGTCATTCAGAAGCCTAAATCTCGCGCATAGTCTATGTAACTTTTCTCTAACCTCTATCCTCATTAACCTTGGTATATACCTTGCCCTATGATTCTTGGGAACTGGCATACCCATCAGTACACATTTGTGAGCGAGTCCCTAGTGAAGACCTAGCTTGTCACTAAACTCCTTGGGATCATTTCCCTCCCAACACTCTTCTACCACACACAGAATAGCCCCAAAAATTGTTCAGCATGATTAGGATCCACCCTTATCATCAAATCCTTAATCCACCAATGGAGACACAATCCTTCCTTGGCCACATATACTTTAGCATTAATTAACTATGTTTCATTAAAATTATAGTGTGGTATTAAAGTAACTTATAAGTTCAACAGATTCATTTAAATAAGCTTTAAGCTTAAAGTCAGGTTTTATAACCATTTTCCAAACATTGTTAAAAGATCATCAACTATTAGGTTATCCCTAGCAGGTGAATCTGCTATCAACTGGAATTCTTTACCCCAATTGTTATTGTGCAATACAGAACATTATGTTTTTTGCACAAACCACCTCACTAATCTGTTATCTGTATCCCTCCTTCTCGATTTTGCCTGCCTTTCAGCCCCCAGCCTAAAACCTTCGCTTTTAGGCTTTCAGGCCCTGTTTCTCTTCCAATACAAATCCTAGCTTAGTGTCCCTAATTTTTACACTTCTACAAACCTCTCCTATTGCTTGACAAAATTTATCAGTTGCCATCTACAAGGATAACACAAATATTTTTTATTTTGCTACATTGCCAGCATTTCTACTGACATCTCTACCATCCATTTTATGGGCTTTCAGTGTGCTGCAATTTCTACTCTTCTGGCCTGATTCACAAAGGGTCTTCGCACTCGTGGCGGAGACCCCGCAGTCATGGGGGAGTCTCCACACTCGGGTGGAATCTCCGCAATGAGAATTCTCATTCTGGAAATTCCTCCCCGAGTGTGGAGACCCGCCTCCCCAGACTTCATTTATGCCCCCCTGAATTAGCTCGCCCGTTGACAATTATTTTATTCCTTATGCCTTAATGCTGCACTATTGCTGTAGCTACATCTAAAGTCATATCTTTTCTCAACAATAACTTTCTTGATTATTGTCTTTTGCTACTGGTAGTTTGTACCATCACCTCAGCCTTTCTTCATAAAATGATCTGTAATTTCATGTAGAAGCAGGCGTTCATTGGGATACCATGTGCCTATTCAAATGCTCGCCCAGAAACTATCTCTGCCCTAAAACCAGGAGTCTAACCTCAACTTCATTTTTGGTTTGTTTTCATAAATGTTATCGAACTGCTTCAAAGCCATCTTAGATTCATCCAAATATTTTTCTTCTTCATTTTCAATGCGAACTAATGGGAAACGCTTCAACACCTGAGACCCATCGGCACAAATGCTTTTTTACCTGCCACAATGTCCCTTCTTACTCTCAGCTCATGCTACAATGCTGCATGCCACTTTCCATTGATCCCACACCAAATCAAGACCTTGTAAAATATTGTAGGTATGCTGCCATACCTTCCACGTTACTGCAGAAGAAGAGTCCAAACCAAGTATACATATCGATGAATGTAAAAACTAAGAATTGCAGTTAAATTGTCTGTAACTTTTTCTTAGAAGACTGGTAATATATGACTTTTAGAAGACTGATAACATAAGCTGAGAAACTCTTCACACCCCCTCCGCAGTACTAATTGTTTAGATGACACGTCAGAGTCTGCTGATGAATATGCTCCCAGTGGTTCTGCTCTGCTCTTTGCATGTGCACAGAGGTGTAGGCAACGTTATTCACTGCAATGCTTTGTCTAACTTTGCATGAGATAAACCCAGTATAATCATGGAAATCACCTCACAATTATTGACACAAATCTTGCAGGCGGAACTGTTAAGCATTGGTATCTATGGGGCTCAGGTCTATTCTTTGCAGAGCTTCCTCCCAATCAGCATCAGACTATGGAACTGATTTAGAGTTGGGAGGATGAGTAACTCCATCACAAATGTGACGGATATCCCATCCACTGTATTAAAAGTGCATCTTATCCTATGGCACTTCTAAAACGGTGGATGTGGTATCCGTCATGTTTGTGATGGAATATCTTATCCTCCGAGTCCAAACTCTAAATCAGGCCCTAGGTGTCTTCATCTTCACCCCTGACAAATGGAATTGAGTATCTAAATGATTTCTCAGATGTTACGGGATAGAAGAGTCTTTTACCACTAAATGTGCATCTCAAAACAGGTGTCTACAAGCAGAGGACCTCGCTACCAAGAGCAGCTCTCACAGGACAGTTCATCACTGTAAACCAAGATGCTTTTGATCAACAACATTCTTGGGGCAGTGCTTACAAAGCATCTTCTGCAGTGCAGCACAAAAGGCCACTGCTTCTGCCAAAGCATCAAGTTGCAATCTCTAGATAGGCCAAGTGCAGGTATGCGTCACAATAACTGCTGATACACCGCAGGCCAGGTACTCCAGAGGTACGCCCTCAGGCGGTGTCTCCACTATGATGTCCTCTGCAGTTTGGTAACCCAGAGGCAATGTGGAGGTCAGGCAGGGAATGCCTGGAGGTGGCTTGTTTGTAGCACTGAGGTTTTGCTTTTTAGCAAGCCTCAGAGTACATTTGGCTTTGAGGAGCGGCCAGCTAATAGTCAATCGTTCACCCTGAGGATTCAAAACGCATAGGCCTTCTTTATCTCAAAATCCTGGGTTGTGTGATCACAGTTCAACGGGCGTCCAGCTGAACTCCTGTACACAGCTCAAAAGTATGATGGCTGAACAGTGAAATAACAGTGTATCATGGTATAAAGTAATATTTAATAGCACAAACAAGTGTACAACCAGTGAGGAGGGGGAACCACCTGCTAACTGCCAACGAGGGATTGCTTCCCTTAATGCCTCTACTTATATTTTACAGCATCACAAAATACAACTGTGTAAAGAAATTACTTCGAAAAAGAGGATCATCATCACTGTACTCAAAGACACTAACTAGTGTGATTGAACCCAACATTTCCAAAGTATGCTTGAAGGGTATCCCCTCCCTTCATGCACATGGTGGGAAATTCCATAAAGCTCTGTTCTTAGCTGACAACCGGATGGCCTGGTCGAGGATCAACTGTGTTTGGGAACATTAGAAAGAGTGGTAGTGGCAATGTTGAGTACCTTCTCTAACAGTGTAAAAAAGTATGGGGGCGGGGGGCAGACTCACAAGAAGAATACTGCTGTCCATACCATTTTCTAGTGCTTTGGCTCTCTCGTGTGTCAAAGCACCACAACTGTAGGTGTTTGGAAAATCACTGGGAATAGTTTGAAACCTAAATGGGTGAGTTTTAATCAGTGAGTTTTATTTGGTATTATCCGTAGTTATGTTACACACAATTATGAAATACATAGATATCTAGTCTGCCAGGTTCGTCATACTGCATACACATATGTTTACAGTCAAATAAATTAATTGGGCTCACTTACACCCAGAGGATCTCTTGCCCTTATGGAAATAGGAAACAAGGACCATGATGGAATGGGTCAACAAGAGGGAAGCCTCATGTTGTCAACGCAGCTACAGCAAGGGCTCTGATTCAGTAGGGAATATCCAGATTTGTCTGAATTTAAGATGAATGTATGTATTTCTGGTGCTGGGGACCACAGTCTGGGGGTTCTGACAAGACATGTTAAAAACAGAGCTTGAACATTTCCATATGCAATGCACTCTCTCTGTTCTTTTTATGATGTTATTAGAGGAACCAGACCTACTTTGGCCTTTTCCTGGTATGCAGATAGAACAGACTAGAGTTTTAAGTGCCTGTCTGCCCAAGCTCTACAATTCACTTCTAAATCCATGGGCCTTGCCCAAGCAGATATCTACAAGTAACGCGCCACACCTTGGAACTCCCTGCCCGACCACCGAAGAAATACATACATTCATCTTAAATATTCCCTGGATATTCCCTACTGAATCAGAGCCCTTGCTGTAGCTGCAACTTCTCCACCTTCCACCTGGCCGGGAGGCACCCAGTCGATGTTGACTTCGTGAGTTCGCTTGAACCAGGATATGTTCCGGGTGATGACTTCACCTCTCCTCTGAGCGGTGATCGCGGTCCCGTTGGTCTTCAGTACAGTCCACGCTCCGGGCTCGTAAGGGGTGCGGAACTTCCCTCCGCTGCGGCGGTTCCTCACGAGGACAGTGCACCCTGGCGTGATATTCCTCGTCTTCGCCTTTCTCATCTTGCTGGCCTGTTCATTGGACGCGGTCCTCCGTGTCTGGGTTTTGTTGGGGTCATAGGGCTCTGGGGGTCCAACTGTCGGCGGCAGGGATGGTGTCCCGCCGGGGCCCCGCCAGCAGCAGGGACCAGGGTGACCTCTGGGTGGTGCAGTGAGGAGTGCAGCGGTACTCCCGAAGGAATCTGTGCAGGGCCACTTCTGGGTCAGTCTGCTCGGAGACTGCGATCCGCAGGATCTTGTTTAGGGTCCTCATGAAGCGTTCTGCTTCTCCGTTAGCTTGTGGCATTGAGGGGTGATCCGGTGGTGATGGATACCAATCGTTGCCAACAGGTCCTTGAATTCTGTTCCCTGAAAAGGGGGTCCATTGTCGGACTTGATTTCATGGGGTTGCCCGAATAGTGAGAACGTCTTCTCTACTACGGGTTGTAGGTGAGCAAATGACGTGGACGCAATGACTTGGACCACGGGGTACTTTGTGTTGCTGTCGATGATTACTGCAGTAACTCGGCCATCCGGGAAACTCCCGAAATCTATACTGATTCTTGCCCACGGGGCGGTCGCTGGGTCGTCGCTTATCACTGGGGCGGGGTGTTCTTGGCTACTCGTGAGCTGGCATGGTCTGCAGTTTCTTACAAGGGTGTCCACTGCTGCTTCAAGTCCAGGGAACTACACTTTCTCCCTCATGCGAGATTTCATTCGCATTGTCCCCTGATGTCCTTCGTGGGCCAAGGCTGTGGCCGGCTCCTGGAGGCTTGCGGGATGACTATTCGAGAGCCTCTTAGTACTACCCCATCTGCTGCGGCATTCAGCTTGTCGCGCACTCTCCAGAGTTTGCTCAGTCGGTCTCTTTCGGTTTCGTTCCATCCGTTCGCCTCATGTAGGAAGTCTTCCCAGGACCCTCTTCGGAGTAACTGCAGCACTCTCATCAGCACAGCATCGGTCTCGGTTTCAGCTTTGATCTCGTCTAGGGTGATGGCTCGCGGGCAGGCCCATTGGGGCACCATGTCCACGTACTCCTCTGTCTGCAGTTCCTGGTCGCCGCCGTCCTCCGCTGCCTCTGGCGGGTGCCGCGACAGGAAGTCTGCCGGATTCTTCGCTCCGGGTCTGTACACCAATTCCATTTGGTACTGCTGCAGCTGTATGGCCCAGCGTTTGATTCTTGGTGGAGGGTGTGGTGCTGTGCCTCTGAATAGCGGGATTAACGGCCGGTGGTCGGTCACCACCCAAAATGGATGCCCACTGACATATAGATGGAAGTGGTTGCAAGCCCACTTGATGGCCAATGCCTCTCTCTCGATCTGAGAGTACCGAGATTCTGGTGGCGTGAGTGATTTGCTTGCGAAAGCGAGTGGAGTCCATTTTCCAGGTTCTGTCTCCTGGGTCTGGAGGTCTCCTAGCCCAACGGGACTGGCGTCTACTAGTAGCTCCGTCAACAGGGTGGTGTCAAAATACGCCATGGTGGTTCTTCCTAGCAGTGCCTCTTTAATCTTCAGGAAGGCGTCCTCCTCTCCTTGGCCCCACTTCCAGGTTGCATCCTTCTTCGTCAGGGCACGCAAAGGCTCTGCTAGTGTGTCCAGGTTCGGTATGAACCTCCCGCAGTAGGTGCCCATCCCGAGGAAACTCCTGACTTCCGATGCAGTTGTTGGTGCAGGGGCTTGTTGTATGGCCTGTGATTTTCTTGGGTCCACTCTGACCCCATCTTGGCTAAACACATAGCCAAAGAACTCAATTGACTTCTGGAAAAACAAGCACTTGTCTCTGTGAAGGGTGACTGCATGCTCAGCGAGACGTTGGAGTGTGACCCGAAGATGGCGATGGTGCTCTTCCAGGGTCGCGGAGTGTATCAGGATGTCATCGCTGACGTTGAGCACCCCGTGGAGTCCTGACAGCACTTGCCGGACAGCGTTCTGAAATATTTCTGCTGCTGACGAGATCCCGAAGTTTAACCTCTTGTAGCGTCTTAGGCTGATGTGGGTTGAAAATGTAGTAATATAACGACTCTCCTCAGCTAGCCTCAACTGGTGGTATCCTGCATTGAGGTCAAGCTTGGAGAACCAGCGGGATCCGTTGAGATCAGCCATGATGTCGTCCACGGTTGGCGTCAGGTGTCTTTTGTGCTTGATGGCCTGGTTGGGCAGACGCATGACGATACACAGCCTGATCTTTCCGGGCTGGTTTGGTTTCTCCGCAATCACCATGGGAGATTGTAGGAGAGTAGGATCTGCCTCTTATGTTGCCCCCACTTTTTTTCTGATGTTTACACTGGTTTCTGGCTATAGTCTGGCTGGGTCCCTGCTAATCAGGGCCCAGCCTCTCTGTTCTGTCTAAACGACTTGGAGTGCACTCTAGGTGCACTAGTGATTGGATACTGTGGTACCTTATGAGTCCCTAGTATATGGTACCTTAGGTACTAAGGGCATAGGTACTTCACAGGCCTACCCAGGGGCTGCAGCATGTATTATGCCACCCCTGGGAAGCAGCCTAAATCTGACACCACAGGCCTGCTACTGCAGCCTGGGTGAGGAAGTGCTAGCACCCCTCACTGAGATATAGGTTCCCTATATCTCTCCTACACACACATATAACCCTATCAGTCACCCCTAAGGCAGGCCCTATCAATCCTGAAGGCAGGGTGCTTGGCTTCTATGTGAGGGGGGGTGCCTCTGCCTGAGCAGGGCCCCTCTGCAGCTCTCAGAGTCCATTCTCTGGTGCTGTTTGTGGATGCGGTTAAACCATATACTTTTAAGTGCATTATATCCTCGCGGTAAAATGCTAACTTTGGAATGGCTGCATCCAAACATGTCGTGTTTGGTGTCAAACATCTTGGAATACTACCCCCCCCCCGCCACTCCTGGCGGCGGGGGTAGCATTCCACCCTTCTAGAGGGATAGACATGTACCTACTGTGGAAACGCGTAAGAATCCTGCAGAGCCCCGGCATCACAAAATGGATGCCACCAGTCACAGACACTGGGCTGCCCTCCTGCTGATGACCAACACTCGCAGTGGAGGAGGCCCAACAATAGATATCCTGTCCCAAGGGGGTGTGACCACCTTCCAGACAGGGTTTAGTGTATTGGGGCTGGGTGGGTGCACTCTTAGAGTGCTTTGAAGTCCTGCACTGGGGAGCAGAAGGCTCCTCTGTGCATATGCCAGTTCAAACCGGCTCAGGGGCTACCTGCCCCTGCTCTGGCGCGAAACTGGACAAAGGGAAGTGGGTGTAGCCACCCACTCCCCTGACCCTCCCATAGGTAGGGTCATAGAGCTAGTCCCTCCCTTTCTTTTAGTATAAGAGGGGAACCTGTGCATTGCACCCTAGATTTCCCTGGACGACGCTCTACAAGAAGAATCCCAGACCTTCGACGTTCCACTACCTTTGGAAGACTGAAGAATCTCCCTTGGAGTCAAGGAGTGACTCCCCTGCTTGGTAGGCACCAAAAACTACAAACGACGGTCGCAAACTACGCCGATCCCGCCGGAGTCCGAAGTCCCTGCAGCCCAAGAAGTGGATTTCCTGACTTCTCAAAGGCCATCGTGAGTCCCCAGCGAAGCTGAGGCCAGTGGACTCCAAGAGTAACGAGGAACCGCGACCCCTGGGTACCGTGCACTATTGTTGAGTGCAACCCCTTCACAACATTCCACGAACTTGTGCTTTGGACCACGTGTGGTCCTAGCCTCCAGCAGGAATCCCTCCAAAGATCAGAGGCCTACCACGTCCCGAGTGACCGTGGGCCCCTGTGAGCGAATCCTCCCGAGGCGTCTTCGCGATCCCTTGCCAGCCGGCTTGTGGGTCCCCAGAAGACTTTCTAAAGAAACCAAAGGGCTCCCGTGGTTGCTCCAGGCCTGCCCTGACTTACCCTCGCTGGGTGAGTCCCACAGACCTTGCTGGTCTGCGCCATTGCCTCTTCACACTTTCCCCGAGACTTGCTGTTACCAAGGCTTGTTGGCTCCAATCGAGTCGCCGACACCGCAGTAAGCTGCAGACATCGTGGGACACGGTGCTCCTGTGGGTGTGGGCCCTAGAACTACTTACCCTGTAAGTGACTTGCTTATAGCTTCCCTCGAAGTGTCCTAAAACTCTAATTTTCTAAGTGCGACAATTGCGCTGACTCGAACAGGGTTCGCGTCTATGTTAGACACACCGCGTCCATCTCCTTTGTAACACTATCTAGAACTGTATCCTTCGACTCGTATTGAGTCCGATCGGTGTTCGCCTCGAACACACAAAGGGCCTGTAACACTGAGATCTCCATTGCACTGACTCGCACAAGGTTCGCGTCTGTGTTAGACACAGCGCGTCCATCTCCCTTGCAACTCTATCTATAACCGCGTCCTTCGACTCGTACAAGGACCGATCGGTGTGTTCGCCTCGAACACGCAAGGGACCTTTAACATTGAAATCTCAATCGCGTCTGAGCGCATAGACTCGCACAGGACTCGCACCGGTGCCAGGTCACCGCGTCCGTCCCTTGTGGGTCTCCTACAACTACCTGGGGTGGTTCTTGGGGGTCCCTCGATTCTAGATGCCCTAGACCTAGGTCTAGCAAACTAAGATTGTGATATTCGATTGTGCTAAACTTATTTTGATAATATTTGACTTGTACATATGTTCTTGACTTCTAATCTCATAAAGAGATTAGTAGAGAGTGTTTATTAATAAATACATATATATTTGATATATATACCTGTGTGGTGTCTTTTCATTTGGTGATTCAAGAGATTGTGTGGTAAAACAAGATGCTTTACATTCCTTCAAGACTTAGCCTGAAGGCTGCTCTCCACAGCTACCACTAGGATAGCTTTCTATAAAGGTTGTCTTAAACCTATCTACCATAAGAGTCGAATTGTTCTGGTGCAAGGTGTCCACTTTAATTAGTGAACAGCATATACCAGGCCAACTTCTCACAGAGATACCCAGGGCGTCAGCCCCGTGACCTTCTCAATGACACCTTGATGTCCCAGCTCTTGTAGTTCTTTCTCCACTGATGGTCTCAGGTGGAATGGAATTCACCTGTGCCTCAGGGCCACTGGTTTTATGGCTTTGTCCATGTGGAGTTTGATCGGTGCTGTCTTCATGCATCTGAGGCCTCTGAATAGTTGCGGGAAGAGGTTGAGGATGTCTTCTGTTTGTAGTGTTTTGATGGCGTTGGCAAATGTGACTAAGCCAAGGTCCTCGGCTGTGTGGCTTCCGACTAGGATGTCTGCTTCCCTGTCGACCACGTGGAAAGTGGTTGTGATTTCGTGCCCTTCTGCCTTGACTTGGACGGTCATCTTCCCTTTTAGCGGTAGCGGGGTTTGGCTGCCATACGTGAGGATCCGGACGTGCGAGGGAGACAGTATGGGTCGTGGGTTGAGCCGCTTATATTGTTGGCACCCCATTACGTTTACGGATGCTCCCGTGTCAATTAGCGCAGTGACTGTGGCTCCAGCGCTTTCTATGGCGCACATGGGTTGTTGCCGTCTCTTCCTCTTGAGGCCACTTGCGAAGGAAATCAGGTAACACTCACCCTCTTCGTCAGTTGATGAATCTTCGAGGTAGTGTCTCTGTCGGGTGGGTGTATGGGCTGATCTGGGGGTTTCTGGATCTTCCAGCGACAGGTGTTTGACTGCCTTCGATGGTGGACACCGTCCTCGGGTTCCTCGATTCCACGGGACTCCCCTACACGCTATTGCGAAGTGGTTGGGCGTGCCACACTTCGAACACGTTCGCCCTTGCGCTGGGCATTCCTCCTGTGGGTGTTCTTCCCTTCCGCAGTATCCACAGTGCGACCCCTGTGCGCTTCTTCCAGACCACCGGCCATGGGTGCCTCTGTTCTGGGGTCGGATTGCGTCTGCTCTTTCTGTCTTGATTGCGGCTGGTTTTTCCGCCTGTTGGGTAATTGCGATGTTCATTGCCGTCGCTCTGGCGTCAGATAGGTCATGCGACCTGGCCATGATGAGGATGTATTCTAGGGTGATGCCTGGTTGGCGCAGGATGAGGGTCCGGAGGTTTTTGTTCCGGCAGCCTTGGATCACTTGGGCCCTCATCTCTTTGTTTTGGTCGTCATCCGTACATGTGCTCGCCAGCTCACGCAGTCGCGCGTGGAACGCGTCCATCGACTCCCCTTCCCTCTGCCGTGCTTGGCGCAGTTTAAACCTCTCATAATCTGGGTTTAGTTGGGGGTTGAAATGCGCATTCAGGGCCCTGACCGCTGCGTCGTAGTCGTTGGGCGCTCCGGTGTTAGGTAGGTGGGCGAGTAGCTTGTAAATTTCATCGCCCGCAAAGTGCAGTAGGAGGGATCGCTTGACTGCTCCGTCTGTTTCTCTTGTCGCCGTGAAGTAGTTGTTCAACCTGCTGATCCATAGAGTCCATCTTGGAGACGCCGTGGCCGGTTCTATGAGCTCGCTGAATGGGGGTAGCGCGTTGATCTGCGAGTGCTGTGACGCTGGATGCACGACTTGGGGCCCAGCTTGTTGGGCGGGCGGCAGGGGTGGTGGTGGTGCAGTATGCACCTGTTGGTCTGTCATCTCTGCGCATGTGTCGTGCGCCTCCTGCTGTGTGTAAGCTGTTCTTTGGGTGTGGCGTGAAGACGCTGCTTGAAAACAGCGCTTGATGTGCCTCACATGCTCCTCCCTGGGGGTGTCTTATGGGGCCTTCCGCCGTTAGAAGGGCTCACTCTTCTCCCTACTTGTTCCTTGAGTGGTGGTCCTCTTGTCTCCTCCCCTTTTGAGGGGCTCTGGGTGCGTAGGGTGCACCAGGTGCTGCCACCATATGGCGGGCGTGATGCAGGGTGGTGAGCGCTTCAGGCACAACGGCGTGGCTGGGGCCGTGTGCGCGCCGTCGCTGTGGCACTGCAGGCTGTCCTGCGCATGCGCGCGCTGTACAGCTCGACGCAGGCTTCAACCGGCTGGTCACCGGGAGCACCAGCGTCACCAGAGCGTGCAGGGGCCGTGCGAGGCTCCGGTAGGGAAGGAGCTAGCGTGCGCGTACCTGCTTTTGCGGGCTCAGTGGTGCCGGGGTCAGGACGATGGTGCTGCAATGATGGTGGGCCGCAGCCGTCACGACAGCTGGGCACGCGCAGCCTGTAGTTGCAGCACGCGTTCTTTTTACGGTGCTGCGGTGGCGTCCTTCGCTTTGCCGGGCCGACTGGCCGGGAGCAGGCACCACGACACAGGCGGGGTGCAGTTCGTCAACGACGGCTGACAGAACGCCCACCCTCGTCGCCAATGTGGTGCTGATCAATACCAGCAGCGGTAGGCCCAGGGATTATCGGCGCTTAAATAACTGTGCACGCACACACTTGGTGATCTGGTGTGGGCAGGAAGTCTTGAGCGACCTCCGCCCGTTTATTTATACCCTCTGGCCACGCCTGGCCAGAGGGTGGTACAATGTGTGCAAACCTTGTCGGGGTATGGGTCCCCGGGCTGCATGCGGCCAGCAACTAGACCGCTACATCTACCTCCCTCTCTCTCTCCCCCGCTCCGTCTCTCTCTCTCTCTCCTCTCTCTCTCCATCTCCCCCCTGTCTCTCTCTCCTCCCTCTCAATCTCCCCCCCTCTGTCTCTCTATCTGTCTCTCTCTCCTCCCTCTTTGTTTAGAGAGACTACCTCTCTCTCCCTCTGTCCATCTCTCTCTCTGTCTGTCTCTCTCTCTCTCTCCTCTCTTTCTCAAATGGCATGAGCTGTAGCTTCCTGCTCACCTATCCGAGGCTTACGTCACAAGAACCCTAATTATCATTCACGCATCAACATCACTTCCGCACTAGTGCTGGCTCCACTCTAAATATTAGAATACAAAATATTTGCTTCCATGGTCTTGTCCACCGCCCACAATCTCCGCCACATGTTCCCACATACACTGACGGCTGCTTACGTACCGTGCAAAACTGTTAGCTACATATTGCATTTTTTTAAATACTTTTAGGCTGCTACAATAAATAACAGTGGTCCGGGTAAAAGAATTTGCCAGCAAACACTTGCCCCGGTGGGGGGCCTGGAGTTATAATAGAAATTGAACCTAGTCCCAGAAAAGGTAACGAATGAGTCAGGGCCGGACTGGGAACCAAAACTGGCCCTGGCAAAGTGCTCGGCCGGCCACTCCGGGGGTTGTGGGTGCGGCCGAGCTCTTTGCCGGGGCCGGTTTCCGCCGATTTTGTTGCAGGGTCCGATATTGCAGCTATGCTGCAAAAACGGCCCTGTAACAAAAACGCCCCCCCAGGGGACCAAAACCGGCCCCCACCATAGCGGCCCACCAGGGAAACGCCCGGTGCCCGCTACGGCCAGTCCGGCCCTGGAATGAGTGCAGATGGGTTTGGGAATTTTCAGCAGTAGCAGGACTAAAGGTTAGATGCTGGAGCATATATGGAATGAGTGTGTATGTTTGACCTAAAAATAAGTGAACCTCACACTAACAACATTGGTGCCAAAAGTATAGAGGATGAGGTAAATGATCTAAGAGTGAGAAGACATCACTGCTGGATCCACGCAATCTCGGACGATATGAGTTGTGTGCACAGCGACCTGCTTTGTGATAAGGCCCGCCCCGGAAGGAGCCATGACTGCTTCCAGTGCGGTTCCGTAACCCAGTGATACTCAAAGTACGCCCGGGGGCTGCATGCGGCCGCCTGGGCAACAGCAGCACTGGGCTGCTGTTTACTCGACTCCACTAAAATGTAAATAAATGTTAAATAAACAGCAAGCATTTACCTAAAGGTTAATTGCAGTTAAATTAACTAGGATGTTCTGCACCCCTTAACTTTAGGAACACCTTGGTTTTTAAAGACAGCAAACGTGTAAAAAATATGATAGCCTCTTTAAAATTCATAAAGTTTATTTCAGTAACCTGCAGAACCGCTTCTCCTTAGTAAATCAGATTTTAGCAGTGCATTCAGAGTTTAAAAAGTGATAGTTTTCAAATATGAATTTAGAACCGCTCATGCTCCCCACCCCATTCTAACAACAATGCTATTAGTGATTAAATCCAAACACAGGAGAAGGTTTTGTACAGCACGCATCCTGAAGTCATGTATTTCGAGGTCCTCTTATATATGATAAAGAAAAAAAGAGGGAAATTGAAATAAAACAATTGACTAGGATCACACAATTTGGTCAAGTGGTGAAGTAGGGATTCATCCCAGGTTTTCTGGTTCCACATTGTGCACTTCAGTTCAGCCACTAGATGTACATGCTTCACTTCCGCTACACCCACTTTGCGCCTCAGGCCCACCACCACCCTGCTGGCATCAGTGCAGCCCTCGATCACACCAAAGATCAAACTTTTCGGCCCCCGGAAAAACATTTGCAAGTACCCATGCTTTACACTGTGGCTGGGATTTATGCACTGCAGTTACTGTCTCTCAGGGAGCGAGAGACCAGGAACACCTCATCTGATGGATGTGAGCCTGAAGTCAGCAGATGTTCCTGATCCATGAGGAACTAACGTTGCTGTTGCTTCAGGATGAAGCACGGCCCCGGTTCTCAGCTCACCTAGTGAGTCCGCAGGGAGTGTTAACGGGGGCGAAACATACAGATGTTTCCTCTCCACCATCCTGCCAGGCTCGCCTCCTTTAGGATGAGCCTGATTGGTGTCAGCCCATGTCCAGGGGGATGTATGATACGGGTGCTCAGTATGGGGGAGTGCAGTGCAACATGTGTGGTATGTTGTCATGTAGTATGTTATCGTTCAGTGCGGTGTAGCGGAAGTCGCGAATGGTAGTGTGCAGTCATGAACTTAAGGTGTTGCTGTGAGGTCTGTTCCTGCAGGCTGTCTTGTCTGTGGTAGTGTAGCTGAATGTGATATAGATGTGATATGTGATGGGGTAAAGGAGTAATGAAGCTTTGTGGTTTCTTGTTCTGCAGATGTTTTGTAGAGATGGGCAGCCAGAGAAATGCTCCATGGGTGACATATGATGTGCAGATGAATGGTGTGAGCAGGTTTAAAAAGAAGTCGTATGATCTATAGGCGAAGCACATGGAGTTGTCTTGGGTGACATGTAGTGTAATGAGGTGTCATGTTGTGATTTGATGGGTGAATGATGAAGTGTGGCACTAGGTTTATTAGTATGGTGTAGTGTGAATTTGTAAGGCATTCTGGGAGTGGTACTGAATCATTATGAGTACTGTTGTAAGGCGTAGTGCAATGTGTTGTAGTAGCATGTGGCGGTGGTTGTTAGTAATAGTGCTCATATTATTGTTGTGGCGAAAGCTTTAGCAGTGAGTGGTGTGGCGTGGTGCATGTGTTCCATTTGGTAAAGTAGTATGGTTTGGTGAATAAAGGTTAGATTGGTCTTGAGTTCTGTTGGGTGCTTGGGGTCTTTTGTGATAGTGGGTAATGTGGTGTGGTATTTTGTATAGAGTACCATCCATTCAACGACGAATGTGGGATTGGTGGAAGGTGCACTCTGTGAAAGGTAGTCATGTTTGATATGTTTTGGAGCGGTATCTCCATCGTGGAATGATGTGAGGTGAAGGAATGGGTATTGCAGGTCTAATGGTATGTGTGGTGAGAGTGCACTGGGAGCCGTGGAGCATGGTGGAGTAGGGACATAGTGCATGATACAGTGTGTTGAGTGGTGGGGAGTACTTTGATGTGTTGCTATGTGTTACATGGTAGGAATTATGGTGTGAGGTGTGGGACTCGATTTTTGTGTATTCAGGAGGGCTGTGTGAGATTTATTGGAGTTTGGTATATTGTACGTTTGGACCAGTGTAGAGTGTTGCGCTTAGTAGTGCTGAGTTGCATTGTGTGGTATGCAGTATCAGATTCCGAGTGGTGTGGAGTGTTGTTCTGAGTGTGATATTGTGAAATGGCAAAATATTGTTGTAGGAGTGGTATTTGATACAGCAGGTGAGGTTGGTGGTTTGTGCAGTTGTAAGGCATAATTGAGCATAAGGAATCTATGTATGGCTGGATCTGGTGGCTCAGTGAACTAATGCATCCACTGTAGGGGCCTGTGTTCGACCTCATAGTCACAGGTTCAAATCCCGGCGGGCCCAAGAAGGAGTGAAGGTATGGTGAGTCACTGTGAGCTTCCAGCTCACTGTACTTTGTCTGCTACATTGCTGAAGGCATGCATCGTCTTTGATGGACAGTCGAAATTTGTAGGTTAAGTGAGTAAAGAAAACGAGAGATAGTGTGAATGTGGTGGAGTAAAGTGAACTGAAGCATTTGAAGAAGGAAAGAACGATAAAATAGAGGAGAAAGGGGTAAGGAGGGTGGGTACTGGGGGGCAGATTTACAAGCCCCTTGCGCCACCAGTACGTCACTTTTTGTGACGTACTGGTGGCGCAGGGGGCTGCTCCATATTTACAAGGAGAGGAAAAGCCACCCTGCGTGACTTTTCCTCTCCTTGTAAATACGGCCCATTCACACGCAGCACTTTGCGGTGAAGGGGCGTTCCATGGGTGTTGCTGTGGGTGTTCCCACGCAACACCCATGGAACAAGACACATCTCCAGAATTACGAGAAATCGTAACTCTGGAGATGCGTCTGAAAGCTACGCCACCCTAGAGGTGGCGTAGCGAGAGCGCACCGAGGAGAAATGTTTTCATTTCTCCTTGTTTGTTCCTCTTTCAATGCGTGCTGCATTCTACAGCACGCATTGAAAGAGGAAAATGGTTGTAGTGATTGTTTTTGTGCAGGAAGGTGCCCCTTCCTGCTCAAAAACAATCTCCCCACGACGCAGGCATACTTGCACCATGGTGCAAGGGTGCCTGCGCCGGCGCATGGCTGCAGTTTGTGCGCCAGCGCAGGGGGAAGCACAAGGATGCGACATATTCTTGTAAATATGTCGCATCCCTGTGCTTTCCAAACTAACGCAGCACGGCGCAGCAAAATGACTTGCTGCGCCGTGCTGCGTTAGTTAATTGTAAATCTGCCCCCATGTATATAGGAGGTATGACAAGGAGGACTAAGAAGAAAGGAGGGAAGTGTGAAAAGAGGGGAATGAGGGATAATTAGGAATAATTAGATAAAAAATAATAGGCATGGTACAGAGGAAAAAGGTGGGTTGGGTGAAAAAGAAGAGATGGGCACATTGAGGGAAGTAGGGGAAAATGTGAACTGAGACAAAATAAGGACGCGATAAAGAGTGAGAAAGAGGAAACCAGTCAGGAGAAGGAAGGAAAGGAGGGCCGATGGGAGGGGAGGAAGACACACGGTGTTGGGAGTGAGTGTGCAAGGTATATGAGACATACCAGAGAGGAGAGAGTGGAGGGACACATAAGCTGGAATTGTGATGAGGCGCTGACCCTAGTGGGCAGCTGATATTACCGGCAATGCTATAGGCAGTGAGCGACATCCCTGAATCTGCATAGCATAACACATACCATGAATAATCTTCATAATATAATGTATAAGATAATGAGGAACTGCACAAAAGTACAAGCCATAGGTGCACTGTGCTTATACATAGTGATTTGATTCACAGAAAAGCGTTTTTAGGGGTAGAGGAGATTGCATCAGATTGAGGTGCTAACCAAACCAAAAGGTGCAAATAAGTTGTGGGTAGAGGCGCATAAGACCCCTGCGCATGCACCTCAAGTCTGTTGTTTTTGGGCACGGTGTGGAAGGAGGTATAGCGAAGCTTGAGATTGGCGAGGCAGTGTGGGGTAGGATGGGGCGTGGTGGTTGGCATTATGGCTCCCTGCAGGCAAAATATGGTCATTTACCCATTGGCTTAGATGACGGCATCCTGATCAGGTGAGGATTAAGGTCATGTGATCTGGCCACCCATTACTGGTATGAGGACCACAGGGATCGTAGGAGAGGGAAGGAGACACAAGATCAAAGGAGATCGGGGCATAGGTGTAGGTCAGATGGATTGTTTGCAGGTGTAGGGTGAGGATGCCGCATGTGTAGGAGCAAGTGGATATATCTGTGCTACCAGTACCACAGGTTTGGCTGCCACTGGGTGAGGTTGGCTTAGAATTTGGTGTGAAGACTACTGAGTGAAAGTGCAGATAGATTTGATTACCCCTGGGGGCTAGACAATGTGCAGTTCAGGCAACATTTAGACACCAGTGCAATTCAAGTAATATATTGCCACTGTGAACACGAACAGGATCTGACAAGATGTCGCCACTAGGAGCACCAGTGCAATTCAGACAACAGATTGCTACTGGCAGGAAGGGAAGCTATTGCCACTGTGAGCACCAGCGTAAGTCAGGGCACATATTGCCACCACGAGCACCAGTGTAAATCAGGCCCGATAGTTCCACGGTGAGCACCAGTACAAAGTAGTTTCGGAAGAACAACAGTGGCCATTCATCTGAAGGCAGAGCAGGAGGCAGAACAAACGTACAGCTATAGCGTTCACCTCCGGTGCAAGGTAAAGTCCTGTATAGAACACGGGTTCTAGGCTACTCATCTTGCCACGCAAGCAGAACATTATATAAAGATCCTGCCGCATAATTTTACTCTTTACAGTAATGACCAGCTTCGTGGGATTTAGATGTGTGAATGCATTGTGCATGTGGTGCCCCAACAAACCTCCGGCTCTCTTGCTCGGAGTCATCTGTATGCCTGTATTTACTGATTACCTTTTTAAGTTAATTTTTTGGGCTTTGTTGGCAGGAGAACATATTGGGTTCACGAACTAAAGATACATGCACACATAAGTTTTCTTACAGTGGCACCAAAAACTGGCCCATTGTGAAAAGTATCTACTATGCAATATTTTGCTTTTCTATGCCCTGAAGTTCACCACTTACATCACAAACAGCATCTTCTGACTCCTTCGGATAACACTTCTTTGAGGGTAGAGCTTAACTCTGCTAATGCAGTTTGTTCAACAAAGGGGTCCTACTTCCATCTTCAATGTGGTTTTAGCCCAAGAGCTTGATTTATTATGGTATTTGTTTCCGGGACAGCTGGGAGCAACATGCACAAAGTTACCCAAATATTACAAATGCCTCCCCTGACAAAAAGTCGGGCCTATTGGCAATGCCATTTCATGTTTAAGAAAAGTGATACCTATTGACTTGCCAATGCTTGTTTTATTTATGTAAAAAGATGGATTTAACCCAGATCTCTTGACTGGGGGTGAATGTTTTGATTTGTTCTGCATTCCGTCCATCAATTGTGTCTATTGCTTCTCTCCCTAAGTGCGCCAGGTATGCCCAGACGTGGGTACTGGGCTCACTGTGCCACTGGAATCAAGCTATCCTGGCTGAAGAGGGGTGAAACCCTGAAACCGGTCCTAGGATGCTTGTTTCCGGTCCAGGGAGGACCTGGCTCGGCAGTTCGGGCTGGACTGTTCCCATGAGGCACAGGGTCAAGACTGATTTGCATATGGCCAGGTCTAAACTGGGGTGGCATGGTGAGCAAAAGAATGATGGATTTAACCCAGATCTCTTGACTGGGGGTGAATGTTTTGATTTGTTCTGCATTCCGTCCATCAATTGTGTCTATTGCTTCTCGCCCTAAGTGCGCCAGGTATGCCCAGACGTGGGTCCTGGGCTCACTGTGCCACTGGAATCAAGCTATCCTGGCTGAAGAGGGGTGAAACCCTGAAACCGGTCCTAGGATGCTTGTTTCCGGTCCAGGGAGGACCTGGCTTGGCAGTTCGGGCTGGACTGTTCCCATGAGGCACAGGGTCAAGACTGATTTGCATATGGCCAGGTCTAAACTGGGGTGGCATGGTGAGCAAAAGAATGATGGATTTAACCCAGATCTCTTGACTGGGGGTGAATGTTTTGATTTGTTCTGCATTCCGTCCATCAATTGTGTCTATTGCTTCTCGCCCTAAGTGCGCCAGGTATGCCCAGACGTGGGTCCTGGGCTCACTGTGCCACTGGAATCAAGCTATCCTGGCTAAAGAGGGGTGAAACCCTGAAACCGGTCCTAGGATGCTTGTTTCCGGTCCAGGGAGGACCTGGCTTGGCAGTTCGGGCTGGACTGTTCCCATGAGGCACAGGGTCAAGACTGATTTGCATATGGCCAGGTCTAAACTGGGGTGGCATGGTGAGCAAAAGAATGATGGATTTAACCCAGATCTCTTGACTGGGGGTGAATGTTTTGATTTGTTCTGCATTCCGTCCATCAATTGTGTCTATTGCTGTTTTATTTATGTTGGCACAGGAAACAGACAAAAACAGATGGCAGAGTGTTCTATACATTTCCTCTGAACTGCAATCTTCCATCTCCCTGATGTGCAACAATACATAAGCAAGAGTGAGCATCTTTTGTACCAGACCCACGGATAGCGCCATGGTCAGGAACGGAGGATCCACATTCACCCACAACAGTGAGGCAGAGCTTAATTTGTAAAATAGATGCATGAATAAATAATAACAATAAGTGCAGGGGTCCACATTTTTTCATAGCCACCTACTGCCGAAGGGATGCCGGCAATCGCCAAATATCCAGCTTGTCTTGATTCACTTTTGAACGGAATATCCCATCTGCCAAAGTCTAGATGGGGCCGTAAGTATCTTAGACTTAGAAGTTTTTGATTTCCTCCCCAACATACTTAACTGAAGCTCTGTGGAGGTACCAGTTTTGTACAGGGAAAACACTATTTAAAGTTTTAGTCAAAAGACTAACTGCTTACAAAGACCGATGTTCAGACTATGTTGGCCATATAGCTTAGCTGTCTAGTAGAGCATATGTCAAGAACAAATATTAATAATAATAATATACATAGAGAGGGGCCAATAATAAAAATGAGAATATAGTGGGGCTAAGATTTAGGCCCCCGTCATACATTGCTTGCAGGAGATGTCATTTATAGTTTGGACCAGCCCAAAGAACCATATACTCAGAGCTTCACAATGGATCGTCCCTCTTTAGCCAATGGTTGTGCTGGGACAGAAAAGTCCTCTTTGTGGTAATGGACCTGTACCCCTGCCCTGAGTATCCAAATGTATGGATGTCTGGAGCCCTAATGCTGATTTTTCTTCTTATAGGCAGAAACAGATCATGCATGTTCTCCATGACATAGGCCGGCCTGTCTCATGGATTGCAAATATGTTAGACCGGGTGGGACACCCAAAGCGCTACCCTCACGAGGAGTTAAGCAGCAAGACCGTGGTAGTGGCAGCATACCGTGTAGTGGTCAGTAGGAGTGAACAGGTCCTTTTGAACCTCCGTCACTGAAGTGAGGCCTACAGGCTCACTCACCTTTTTTTAAAGTTCCACTGCTGTGTGCTTAACTAGCCCAAGGCCTACATCGTTTGGATGTGAAGTGCTCCGCAGCACAGGAGTAGTGACTCTGCGCTGGATGTATGTGTGCCTAGGAAGGGTACAGTACAGGGATAGAGCAGTGCTGTGCAGTGCGTGCAGGGTGAATGCATGTATGGGTGTATGTGGGCCTGCAAGTGGCACAGTACATGAAAGGTGAAGTGCTGTACAGTGCGTGCACGTTAAGTGTATGTGCTGAGCTAATGCATGCTTGCCAAAATGCACAATACGGAAGGTTACTGTGTGGTACAGTACGTGCATGGTGAACGTGTGTGCTGGCTGTATGTGTAACTGAAAGTGGCACAATGAAAAAAGGGTCAGCACTGAACAGTGCGCGCAGGGTGCATGCGTGTGCTGAATTTATGTGTGCCTGGGGTGGCACATTACATGGATGTAACAGTAATGAATAGAGTGCGTGTTATGTGCCTCCCTGAGTGCAAGTGTGCCTGTAATGGTACTTTACATTGAAGACCCTGGGTTCCATTTTGGGAAGCCCAGGCCTGCCTGCTGGAGACATGAGGATGGGAGGAATCCCCCAGACAGATTTGTGTATTGCTGCTTTCCTGTAAGCTGGGTGGGACACTCTGGAGGAGGGAGAGGGAGACTCCCCCTGTTTATATAAAAGGGTGCTTTTTGATAAAGTGAGAGATCTATCTATCTATCCAGGGATTTGTAGAGCGCAACAGCTACTCATTGAGTGTCCCGGTACTATTTGTAAGAGGTGATCCTGAGTGTCCTGGAGTATAGAATGCAAAACCAAAAAGCCACGTTTTTAGAAGGCGCTTGAAGACCAAGGTGGTCTTGTGGCGTGAAGCTGCTGTGTGGGGGGCAGTCTTTAGCACCTGATAGGAAAAGGAGCTGCCACCCCACTTTTTCTTCTACATTTGGGAACCAACAGCAGCAGAGACTAGAGGAGCGGAGGGGTCTAGGTGGATGGTAGGGTACGATCCTTTTGAACAGGTATGAGGGCTGGAGTGGTAGAACGCTTTGGGGGATATTCTCAAGAACGGGCGATAATCATCGCCAACCTACGTTAACACAATTTTACATAACGCCGTCTATTGCGGGAAAATAACGCTGTGTTAACGGCGTATTCTCAACACGCCAGCAACAGGCGATAGTGTCCCAATAACGCGTCAAATGTCCACGTTAAAATTACCGGGACGGCGATAAAAAAGGAAACCCGAATGTGAAAAAAGTGGCGATGGGCCCCAACAGCGATAAAAACATCCGCGATAAGCAGCGCCAGGCTTGCTATTCCCACGTCAGGCGGAAAAAATCACCATAAAAGCAGCAAAAAAAAAAAAAACACAAACAACTGAGAAGCACCATGGAGGAAGCTGGAGCAACTACAGAGGCCAACCAGAACCCCACAAACCCCCCGGAGGACCAGCCAGGGACCTCGGGGAAGGAGAAGGGCAAGGAGAAGAAGAAGAGGAACCAGCGATTCAGTCCGCAGGAAAACAAGATCCTGATTACGGAGGTGATTGAACACCACCAACAACTGTTCATCACCTCCACTGTGTCATTGGCAACTAAAAATGCAATATGGCAGTCCATCTTGGCCAAGGTGAATGCAGTCGGATTGAAGAGAAGGGAAGTGGACGACTGCAAGAAGCGCTGGACTGATGTGAAGCGCAAAACCAAGCTGAAACTCGCCAACAACCGGAAAGCAGCAATGCAGACTGGAGGTGGGAGTCCAGCGCCCCAGCAGGAGCTGGATGAGAGAGAGGAAATGGTGTCCACAGTCATCAGTGGGGAGACGGTGGCAGGAGTTGGGGGATCGGACACTGCTCAACATGACCTGACCCAACAGCAACAGGGTGAGTAACGACCAGGGACTCGGGGGACGGGGGGAGATGGGCACAATGCAATACATGCACAATCAAGTTTAGCACAGTGCACACCCACAATGACTCTGGATCATGTCCCTGATCTCCTTGGCATACTGCAGCACACATAGAAACAGCAAGTAGGCCCCCGTCGACAATGTGCACAGAGGGGGCCCTCCCCACACATCACTAATCTCACAACAAACCCATGCACATGTGCTGAACCCAGCAAAGATGCGGGTCCGTGAGCCACACTGACAATACAAGTGACACTGCATGACGATTAGCATGGCTGCAGTCCAATTATCCTGACATGGTGCACACCACGACACTGAGGTGGCTGAGTGTGGACCACATCCGTAAAGGAGCAGGTCACACTCTGACACATCCACATGCACAAACAACCCCTGACGTCAACAAGACATCTGCGGACAAACCATGCCCAAGAGTCCCAACTCCCACCAAGAGCCCAATTTACCCAAGTCTGCAACATCTCAGCACTGTATAAGAACAGAAGTGAAAGGCACACCGCCTGAAAGGGATAAGCGCCAGGAAAATCAGAGCTGCAGGGGCGACTCTCCCACAATGCAGCACACACACATAAGAATCAGAGCACATCAACATAGACAACAATGTGGTACAAACTGCAACACTTCCACAACAGAACAGAGGACACAACTGCTGCCGCTTGTGTGTAGAAACTGGCCAATCACATTTGGCATAGCATGAAACTGTGAGATGATAATGTACAAGTACAACCTGAGGACATCTGAGTCAGAACCTTGGTTCCGTAAGAAATTGAAAACCTGGCTCTTCCGTGACTTGGGGGGCGGTCGTTAACTACTCAGCTGCCTTTCTCTGTTTAGAGGCTATGTAGGTAATCGATTAGTGTGGTATGGGTTTGGGGTTTCCAGTTGTCCTAGCGCGGGGACACTCCGTTGGAGTAACCATTGCGCTTTACAAACTTCCTAATAATAATAACCCCACATCCCTGATGGTGTAGAAATGTCCACTGTCCCGCATCAAATAGGCATCTCCTTCCAAACAGTCACAATGTACATTGTCATGCAGTCTGTTTGTAAACTTGTCCAATGCGTGAACATACATGGAACACACTGTTAAACTGCATCTCCCCTTCACATTGCAGAGGGAGAATCAACACCTCCTGCAGAGCAGACCGTACATCTCTTCACTGATGATGAAGAGGACCTCCACACCATCGACACCGACGCCCTCCAACAGCTCATGGACACCCTCAGCACCCCACCCCCAGGAGCAGGGCAGCCCAGCTGCATCGAGGAGACCCCACCCCCTGCACAGACCACACAGCAGGAAGTACCCACCACCACGGCTGTCTCCCAGGACCCCCACGACCAACACATGGCATTCCAACGCCGTGTGTTAGAGGGCCAGAAGGAGATGGCTGATCAGGTGCGGGTGGGGTTCGACCTCATGGCAGCCAAACTAGTTGCCATACGTGGGTGTCTAAGTCCCATCAGGGACCACTTACAGTCCCTAACGGACACCCACAGTCCGCTCCATGCTCTCTAACAAGCCATGGCTGACATCGCTGGAGTCATGACTCTGAGACAAGAACAACTGTGTCTAGTCAGAGTGGCTCCAGCGATGTCAGCCGGGAGTTGGGACACATGCGGAGGCTCATTGAGAACATGGAGCGGATGCAGGCGGAAAGAATGGCTGCCACAGCTGCACACCAGCGAGATGTAGCTGGGATCTTCCATGCCCTGCAGATCCTCATCATGGCATTGCTGCCACAAGGCCTGGCGCAGTGCGGCAGACAATCCACCTCCGGCACCTGATGTGTCAGTGTCACACAGTGCTGCAGACAAAACACCACCACCCACATTTGAGGCACATCACACATCAGAGGACGATGATGTGGATGATTCTGCCTTTGTGGTAAGAAGGAAGCAGTAGCATTCATCTCCGCCATATGGCCTGTTTCAGCTTGGTTCTGCCCCCTGCATCATGCCCTGGAATAACACCTTCCACTGTCCCCCGATACACTCTGCGACACTCACCTTGGCCCTCGACATGGCCTGCCATATCTGGTTTGGTTACCAATGACCCAGCAATCAGACTGCAGACTGACCTCTTTCTCTTCCGATGAACTTGTCAATCCCTAAAGGACTCTGGCTGGCCCTCCACGGGGCAACAATGTAACGTGGGGTTTGCATGGCCATGTACTGGTCCAGCTTCAACACTCCACCGAATGTGATTAACACATTCTAATTCACACAGATATGTCATGTCTATGATCAAGCAAGTATGAAAGTATGGATGAATGTAGGGGCAGTGATTCCAAAAAAAGGTACTCACTGGGAACTGATATCAATGCGCATGTTTGACCGTGACCCAGATAGGTAGTGAGATGACTGGGAATGTGTGAACTAGCTGTGGCCTCATTGCTCCTAAACAACAATTTCGCAATTTTACCAACTTAGCCCCACGTCAATGTAGGAAATAGGGCTGTGTGTAAAAAAGTCAAAGTCAAAGTTATGTGGATGCCACAGCTCGGAGCAATGATTTGTTAGAGTGTGCAGCAGTTGGACTCCTAGGATGGTCTGTGCGTAAGTGTGAAGGTCATTCCATGCAAGAGAACTGCGAGCAAGGACTTCTGTGTGTGGGGTGTGTATACGTTGTTCTTTGGTTAGCGCGGTGCGTAGTGTGTGAGTCGTCATCAGCTGCTATGGTATCTCTCAGGGTGTGTCGGGCGCATGCAATTCCAAGGTCAGAGGTGCAGATGTGCTACCACCTTCTAGTTCAGACAAAGGAGCGTTCATCCCTAATGTGAGTTTGTCATCGGCTTGCATTCTGGAAATGTGATGTGGATTTGGGGGGGGGGGAATGTCACTGCTTCGCCTTCCGGCACGGTTGGACCCTTACCAGCCATGTATGTGCCCTCAAGGTCAATTTTGTATGCTCTGATGTTGCAGTGGTGTTTTGCTGCAGTCTGACAGTGATGGGTACAGGTAGCTGTGAGGAGGCGCGTGACTTCTCACCTTGCACCTATTAGCTGACACTGTTCACTACTATTGATGGATGACGTCCGTGTACACATGTGATCTGTACATGGCACATATGTCCAGGGGACACCTTGGTGTGTCCCACGCAAGGTATTCCTGCTGACTTTTTGGCTGGTGTGTATCTCCCATGTTGCTGAGGTGTTCACTGTGCCCCCATCCCCCTCACGTCCATGTTGCTCATGTTGTGGGACTTGAGTCACAGGGTGCATCTCTGCATCAGGGTAGTTCATATTTGACCCCAAATGACACCCGCAATTTTATATTTGACCCCAAATGACACCCGCAATTTCATATTTGACCCCAAATGACACCCGCAATTTCATATTTGACCCCAAATGACACCCTGTTGTCTTTTTTTGAACACCTATGACAGCCTTCATGTCATGTTTTTGTACACATGTGATACGCTGATGAGTGGGATTACGTACTACATTTGACACCCTGAAATGGCATTCCGAATACGTGACACCCTGAACAGCCTCTCTGTGCAGAGGTGACATACCCACCATCTATTTGCGATTTGTGAGATTGTTAGCACTTAATGTTGCACTTACACTTGTCAGAGTGATGTGCTAATGCATAGGACTGACATGCACACAGGGAATGTGTGTTGCAATGAATTTATTTGCACATGCTGTTCATGTGGTCATTTTGTACTGTTACATGATTGCTAAGGACAGTCACAATGTGATGTGCTCATACGAAGAAATTGTTAATGATTGTGTTCCTTCGGGCTATTCCTGCTGCAGCTGCAGTGGGGTGTGGTCCACCTGCCTCATCTTCCTCATCATCGTCCGGTGCATCTGGCACTCAGATCCATGGGGCATTGGTGCGTACACATATGTTGTGCAATTCACAACATGCAATGATCATCTTGCACACTATTTCTGGGCTGTACAGGAGTCTTCCACCTGTGATGTCCAGGCACCTGAAACGTGACTTTAACACGCCAAATGTGCACTCAACAATGCCACTGGTGCGTTTGTGGCCCACATTGTACTGCCTCTGGGCCGGGGTGTTCGGGGCTCGGAGGGGTGTCATCATCCACGGGAAGAGTGCATATCCTTGATCACCTGTGAGAGGTAAGTGAGATTAGTGTAAATTGGTGGTTCTGCATGCTGTGTTGGCAGACTTACAAGTTTTGTGGTGTGTGATTTGTGTGACTTTGGGATTCATGTTTGCCATGTATTGCTTCTGGCAAATGTGCGGGATCAATGTGTATTACGTAGCCTCACAGCTGCTCCTCCCTCCCCCCGAGCCTATTTACTTGTGTGCGCTGCGCGGTTGCATCACTTGCACTCCTACGGCACACCATTGTCATGCCTGTCTGCGCATGTCCGCAAGCCTGACAATAACACTGTAATGTTGGCCGTAGAAGGTGGGCGGCCACGTGTGTGTAGGCCTATGGTAAGGATAGGGCGGACACAGATGTGGAGTTCAGGCCTGGCAGAACTTGCGCTGCTATTGAGGCTAGGCCTTTGGCTTATGCTGCGGCAATGAAGATACACACACAACAGTTGGCATGTATGAGCCAAGACCCAGAGCGGTCTTGCGCTCCTTTATTTATCCATTCGGGTGAGCCCGCCCTCCGGGTGCATGCTACATTGCAAGATTGTTGATTAAGGGCCGGGTGGCACCGACACTACAACAGAGACACACGCCATAGTTACTTTTGTGGCCAGCCCGGAACTGAACCACGCCCAGAGCCCGGAACTGAACCACGCCCAGAGCCCAGAACTTAACCACGCCCAGAGCCCCGGGCCATTTCTTCACACTCCTCACACACCTACGCGTGGGCCACCACCGCGGCGCTGGGATGTCGTGCGCTTCGGAGTATGTCTCCAGACGTTCTGCCCAGGCTTTACAGCGGCCTGCCTGTGACAGGGGTGGCCCCATGACTGTGAAGGGCTCCAGTGGCGTTACCGAGGACATGCTGTTGGCTGCTGGAGGCGGACTTGTGGGGTAGCCCCACGGGACGATGACTTGCGGTGCACTGAGGTAGGCCCACCTGAAGAGCTGAGCGGGTGTGCAGCCTGCGATGATGCAGTTGGCCTGGAGGCTGGGCGGTGACTTGTGGTGCACAGAGGTAGTGGCACCTGAGGCACTGCGTCCGGCACGGGCCTACCGCCACGTGGCGATGACTTGCGGTGCACTGAGGTAGGCCCACCTGAAGAGCTGAGCTGGTGTGCAGCCTGCGATGATGCAGTAGGCCTGGAGGCTGGACGGTGACTTGTGGTGCACAGAGGTAGTGGCACCTGAGGCACTGCGTCCGGCATGGGCCTACCGCCACGTGGCGATGACTTGCGGTACACTGAGGTAGGCCCACCTGAAGAGCTGAGCGGGTGTGCAGCCTGCGATGATGCAGTGGGCCTCTGGTACGGATTAGAATGGATTTGTCTGAGACCTGCTGGACCACAGTGTAGGCCGGAGGGAGCAATCAGCACACACAGAACTCTGCTGTGCGGTGCCGCAGGGTGTGCTGGGGGCCTGTTGTGCGTAAGCCAGCGATCGCCTGAGGAGGCTGCCAAGCTGGCGGGCCTCGGCCTTGAGGATTGCACCGACACGTGGTGGGCCCTCTTGGAGACACGCCGGTGGCAGCAGGTGAGCAGTGAGGCCTGGGTGCGCAGGGGCGGGCAATCACCGCTGGGCGCCGGACGGGCCTGGGGCCCAGCGGGCTGGGGTGCAGCAGGCGCACAGGATCGCGCAGGCACCACCGGTCACGGCGGCGGCCTTGTGGCAGGGTGAGGGGCGCCGCCCTGGCAGACACGCCCCTGCAGGCGATGACGAGATGTGCGCCGGGTGGCATGTGACATAGCCACCTCGTCGCCGGTGTAAATTTGGCCGTGGAAGGTGGTCGGCCACGTGTGTGTAGGCCTATGGTCAGGATATGGCGGACACAGAGACACACGCAGTAGTTACTTTGGTGGCCATCCCGGAGGTGAACCACGCCCAGAGCCCCGGGCTATTTATTCACACTCCTACGCTGGACTGTCGTACGCCGGCCCAGCCCACTACGCTTACGCTTACAGGGGGGGCGACATAGCTACATGTCCAAGGTCTTCCCCACTGCCTGGGTAACATGGTTGCGTCCACTGTTCACAACACTACAAACACCTGCAGTATATGTCCACATGGACATGTCTGTGCTCTGCATACTCAAGACTGTCCAGCACATCACCGCCACACTTGGCATTGTGTACATTCTTAATCATGGGTCCATTGCCTCCTTCGCACATTCTTGGTTCCCACCTCTCCCCACATTCTGCAATTGTGTGGCAGAGGGGCTATGCCTTTGTGGATGGTTTGTCTACATGTCTGGCCCCTGTTACCACAGTTACTTGTGTTGTCATGTCTGGTAGGTGGGCATGTTGGTTGGCATGTTGTATGTGATTTTGTTACGTGTGCATTCCCACAGTTGTGAGTTGTATGATTGTGGAGTTGAGGTGTGTGGTGTGTTCCGTTGGTGCTTACCAACGAGCAGTGCATTTCCATAGGTGCCATCCTGAAAGCGCTGGTTGATGATGGACTGTCGGAAGATGTAGGAATCATGCACACTGCCTGGGAAGTTGGCGACAACATTGGTGAACAGTCCCCGGTGGTCCACTTTTGCCTGCACATTGATGGAATGCGTGTGCTTTCTGTTGCGGTAATTGTGTGCAGTGTCGGCAGGGGGCACAAGTAGGACATGTGTGCAGTCAATTGCCCTCAACACGTGCGGGAAGCCAGCTATGGCGTAGAAGCCTTGCTTGGTCTCCAGCTGTTTCTGCGCAGTGTGTGGGAAGTGAAGGTGCTGGGGTATCAAGCTGATGATGGCATCCAAGACAGGTGTGAGGAACTTTGATAGGGCTGGCTGTGAGACTCCTCCGACTCTGGCAGTTGTTTGGTTGGAAGGTACCAGAGGCCAACAAGTGCAGCACAGCCAGCAGCTTTGTCTGCGGAGGGATGTTGGTTGTCCGCTGTGTTGGCACCGTCAGCCTGTGGGCTATGTGGGTCAGGATACGGAGGATGGTTGTCCTTTTGAGCCTGTAGTGGGCAATGACATCCTCTGGCTTTAAGTCTCTGAGGCTGGTGCGTTTTCGGAAGGTCTGCTGTCTTGTTCTGCGCTGCCTCAGTGGCAGTGCGGGGGGGTGGTCCTGGGGATGGAGGTGGTCTTGGGGGTGCTGGCGGTGGGTGTTGTGGCCCTCTTGGGTCTCCAAGCTGCATGATTAGTAGCTCCATGGCATCTGTTGGTCTTCAGATGTGGCTCTGGGCTGGGCTCCCTTTCACTGCAGGTTTTCGTCCTACTTAAACCAGGAAAAAGCAGGTCTTAAGTCCCTGCTGCTAACGTGCCTTATCGCCTGTTTTTGGACCGCATCGCCGTTCTGGCTGGTCGTTGAGAATATCGCGAAGTGTTGTTATTGTGAGTTTTTGCACAGGAACGCCTATTCTGCATATGATTAGCGTTAGTTGTCGCTGTCAGCCTTGGCGATGTTTTTAGCGGCAGCTATTGCAGGTAAACTGACGATGTCGGCTGTTAGCGCAGGCTTGTGAATTGGGCGATAAATCTGTCTCCAGTTTCGTGGAGGAAAAGTGCTGCTAATTCGGCGATGAGTCCTTGAGAATATGCCCCTTTGTGTATCATGACAAGTCCTTTAAACCTCATCCGCTCCTTAATGGGGAGCCAGTGAAGTTTTTTCAGGTAGGGTTGGATGTGAGTCCTCCTCTAGAAAGTCCCAGCAGAAGTCTCACTGCAGCATTCTGCACCAGCTGCAGCCTTCGCAGGAGATAAGCCTGGAGGCCCAATTAAAGGGAATTGGCGTAATCCAGCCGTGAGATGATCAGGGCCTGGATCTTTGTTTTCTGTTGCACTAGAGAGAGAGGGTAGAGGAACTTTTTAATACTTTTTAGTAGTCAAAAACAACTGGCTACCTGGGGGGCAAAGGTGGCAGAGTTATCAAATTTCACTCACAGATTTCAGGCCATCGCAGCAAGGGCAGGTGCACGCAGACCCCATTGGGTCAGATGTTATTGTTCCAGTCGGGGGGTCCCGAAGAGAAATATTTCGGCTTTACTGGCCTTGCATTGCAGGTTGCTGGTGCACATCCAGAGAAACACTGCAGAATTGCAAGCCTTGAATTGCTCAGTGCATTCAGGACTCTTTTTTATCTAGGGTGAGAACCAGTTGTTTATCATCAGTGTATGAAATTATTTGTACGCCGTAGGACTCTACAAGGGTCACCAGTGGGTCATATAAACATTGAAGAGTGTGGCACTCAATGCAGACCCTTGAGGTGCCCAGAAACCCAGAGGCTTCGGTTCAGAAGTAAATAGAGGCATCCATAAAGATTGGTGTCTGCCTGCAAGGAAGGAAGGAACAGAACCAGGCCAGTGCGGGGCCACTCACAACGATGTCGCCTAGGCGCTGTAATAACACAGGGTGCAAGACAGTGTTGAAAGCTGCGGATAGATCAAGGAGAATCATGGCCACCTGATTCCCCTGATCCACCGTCCCCTGATCCACCGTCAGCTTAATAGTGTCACTATCCTCCAGCAAAGTGGTCTCGGTGCTGAATCCAGGGCTGAGGCCTGAGTGGGAGGGGTGTAGCAGCTTAAAGCCCGAGAGTTGCCAGTTAATAAGTTTCCCCAATATCTTGGCCTGCAGCAAAGAAATGGGACAGATTGGGTTTGTCAGCTGATGGCTTTTTTTAGGAGAGGAATTCATTTTGCCTGTTTTGAACATCTAGGTACAATGGCCGTCTGTAAAGGTAGATTTGGCAGTTAGTTTAGGGTGGGGTTTATTGCCACGCAGTTGGAAACGAGAATGTGGGGAGGATATAGATCATCTGGAGACCCAGATTTGCACTTGCTGAGGGCCTGAGCAGATTCCTCCATCGAAATTGGAGAAAACTCTTGCAAGGAGAGGCCACTGGTTGTAGGCGAGGCCTCCTGCCGTACCATAGGCTCACTGCTGCCTATGGAGTCGGGGAACGGCAAATGAAGGGAACATACAAATGTTTTTATTTTTGTATCGAAGAATTCAGAAAGTTGTGTGCACAGCTTGAGTGAGGGTGTTAATTGCTGAAGTAGGGCATCTGGGTTTATACATTTTTTGAGGATTTTGAAAAGCTCCGCTCACCCGGTTTGTTATGGGAGGTGTCAGTTTGAGCTGTGAGGAAGTCTGATTGGGTTTTCTTGATTGCTTGGTGGTATTTATTTAAGGCATTCTTATAGAGTAATTTTTCCTTGGTATGGTAGTGACGCCTCTAACTTCTTTAGAGTCTTTTACAGAGTTTGCGAAGCTCTTTGAGCTCCTCATTGAACCAGGGTGCTGATTGTCGTTTGGCCACCAAGGAGGTATCTCTAGGTTTAATAGGAACAACAGTGTCAGCCGTCTGTGAAAGCCAGGCATTAACCGACTGGGCATCCACATGAATAGCCCCACTCATACACGGGTAGTGCTCACGCAGGGAGCTACTGTACTCCGCGGGAGAGACTGTGGCCCAGTTTCTGTGGAAAAGGCGGGGACAGGTTCTGCGACGATATACCAACACTCCGGCCAGGGCTAAGTTACCGGAAAGTGTGATGCAAAAACTAATTAATTCTGCCCCCTGAAGCTCCTTTGAGTCAAAAATGACACAATTATAAATATGTCTGTATACAATATCAATGCCACCCCCTCTTTTGCCTTCTCTGTCGCAGTGTAACAGAGATCACAAGGAACATACCGGGATACATCTAAGGATGGAGATGGGGTTGATTAGGGAATCATAAAGAGTAGGAGCCACGGATTAACCCTTAGATGCACATATCACTGTCACTGCTGATATCTAGGTGTGAACCCTAGTCACTCCCATGGCCTGTGTTGTGGGTCAGCTTCGGAGTCAGCGCCAAGATACCTTTGACTACTTTTTAAGAGTCAGAGTGGACTCTTGAGTTATGGCTACTAGTGAGCTTTCCCTGGATGTGGCCACCTATGAATGGGGAAAAACCCCAACCACATGACAAAGAGCGGGTGAGACAGGGATCTGTCAGTGAAATGCTAGAGCCCTGACATCAAGGGGAAATGTGTTATTGTTTATCCATGTTGTAACATTTCTTTGAATGAGCAGAGTTAGAAATAAAATGCTTCTTTTTATTTTAAAAATAAGTATTTGACTGGACATTGATTTATTGACACTGCTGTGCTCTCTTTGAGTTATGAGTCGTGTTCACAAATCTGTATTCACAATTCCCCCCAAAGGAGATTTTGACGGCTCGTTTACAGCTATCACTGAGAGTCAAGTGCAGAAGGGGTACTTGACCCAGTTGCCCGGGATGCATAGCAGGTTGGGCCCCAGGACATCAGGAATAAAAGGCCTCAACCACCACTGTTGGGCTCCGTAACCCCTGTGTGGCCCATGTCTCTCCGAAAGGGATTCTGATAGGTTGATTTAAATGCATTTTATAATGAGGAGAGCTAAAGAATGTTATATAGTGTTCCTTATTGCACCCTTGATTGTAGAAGAAAAGAGATTTCTCACTCTGAAAGTATTTATTTTATGCTGATAAACTTGTCTTGGTTTGGTGCTTGTGCAGGTTCTGAGAATGAAGTAACCCAAGTCAACCGCTGCCTTGATGCCGCCAAAGCTTGCAACATGGATGAGACTTGCCAAAAACTACGGACGGACTACGTCTCAGTCTGCATTCGACGGCAAGCTCGGGCCGACATGTGCAACCGCTCCAAGTGTCACAAGGCGCTGCGAAAGTTCTTCGACCGAGTGCCTTTCCAGTACACCCATGAGCTACTCTTCTGCCCATGTGAGGACACCGCATGTGCCGAGCGGCGGAGACAGACCATTGTCCCGGCCTGCTCGTATGAGGCCAGAGAGAGACCGAACTGCCTAACCCCTCTGGATGCCTGTAGGGGGAACTACGTCTGCAGGTATGTTCGAATCTGGGGGCCTGGTTCACAAAGGGCCTCCACACTCGTGACGGAGGTCCCGCATTCGTGGAGGGAGTCTCCACACTTGCGGCGGAATCTCCGCCCGAGTCAAGAGTCTTCTTCACGATTGCGGAGCCTCCGCCACGAGTGCGGAGGCCCTTTGTGAATCAGGCCCAAAGTATCTTGCAATGTAATTGGTTTGTTGTTAGTGCTGCTGCGCTCTTTCGCTAGCCTATATACCCACACCTGTTAATTAGACTGGACCCTTGATGAAACAAGCATTGGCATAGCCAATAGGTCTCGCCTTTGGGACCTTATAAGTGTTTAGCCATGCAGCACATTATCACCCATCGGGCAGATTTCTGTAATGGAACTAGTACTTATGTAAAGTGCTTTGATACCTTCATTCGCGCTACATAATGCAAAAAATAAAAAGGAATGAAAGGAGAAGTGCTTGCAGATTTCTGAGGTGGGGGAGCGAAAAGATGCACTCTGTAGAGTTACGCTGTGCCTACCTGCTGTAGATGTTTGGTTTTTCTCCACAACAGTTAGGGTAAAATGCTGAATGCTAACGTTCTTCTGTTTTGTTTAACCAGAAGCATGATCATCCGGTCAACAAATGGTTAAGCATCACAATGTAGCTATTTACTGAAACCCCACGAGGATCGTTCCCTTCCTCCCCAAGACATGAGTGGTCTTTAAGGAGCTTTAACTACTGTAGCAGCTGCTTGTTGCCTTCCAGGGTAGGCTTGTTGGCCAAGGCCCGCTCATTAGACGGTGCTGACAATTCCGCTGAAAAGTAAGATGTAACCGTAATAGATTTTGTTTCTGTTCCTTTGTGTTTTAGAGAAAATGCGAGCCCTATTTCATTTCAAAGAAGTGGCCGCTAGTGTCCCGGGCTGCTTGGAAAGTGAAAGCGCACATGGCGCACTGAATGTTGCAGGAAAGCATGTCGTGCCTGCAGTAGGAGAAATTCATTAAAGAAAATAACGCTTACAGACTAAATAAGACATACTGTGTAACATCAGACGTAAAAGGGCCTGTCCTCATGGAAGGTTACAAATGAAGACAAGGTGGGACTAACAAGCCTATTAACGAATCAGAAGCCAGAATTTACAAAGGACAATGACACAAGCCAATGAAAAATATGTGCGGAAAGTGGGCGGAGTTTCAAGTCCATACTCGAATACAGCATGCCTCGCAGAGCATGCGCTGCCCAGGCTCGACTTAAAAAGGCCTGTGGCCCCGAGACTGATTTAGCTGGCAACAACCATCAGTGGATGCTAACCCTTTCGTAAGCTTTGTGTACACCCCCTAGAAACAGACAGGCTTCCCAGAAAAGCCATTTAGTACCACCAGCATACTCACAGATTGTAGAGTCCACTGGAAAAAATGCAGGGCAGGTCAGAGAAAGTTGAAAACCTATGTATCAAACAGAGCTCTCAAGTTTCTTAAGGCAGTGCATGAATAGTCCAGGTTTTAGCATTGCTTTCTGGGACTTGTAGTCCAGTTTAGCCCGTTATAGAATCATAACTACAAGTTCCAGAATGCAAAGCAAAAACCTAGACTAAATGACCTACTCATCAACGGACATAGAAATCTTGGGGGCTCCAGTAAAATGAGTTTAAATTTGCAGTGTCTTAGCTTCTCATAGTAAAGAAGACGATCTTGGAGCTCAAAACTTAACTGGACAAAACCAAAACCTGCAAAAGGGGGTTCTGGGTCGGAAATAGGGCTACCGTGCATGCCACAAGAACAATTCGTTTCCAACGTTAAGTTTTCCTTTACCGCACAAGTGCATTCTGGGTTTTGTAGTTGTCGTTTTGAACACATCGAAAGACCACACGTGAGAACAATGATATGCAAAAGGAAAGTCCAGGACTAGAATATATGGTTCTTATGACATGGAGTCATATGGTAACTCAAGTTGCAAAGAACAAAAAAAACGAGCAACACAGGGGTTAATGTCTTATATACCTGAACTAGTTGGAATCAATATTATAGCTTACAGAAAAAAAAACATCCAGAGATACATAAAAATTACCATGGATCCTAATGCAAGCAAGAAAAATGCTTCCGGTCTCCAGCACACAAAATATCATGCTGAATTTTAGAAGACAGCCATATGGAGGGGGGCCCTTGCATCTTTTGGGCCCTTTGTATTGCACCTGCTGAGCTGTTGATAGCTACACCCAGATAGTGTTTCATTAAAGCATATTTTATGCCTGCGTTTGTTTAAAGGCTAAATTAAAAAAATTACTGCCGAAGAATAAAAAAAAGGACACGACTCGTTTGTTGGAAAGTGTAGCTATTTAAAATATAAAACAGCGTATAGGCCAGAATACATCTCCTATAAACCCCGCGTGGTTTAAAAGAGCAGCCCTCTCACGGGTTAATAGCGCGCGAGCTGCCTCGAACTGATGATGAAATGCCAGAGCTATTTTAACCCTCCTCTGCCGGAATATGCCTCGGGAGAGGGGGAGGGGGACAGGGGGAGCGTCTGGGCTGTGCCGACTGCAAACCTTTGCCAAATTTTTAGAAACGGTTTGCATCGGAAATTCTTTTCAAAATATCCTCATATTGTTAAAAGTGTGCTTAGAATCGTGTAACGCTAGTGTAGTTTTAGCGTTTTAATACTCCTAATGCGAGAAACTGTCAAAACGATGTTCGTAATTTCTCACGTAAACATGGGTTTGAGGACTGACTTGGCTCTAAATTGCAACATTACGTGGCACATATGCGGTGTTTCGTTACCTTCCGGCAGCTTCGAGGTGCTTAGGGCAGTATTGTAACAACTTTAAACGATTCTTTTAGTCACCAGTCACTGCCGTGTAACAGTGTAACATTAAATAAAAAACGCACACTCACGACGTTATGATCATTGCAGATATATTTACATCTTATACGATCTGTGTGGCCCAAGAAACGACCCGTATGCTATTAAAAGTGCGGTCCTGACATATTGAAAGACAGGCTGCCGAAGGAAAGGCCTAGCAGTAATTGCAACATATGCGGTGTTTCGTTACCTTCCGGTAGCTTCGAGGTGCTTAGAGCAGTATTGTAACAACTTTAAACGATTCTTTTAGTCACCAGTCACTGCCGTGTAAACAGTGTAACATTAAATAAACAAGCGCGGCCGCGCGTGCCAGGTCGGCGGTGAAAGTGAAAGCGCCGCGTTTGGAGCAAAAGTGCACCAGGGCCAGCGCGACCGCCATCTGTTTTCAATTAACGCGACCGCGAGACGCAGGCGCGATAATTGGAAACAGATGGCGCCGCTGCTCGCTCTCGAGACCCATAGGCCATGGGAGGGAACATTTAGAGATAAGGCGGGACATACCCGAGCCTTTGGCCATTTGCGTGCTTTCTTTTGTGAAAGCCTTACGCAAATGGCCAATCAAATGCGTGGCCGAAAAAAAAACATGAGGAAAAGATGTGTTAGCTGGAAGTCCTTACTAGAAGCCTCGCAGAGCAACGCATGCGCTGGCTCAGGCGAGACCTAAAAATGAATCATTCACAGGCCTAGTATAATGTCTCATAACAAGTTATTCCCACTGTGATTCAGACAACACAACAAATGTCTTTATTATCCATTTTGATAATCATTTAGCACTTTTCTGCTACAGTGGACTAAAAGGTGGATGTGATGTCCCCTGTTCATAGACTCCAGCTTCAAGGCACTTCATAAGTTATCTTAATAGTATGCAGACAGTTTAATTAAACAACGGAATGGAAAATGATATGCCTCAGGTATCATAGTGTAATTGTCTAGCATGGTAATTGAACGCAAACCCTATGAAGACAATGACTTCCGGGCTAATTGTTCACCCAGCACAACATTTAATATGCAATACTCATCGGTGCTGCAGCCATCCAGACTAATGGTGGCACACGTAAACCTATGATACAGAGCGCTTATTTACTTACGTACTTATTTATTTCTGTATTCATCTATTTTCATTCGTAATTTTAAATAGATCCACTTGTAGTCTTATGAATAGTCCAGAGCTCAGTACAGATCAAATTTAAAGTCTAGATTTGTGAGGCAGCAGGAATCTTTTATATCAATGTTTCTTAACCTGTGGTCCGTGGACACCTGGGGGTTCGCAACACCTATTTACAGGGTCTGCGAAAGATTATAAAATTAAATAATATCAGCAGATTAATAAAGGAAATATACATAAAAAAGCGAAGTTGAAAATTCAAAGTTTTAAAAGGCTCACTAAAATGTGAAGAAATTTGAAATGAAAATTAAGTTGGCATCATTATCTTAATTCGTTGGGGCAAAGCAAGTAGAGTAAACAGAATCAAGAATGGACTATGGGAGACCTCAATTGAAACAACACGGGTATGCGCCAATAAAAAACAGAGCATGCATAAGGAGCAGAAAAGACAGTGATATGCTATAGTCTAACGTATTGCTTCATCTTTTGGAAATAAAACTACATTTTTAAAAATTTCCAAGTTTCCCCATTAAGATACAAATTTCCACATATTTTTTGTTTATGAATCAAACAAACTATTCCACAATTTGTTTATACATTTAACCTATACTTGATTCAGTATTTTTGTGTATTGTTTGGAGATTCAAATCACCTGAGTTAATTAGATGGGGTTTCTGGCTTCCAGTAGTGATTCACTGGGGGTCCCACAAGAGTCAAAAGTTTAAGATCTGCTCTTCTATATTATATTTCTCACTCGCTTCCCTCAAGTCTGTGATCGAGTCAAGGGCTGTTGTGAATGGTTCAGTTTTTAGTAGTTTCCTTCATTGTACTTACTTGGTTTCTGGCCTCCAGGTTGTATTCCGAGTGACCACAGCTTTGAATTCTTAGGGATCTGCTGGAGAGTTGTTTTTCTCTTGAAGGTTTTTCAGGTGGTTCCTTGGGCTACAGCGGACTGGAGCAGGAAGCTAGATTCTCTTACATTTTGCATGTGCCCTGTGCCCTTCTTCAAGTAAAAATGAACCATGCTGAGAACCATGAACTTATCATCTCTTGGACTCCTGCTGGTGAAGTGTTTTCAATGCTGACTTTGCATGTTCACGAGTTCAGAGGTTTAGGCACAGTCTTAGTGCCAATATCGGCAACACACCCCACCCGCAAACACAGCAATCTCCCCATAAACAAACACACCAGACACCTTGTTTGTGTAGAAACATTGCTGCAGGTTTATTTGCATAACAGAATATGCCAACATGGTGGGTCAACTTACGGGCTATCCAAGGGCAGGCAGCGGAGACACCCCTAAGCTGCCCTGCCCACCTGAAGAGCCAAATTGCACCATGGCCCAAACCAATCGGTGCTCACCATTTTGGGGGATCACCCCTTACCACATGTGGACCGCCAGTCCACCCATTTACTCACGCCCCTTGAGGGGGCGGAGCGTATCCAGGCAAACCCCCGGTTGCTCAGGTTTACAACCGCCCGCAGGACTAACGGGGCGCCGTCGTTCCTCCAGGGTCCTGCCGTAAGGACTTCCTGGGGCTATTTGGCATTTGCACCCTTGTTGTGCTCCTGAAGAGGGGACCTCTATGTACCATTCAGACTCTGGATCGCCCTGTAACTCCGCCACAGCTCTGGGTGTGGCCCCCGTCACACCCAGGGCCCCTCACCAAGGCAGACATACTTACTAACACCCGGCTGATTCTAGTGCGTCACCCAGGTCCAACAAGAACAGATCCATGCCCACTCTAGACAGGTGGACACCATCCTCATCAAAACACCCAGTGGATTTTGCATGCAACAGGCCGTGCCTAATAAAAACAAAACCCCTCTGCTTAGTGAATTTGTGCATGGCACTGTTTACTCTCCTGCGCAAGATTTCTACGGCCCGACCTTGCCCCTTGCCAAACTAAACGCTGGGTAATCTCGGACCACCATAATTCGCATGCCCCCAATTGGTTGCTTAACTTACACATGTCGGATTTAATCTCTTGCAGCAGGGCCTTCCTACCCAAAAAAGTCAAATCATTGCCTCCCAAGTGTATGACCAGAATGTTGGGAGGGGATTCGCCTCCCGCTAGTCTGTGCCGCAGCTTCTTCAGCAAGCTGTGCCAGCGCATGCCTGGGAACCCCAACCAGACTATCTCTGTGAGGGAAAACCCATGCCTCCATTTCCTGCTCTCCGCCCATTGTGCCACCCTCGAGATGTAAGAATGGCCAATCACCCAGACCTTTGATCCTGGCAAAATAAAGAAATGCAAGGTTGCCAAACACATTTATTGGAGCACTGCACGCAATTCTATAAAACTACTCGAAATTGCACATAGTTTACACAAATTCCACACTGCACCCCACAAAAAATGTGGTGCTGCACAAGGTTGCAGTTGGTATACTCATGCCTCCAGCGCACTCCCTATGGTGGCCTACGGGCGGATGTAACGCTTGAAACACTGGGATTCCCATTCGGGGGGCAGGGACAACAGGGAAAGAGCCGAGCAATGACACCAGGGGAGGGGGAGATGGTGCGTGGGATGAGCACTCAACTGTCCTGCTTGAACTTGCCGGGTGGCTGCTGCTTGTGCTTGCTATAACAGGACGCTGCCGGGTGGGGAGCCCCAAATTTGTTGCAGGAGTGTGTGAACTTACATGTTTTGCCCCAGGTGCAGGATCCGGCATTAAACAACCTAGAAGTCCCTGAGAACGTGCGTATAAAACCGCCCCTCTGGCTCCCTCCCCCACGCGCGCCTGAAAGGGCTGTTTGAAGTTGCGCCTCCCTGCCTGAAACAAACCCCTTCCTGCTGAGTGCCCACCCTGGTATTTGGTGTGGTGATCCTTGCTCTGCGGAGTGTGCTTGCCCATATGTTCCATCCAGAGTTGAACCTCTTTCTGGTCCCAACCCACCTCAGGGCACATGGCCATCTTTTTTCTAAACTCCCTGTCGTAATTATACCAGCCCATGCCTCCCCACTTGAGGGCCTCATTGTGAATGGTCCTAGAATACTGAAACAAACCCGGGCCCAATTCTGGGTGTTTCTCCATTATAACTGCCGACAGTATGGAGAAAGCCTCTTGCCAGTTCTCAATTGTTTTGTCCGGCCAGGTTTGGTACTTAACCTTCTTTTTCTCATCTTTCCCACCCATTTTCCTCGTGTCCAGACCATCCTGCCCATGCATTAAGAGAGTAAAGTTATCGATGAAGTCCCGCCGCCAAATACCTTCCTTGGCGGCCAGGGGGACCTGCCCCGCTAGGGAGCAATGACCAGACAACAGGAGTGCGACGGTGATGGGATGAGGGGTGATTGGTGGCGGGGGTGGTCCCTGCTGTGGGACCCCGGGGGCGGCAGTGGGTGCGGAGCCCTGAGCAGGAGTAGCGATGGGCGCCGCAGGAGGGGGGGCTGGCGTACCCTCAGTTGCCGCCGTCTGAGCTAGAAGGGTAATAGGAGTGGGAGCGCTGGTGGGAGCTGGTGCATTACTTTGCGCTCCTGTAGCTACTGTTGGTAACACCGGCCCCGTTTGCTTGACCCCATCCGTGGGAATTGCCGGCGTAGCCTCTGTTGGGACAACACCTGGTGTCTGGGGTTCACTTGCCTGGTTCACCCACACTTTAGCAATTGCTTGACCCCCCTTCCCACCAATGATTGGGCTGCTGTGAATCGGTGGGGGGCTGTGCCCTGCAATACTGGATTTAAATTCTGCCATGAAACTCATCATTGTGTCCATGAGCTTACCCATCTTGTCCATGTTAGCAGTGTTTGATGTGACCGCACTATTGTCTGTCAAGACTACTGGCCCCAGCACCGGGCAAGGGGGGGTGGACGTCACGGGAGCGGCTTCTCGGGGGGTCGATTGCGCTCTACCTCTGGGTGCCGGCGGATCGGCGGGAAAGTCCTTATTGGTAGGCCTGCGAGCCCCTTTCGGCCTGGAAGGCCTAGCCTCCGAGCTCGGATGTTGCTCAACAACAGGACCATCGACAACGACCCCCGAATCATCCGGCTCGTGCGAGTTCAAGATCCCTTTCGCCCATGCCAAACCCTTGGTCTTGGCCAACTGCATGAACGCCGCCCATTGCGCATTCTGCGACGCTCCTGGCAGCGAATCCACCACGGTGGACATTTGCGAAAATAGGGGGGGAGCCCTGGCTATCCATGCCGCTCTTTGTAACGAAGGTCACTGAGACCAATTTATGAGGTGAATTGACTTTGTCGTGAGCTGATGCTGGCGTTCGCACTGCCGAAAGATCGACGATTACTTCTGCATGCAAAGATGAAAAACGAAACGTTAGCCACTAATCCCTGCTTTTATGCGATCACAGTTGCATCGGCCTTGATGGGTTAGTTTTGTTCACCCGCATCCCCTCTTGACCACCCCTCTCCCACGCCGCCTCCCCGCTCTCGTGCGCCCTGCACAACGCATACATGTGCCCGTTCACCCCAATTCCACTCTCCTGCGAGATTGCCGCCTAGACACGGGTCGCTCCTCTTATATACGAGCTGCTACTGTAATAGATAATTTGTTATAATCTTCCCCAGGTCCGTTTACCTGCCCGTGGTGACACTCTTTACGCTGCCGCTAGCGCCGCAGGGTGTGCACCCATATACCCTGTAGCTGCTGGGGACAACCCGGTCCTCTCGTGCATGCTCACAATGTCGCCGTTCGTGATGAGCTCGTACCTGACAGCTAGCTGGGGATACAAATACAAACGTTAATGCACAATTCTCCCTCCATTGCACAAGGTGCGCCCACTATCCCGCACCTTCCTCTTGGTCTCGAGGCCTTGCTAGTCCTTGCTACCTGCACCAGTGAAAAAAGGGGGGGGCGCTGTCAAACCCACTACTAACTAAGGACTACCTTGTACCTAAGTACTATGGCACCCATATACTTATTGTGCCTTCTAATTTGTGCCTTAATGGCGGCAAGAAGAGGGAGGCCCACGGGCTCTCGTGAATCCCCCCCCCCCACATGCATGCCCACGTACCAGATACTGATTGACGGTCAGTAACAAATTAGAAGCGATGTCGCGTGTCTGTGGTGTTTATAAATAAATCTCGCCTACCGCACCAAAATGAATAAAAATAGGCCTCCTGATTGTCTGCACACTTTCCATGCACAACATGTACCAAATTTCCTACACACGCCGTGCTTGGTGGTCTGTGTTCCATACTCATGGAAGGCGCACAGTTTCGAATTTCTCAAGGGTGAGTATTGATAGTGCACCCGAAGTGAACAGAAGTGGCACATTAGGGCTTGCCGTAGCATAAGAGTGTCAGATAGTCTCGGTCCCTCGCCACGTGACACGAGAGAACCGAGACGGCAGCCGCTGGGCCTCCTGGCGGTCCCAGCCTGCCCCCGCGACCTAAAGCCGTTTCCTGTTCCTAAGATTCTGTTCGCCTTCAAGACTCACTCGCCTCACGCATGCAGGCATACACAATACCGGTACTGGCCAACTCAGGCACGCACGCGCAGCATGCAATACATTTGGTTTATTTACGTTTCTGCCTGGCGGGGAACTCCTCCTGCTGTTCGCTCCGCTGCGCCCCCTACACTCGCACCTGCTTCGATGGGCTTTAATATTAGGCGCAGGCGGGACCCGGCCGGGCGGGGCCAGCTGAGCCCGCGGCGTGGAGCGAGAGGCCGCCGGCAGCCCAGCACGTGCTCGCCCCTCGGCCTCGTGGGCTCCCGCGTACTGGGAGAACCTGATCAATCCAGTGCCCTAGATTCTTTCAGATTACACAAACAGTTAAGACCTTTTAAAAGTCACAATCTATCCGATTTGGCCACGTTATATGAGAATCACCGGTATCGCTACTCAGGGGATCAGTGAAAAGCAGCATGAAATATGAATACATGAACCAAATGCACCGTAAATGCACAATAATGCAGGGACGATTGAAATGAAGTTGAAGAGTCGAAGCTGATGTATCAAACCGTTCCTCTAAGAGATACTGAATCACCTCAAGCCCTCCTTGCTTCCGCTCTCACCGACCCTCTCTTCCCCTTTGAGTCCTCGCCTCTACAATGTATTAACCATGTATACCTCACACACAATTCATTCTCCTAAACATCCCAATAAACATGTTCCATAATAAAAGGATAAGCCGCAGAGGCAGCAGTGACCCATTGATAAGCAGAAACCACATCAATATAGTTAAATAAACACCGAGCCCAATAAAATGGGACTAGCGATTGGTGAATTGGTGTCCGCTCCACCGGCCTCGTGGGCTTCAGGGCAATTGGACCGCGTGGGAGGCTGTGCTACCATCTAATTACCCAGGCGGATTCGCTGTCCTGGAACGGCAGGGCTAGGAGATAAACAGCGGTCCCGCCTGCGTCCGCATCCCGCCCTTACCAGCTTCCATTAGTTGCGGTTGTGGGGGGGCGTGGTGACTGTGAGGGGTGTTACGGTAATTGGTGGCACCTCACCATGGAAGCACTCAGTCGGAGTTGCTCCTTGGCGCTCCGCAACCCCCGCCCAACAACCCTGCAATGCACACACCGGGGCGCGCCTCTGTCCCCGACCGGGTATCGAACACTTTACCCGCGCTTCCTACCCCACCAGAACCAACCACTCGACAGGACATAGCGCTCCGCCCCGACCAGGGTGCGGGACGCTAAACTCCGGGAGCTGTACAACCCCTCCCCCCCCTTGGCGGACTGAACCCCAGGCAATGGCCGGGCGTTAGTCACTATGCACGCTGAGGGGGTGGGAGGGCGTGGGGGGGCTCATCGACTCACCGTGAGGCACAGCTCCTGGACCCGACGACATGTCCGAACGGCGTGAAGGTTTGCGCCAAAGAGAGCGCCAGGTGGGCGGGAGAGGTAGATATACCTGGCTCCCCGCCCACTGGCACGCCGGAAATGACTCGGGACGCACCGGACCCAGAGAGGGTCCCAAACACTGAAACGTGCGTTGTGTGCCTTCATGTGGCACTAAGGTGGCCGCCCTCCTATGGGGGCCCCCTGCGTGGGCCATGGGCAGACACATTCTGCTTGGTGCTGCATGTTTTTTAAGGGCAAGTATTTTTCTTTCCGTTTCTACATTTGCCTACTATAGGAGATAGGAAATTGGATTTACTTTGCTGATTTCCACATTTACCCGGTGTTCCAACTAGAGACCTGCTTAGGGCAACTGAACTCTCCGGGTGGAAACACACTCTACAGGGGTGTCCCCTTTGAGCTCATATCCTGATCCTGACTGAGCGGAAGTGACGTGCGAGCAGAGTGGACAGAGCACAAGCAGGTGTGGCAAAGCGGAGTGAAGGCAGCAGGCAGCCTCGGGCTGGAGGAAGCACGGCAGGCAGGGGGACATCCTGCAAAGCAGGAGCGGCTGCCTGCCAGCGCTGTCCCAATGTCGCCCCCCAGACAGGAAGGGCAGAGAGCGCTCTTGGAATAGCCGGAGCAGCTGGAGCGGAGGAGCGGCGAATCAAGGCAGAAGACAGCGGTTTTCAGCAGCGTGTTGGTAAGGGCTTTAGGCCGCAGGCTCCTCACGAAGCGCGGAGGCGGCCGGCGTTAGGCCGGTGTGCGGCTTGTGCCTTTTAGAGGAGTCTGCACGCCAACACGATTCCCCTGCCTGCGTGCCTGTCTGATGATCGCATACGGCTATTACTACTACTTACTGCCATCCGCCTGTTGTTGTTGCCTCCTTTTCATCCTCCTGCCCCCGACCAGCCCGCCTGATTCCTTGATGCCAATAATTTTTTTAATTTCAACAACTCTTGCACCTTTGAGTCATCCTTGTGCACGGTTGCATTCTCTCGCTCCTTCCGTTCAGTTTCTGCTTCGCTGTGTTGATTAGAGGATGAGAAGGTGGAGGAGTAGTAGGAGTAGGAGTGCTCATGCCCTGGATTAGATATACTGACAGCCTTGTACCACACAAAGCCCACACCATAAAGCTTGGATGATTAACCGCACAGACGTCTACGTAATCTACGCCAGATAACCTAAAGAGGCTGGGGAAATTGGTGATGGAGCTGCCACTACCCGGGCGAGGCTGCTCCTTTCCCCCCCCCCCCCCACCCTCTTCAGCCTCTTCCCATCCTGTGGCATCATGTCCAGCCCTGTCGTTACAAGGGTTCGTCATGTCGAGTAAATATATTTCAGAGCCCCTCCCCCTGTAAATTTAAGTTTTTGGAAACGGGAATGAGGAACACCAGGCTCAGAGCAAACATGAGACCTCCAGCCTCCCAAGTCTGCCCAGACACAGGTCCACCCCAAGGATGAGGATAAGGAGTCGGGGTACTCTCCACATACTGCATCTAGCCTATTCCCTGCCTGCGGTCACACCACAATTTCCCGCATCCAAGTCTCAATTCCAGGTAGTGAAGAGCGTACCGAAGAAAGGAGTCTCTATCAAATTTATTGCTTGATAGTTGATGTGCAACCTTCAAGTTGAGCGCAGTCTAGGACCCTATCTTTTTCCTTTAAGCCTCCTATTTCTCCCCTGCAATCCAAAGTCACACTAGAGGGCTCTTCATCCCTTTTACGGCAACCAGCACATGCTCCAGGGCGCCATCCCAGATCAAGATCTGCTCCAGCCCCTACACCAGTATCAAACAGGATCACAAATTATATTCATAAACAAGTCTCGCCTACCCTGTTAAACATGAGAAAACCAGGGAAGTTAGGCAATAAGAGTGGCAATGGTCCAACAAAATCACTCTGTATAAACACTTCTACTAACTTTTGTAACACAAGCAACTCCTGCCCATTCATACCCTGTTCAGGGAACAGGAAGTCTCTCATGGAATATAAAATCATACCTAAGCAGCCCAGCTCTTTTAGCCTCCCCATGCCATCATGCACTTCTAGGTGCAAAATCCAAATTGGTAACCCCCCCAGTAGTTCCATCCAAGGCCTCAAGCTACAGCAGTATAACATCTCTGACCTTCCACCGGAAATTAAGCTTCCAGTTCGTTGGGGCGCATGATATTACAGCAATCGCCATGGTACTTAGAGACCCAGAACCTGAGGCCTCTTCTATCGCTTCAAATCCTACGTTCTATTCCTCAGTATCTGCGGATGTAAGGCAAACCATCAGTCTAAGCTAGCTGGTGCATCCGCACCTTGTTCACCAGATGGCTCAACATAAAAGGATGTGATCGATTCCTCCTTTAAATTGGATGAAGAGGCCTTGGGTTTGGTAAATTTATATGATCCACAGGGGACACTCCCCGCAATTACCTCCAACTTCCAAGGGTTCTGAAAACATGTCATTCCCAAAGCGTGTATCTGGGGGATATCAGACATCACTGCAGGGGCATGGTAACTCCTCAGAAACTCCACCTGCACAGCCCATTCTTGCTATAATGAGAACCATGTGTCACACTCTAGATATTGTTGCTGTCAGTGTCAGGCTTCTTTGGGAAAAGAAGCCCACTGCAAGAACCCTGCAGTTGCTCTGCGATTTTAGCCAAATTAGGAGAAGTTTCTTAAGTAATCAAATCAATCTTCACAGAGTGCAAGAAGTCACTACATATGGTGGTGCAGCCTTCCTCAAACCAACGTCACAGCCAGCATTCACCTAGCTCCTTTCCTGCCCAGGGTTCAGGGTGCCAAGCTATTGAAACAGACATACTTATAAGCAATGGAGAACATTGACAGTTCTACTGCACGCATTCTTCTATCGGTCGCTGCAACATTTACTACTATGTCGCACATCATTTCAATTTGCGTTTCAGATTTAGAATACTGGGCAGTAAGAATCCCAGCAACAATATCTAAAGTGCGGCACGTGTCTTCCCGTCGCTAAGGGCCTCACACTCACACACTTGAGCGCTCCTCACAAGCTGGTTGCATTGCTAAGGCTCCAATGACCGGGTTACCAAGGCCTCACACTGCAACGCTCGAGCACTCCTCCAGATGCATTACAGTTAGTGGTTAGTGCTCATTAAGGTTATCAAATGCGCACATTCTCCACCAGATTCACAGCACTAGTACTCACAACTACCTCAACCAGTACACCGTGGCCCTTTCCAAGTGTTGTTCAGCCACGAACAACACAGTCTGTTTGAAATATTTGTCTCTCTTAGCTGCCACTCATTCTTTGTGGGTTCACGGGGAAGGTGGTCGTACACCTGTGCCCAGGAGGTGCTCATCGCCAATGTTAACTTGTAAGTCACCACACGTGCTCCAAGTGCAGTTCTCAAGTATTAATTCAGCCGGGGTTAAGGACCACCAAACCATGCAGGCAGCTGGGCCAACTGGCTCAACATTCAAAACATTCCCTCAGCCCAGAGCATGCTGCTTTGTGCTGTCATCGATGACCAAGAGATTGTTCTGGCCACCTAAGCAACAACGACATAAATAACATCCCAGTTACAGGATGATAATACAATTGAGCAGGTTATAACATTGGGTTTGAGGCAACTGGTGTTGCTGATGATGGTGACCGCGATTTATAGCGTGCACAGCTTCACAAAGGAGTGTCCCGGAGCGTTAAGCGTAGGTCAGAAATGAAGAGCCGAGTTAGTCCTGCACAAAAAGCCAGGTTTTAAGCTTTTTCTAAACATTGCAGCATCACTCACCGCACTTACAAGAGGCTATTGAGAAAGAACTGGAGACACTGTTAAAGCATGACATCATCGAGCGCTCTACTGGTCCGACGTCATGGGATTAACCTATCGTGGTGATGCCCAATAAGGACAGTAGGGGTGCCATGCGCATCTGTGTTGAGATGCCCCAGGCTAACAAAGTGATTGATAGAGAAAGACATCCAGGTCCACACATAGTGGACATGATTGCACTGCTGAATGGCGCCAAAGTATTCTCCCTTCTTGATTTGAACAAAGGATACCATCAACTCTAGCTGGAAGAGAACTGTAGGTACTTTACTACTTTTTCAACTCAAATTGGTCTGTTCAGATACAAAAGACTCAGTTTTGGTGTGTCGTTGGCTGCAGAAATCTTTAAGGATATAATTCACTGAGTAATTCAACCTGTCATGCATGCTTTTATTTACAGTGATTATATATTGGTCTTTAGGGCCACATGAAAAAGCCCTAACACAATTATGCTGTTTGCTTGCTGATGCAACTCGCACATTAAATGCAGAGAAGTGTGAGTTTCACAAAACCAAACTCAAGTTCTTTGGGCATATTTACTCTCAAGGGGGGGTCCCCGACTCCTGACCCTGAAAGGGTACAAGCATTGTCAGCCACTTGTCCCCCACAATAACCATGCTGTGATCCTTCTTAGGTATGACCAGCTACTGCTCCAGATATATTCGTGACTTTGCCACAGTGAGTGCCCCATTGAGAGAGCTGCCAAAGAAAATGTTTCCATTCCATTAGTCCTCCGAATGTGATTGTAGTTTCAAGAAAAGAAAATAAGCAATTGAAAATGCAACTGAAATGCCTTATTTTAATCCATTACATACTGAAATCCTAGTTGATGCAAGCCCGGTGGGTTTAGGTGAGATGCTTTCTCAGCACAACGGACACCCAAGTGCACAAAGACACATTGTGGCCTCAGTGGCGGCTGGTGACATTTGAAAGTGGTGAGGCGTAAAACAATTGTGGTACAGCACTGTAGCGAGCGAGCGTAGCGATCGAGCCCGAACCACCTAGGGGGGATTTGGGGGGGTTCTCCCCCCTAGAAAATTTTGAAAAAAGAGTGGGCAAATGGTGCATTTTCAAGCAAATTTCAGAAAGCAGGAAGGTTAATAAAGCAATTGTGAATCTGTTCTAACAAAGACAGTGACTGGCAAAACTGTCTATCGCTTGTTCTGCTGGCATCCTAGGCACGCAAAAAGAAACCAATATACTATTGGGTGTAAGGTTAGGTTTGTGCCCGTGTCTTTCCATGTGTCTGTGTAGCGCCAAGAAGCAAAGAAACACCTATAAACAACACAGGGGCTCACACGAGTCGCTCCTAGAACCAGTGACACGACGAGTCCTCAGTGGGCCCACAAGGACTGGACTCTGCTTTGGTAGGAACGAGGCGCAGAACACAAGTTAGCTTGGAGGCCGTGAGAGACACACCAGTCCGTGTGTAAAGCCGCTGTATGTTAGGAATCCGCACGAGCTTCGACACACGTGCAACCCCACACCCCAGACAACTGAATGGATAGGCGTATAGTTGTGAGGACCCCACAAAGGAATCAACTGGGTAGACACATAAGGAGCTAGAAAAACCTGATAGACACAGAGGAACCAAATAGGCACAACAAGCTATACAATAATAATAAAGATACAACAGAAGCTAGAAAACATTAGACAACTAGAAAACACTGTTGGACACACAAGAAGACAGAAAATAGAAGATACGCAAGAAGCTAGAAAATACTGAGATAGAGATAATTAGATATCCTAGAATGTTAGTTTAAAGTTGTACACACAGTGCATGGTCTAACACAACCACAGCTGAGTGTTTACTGTCTTCAGCCAATCCTGTTTTTTAAACCATCAACACGTGGCACTGTGGAACTTCATGCTTTGCTTTTACCGTTCAAAGCAGAGGGTCAAAAAACACACCGCATTCAAACTGAAATTAGCTAAAAAGCCGAGCTCCATGTCATACCCAAAATGACACTGGGCACTAACCAGCTCTTAAGAGCAACTGTAACCCAATTTACAGAGGCAGAAACTTCAGAGGACAGCCGTGGTTATCCAGCAGCAGCTTATAAGTAGAGCTTTCTTCGCTGTTAGTGCTTTTTGGAGCAGATTAAAGTGGACAACAACAAATGCAGAATCACTATTGAATAGCGAATAACACACGAGTACCGTCACACAGGGCGCCTAAATGCCAACAGCTATCCAGGACCTACTAGGAATTAGGTTACCATGGTCGCACTCACTTGTCAATTGAAATTCGCCCTTACAGAACTGTTTCCTATGCATTCTGCTACTTGTAACCCTACAATTATAGGGGAGAAAAGCAAACCAACAACAATGAAAAAAAATATGTACGGCCCACTCACACCTGACACACTGCAACTTACATCTACGGTATAGAACAATTTGCAGTTTAAATCACATGCCGTCTTACCTGGTAACCAGGGGCGGGCCGTGTTCTTGGCAACTACCTGTATCTGGTGCACTTTGACGGTCAGGTTCTCACAAGGAAGTTCTTGCGTTTGTCCCGCGGAGCCTAATTCCTGGACAACTCCTAGGCAGCCTCCATGGAGTCGGTTCCCCGCAGCTTCTTTTGCCTTAGCGTGCGGTGCTGTGCTGGCGCCCTGCTGGTCAGCACAGTGGCCGGGCTCGTTCTTGGCGGGCAGCTGCTGCCTGAGTCGACGGTGTGTGTCGTCGCCTCCTCGCCTAGCCTTTCTGCTCCTGGGCGCAGCGCTGCTACTGCTGATGGCGGTGCTCTGGCTTTATCGCTTCTGCTCCGGCCCAATGGACCTCCTCAGGGGACCCCGACCAGTTTGGTTATATACCACTACCAGAGCAGGGTCGGAGCTGTGCCGAGACTGCCAGCGACGTCCGCAAGAAGGGTGACCTGCCTCCGGTCTACCCCAACAACGGGTGGCACCTCGTTGTGGATTCGCACGCAGGGCAGGCCCGTAAGCAGCGCAAACCGCCCCTGGCAGTAGCAGTGAACACGAGGTGTGTCTGCCTCAAGGAGGCTCCGACGTCACGCTCGCTCCTGGCTGGCTGGCAAGTACCGCGTGCGTCTCAGCCAATCCAGATGCTGCTCCGGCAGCGCCAGGATTGGTTTGAGCAGTGATACTTGCCGCTCATTAGGAGACCGGGGGCTGCGGCATGGAACAACCCTCGCTCTTCTAATGAGCAGCCTAGTGCGCATGTTCGGGCTGGTCGCAACATTTTTCAGCCCTAAACAGAACATGCGCACTCTTGCTGTGTGCTCCGCCGACCACCTGATATTATCGATGTCATCACTTGCACTGAACTCCTGCTGCCCCGCCCCCCTTCTGAGCCGACTGCCTCGGGCGTGGTCCGGCCGGCCTGGGATTGAAAATGTGAGTGAGTGACGGCGCGCGCGCGACGCTTGTTTGAGTGCCTCAAATTAATTAGTGGGGCAACGCCCAAGCGCCCTAATGGACGCACCGCCACTGTGTGGCCTATGCCAGCAGAAGTCTGTCTCAGACTAAATGGGCCTATTCTCAACCAGAGAAAGAAATCCTGGCTGTAGTGTGGGCTGGTGAACATTTTCATGTGCTTCTGTACGGAAAGCATTTTACCATTATAACTAACTACCAGGCGTTGCTCACCATTTTCGGAAATCTGAAAGCCAAGATGCCCCCTCGCATCGAGACGTGGGGGTTGTGATTGCAAGAGTATGACTACACTATTGTGCACAAGGATCAAAAACCCGATGACTACTGTTCAAGAGCGCTGTTACAGCGTCACAGTGCAACATCTAAAGCAGCTGAAGAGTATATCAACTTCATAGTAATGTCCAGTACTCCTGCAGATATATCCATTGAGCAGATCATTGCTCTTACCAACACAGACAGACACATGCTCACTCTCAAAGATATCATTGCAACGCAATCATGGAGACTACGTACTCGACCTCTCACAGATTATGTTGAATTTCAGAAATTAAAAAATGTTACGGAAGAACTTTCTGCAACTCAAGAAGGTGTTTTACTATGAGGTTCGAGAATTGTCATACCCGAGACCCTTAGACATCAAGTCATTGAAATGTCACACAAAGGACATCGTGGCATTGTCGCCACCAAGAGAGCCTTTATGAACGAGTCGAAAAGAAACTGAAAGCCTGTCACCTGTGCAGTTGCTTATCCCCCAAGACAACACAGCATTCACTGAATAGGTCATGACCTGCTCAAACAAGCATGGGAGAGAGTTGCAGTTGATTTCCTTGGACCCCTTAACAATGGACATCATCTCATGGTTGTTATTCCCATTTCCCATTAGTGAAAGATCTATCGTCGACCACCTATGATAAAGTCATTGAGAGGCTGGATGATATTTTCGCACTGTGGGGTGTTCCTTCCATCCTTAATTCAGACAACGGTCCACCTTTCAATAGCTGAGAGTTTAAGGACTTTCTTGGTCACTTGAACGTCAAGCATCAGAAAAGCACACCTCTCTGGCCACAGGCAAATGGTGTAGTTGAACAAATTTATGGCACCCTGAAGAAAGTGGTTCAGCAGGCTGTGCTGAAAGGAATTGATCTAAAGACAGCCATATATCCAGCCCCTTAGGCATTTCGATCAACTCCCCTTTTTAACAACAGGTGAAAGCCCTGCCACCTTGCTGTTTGGGAGAGTCATTGGGACCAAGTTGCTGCGTGGACCGTGAGTCGAGTGATAGACACTTACGAGGTTCATGTCATGGGCACTGTTCACAAAAGCAAAATGAAAATCTATGCTGATAAGCACTGATGCGCTCGAGACATGGTTTTCAAGAACAAAGACGAGTCCTAGTCAAACAGAAGCAAAATCGCAAGACTGACGCTCCGTTTGTTGCTGATCCATTAAGAGTTGTGACAAGGGCATATGGTGATTGCCCAATGTCCCGGAAAGACCATTACAAGAGACTTATCGCATTTCAAGCATCTGCCTTGATGTTCATCTGCTCCTGATCTCACGAGTGAGCCAAGTATACCTGAGTGCCAGAGTCAAGATTCTCAGTCCCCAGCTATGATGTCAGACGACAGTGCAATTCCCTCAACCCTTACAACTCAATCTGGAAGAGTGGTGCGAGCACCTCAACAACTCATTGAGGAATTCTAATGTGCATATGTTGTTCGTACTTTTTATTTAACAAGAGGGGAGGTGTAGTGTCTTGTGATCATGTGCAAGGGGACCCGTATGGTCCTCGGCAGACTCCTTACAATGCTATGTAATCATTTGGGGTGTGTCAGGTTGTGGTCAATAAAGTTTACGACGTAATGCATTCAGCTAACGGTTGTCTACTGAAGAATAAAGATGTGTGTTACAGAGCTCCATGTGTGGCAAAGTCATTTATCTGCTCCAGAGCTGGGGAGGACGCTAGATCACTCCTTGTTCCTTCTTACTTTGACCCAAAGGGTCACCCAGCTTCCTGTAAAACATTTTTGCCTATGGTTTAACCTTAAAGGACACACAATTTCCTAGAATCTCTTGTCTATTTTGTATGGCATTGATCTTATCACAATTTGAAGCTTAGACTTATGTTTTTGAAAGAACTGGAAATAACAATAGCCCTCTTCCACAAAGAGCTAGAAAATTGCTAAGGGCATTTCTTTCTAAAAATACCTGCCTAACAGCAGCTGGCAAGAGTCAAAGATCTACGCGAACACAATGATTTTTTTTTAGTAGCACTGCCACCAAATGCAGAGGTTAAGAGCTGATGGCCTTGTGAGTGTTTAAGGTCTGACAATGAACTCTAATTCCAAGGAACCCTTTGGGATTGAAACCAAATAAACAGCTTCATCTAGTATCAGAACACTAGAGGCCATTACCTCTGAAATGTGATTGGGGTGGGAAGGAGTTTGTGAAAGAAATTGTCTCTGCCACTGTACTACCAACTTTTCCACTGCAACGGCCTGGTGTGAAGTGTCCATATTTCTCCAAAGGACAGTTTGCTTCTGACATATACGCTTGAGACACCCTGAGCATTTTGAAGGCAACAATCTGTACCTCTTCTAAACCCTGAAAATCTATAGGTAACCAAGCATCAGCAACAACTTACTGTCTCTCTCTCTCTCTCTCTCTCTCTTTCTTTCCTGCAGGTCTCGATTTGCAGAGTTCCAGTATAACTGTCAGCCTTCTAAACAGACTTCTTCTGGGTGTGAAAGGGATAATTATGCTGCCTGCTTGCTGGCCTACACAGGAATCATAGGTACTGTGATTTTTTTTGCATTCAAAATAAATGAGAAAAACAATAATATGATTATTTCATGACCGCAAAAAAACCACACAGTTGCAATGCCAGTTGATCTCGCTGTTGAATAAGCAAAAGGGCCACTTTTGATGATTAGCAAGTTTCTGTGTGTGAGTTTTTGGTTGCATATATGTGGTATTTGTATAGCACAAACCAAGCCAAAAAAACAGTGGAGCGCTATACAAGGTCAAAGGCGAGCATAAAACGTAAGAAATGATAGGAGAGCATGGTTGCCAATAGACCCGATTCAGGCGGGGGGAATCTCCAGATTTTTAAAGCCAATTATTGCTTTATTTTACCTGTCACTTGCCTAATATTATCTCTGCTTCAGTGTAAGTCAATGGGGAATATACATTCTCTGATTTTGTTATTAAAATCTCCCGCTTTTCAGATTTAAAATGTTTGGATATGTGGGAGAGGTATCCGGTTGGTGGACGGTTAATGCATTGTGATGTAGTGTTCTTTTAAGAGGTGTGTCTCTAACTCTTTCCTAAATTGGTGCAGCATTGCAGTCTTCCTGATGGATTCGGGGATGTTGTTTCAGATCCCGGGAGCACCTGCTTTGCCTCTCTGAAGCTTCTTAAAAAGGCCCTCCAGTGCTAGAGGAATTCTTGGCCAGGCTCTCATCACCAGGCGCCTGGACTATGGGAATGCTCTGCTGACACCCTGCTGTCCAAGTTGCAAGTGGTTCAGAACACTGTAGCTAGGCTAATTTGCAATCTTCCTTCTCGCTCACCCTCCTCCACTGTTCTTCGGACACTTCATTGACTGCCAATTAGAAAATGTGTCATCTTTAAACTTTGCTGTCTGACACATAAGGCACTTCACAAATCCCACCCTGCCTACTTGACTATCCGATTAAAACCCTATCTGCCCCCCAGATGCCTCAGGTCCTTAGATAAGTCACTTCTGGCTATCCCTCACATACCGACCTCAAAATAGGGGGGTAAATCGTTTTCCTACACTGTTCCCTATCTCTGGAACAAACTTCCCCTTAGCCTCTGTTCTTGCTCAGACTTTACCTCCTTCAGAAGGGGCTGAAGACTTGGTTATTTTAGAAATCTCCCCCTCTCCCAGCAGGGCAGCAGCGAGATACTCCTTCGGGAGTGATTTGTGCGCTATATTAAATGTTTTTATCATATCATATCATAGATGGAAAAGGCATGTTGCCTTTTTTATAATCCTTAGGGCTTGCTTACAGTCTGCCAAATTACAATTCCATTATATCCTATGGAACTTGTAATTCGGCGGACAGAGTATCCCATCCACCAAGATCCAAATCAGACCCTTAGTCTCCAGTCTGGAGGTTTCCTGGCTGTGCCGAGAGCCACCAGAGATAATGAGCTTGTCTGAAGATAAGCAGGGGTACTGTGATATATCTTTGCAAGGAAATACGGCCCAGTTTTAGAACCCCAAAATCCTCTGACAAAGTGCAGGCTTAGCCAACTTACCAACCCAAGCCAGGGAATGTGGTGAACTATAACCAACAAACCTCCTTTGCAATACTTGCGGCTGTTGCTTACAGATCAGTCCTGTTAGACTACGGAATTATTTGTTATATTAACGAGTTCTGAAACTCATTCACCATGGATGGAAACAGACAATAAATCCACTCTATGGGGCCGATTCCGATTCGGGCCGGAAAACGTACCGACCGACTCGGTACGGGAATTTATTCTGACCGACACGTACCGGCGCTGCCGATCCGCGTAGTACGATGCAATGCATGTGAATCACGACCGACTCGTACGGAACACAAGCCTCACGACCGAACCGCACGGAAAACAGCTATCCGGCCGGGAAACCACGCGAATCGAACCGACCGACACGCACCAAGAATGAACCCGACAGAAACGTACCCGCGAACTCCGACCCGCGCAGTACGATGCAATGCGTGGAAAACCAGACCGAGTCGCACGGAGCTCAAGCCGTACGACCGACACGCATACAAAACCGAGCCGAAGCAAACCAATACCCCGCGACCGACGCGTACGCTGCACATAAAACACAGCAGAAACACAGCTTGAAAGACTCGGAGAAGCTCGCACGAGACAACTGCAGCGTCCTACTCGGTCAGAAGAACGTCTCCTACATGCCCCAAAACTACAAAAGAAAAAATACAAAAAAAAGGGCCAAACAAGCAATGACAAAGTCAATAAATACTGGGGGGGAAAAACATGGAACAAAGACACACCCACAACTCCACCCATATAAAGGCCACAAATCCCTACCATGATCCTTTGCAAATTCAAATGACCTGCCAGCACAGAACACCATCAGACAGCAACCACAGACACACCCACAACTCATCCATCACACAAGCCACACACCATTAGCACCTCCCAAATAGCACCCTTACATACACCCAGCAAAACTGACACTCACCCACCCTCACTTGCACACTCACACACACATCAATCCCCACCACCACCCATCACCATGCCCCCAAAGAAGAATCCAAAGTTCCTAGACAGTGAATTGGAAGTGCTGGTAGATGAAATCCTCAGGGTAGAGCCACACTTGTTTGGTACACTGGTCCAACAGACCCCCATGTCGCAGAAAACCAAGATGTGGGAGAGGATCGTCGACAGGGTGAACGCACAATCACCATGTTTGCGCACAAAGGAAGACATCCAGAACAGGGGGTATGATGTGCGCAGGAGGGTCAAGGCCCTACTCAAGAAGGATTACACCTTGAGCCATCGCACCGGCAGTGGACCTCCTGCCAAACCAGTTTACCTCAGGCCCTGGGAGGAGAAGGTGCGGGCCATCCTACCACCAGAGAGCGTACATGGACTATCAAACATCCCAGAGCCTGGTGAGTACACAACCAATATACCCAATATCGTGTGACAATACACACACATCACTGTCAAGGGGATAGTCAACCATGCACCGTTAGCAAAGCCACAGTAACCAAAACATAATCATCCCAAGATGTGTATGTTAGTTAGACAAACACAATACCTGCCATCCCATAGTGATATGTAACTGTGTCATGACATGTACAAACCTAACAACAAATAGAGCAAGGCAGTGGCACAAATCTAACCAACAAACACTGTCAGACATTTTGCCACCACTACAACACCACTTCACAGGGAAGCTCACTGAAAGGAAGGAATTCTGTGTATGCTGGTGAAGTCAGTGTAGCCAATAGCATGATGGGAGTTGTAGTCACAGATATTGCTCACCCTCACAATTGGCCCATCAACACCACTCTGAACCATGCTCACATCACAGGGAGTGGAAAAGAACTGACAAGATGGCTGACACTGGGTACTGCTGTGGGGAGAACAAGCCCCTGCTGGGAACTGTGCACCAACCAACAGCAGGACACCACTGTCTGACATCCTAAAAGAAAACTTGCACTCCCTGCAATGGAAGCACGTTCCATGGTGGGATATCTGGCTGGGTGGGAAGGAGGACTGACAGCACTGACCATAGTTACCAGCAGCTGTTCTCACACACACCCTTAACACAAACTGCACACAACTCACCTGGGAGAATGCATTGCCTCACACTCTAATTAAATATCCCACAAAGAACCACCACCCTGGGTTATGCTGTGTGAAGCACAGGGACACTTCTCGGACTTGTAGCCAAACTAACGCCAGGACAACACTGTCAGCCATCCTGTCAGCACAGGCACACTACCCCACAGGGAAGCAGAGTCCAAAGGAAGGAAGTATGGGCATGCTGGGAAGGGGGGTGTAGGCAATAGCAAGATGGGAGTGGTAGTCACAGCTCAACATCCCCCACCCACATGGCCCAGCAAGCTCACACTGAAGCATGCATACCTCACAGGGAGTGAAAAGCCACTTCAAAGATGTCTGACACTGGTGCTCTGTTGTGGGGAGCACAAGGCCCTGCTGGGAACTGGGCACCAACAAACAACAGGACACCACTGTCAGCCATCTTGCCATTGCTGTCACACTCACACACAGTGAAGTCCACTCAAAAGGAAGGAAGTATGGGCATGCTGGGAAGGGGGTGTAGGCAATAGAATGATGGGAGTGGTAGTCACAGCTCAACATCCCCCACCCACATGTCCCGGCAAGCTCACACTGAAGCATGCACACCTCACAGGGAGTGAAAAGCCACTTCAAAGATGTCTGACACTGGTGCTCTGTTGGGAGCACAAGGCCCTGCTGGGAACTGGGCACCAACAAACAACAGGACACCACTGTCAGCCATCTTGCCAGTGCTGTCACACTCACACACAGTGAAGTCCACTCAAAAGGAAGGAAGTATGGGCATGCTGGGAAGGGGGGTGTAGGCAATAGCATGATGGGAGTGGTAGTCACAGCTCAACATCCCCCACCCACATGGCCCAGCAATCTCACACTGAAGCATGCACACCTCACAGGGAGTGAAAAGCCACTTCAAAGATGTCTGACACTGGTGCTCTGTTGTGGGGAGCACAAGGCCCTGCTGGGAACTGGGCACCAACAAACAACAGGACACCACTGTCAGCCATCTTGCCAGTCCTGTCACACTCACACACAGTGAAGTCCACTCAAAAGGAAGGAAGTTTGGGCATGCTGGGAAGGGGGGTGTAGGCAATAGCATGATGGGAGTGGTAGTCACAGCTCAACATCCCCCACCCACATGGCCCAGCAATCTCACACTGAAGCATGCACACCTCACAGGGAGTGGAAAGCCACTTCAAAGATGTCTGACACTGGTGCTCTGTTTTGGGGAGCACAAGGCCCTGCTGGGAACTGGGCACCAACCAACAGCAGGACACCACTGACTGACATCCTGAGAGTCAACCTGCACCCACTGCAAGGGTGGCATGCTTCATGGTGGGATAACTGGGCTGGAGGGAGAAGGATGTCCGGATGTCAACCAAATACCACCAATGCTGGCCATGCACACACCTCAACATTCACATTGAAATGCTTCATGTTGTCAGGACAATGTGCCACACCAATATCAACCTCTGACTGTGACAACTTAGGACAATGCAATGTACAGGCCCGCATCCAGAGGTACAGTCACAACTGTCAGGTGTTTGAACCATTGATGCCTGTAGAAACATAACATACATTGTGTGTCTCTTCCAAAAACAGGTGATGATGGGGACACAGCAGCAGACGATGAGGAGTCCCTGTCCCAGGCTCCGGGGACCCTGAGCTCTCTGGTGTGGAACAGCCTCTGCCCTCCTCGGATGGTGAAGACCTACCTGGCCCCTCCGGTGTGAGTCAACATGCAGCACCAGCAGGACCACCATCTGCACTCCCTGCACCCACTCCTCCAACAACTGCCAACACACAGACCACCCCCGCCGACACGGACAGACCAAGGACCACCAATGACAACAGCACAGGGACCCCGGCCCACCGTGAAGCAACGGACAACAACCCCAGTACTAACCCCCAAGGGGGCCTAGGGTCACCTGTGCGTGCCACCGCAGGTCCCGCACGTGTAGCCAGGGGTGGTGGGAGGGGTGGTAGGCAGAGGTCGCTGTTTGCAGAGGGGTCTGGACTGCATGATGACCCACAACTGGTACGCATTGCTGAAGCGTACCAGAATAGCACCGGAGAGGTCAGCCAGGTAGTGGGGATCCTCAAGGACATGCAACAGCAGCAGGCTGCCCATCATGCCCGCTTGGACTCCCACATGTCCCGTGTGGAGACACACATGTCCCGTGTGGAGACACACGTCTCGCATGGAGTCCAAGAGGGACACATTGCAAGAACTGACAGCGGTGCATAGGGACATATTGACTTGTCTCCGCCAGATTAGCACCAACATGGCCACACCTCCCTGTGTGCCCACAACATCTGGTGCCGCAACAACTGCAACTGCCACAGGGAGGGAGGATGACTCTGGCGGAGAGTCCTCTGCACCGCAGCAGCCTGCACGTGAGGGTCCCCCCCCGCCCAAAGAAGAGGGGTCGTCCGAGGAAGGAGAACTGAGAGGGGATGGCCATGTACATCCCCCAGGAACCCAACACCTGTTCTGGAAATCCACCTTTGTGTGCAAACTGTTCACCCTGTCGAATGCAACCCAACTCTCCCACATGACATGGGGACTTTAAGTTGGACCAATGTATCAGATGACTGTGGACTTTACTCAGGACATTTCTGCTACCAACACTTCCAACTCATCTGGGAACTTTGGATTCCAATTCCAATGTACAGCACCCACCATCCTGTGTACTATCCTCACACATGTATGTAAATAAACTCACTAATACACCATACTTGCCTCTGTTGTGATTCCAATGTTGTTTCTGTAATGGAGATGATGATCTGCTAAATGACACTGTGCATGCTAACTGCTACAGCAAGTTCAACACCGTCATGTGAGTCATGGCGACGTGACACATATGAGGGAGACACACCACTAGGGCTACACAACACATACACACCAGGGCCATCTGACTCATCGCCTACACTGATGTTGCCAGGAAATACAGTGGAATGCACAGACACCACACCTATTCACAGTCTGTGTTAACTAGCCCACAGGTGAAGTAAGCTAATGTCAGTCAGATGTGCGACCACAGACAACGCACATCCCAAAGTGAAGCACAGGTTTATTACACATTTGCAACATGTTGTTTCCACTACAGATGCAAGGTAATCCCATGTGGCAGTGGCCACACAGTCAACAATTGTAGAAGAAATAAAGTCCAGGGGTGTGGGGCACATCACCTGTAGGGAAACGACTGCTTCCACCCTGGAAGTTGAATCATGGTGTCGGGGGATCCGAGTGGACCAAACAACTCTGAAAGCACCCTGTGAAGGACAGACATGACACACAGTCAAAAGCACTGAAGAACAGGACAGAACTGCAATACTCATGCCCAATACATGTCACAAGATACCTACACAAAACCAAGTTAGCATGTCAACACTGTTGGGGAGTACAGACTACCTGTAAGGACACATCGCTGCACGCATACAGTCAAGTAGCACATGGCCACACTCAAACAGCAACAGAGCACCACCAACACATATCATGCAAACTCAAATCATTGACATGACAACTCTGGATACTCACATTCAGCTGAAGAAGTTGGTGATGAGCTGTGTGCGGACATCACCAACATCATCATCACTGGCATCGTGGCCCAGGCCAGGATCCTCCACAGGTGGCAGATGTTGGTCATCGTCATCCAGGATGAGAGGCAACTCCTTCCGCACTGCCAGGTTGTGTAGCATGCAGCAGACGATGACAATCTTGCACACCTTTGCTGGGGCATATGGGAGGGCCCCTCCTGTCTTGTCCAGGCAGCGAAAGCGGCTCTTCAGGAGACCAAATGTCCGCTCGATCACTCTCCTGGTCCGACCATGTGCCTCATTGTAGCGCATCTGGGCTGGTGTCACAGGGTTCCTGAGGGGTGTCAGCAACCACGGCATGTTGGGGTATCCGGAGTCACCTACATACAGACAATTGCACAGTAGCTGAGTTGGGTAAAGAGGGTGGAATACAACATTGCAGAACACACAATGGTAAAAAGTCAGTACACACCGACAAGCCAGGCACGCTGGTTCTACATCTGTGACATCATCCTCGGGATGCGACTACTCCTCATCACGTAGGCATCGTGTGCAGAACCGGGGAAACGTGCACACACATGTGAGATGGTCATATCTGCAAGACATACCACCAGAGCATTGATAGAATGGTAATGTTTCCTGTTCCTGTATGCCTGCTCATGTGCCTGTGGTGGTACCAAAGCCACATGTGTCCCATCAATGGAGCCAATGACATGTGGCATCCTCCCCAGGGCATAGAAGTCACTCTTGACGTCAGTGAGTTGTTGACGTTTAGGGAAATAGATGTACTGGTTCAGGTATCTCAACATTGCCTCCAAAACATCGCGTAGCACACGGCTGAACATGGTCTGTGACATCCCACCAGCAGACGCCACAGTGTGTTGAAAGGTACCGGTGGCAAAGAAGTGTAGGGCTGCCATCACCTTCACCTTGGGGGTCAGCGCTGTAGGGTATGTCCGGCCAGGTTGCAAATGTGGGGCCAACCGCACCGTCAATTCCTCAATCAACGGCCTGTTGAAGCGGTACCGTCGGATGCAGTCACGTTCCACCATGGTTGCACGGTCAGGGAATGGTCTATGGACAGCTGGTGCCCTGCAGTGCATAGGTGAACAAAGAAAGATTGTCAGTCACCCCACATATGTGGCATTGACCATACTCAATATCACATGATACATCATTACAAGACACAAGTACTTGATGTGTGTGCCGTTCTGTATGGACATATATGGCACCTACATGGCCAACATCTAACATCACAGTTCAACATGTGTTGACAACAAGTTCCAGGTCGTGCTATGGGAAATCATTAGGCTGTGTCACAGTACCCATGTACTGCTGTCACATTCCAAACACACACCACAGTGACAAGTGAGGACAGATGTGCCACAGGCATCACAGCTCATTGACAGGTAGATTCCCAGGGACCCTGTATTGCCACATGGACAGTGGCCTGACATGGCGTATCATGTACACGTCAGCAAAACAACCATGACTCCCACAGGTAGTGGCCCCTGTTGCCTCTGCAGGACAGACATGGACGTCTGTGACACACACACGCACAACATCAAAGTAGATGCACAAACAACGTGGATGTGGAGACTGTCTCCCATTGTGCACATTGAATCAGAGACATCTGAAACACAACATGCACACAGACTGTGGAGGGCCATCACTATTGTGGCAATGGGTCACCCTGTGACGTACATACCTTCCCACATGGGACTCAGGGTGTATGTGACATGACATACACATACACAACCTGGAAATGTGACCATGCCACATGCCCTGAACTGAACAGTTGCACATCACAGTGGTCATGTGCACAACACACAAAGGATTCTGTCCCCATGAACACGTGCACAGCCTGGGAGTGGCTGCCCCCAAGTGCCACCAAAAATAACACAGGTTGACCCCCATACACACACAGGTAATGCAGCCTTACATGCCTTAGGATACAGTGTGGACAGGCTGTGGTGTTGTAGGTGTGCCCCTGAGTCCCTGGCAAGTAATTGTGGCTGGCATACGTTCACCAGTGACAACCATGGTGACATATGCGAGTTATTTGTACAGGGACGCGTCGTACAGCAATGGACCGATCGGTGCGCACGCATTGGCCATTGCATATGATGTGAACGGGTACGCGTTGTACAGCAATGGACCGATCGGTGCGCACGCATTGGCCATTGCATATGATGTGAACGGGTACGCGTTGTACAGCAATGGACCGATCGGTGTGCACGCATTGGCCATTGCATATGATGTGGACAGAAATACGCGTTGTACAGTAATGGACCGATCGATGTGCACGCATTGGCCATTACCCCCAGGTCCCTTATGTCCTCGTCCCATTCATAGACAAAGTGGAGATAACCATCTCCCGACAGAAAAAAAGACCAGAGGAATGCTGGGACCTTAATACTGCCCCTCCCACCGGGAGTACATAAGCAGTACTTAACCAGCATCCCGCCTGTTCTTTTTTTCTGTCTGTCGACAGAATGGACGTGGATGTGCTGGTGCTGCTCCTGCTGGCTGGGGTGGTGTTTCTTCTCTCCTACCCCCCGCCCGGCTGCCTGGCTGTGCGGGCGGGGGGTTTCCTGGTCCGCCTCCTGGCCTGCCGGGCTTGCTTGGAGGCGGGCTGTTCGTGGCCGGCTCTGCCTCCTTGCCGACCGGCCCTTTGCGGCTGGTGTGCGGCCTCCCGGTTGCTTCCGGGTCGCATGCGCGTCTTCCTATTGCCTGGCTGTGTGGGAGACGCGCCGCGCTTGCTGGTTTCCAGGTGTTCCCGGCTCTGCTGGGGACGCCGGGTTGGATCTCTTGAGCTGGCTGTTGGAGGGGGGGCCGTGTTCCTGGTGGTGTCTCGGCCCCCACTCCGGGTGAGTACCGCATAGCGGTCTTTTTTTTTCCCTTCCTGTGGCCTTCCTGTCATTTCGTTGGTATGGTGGCACAGTGCCTGTTTCCGTGGCAGGGTGTCCTCACGGGTTCGCTGCTGGAGGGCTTGCCTTCTGGTTGGAGCCGAGTTGTGCTACGGGGCCTCCTGGTGCTGCCGGGGGATTGGACCCGGGGGATTGGACCCGGGTCCTCCTAAGTGCGCGGCATGCACTTTGCCACTGCGGACTTTGCCCGGCTGGTCCGCTTTGCCTGGCTCTGTGGGTGGCTGTTGTGCGGGGCGGGAGCTTCGGTTCTTGTCCCGGCTCTGGCCTGGTCGTCTGCCGGAGCGGTTCTGGGGCTGGCGGCTGGCATGATGGCGGGCTAGCCTTCTGGATAAAGCCAGGGTTCGCAACAGAGTCTCTTGGTGATGCCGGGGATTGAACCCTCATCCATGCGAAGCATGCGCTCTATTCCCTCCCTTGTTGTGGTTCTGGTGCCCCGGTTGCTGCTCGGTGGGCTGTCGCACGTTCTGGTGCTGTTTCAGTTCCTCGTGGCGCTGCCTTGGGGCTGGTCTCCGCGGCTCTTCTGGCATCTCGGGCCCTGCATCTGCCTGCGCCGGTGGTTGCTGGATGCCCTGTTTCTGCTCTCTCGGCGGCTGGTGGGGTTGCGCAGCTGCTGCGTGTTCCTTCTGGGGTGTGGGTTTCCTGCGACTGTTCTGCAGTGCTCCTCCATTGGCCTGCGGCCTTGCTCCCTGTGGGTTTTCAGCCCTCTGTGAGTTTGCTGGGGCTCCTTCTTCTGGCGCTGTTTCTGGTGCTTCGCTGTGGTTTGCGTGTTTCTGGTCTGGTGCCCTGCTCCTCGGTCCCTCGGCTTCGGTCCTCCTGTTTGTGTTCTGGTGGAGATGGGCCCAGTCTTCGGGTGCAGCGGCCCTGTTGCCTTGGTCCGGTGTTCGTCCCGCTGTCAGTCCCTGTCGGGATGTGGCTCTGTGCCCGCTGGCCGTGCCTTGGCGTGGTCGGTCTCCTCTCTGGGGGGGGTGGGCCTGGCTTTCCTTTCTTTTGTCCCTCCTGCTGCACTGGCCTCCGTGTGCCCCGGTTCGTGGGCCCTGTGCGGCCTGGGGGTGCCGGGGTTTGTGCCCGGGGCCCCCTGCGTGTGCTGTGCTCTTTTCTGCCATCCTGGCGTTGGCTTCGTGCAGCCTGGGGTGTTTGTCCTCTGCCTTTGGGCTGTTTCTCGCGGACGGGCTGGCTGACGCTGTGTCCGGCTGCTTGTCTCTTCCGGGCTGGGGGCTGCTCTCTCTTGTGGCTTCTGTGGGTTCCTTGGCTTGGCCCTTGTGTTCCCCTTCTGTTACGCTCCGCTTGCTTCCCGAGGGTTGCCCTGGTTCGTCTTCTTGGCGTTCTGGGCCCTCCTCTGTTCCCATGCTTGCGTTTGTTGGCTGGGGTTTGCTTCGGTGGCTTCTGCCTTCTCCTTGGGTTGGGCTTCGCCTGTCTCCTGGTTCCGCCGGCTGTGCTGCTCGGTCTGTGGCTGCTCCTGCTGCGGCCCCTTTCTGCTGGGTGCTTCTGCCTGGTGGCTGTGCCCTCCTGTTTCGCGGCTGGTGCTTGTGTTCGGTCCCTGTTTCTTCAGGTCCCATTCCGGCGGTGTGGCCTTCCTTTCGGTGGTTCGGCGGTGCGGCTGAGGGTCTGCCTCTGGTTGTCCATTGGGGGCCTTGGTGCCCCGGCCCCCTCGCGGCCTAGCTGTTGGCTGTCGATTGGTCTTTTCTTTCCCAGGGGTGCCTGCTCCCTGGGTGTTTGCTCCTCCTCCCCTGGCGTGTTGGCTGGTGGTGCGCCTTGGGCTGGGGGGGGTGGGCGTTGTTTCTTGCTCCGGTTCCCCCCCTGCGGTGCATTCCATGTGGCGCTTTGCCTCTTTTCCTCCTTTTTCTGGGGGTCCCTGGGGGTCCGGGTTTCGTGCCTCTGCTGTTTGGCCCGTGTGGTCTTTCGCTGGTGGGTTGCCCTGGTCATTGCCGCCTGGTTTGCCTGCTCCTCTGTTGTTCTCCCTGTTGGGGGTCTGCCTGGGGTTCTGGTGGGGTTACTTGGCCTGGTGCTTGTTTCCCCCTCCTTCCTTTTCTTCCTGGGCGCCTTCTTTGGCCCTGCGTCCTTGCCGGGACGTTCTCTGGGTGTCCTGGCTTGGCGCATCGGTGTTTTCGACCGTGCCTTTGTATGCCTTCCTGGGCTTCGTCCTGCCCGCTGTTTTTTCCCGGGTTTGGTTCGTTGGGCTGGTGTTGGGCTCCGGTTTCTTCCGTTGCCCTGGCTCTCCTCCTTCGCTTGGCCCTTCTTGTGGCTGGCGGCGTTTCCACTCTGTTTTGCCCCTGGGCTACGTGTGGCCTCTTTCGGGCTTGTGTAGGGCCCTGGGGTTCTGTGGTCCTTTCTGGCTCCCGCTGGCTCTGCTTGGTGTGTTGCTTCGGCTTCCTCCTCCGGCGCGCCTTCTTGGTGCTGGGTTCGTGTCCTTCGCTTTCCTTCTATTGTCCTGTCCGGGGTTGCCTCCGGTGCCTCCTGGTCTGGCGGCTGGTTCGGCTTGGCCTCCGGCTGTGCCTCATGGGTTTTGGCTGGCTGGGCTGGGCTTCTGTGCTGGCTCTGGGGTGTGTTGGTGTGGCATCCCCGGTCCCTTTCCTGGTGTTGGTGTCCTGGCTCGCTCCTCTCTTCCCTGCAGGCTCCCCCGGGTTCTGTTCCCGGTGTGGGGTGCTTTTCGGCGTGCCCACCCGCCCTCCCCTGTCGGGGTGGGGTCGGGTGGTGTTCTCTTGCCGCTTTGGGGGTATGTTCTCCTGGCTGCTGGTTGTCCGGAGTCTGGTGCTGCTTGTGCCTCTGGCTTCTCTGCTTCCTCCGGTTTCCGCTTTGGCTGTTGCCTCTGTTTGTTTTTTCTGTCCTTCTGTGTGGTCCGGCGGTGGTGTCCTGCGGGTCTGTCGGCCTCCCTGCCCTTTGCTTCGGCCTGTGCGCTTGGGGGCTCCTTCCGGGGGCTGGTTGGGCCTGTGGGTCCTCCTGCATGGGCGGGTTGCTTGGTTCTGGTCCTGGCTTCCTGGTTCCTTTTGCTTTGTTGCCCTGGTTTTGGCTGTTTTCTTGTCTCCTCTCCGGCGCTGGCTGGGGTCGGGCCTGTTGGTCGGGTCGGGGTTGCTGTGTGCTTGGCCTTGGAGTTGGGGCCTGTGCGGTCCTTTGGCTTCTGCCCCGGCTTTGGTTCCTCTCCTCTCTCCTGTTGGCACTTGTTCTTGTCTGCCCTCTGTGGTTCGGCGGGTTCGTGCCTGGTTGGTTCCTGGGTTGGGGTCTGCCGGGTGTTCCCGGTTGCCCTGGGCTTGCGCCCTGCCTTGTTTTTTCCCTCCCTTTGGGGTTGGGGGTTTTGGGGTTGTGGCCGTTGGCCCTGTCCCTGCCCTTGCTGGGCCTGTTCGGTTCCCTATTGTTGGTTTCCAGTCTTGCTGGCCTCTCTGTTTGGTGGGCTGTCTGCTGGGTCTTTTTGGGGGCTTCTCTGGCCTGTGGTCTTTGGGGTTGGCCTCCTCTGCCCCTGCTGCTCTGGGGTTTTGTGTCTTGGTTCGGTTTGCTGCTGCCTTCCCTGTGGGGCTTTGGCCTCCTGGGGTTTCTGGTCTGCTCCTGGACTCTCGCTGTGGCTCCTTCCTTGTTGGCTCGGTGCTTGTTCCTGTGCCCTGTTGCCCGGCCTTGGCTTCTTTCTTTGGCCCTCTCCGGGGTCTCCGGGGTTTGCTCGGTGTCTGTGCGGCGGCCGGGTCCCGTGTGCCTTCCTGGTGGTTCTGGGCTGGTCGGCCTTGTCTGGTGGGTTCCCCTGGCTGTGTCCTTTTAGGATTTTTGGGCCTGGTTGCTCTGTCTCCGGTTTCTCTGGTTGGCGGCCTCCTTGTTGTGGCTCTGGCCTTCTGTTTTTTTCTTGGCTGTTTCCGGTCCTTGTTTGTGTCCCTGCTGTCCTGTTTTGGGTGCTGACCGGTTGCTTCCTGCGGTTCCCTCTTTCTGTGCTCCCTTGGGTCGCCGCGTTTGGTGTGGTTTCCTGGGTGCGCCTGGGGGTTTGGAAGGCCGGATTTCTGCTTTTGTATTCTCCACTTTGTCTATGAATGGGACGAGGACATAAGGGACCTGGGGGTAATGCTCTATTACTTACCGGTAATCTTCATTACTCCAGGTCCCGTTGTCCTCGTCCCATTCATACGCCCCTCCCTCCCTCCCGGGCGGCCGGCCTTCCTGTTTGGGCTTGGTTGTACAGGCGGGATGCTGGGTAAGTACTGCTTATGTACTCCCGGTGGGAGGGGCAGTATTAAGGTCCCAGCATTCCTCTGGTCTTTTTTTCTGTCGGGAGATGGTTATCTCCACTTTGTCTATGAATGGGACGAGGACAACGGGACCTGGAGTAATGAAGATTACCGGTAAGTAATAGAGCATTGCATATGATGTGGACAGAAATACGCGTTGTACAGCAATGGACCAATCGGTGTGCACGCATTGGCCATTGCATATGATGTGGACAGAAATACGCGTTGTACAGCAATGGACCGATCGGTGTGCACGCATTGGCCATTGCATATGATGTGAACGGGTACGCGTTGTACAGCAATGGACCGATCCGTGCGCTCGCATTGGCCATTGCATATGATGTGAACGAGTACGCGTTGTACAGCAATGGACCGATCGGTGTGCACGCATTGGCCATTGCATATGATGTGGACAGAAATACGCGTTGTACAGTAATGGACCGATCGGTGTGCACACATTGGCCATTGCATATGATGTGGACAGAAATACGCGTTGTACAGCAATGGACCGATCGGTGTGCACGCATTGGCCATTGCATATGATGTGAACGGGTACGCGTTGTTTTTCGAAATACGCGTTGTACAGCAATGGACCGATCGGTGCGCACGCATTGGCCATTGCATATGATGTGAACGGGTAGGCGTTGTTTTTCGAAATACGCGTTGTACAGCAATGGACCGATCGGTGCGCACGCATTGTCCATTGCATATGATGTGGACAGAAATACGCGTTGTACAGCAATGGACCGATCGGTGTGCACGCATTGGCCATTGCATATGATGTGAACGGGTACGCGTTGTACAGCAATGGACCGATCGGTGCGCACGCATTGGCCATTGCATATGATGTGAACGGGTACGCGTTGTACAGCAATGGACCGATCGGTGCGCACGCATTGGCCATTGCATATGATGTGGACAGAAATACGCGTTGTACAGCAATGGACCGATCGGTGTGCACGCATTAGCCATTGCATATGATGTGAACGGGTACGCGTTGTACAGTAATGGACCGATCGGTGTGCACGCATTGGCCAGTGCATATGATGTGGACAGGTACGCGTTGTTTTTCAAAATACGCGTTGTACAGCAATGGACCGATCGGTGCACGTTTTGGCTATGGCCTGGCATGGCAACGGACGCGTTTTCGAACCTTTAACGAGTCTGATGCAGTGAATTCAGTTGGCCACCCACAACAATGTTGCAAATTCATGGGTGTCACGAAGTTGAACTTTTGAAGGATGCTGTGGGCGTGTATAAGTGGTGCAATTCCATGGATTGGCCAGATTCAGAAGATGCAAACGACTTGGACCTATCACATGGGACAGTATCTGCCTCTGCAGCACACATATAATGCTGGCTGTTCCCCTGAGAGCTCACTTGCCTGCACTACATGCTCCAGGACGACATCTGCCACCAACACTGCTGCTGTCTCTGCATCCTCTGGCTACTGCAATGGCACGTACTGTGGAGAGAGCCCCAGCCTTCAGCACTGAGGAGAACCAGGCCCTGCTGGACAGCCTCCTTCCACAGTACAGCAAGCTGTATGGGAAACCAGGGGAGCAGGTGAGTGTGCTGTCCACTGCCTTACTAAATGTGCATGTTGTCTGACTAGCAAGACTTACAGTGTGCACGCCACTGGCTACCATGCTCACTGAGTAGTTGTCACCCCCCAAAGTGTGTAGTTACATGCACTGAACAGGTATAGTGCAGTAACAGTGCATTCCAGCAAGGTTTGACTTCCCAGGCAATGATACCATGTGGTAACTGCTGGCAAACTGTCCATAGCCATAGTTGCACTGCCTGTGTACATCATATGCCCCTGTGATTGAGACATGTATATCCAAATGTGTGATGCACGGATATGTTGCATGTGTAGTAATGGCCTTTTCACTTTGTCATCCTCACAGGTTGATGCCCACCAGAAGCAGGAAATCTGGCTGACCATCGCCCGGGCAGTAAGATCCGTGGGGGTCTACAAGCGCCGGATCCGCAACTGCCAGAAGAGGTGGCAGGACCTTCGGGGCTGGACCCGGAGGATCGCAAGGGTCCAGCTGAAGCTGTCGCCTCCTCGCAGGGGGGGGCGGACACCGGACCCTGACCCCCCACATGCTCAGGATCATGGCGGTGGTCTTCCCTGACCTGGATGGGCAGCTGAAGGCCAGACAGCAGCAAGGAGGGGGTGAGTCCATGACTGCACTGTGAACTTTGTCTGACATGCTATGTGCCCTCCTCTGGCCTGGTTAAACTTCCACAGTACATCAGTCTTGTGGTCCAGGACCCATGTCCCTCAATTGTGACATGCCCACTCCTCATCTAATACCCAGGTGTGGCCCTTACAGTCAGGAAATTGTGTCACTTGGGTACTGTGTCCTTGCATTTTGCTTAGCTCAAGGTGGGGGACAGCATTTGTTCCCGTAGCTTTGTGGTGGGCTTCATGGGTGGGTCAATTGCTTACACAATGCCTGGGTTCTGACATGTAATCTGCGTGTAACTTTGATTTGTGGTCCAATTGCTGATCTGACTCACCACATGTGCCTGGGGTATTTGGCACACACCCATGCTGCGGGTGGGAACAATGTTTGGGCCTCAGGAGTATGTATATCAAGTGTGTCACACATACCTAGCCACCTGCTTACTGTCCAGGGCTCATCCCTCTTTCACGTGGAGCAGGACAGACATGCCTACTCCAGGCCATACAATACACTCTGTGCTCCCACTCCCGTGTATCAGCTGACACATTGTGCTCAGTGAAATGTTCCCTCAGGTGTCTGCCTCTGTGTCATTGTGCTGTGGCTTCGTTGTCAGGACTACTGGGGTGTTTATCGGTTAGGGCTCAGCATGCCACCTGAGATGTGACCATAGGAGACGATACTTGTGTGACATATAGGTGTTTGATCACTTGACTGTGCAGACTGGGGTATGCGACTGTGAAGTTCATGCAGCTGTTTCTCATTCACAGCAGACTGTGAGGTGCTCAGGTTCAGAGGGTTGTGTTTCATGTCTCCCATATGTCCAATTGGTATGACGTGGACAAATAAGAGTTCAGATGATGTGGTTTGTGGGGGATGGACATGTGCACTTGTCAGCTACAGAACTTGCATTCCCCATGACCTAGGATTGTGACACAGTGCAGACTGTTGTTGGCTGGCTGCCCTGCCCATGTGACTGGAGACAGTGATGTATGACTTTGCAGGCATGCCTGTGCCATGGCATTAAACTCCCTAAGAGTGATCCTGCAGGTGAGTGACATGTGCTACATGCACCCCATTGTGGCATTGACTATCAGGACATGGGTGCATCATGGTGTCTGGTGCTGGTATGCTTCACATGCATTTCAAATTAGACTCTGGCCATCCCTTTATCCGGACACCTGTACTGACTCAGTGGCAAGAGATGTGATGTGTGCATGTTCAAATACTTCACCGTGTTCTCTGCAATGTCCAACTACTGTGTAGGTGGTGCATGTGTCCACACTGGGGTATTACCATCCGACAGGCACCAGACAGATGGGTGCGAGGCCAGGAGGGATGTGAGTGCCATGGTTGACCATCAGACTGACAATTGGCTTCTCCTAATCTGTTTGAGCACTTTTGGCAATGTTCAACTAAGGATGCCAGGGCTTGCTCTGTAATGTGCTGCACTTACTGTGGTGTGTGCGGTCAGTGCAGGTGACTGATGTTTGTCTGTTTCCATAATTGTTTGCAGATACATCCACGGCCACAGGAGGGGACAGCTCCACGGACCAGGAGGAGCTGCAGAGCCAGACTGGGTCAGCAGCCGATGAGTGGTCGGAGGGACCCAGTGGCACGGAGGGCGAGGGGAGCCACACCGAGGAGTCCTCAGCACCATCTACCTCAGCTGAGGACCACAGCAGCTCGGAGGATGACTCCCTTGTGGAGGCGGGTGTCAGCAGCCACCACACCCCAGCTAGTATTGCTGTCCCCGCCACCACCACCACCACCGCCCTCCCATCGGCTCCCATTCCAGAGGTCCGTGGAGGCTCCCGTGTTCGGGAGTATGTCTCCTTCGTGCCAGGCACCGCACCCCCTGCCCCTGTGTCCCCTGCTGCCCTGAGTGAGGAGTCTGTGTACTTACTTCGCCAGCTCCATGTAGGGCAGACAGCAATGCTGAGTGTCCTCCATGCACACACCTCTCTGTTGACACAGCTGGTGTCGTTCATGGAGGGCATCTCATCGGGCATGTCTGCCCTACAGAGGAGCAATAAGTCCATGGACTCCTCCCTGACGGCAGCAGTGTCCCTCCTCCAACAGTCCCTCACCCCTCCTACCTCTGCCCCATCCACACTTCCTGGCACCCTACCTGTCCCAAGCACATGCACCTGCACAATCACCCAAACACACAGACACGAGCAGCACAGGAACACCCAAAACAAAGACAAAACGTGCACGCAAGCATCCTCAGGGGACTGATACCACACCCACAGGGGATGGGGAATAGACACACACACAGGCATCCACAGTCACTCCGCAGTCCTCCGATACCTCTCCCTCCAAGGCCCCTTCCCTTGCCTCACCTGCAACCCCACCTACACAGCAGCTCTTCCTCTGTGACCTCGGCCTCTTCCCCTCCGATCCAGCTGATCCAGCATACAGGGGGAAGAGGAAGTCCACCCACACAGAGGGAGTGCCCCTCACCCCCGGACACCCTCCCCCAGGCACAGACAGACTGAGGCCCCCACCCGCAAGTCCCCCCGGACCCGGAAGAGCAAGACCCCGCCACCGCCCTGCAGCTCAACCACACAGTCTCCTTCCTCCATCCCTCAGGCCCCCACTACACAGGTTCCCCCACCACACCCTGCCCCAGGTTCCCCCACCCACAGATACACCATCCCCAAAATGATCCGGCCTTCTCCCCTACCACTTGCTCTTCCAGCACCACACCCCCGCTGCGCATGTTTGTGCCACTGGTGTGGAGACCGTGTCCTCCCCCTCTGTCCTGCCCACCTTACCTGAACCCCATTCTACTCCCCTGGAGATAGGCACTGCAGTGGAGTCCACTACCACCCCGTCTGACTTGGGCACTGCAGTGGGGAACCTGTCCACTCCATCTGGCCAGCCCACTGCAGTCGTGCCGGCACCCACACCATCTGACTCATGCCCCCCAGTTGTGCCGGCACACACCATGTGGTGACTCTCCAGCACCCACCACCCCTTCCCTGCCTCCTTCTGGTGAGCCCTGATCCTGTCCCTGCGGTGCCTGGCCTGCCCCCCCCCGTATGCCCCTCCGAGGGGAATGTCCCTGGTCCGTAGCAGTGCAGGCAAGCAAAGGGTGACATCTGCCACTGTCACCCTGTTCGGACTTTACTAATGGACTGGCCATTGGCCTTTGTGTTTTTTCAGGACTTTCACTTTTGAAGCCACATATGCTGAATAAAGCTACTTTCTGTTCTCTATTGGTTTTGCTTCAGATGTACATGATGTTGATGATGCTAACCATGCCCTTGCTGCAGTGATGGTGATTTTTGATGTCAGGAAAATGAGGTGTTACTGTGCAGGACCCCATGTGGTCCAGGGGGAATGTGTCCTATCCTGGTGTGTATCCATGTCATCCTTGGCAGCAATATGAGGGTGTCATGTTTTCAATATTTGCCAATGGGATTTCCTACTTTTATTTGCAATGTCACATCTGTGGCTTACACCCCGGCACATCTGTTGTGCTTGCCATTGTTCAATTTGTCTATTTCCCTGACCGTGTGACCATCTCCACTGGACATGCAAGTTTGGGCATCAATGGGGAAGGACTCATCTGTGTTATCAGTGCAACTTGCTATACAAGTGTGTTGGATCTGTGCAGATGATTTCGGTGACACTCCCATGACCTGGCTGATGTGACGAGAGCCTTCATTTTGTGCTAATTGTTGACTGAGTGACCAAGTGTTCTGCTGACATGATAGAGCCCTGCAGAGACAACGTATGGCACAGCTTTCCTTACACAGGAGTGGAGTCCCCTCATGGCAGTGTGTAATTCCGTGACATTGCCTGAGCCCAAGGTGTGTGTTGTGTGAGCATGTCTGTGTGTGTTCACTTCCATTTTGCTACGCAGGCTGGGATCCCTAGTGATGTTCCTGTTTGTGATGCTTGCTGAGTTGACCTATGTTCCACTAAAATCTTCGCCCTGGGTTCTCTGGGATGTGGGTGCATGGCACATTACTGGTCATCAGGGTGTCATCCATAGGTGTGTTTGCTGTCAGGGCTGAGTTTGTGGGCAAACGCAGATGAGACACAGTCAGGATTCCCCTTGGCACTTGTTGGTTACACAAGTCATGTAATTTACAGTTTGTGGTAGCTTTCAGTGATTGTGACACGTTGTGTGTGTGACTGCTGCCACTCCTCAGGGTCAGAGCTGCAATGTTGGAAGTTGTCTATGTGTGTTCTTTGTGGGTGACCTTGGCTTCTTCATTGGTGTGTGACTGTGGCCGGGATCCCATTGGTTGGTGTGGATTTGACGTCATGCCCATGTACGGTGTACTGTGCAGTGTGTCAGACATTCACGAGTCTTGTTGACTGGCCATGTGTGATGGGTTTCTGCACTTTAGTTCCCACCACCACCCCTTGGATTGTCATGGGTGCATGTGCAATGTCACCAGTCCATGTGAGCTTCACTGCTGCACATTGGTGGAGATAAAGGTGTGTGGTGTTGAGTGTGTGCAAATGAGAGTTGTTGCACGGCTAGACTCCTACCTCCATATTGGCCTTGGCTGACAGGCCGTGCTGATTGATTTGTGCTTGGGTAGGTGTGATGGTAGTTTGTTGCTCAGGACACATGACTGTGGTTCACAGTGTGAACGACATCTAGCTTTGTCATCACAGTGGGATTATCATGCAGGCCAGTGTCACCACAATGTGGGGTCCCTGGGGGTAGTGCTGTGGTGGGTCTGTCTCTTGCTGTGTTAGTTGCTGTTCCTACAAGCTTGTGTGACATGTGTAATTTGGGCTCCCTCTCATCTAACAATGCCTGATTGCCCACATAGGGGAATCCGATCCATGAGTTACTTTTGTGTGGCACTGTATACAAATCTGTGTAATTGGGATTCAGGCCTCCTCATGTGTTGTGTGGTTGCCTGGGGACACTGGCACACCCCCCTATCACCTGTTGTGTTTGATATGCAGTGTGAGGCTGCCTGTTTGGGTTTGTGCATCTGCACCACTGCATTGGCATATCTTTAGTGTGCCATTGGCTGTATGTTGTTTGGTGGGTTTCCCCTGCTGTCCCTGGGACTCCTAGGTCATCAGTCAGCACAATGATCATGGTTTGTATGTCCCATTGCTGCCATGGTATGGTATTTGTTCACCTCACATCTACAGTCTCCACAGGATATCTACATTTGTGTGTCCATTTGTGCAGATATGTGGGTCTGCATTATGATGGTCACTTCTGTCATTGTGTTATTGATGAATGTTAACAATGTCAGCCCCCATGGGTGATGTTTGTCTGCACATGGCCAAAGGTATGTCTTATTTGCACTGCACTGTTTGCCTCACCCAATCTATGTTGCTATGGGACACAAGCACTACTATGCCACTGATGTGTTTGTTGTTCTGTGACCAGGAATCATCCATGCTGTTTGGCATTTGCAGCTTTTTCCATGACAACACTTACATTTTGGTCACTGTGATGATGGGGGTTTAGACCCCATTGCCACAATGTTCAAAATGTGCTTCAGCTATGGACCCCACACTTACATTTTGGTCACTGTGATGATGGGGGTTTAGACCCCATTGCCACAATGTTCAAAATGTGCTTCAGCTATGGACCCCACACTTACCTTTTGGTCACTGTGATGATGGGGTGTTAGACCCCATTGCCACAGTGGTCATGGTCTGCTTGCATTGTGGAGGCCACACACATTTATGTGTGACACATGTGATAGGGGGCCACATTGTATGTTCAATGTCATGTTCAGTGTTGTAGGCATTTGACACAGACTACACACGCTTGTCATGGTGTTGGGGGATGTGTTTTTCTGACATTCCTTATGTTGGAGTATGCTGGTTGTGTCATGCATTACCCGTCCTATGAGTAGGGGTGGTGGTAGTGGTAGGCATCCAGCCCCCCCTGAGTAGGGGTGGTGGTAGTGGTAGGCATCCATCCCCCTATGAGTGGGGATGGTAGTAGTGACAGGCATCCAGGCCCCCCTGAGTAGGGGTGGTGGTAGTGGTAGGCATCCAGCACCCATGAGTAGGGGTGGTGGTAGTGGTAGGCATCCAGCCCCCCCTGAGTAGGGGTGGTGGTAGTGGTAGGCATCCAGCCCCCCATGAGTAGGGTGGTGGTAGTGGTAGGCATCCAGCCCCCCATGAGTAGGGTGGTGGTAGTGGTAGGCATCCAGCCCCCCATGAGTAGGGTGGTGGTGGTGGTAGGCATCCAGCCACCCATGAGTAGGGGTGGTGGTAGTGGTAGGCATCCAGCCCCCCATGAGTCGGGTGGTGGTAGTGGTAGGCATCCAGCCACCCATGAGTAGGGGTGGTGTTGGTGGTAGGCATCCATCCCCCTATGAGTGGGGATGGTAGTAGTGACAGGCATCCAGCACCCCATGAGTAGGGGTGGTGGTAGTGGTAGGCATCCAGCCCCCCGAGTAGGGGTGGTGTTGGTGGTAGGCATCCATCCCCCTATGAGTGGGGATGGTAGTAGTGACAGGCATCCAGGCCCCCCTGAGTAGGGGTGGTGGTAGTGGTAGGCATCCAGCACCCATGAGTAGGGGTGGTGGTAGTGGTAGGCATCCATCCCCCTAGGAGTGGGGATGGTAGTAGTGATAGGCAACCAGAGGAAGTGTCAGCACAAGTCGTACTACACTGCACAGCAGAAGGTAACAAGCTCCCTGGTTGCCCGTTGAAATCCACAATTTAAGACTCAAGGTACTACTTGACCGCATGAGAATCGGGTCAATACACCCTGATACATAGAGACCCATACAAAATAAGGTCTCCACCACTTTTCCTTTTTTAGGTCCTGAAGAAAGCCCACTTGACCCACAAGGGCAATCACTGGGGCTGAAACATGTCGACCTTTTTATGGACACTCACAGTGCGTTAGACCACTAACTAGTCTTCCCACGCACGACACAGATTTTAATATATCTCGAACCCAGATTGATTAAATTTTACAAATCGGGGTCTACGAGTTTTTAACATTTTGAGATTCACTTCACTAAAAACACTTTCACCTTTCTTTGATCACTACTGCAATAACCAGTGGTTTTCCTCCGGATGGAGGAAGCATACAAAAACTAACCCTATGATGATGCTGTCACGTTTTTAAGAGCAGGGCGGATAATCAAGATATACCGCTTTTCCGACTTTTGTACGTGAATGAGGGTTTTTTATCGGTACACTGCACGAATTTCATAAAACCCTGGTTACTCAGGTCAAGTGATCCATTCTCATTTTGATATCTAAAGTAGTGGTAGGCATCCAGCACCCATGAGTAGGGTGGTGGTAGTGGTAGGCATCCAGCCCCCCATGAGTAGGGGTGGTGGTAGTGGTAGGCATCCAGCCCCCCATGAGTAGGGGTGGTGGTAGTGACAGGCATCCAGGCCCCCCTGAGTAGGGGTGGTGGTAGTGGTAGGCATCCAGCCACCCATGAGTAGGGGTGGTGGTAGTGGTAGGCATCCAGCCCCCCATGAGTAGGGTGGTGGTAGTGGTAGGCATCCATCCCCCTATGAGTTGGGATGGTAGTAGTGACAGGCATGCAGGCCCCCCTGAGTAGGGGTGGTGGTTGTGGTAGGCATCCAGGCCCCCATGAGTGGGGATGGTAGTAGTGACAGGCATCCAGCACACCATGAGTAGGGGTGGTGTTAGTGGTTGGCATCCAGGCCCCTATGGGTGTATATGGCATTGGTGATAGCCATCCCGCCCCTATGGTTCTGCTGTTGCTAGTGTGCATCATTTCTGCATCCCTATCTGTGTGTGTTATATGTCGGGTACGTGTCGTTTGTTTGTGTAGTGGGTGTTTAACTCACCGTCTGCGCCGTACGCATCCGTACCTGTTCTGGTAATAGATGTAGAGTATTGGTAGGACCTGCGCGATGGGATTCATGGTTGGTTCGTCTCGTTCGGCTTGCTCGTTGCTTCGACTCGTACTCGTGGCAGGCTTGTTCGTCTCGTAGCCGTGGATCGTCTTGTGGCGCGAATCGGAGCTTATGTGCGGCTCTCCCGGATGCTCTGACGTGCCGGACGTAGCGACGGGTTCGGCGCGTACGGAAGGCGCATCGTACTGGTCCGGCCGGAAGGTGCTGTATTTTTGCTTCCGTGCGACTCGATTCTGCGTTTACGGATCCGGCTCGGGCGGGGAACAGGAGCTGGAATGGGTAAGTACGGCTGGGTCGGGATCTGGGCAGTTATGCACATCGTACTTGCTTGTTAGTGCGAATGTTCGAATCGGTCGGGAAACACGCGTTCGGCTTGGTTTTTGTCCGGACGAATAGTGTTAGGTGCGCTTCCTGCCGAAATCGGAATCGGCCCCTATGTTACCAGATACAAAGTCCTTTCAAAGGCACTTTCCACACTTACATGTGTACCTACCATACAGCCAAATTGGTCTAGTGTAAATCATGCAAAAAGTATAGGGAAGAGATCCAGCCTCTCCAGTTTTTATAGAATATGTCTACAAAGCAGTGCTGTGCATGTGAAAACCATCTAGAGCACAAGGAAAAAGTTTAATAAACAGTAATAGAAATGGAATCTTTTCATTATCCTACATAAAATATGCAATTCGGGCAGCGGGAACAGGTTGGGTTAATAATAAAGGTTAACAATTCCGCCATACTGAATGGCATTGACTTATATAACTACACTTAGACTTGCATAACATGTATTGCAAGGGGTTATGAATGCCTTAAGAATGGACAAGGCAAAGATAAACCTCAGTTTTTATGCATCAGCCAAATAGTTCTCAGTGACTTTAATAGCAACTGCATTGGAAAAATGTTGACAGGAGCCACACTAATTCTGTGATCCACTATGCTTAGCATATCTGTTCACAAAACATACAATTCCACTAGTTTAGCAATTTCTCACTTTAGTCTGTATCCTGAACCCAGGGGTTGTTGAAAATGAAGGGTTTGTCCAACAGTAGGCCATGTGTGGCTGAACCGTATGCCAGATTATGATGAAAACAACTGCCTATGTAATTAACTCCTGTTTAAATTCATTGTACCTACATTTATTTCATGTAGATGTCGTGAAAGTCAGGTGTTGGAAATTGGGTTACTGGTTGAGGGGGTGAAACCCTACTTGAGTAGCTGCTACAACATGTGTCAGGGTGAAGTCACAAGCAAAACCCCAAATTAACCTGTGCTTAACCCTCTGGTAGCTTGGTACAAAGCAGTCAGGCTTACGTTAGAGGCAATGTGTAACATATTTATGTGGCACTTCAAACAGTAATAAACTGATAACACAACACAAGAAAACATCCCTGACCAATTTAGAAAAATAGAGCATAATTTATTACATTATTTGACACCAAAACAACAAAAATCCAATTAGTATAACCAGACATATGCAATTTTGAAGTTGTAAGTAGAAATAGTGCCTAAAAGCATTAAACACCAACTGTGGTTTTCCGGTCACAAGTTCAGGCTGACTGCGATGGAGAGTGGGCCGTATACAAGGACCAGGTTAGGCCCGCTGAACAAATCCTGGTTGTGGAGTGTTGCGAGATCCCACATCGAGGATGTGTCGATTAACGGCGGTGCAGGGTCCAGCGTCGTCATGGTGGATGTCGTCGATGAGGGGTTTGCGATGTGAAGTTCTGTGTCGAAGGTGCATTGTGCACCTGTGGTTCAGAAGAAGCTGCGGAGCTGCGATCTGGAGTCCTGCATCATTGTCGAGTATGCCGTCAACAAGGGGCTTGTGATGTGAAGGCCTGCATTGGGGATGAGTCGCACAGCAGCAGTTCTAGGAGACTTCGGGCTGTGATGCGAAGTCCTGCATCTGGGATGCGTTGTGCAGTGGCGGTTCCAAAGCGGAGTTGCAAGGAGATGGGCTGTGCGACTTTGGTTCTGCCCACTGAACCACAGCTGGGCTGGCAGAGTACCTTAAGACCCACTTCCAAGGGTGCAGGACTGGGTTGTCACCATTTGGAGGGCCAGGCTCACAGCAAGTAGAGTCGAGGTGCTGGGTTCAATATGGCTGGAGCCTTGTCTGTCCCTGAGCCTGTGATCAGGAGCCCAACCAACCAGCCCTCGGAGTCACTCTGGTGGTCCTGGGACCAAGATGCAGGTCAAGTCCTTCTTACTCAGGTAGCAGGGCAGCAGAGTAGCAGTCCTTCTGGCAAAGCAGTCCTTCTGAGTCTTCCACAGGTCCAGAGCTGTACTAAAGAGTGGGGTCTGAGGGTTAATTATTCATACCTGGTGCCCTCCAAATGAAGTAGGAGAAGGTTGTGGAGGTTTCCGTCCCAGAGGCGTTTGGAATTTCCTGTCTCCCTGCCCTGACCCCAGCATGTCTGGGGTCACAATAGACTAGTGTCAAACCCTTTGTGAGTGTGCTCAGGCAGTTACTTTGTGATGTGTAAGTGTGGTAGGTGACAGCCCCTTCATCAAGTCTGAGATGGCCCATGGCAGTTTAAACCGCACACACAGGCTGCAATGGCAGGCCTGAGACATGTTTAAAGGGCTACTTAAGTGGATGGCACAATCAGTGCACAGGCCCACTGGTAGCATTTAATTTACAGGCCCTTAGTATGTCGCACCACTTTACTAGGGACTTGTAAGTCAATTAAATGTGCCAATTGGGTATAAGCCAATTTTACCAAGTTTAGGGGAGAGAGCACATGAACTTTAGCACTGATTAGCAGTGATAAAGTGCACAGAGTCGTAATGCCCACAAAAACGAGATCAGCAAAAATGGAGAGGTAAGGCAAAAAGTTTGGGAAGTCAGCACTGGCCAAACACTGCAGTACTTTAGTAACTGTGTTGTTCACTGGTTAGGCTTTTCCACTTCACTCCTATTTGGCATTGCTAGGGAATGAGTACGGAGCAACGTTGAAATTAACATCAAGAATTATCCATATATCTTTTCTATAGTAGGGTTAATGATAGAGGGGCAGATTTACAAGCCCCCTGCGCCACCAGTCCGTCACTTTTTGTGACGTACTGGAGGCGCATTTCACTTCTCCATATTTACAAGGAGAGGAAAAGCCACCCTGCGTGACTTTTCCTCTCCTTGTAAATATGGCCCCTTCACACGCAGCACTTTGCGTGGAAGGGGCGTTCCATGGGTGTTGCTGTGGGTGTTCCCACGCAACACCCATGGAAACGAGACACATTTCCAGATTTACGAGGAATCGTAAATCTGGAAATGCGTGTCAATGCTACGCCTCCCCAGGGGAGGCGTAGCGAGGCGCAACGAGGAGAAATGTTTTCATTTCTCCTTGTTTTTTCCTCTTTCAAAGCGTTCTGCATTCTACAGCACGCATTGAAAGAGGAAAATGCCTGTAGTGATTGTTTTTGTGCAGGAAGGTGCCCCTTCCTGCACAAAAACAATCTCCCCATGACGCAGGCATCCTTGCACCATGGTGCAAGGGTGCCTGTGCTGGCGCATGGCTGCAGTTTGTGCGCCAGTGCAAGGGAGAGCACAGGAATGCGACATATTATTGTAAATATGTCGCATTCCTGTGCTTCGGAAGTGCCGCAGCGTGGCGCAGCCAAAGGGCTTGCGTTGCCGCGCTGCGGCACTTCCTTGTAGATCTGCCTCAGAGTTTCTAGTATCTTTTGTAATCTTATGTTATCACCTTTAGGTATCTTTGGATGGGGAGCAGTAGTGGCAGAAAATAATACAGGAGGTTATCTTGTCCAAGGGCCAGAAGGTTTCCAAAGTGTGCCGATGGGCCACGGAAACATGTGGATGCATAAAGAATGGTTGACCTAAGAGAATAAGGAAAGTTGTGTCATCAACCAGAGACTATCAGTGAGGCCCTATGGAGAGTATTGTTTCATGGTCTACAGTCAGTGCCTCCATAATGGTAAAGATCAAGGTCTACATCAAAAATCTTTAAAAAACAAGAGAGATGGAAGAACCAGGGCACTGATTTTAAGGAAGGTCATCAAGTAACATTTGCAGATTCCACTGAATGCAGTAAACACACATTTTTTGGGTTGATTGCAGGCAGAATTGCCAGTGACTGAATAAAAGCTGCTAGTTGCAGTATGGCAATAATGATTCTGAAGGAAGGAATCCTTCCACTGATGGTGGAATTTCAGCATCCACTGGCAAGTTATAAATTTAACATAAGCACATACCTATAGATACAGCCTTAAATATACATAGTTCACAAGAGGTAAGACACAACGTGGATATAATACAGCTCAGAGATATAATTACTCTACACACCTCAGAGATATACATTCTGTAGTAGAGGTGAACATATTTGCGCAGAATTAGTGTGGATGAACAAAGGGTCCTGGAATAAGATCTGAAAGGAGGGAGTAAATCTTAGAAATTATGAGAAATATACGCAACCACCTTCCAGCCCCTAAAACATGCAAGTAAATTAGTAGTCAAAAAAAGCCTGAAAGAGACAAATGATGTAATTTAAAAACTGGACTTTCAATTTACTTCCATAAAAAGGTCAAGCCCACCATTGTGGATGGGTTATTTCCTGTCGTGTGAGCCACTTCGAAAGTGGAGGGACTTTTTCCTATAGTATGAGCCCCCTCGAAGGAATCACTCTGTAACAGCAATTCACCATGGCCGTCTGGTGGAATTGCCGCTACCAAAACGTTTACATTTCCAGTACCGTACAAGTGTCCCTGGTTGCTGGGAGTTTACAATCATAACTTTTCAAGAGTAAGATGTGCATGCATGGCTCTCCATAAAAAAACACCTACAGCCTTACACAAAGATAGTATCGTTCAAAATTGCTTCGGACTAAAAATGAGGAGAAATAAACATGTTTCTGCTTGTTACACTTACCCCTGGGGGGGTGTAGCATTCAGACGCATTCCCAGGTCTACCAGTATTGGTAAATCTGGGAATTCTTCAGACTCCATGGGTGGATACGTGGGACCACACAGGCTCCACCCATGGAACGCCTTCCTGGGGCAGAGTAACGCAAGACAGCGACTTGCGCTACCTGGTGTTACTCCAAATTTACCAAGCCACGCAAGGTGGGCTTGCGTGGCTTGGTAAATCAAATTCCAGGTTTAGCGTCGCCTTCCGTCCCCTTGCATGGCACAAGGGCGACAAAAAATCCTTGATAAATATGCCCCGTAGTGACAGTCACTTCCAGGCCTGCCCACAAGAGACACGTTTCTAAACTTGCAATCTTCTTTCCCCTCATGCGTGTGCCTTCCTGATATGGGTGAAGCAGACAGGGGGTTTGGAAATAAACCTCAATAATAGATGCACACTACGCTCTCCACTATCACCACCGAAATGTTTCCACATAGCGGCAGCTTCCCCAGGCCCTTGGTTATTCCTTCAAGGTTTCCTGCAGTTGAAGCTCTTGAGGCAAAATATGAGCTTAATAGAAGATAATAGCAAACTCATTAGTTCAGGAGCTCTCTATTCAAGTCAAAGCCAGCAAGTAACATACATTTGCTTCCAGAAAAAGCCTTCCCAGGTCGAATGGTGCTCTCTAATACTACCTAAAAATTCCAAAAGCAATATTTACTGCAGTTGAAAGGATTAACCTTTCAAATTGGGCACCCCGTGGCCCTGTTAGGAGCGTAGCCACAGAAGCTGATAGACTTGGCGGCTGCTATAGCCTCGACCAATCATAACGCAGTTAGTGTTACTGACCCTGCTGGCACTTGTGCGGCTGCTGGGGTTGCGGTAACCACATCCTAGGTCAGTCTCAACTGGCCGATACCTAAAAATCAGTTCCTGAACAGGCTTTACATCCAGCACCATAATTGAAAGTTCTCCCCAACAATTTCTCCTACCAAAGAGATCAAAGAATGCTTATCAAATACAGAGCTTTCTTCTGCCCTGGTAGTGGATGCTTTGTGACTGAGAGTGCATACCTTCAAGGAGGGACATAAGGACCTATTCCTCTACTGCTGAGAACCAAAGAATAAGATGTCGGGCTCTACTGATGCCACAGGGCCATCTTAAGACATTTTGGCGCCTCATGGGAGGTATATTTTCTGTACACAATCTACCTTTTTGACACAAGCGTGGCTACATCCCTGTTCAAGGAGTTTTTGAATAATGCCGTCAGACATAGAGTAGCATAGACAACCGTTCAAATGGCCTACGTCCTAGGTTGGACCTGGCTGCTACTTGGACATTACCAAACAGGCTGGCGTTCAAACAAAAAATATTTAAAATTCAGAGGGACTTAGTAATACAATCGAAGTAAGTCATGAGAGAAGCAGTTGAGTGACCACCGGTATGTTAAATTAAAAACATACAGGGCTATTCACAAAGGCAACTTACACTTGTGAGTAATTTACACATGTAAGTTTACTCTTACACTTTTGAGTAACTTTACTACTTTTGGCTACTCACAAAATCTGTGTGTAAAGTTACTCAAAAGTGTGGACTTATATGTCTTTACCCACTGAAAAAGGAGGTGGAGCTAAACTTAGAAGTGTGAGTTCCTACTGACAAAAAGAAACAGTAGTAATTCCAGCACTACACATGTCAAACCACTGATACAGCAAGACAATCAATCCTATCTAAAATAATGGAGATATGGACTTAAAATCAATCACTAATTAAATTAAATTATTTAAAATGGTTACAACTATAAATAAGTATAGTTTAATGTTAAAAAAATATGAAAAGCAAACAGAATTATTATTTAATTTTAAACATTAGATATTATTTAATTATAAGCATGCAGAGTCCCCCTATAGTAAAGTATAGAGAAAAGTAAAGAAGTTTATTTAACTCGAAGAACAAAAACAGTACAAATATTTTTATGTTAAATATTACTATAAATTATTTTTATATATTTAAACCAAAAGGAAAAATGCTTCAATACTAGTGGTTGGCAATGTGTGGTGCTGGACTTACTTCAGCTCTGAGCTGGAGTAAGTTTACTATGTTTGGGTCCCTTCATGACTGTAATACATTTAGAAGTGCAGTTTGCGAATTCCAATGAGTTTACTCTTTTGTAAGCTGGTGTTTGTCCCTCCCTAACGCTCCCTATAGCCCTCCTTACTCCTTCCTAATCCTCTCCCCTTTAGTCATAAGCATTCCCCATTTTCCAGCCCCTTCCCTCTGTCCCTTCCACATTTACTACAAAAACGTATATTTAGGTGTGCAGAGACACTGCAGTCTCGCGCAGAAAAGATAGGAGAGACGAAGGCAGAACCGGTGCACGTGCATTTGTGAAGAGCATTTAGCACTTTTTTAGTACAAATGTATTTAGTACTTGTTCTTTAGACATGCGTTAAGGACTTCTAAGAACACATTCTGCACAACACACTGAAAATAATAAAGCACATTTGTGTGTACAGGTGGTTTATGTGCCCCAAATTAGGTTTTGAAAAGTTCAGTTTAAATAATACCCAAATATAAGGAATTAACAAGAAGTATTTTCTACTTTGCCTTTCCAAACCAGGGATTCGTCTGTGTGTGCATACACACAAACTAATGGTTGTTTTGTAGGACTGGTTACGAGTCTAAAGAGAGTTTGATTGAGCCGGTATTTTTAGGATTGCTTCAGCTGCTCCCTGACTACCCCAGAGGAGCCAGTTGTGGCGCTATAAACATGTCAGCCCTCACAGGCACTCTATAAGTTTCTAAAACATAGATGCCCTCGGGGTAGCAAGTCCAACTAAACAGAAATGCAGTCTAAGCCGGTGCGGTGGTCACTCAAGGGTTCACCCAATTAAATGTAATTGGGACCCAGATGGATAACATGAAATCCTGCGTCAGAAGAAGGGGGAATACAACACGGTCATTGGAGCAAGTGAAAAACTGTAATGTTTGATGTGTTGCCTCCTTTATCAGAGCCACACAATATCAAAGTTGAAAGTATAAAACTATCTAAAAAATATCTAACTACTAAAAGAAGCCTAAAATGTGGCCATCGTGGTTTGCATGTTGCAGGATGGGCATTGCCACACCCATATCTCACTCTGGCTGTGGGTCTCTTATGTACTTGGCATAGAGGACAGCCTCTCCGCTCTTAGAAAGTGCTGCGTGTGTATCCTCAAATCAAGCTCTGCTTTATACCAGGCCACAACCTATGTGGGACGTCCTGTAAAATCCCCCAAAATATCCGTCATGTTCAACGTCTAATAAGCATGCAAAAAGGATGTTGTCGCGAAGGTTTTTATGAGTAGTAGCACATCTGTACTTTATTTCAAGTGGCTGAAATGGAACCTGAATATCTTATCCCTTATGGGCGGGGCATCTATTGTCCAAGGCCTGGTTCTCTCCCATGTCTATGACAGCAAAACTCAGCTCAATTGCATCCCAGATACCCATCTGACTCCAGTGAAGAGCGCTGTGCTTGCTGCCACCTGAATCATCAACGAACTTAGAAATATGGCCACATCACGTCAATACTTCACATGACCCACAATTTTAAGTCAAGAGGTTGAGAGGTCACCGTAAAGACGTTTTCTTTCAGGCCCTATAGACAAAACACCATAGACTAGTAAATACACTATACACGTTCCTGAGATGAGCACAGTGCTATACAACCTTAGAGCCATGCTTACAACATCGGTGAGAGATAATGCACCTCTCAGTGGGACACCCCTACATTATACATTATACAACCTTCTCCAGTGCCTCAAAATCTTGTGCAAAGTTGTGGAAATAAACATCCACATAGCACTGCATTACACATTTCTAATATGGACATGTGCCCAGATGTGCCCAAGTCTATTGAGAACAGATGGTTTGGTCTTTCTCACATATTTTGGAATAGGCTTTGGGTTTAAGACTCAACCTACTTTTAAACATACCTCTGCAACTCTCATTAGGAGTGCTTCTCCTTTATCATGTTTAACAGCGTGTAATACTTACACTTCAAACTTAAGTGATTTATGAACGGTGCACCACATAACTTTCAACATGCACAATCATGCTTGCCTCCAGAGCATACACGATTTTGATGCTATGCACCCACATATGTACACTCAGTAACTCTATTCTGCATATGACTATAGATTTATCAGTAATGTCATCAATGATGTAATTTAATGCAGTCATCAATGATTTAACATGTCATGAGTGATTTAATATATGAGGTCATAAGCAAGGCATGATAAAGGCACAAGTTATAGTTAGCTCAGTAAACTATAGTTCATGAATATGTATATATATATGAAAAAAGGTTAAAGTAACGTTATAGTTAGGTGAATTTCTCAGCGGCAATGTTAATGTTTTGAACTAAAAAACACACAGAAATTCACCAGTTATAGTTAGCAGCACTAACTAAAACTTGTGACCCCACCATGAACTACTTATGACCGAACATATGACATCACTTATGACATGTTCTATGACCTCATTTATGACATCACTGATGACATCTTAAATGGCATCATTGATGTCATCACTAATGACATCAGACTGAGGTATAACTGTTGTTCTAATCTGTTGTACTGACATCTTTTTCATGTGGTCAGTTATTATTGAATGCTGATCTTTAATAATAAAGTCAGTACAGTATGTATACTGTATTATTTTGTTTACACACTTACGGCTCTCGTGAGACGATCGTGGGAGTTGAACACAAAATCCCCTGCGTGGACTACGAGGGAGCCGTACTTCCTGTTCAGCTCTTGTGATCTGCTCACGAGTTCGTACATTTAGAATTAAGTTCATAACAGTGTATGTTTGTCATTTTGAAGAAAGTAAGACATGAGAAGTGTTGCTTAAAGTAGAAAAACAGTAAATGTATTATTGCATTTGAGATATTATGAAAGTTCTCTGTTTTTACGATCTTGCGTGCATCTTGCGAGACACCCACGAGACGCCAGGGAGAGGAAAGCCATCCCAAGGAAGCATTGTAATTGGTTCATATGGATGTCTTTATTTAGCAAAAAAAGATTCCTTCCTTGTTGCTTCATTTACTTATTAGGTGTTGCTGAGTTAGCCCTTTTTGGCGAGCTCTGTGACATTGCTGATTTTCTGTCACCAGAATGTCATCCTCAGATTCAGATGAAAACCCTACTGCTGTTCCTGCAACTCTGTCATCTCTGCCACTCAAGGAGTCCTTGGTGTGGGCATTTTTTCAAATGAGGCCAGGTGGGAAAAAAATATCTGAGAAATATATGATTTGTAAAATGCAAAAAGGAGTTGAGTAGGGGCAGCAGGAACAAGCAATGCAGCATAAGTACCACTGGGATGTGGCGACATTTGAGGGATATGCACCCTCAACGCCCTGCTCAGGCTGAGTTAGCCCGAGCTGCAGAGCTTGATAACTCTCTCCAACCTGGTGACACTGTGCCTGACAAGGTACTTACAGCTCAAGCAGATCTGCTTATCTGAACAAAGCCGTTTTTTGCTGCTTATGCAAGAAGGTAATTTTTTCTTTTGAGACACGCAGGGCTGCACAGGACAGTCTTGTCCAGGATCATAAATGCCCACCTAGGCAGTAGGTTCTTTTAACATTAATTTCCCTAGTCTTTTCTGCTCTTTGTTTGGAAGTAGATATTGTTTACTTCCAATTTCTTGTTTTTGTTTTACCCTTTTTAAAAAAAGAATACAAAAAAGTAAAAAATGGTAAAAAAAAGACCAACAAAAATACAGTTGTTAAAAAATGCTTATTAAAAAAGCTCTTTACAGAGCTACCCTATACTGTCATTATGTACGTTGTTCGTACTTACTGTTATCCTTTTTTTCCTTCTTGATGACTTTCGCGAGACACTCGTGAGAGCCATGATGCTCTCATATATAGCGTGGCTGACTTTTGTGGGCCTCTCGTCTGAGCATACTTTTATAACAGAATTTGCTTTTTTACTGAACATATCCTGTTGTAATAGATATAATTCATATGCATCAGATTTTCGCTATCCCCTTTTTTATATACAATCCCGAGAGACTCTTGCAAGCTCGTAAAAAATACTTTAGAGGAAGAATTTACATTTTCCTTCATTGCCATACTTACCTCTTACAATACCTACTACTAGACTATGGGGAGAGACTGGCCTCTCCACTGAGACCTTGAATGAAGATAACTAGTGTGTAGAGTAGGGTGTAAAGAGACACTGCCCCTCCATTCACTCCTTTCCCAGGCTCAGTAGTATGCATAGTAGGGTGGGGATGGTACTCACCTCACATGTGAGACCTCACTATTCCATAGTAAATATAACAATTAGTAGCATCCCCGCTGACACCTCTCCCCAGGGAAATAACCATATTTATTAGTGTGTGGGAATGGATTTCCCTGTCCACTCACAGCTCTCCCCAGCATCACATATATAGACAGTAGTTTGTAGGGAAACACTGCCTTCTACACTAACACCTATCTCCAGGGCAACAAGGATGTACAGTACAGTGTAGTGAACCAGTGGCCTCTTTCCTCACACCTCTCCTTAGATCCACAGCAATATGCAGTGCTGTCTGGGAGGGGACTCATCTCTCTGCTAACACATCTTACCAGGGTAAAATGTGTCTCTAGTAGAGTTTGAGAGACGTGTATTGTTGGACTTGGCTCTTTTTGCAGGGTCATCCCTGAACTTTTTGCCTTCCTCCTGGTATTTTTTCTGACCTGGTGTTGGTGGTTTTAGGACTCTGGGCACTTTATCACTGCTGTCCAGTGTAAAGTGCATGTGCTCTCTATGGTAAAACGTGGTATGATTGGTCTACACCTGTTTGGCTAATTTAATTTACCTATCAGTCCCTTGTAAAGCGGTATCCCAGATACCCAGGGCCAGTAAATTAAATGCTACTGGTGGGCTTTCAGCGCTGATTGCGCCACCCACCAAAGTAGCCTTTCAAACCTGTCTCAGGCCTCTACCATTGCAGGGCCTGCGCGCGCAGTTTACTGCCGCTATGACGTGGCACATAAAGTGGGTGCCACGTCTGTGACTACCCTTTTTCCACATATCAGTCACCCCTAAGGTAGGCCCTAGCAAGCCCTATGGGCAAGGTGCATTGTAGGTAAAAGGTAGGACATGTGCCTTAACTGTGTGGCATGTCCTGGTAGTGACAAACAGCCATTTTGGTTTCTCACTGCTGTGAGGCTGCCCTCTCATAGGAATGCATTGGGGATTCCCTGATAAGTGTTTCAGTGGTAATTCCGGATCTGAGAGGAGTAGCGGGATCAAGTTTGCTATGTTTGGAATAGTGATAATAAAAGTTGCGTAATGGTGTGCGCGGATTTATTATCACTATTTTAGAAATGCCACTTTTAGAAGTGGGCATTTCTGTGTGCTATGTGTCTTTGTGCCTGCCTGATGTGTATTGCATGTCTGGCTCTGGAGTGACAGGGGCTGGTGAGCTGCAGTGGCTCCAGAGGGGCTGGGTGAGTCAGCGCTAGGCTGAATAGGCAGATCAGCATTCGGAGTAGTGGGAGGAGTAGCCCCTGACCCTGAATAGGTCTGTGCCTGCCTTGTACAATGCTGGCTCCGCCCCCCTGTGGTGTGTCTGTGGCCAGGACCTGCAATGTCAAAGGGGACTGTTGTGCACTGTAAATAAAATATTGAGTGCCCCCCAGAACTGGTTTTGACTGGATCCCCAAGCCCTGTGCCAGGGCAGAACAAAGACCTGGCTGGTATAAATATTGGGGCTGTGACCCCATGTGAGGAGCTGTGTGTGCTGACCGGGAACTGGTGGCCGGCAGGCTGCTGGGCTGCCAGGAGGAACCGCCGTGGGACCCAGCTGCTGCTTCCTGGGGGTCCCTACGTGCTGGCCTGCCTGTGCCCAGCTCTGTCCCTGATGACCTTGGACTGAGTGCCTGGAGAGCGCTGGAGTTTACCCCTGCCTTTAGCAGATTGGGGGGCCATGCGCTAGAAAGCACGAGAAGAGAGCTCTCGGGCCTCTGGGTGGTGTCTCCATGGTGAAGACCGGCTGAGCGCTGTGTTTACCCCCCCACCCCCTCCTCTCAGGAGGGGTTTGTCAGCCCATCGTGAGGAGCGCTCCTGTTTTGGGGTTGTGGGCTGCAAAAGGTGCGGTGACGGCACCTCCAAGGCGCGTGGCGGGTGCTGTTTAATTTTATTTCCTGAGCACAAGGAGAGGGGGCGGCAGGAGCAACGGAGACTTCGCTCCGAGAATCGGCAAAAGCCGGAAGTCAGGCGACTGTTGCCTGGTTGTGGGCGGGGCCATTGCCGAATTCCACCTATCGACAGGAGCGGTCCAGGAGAGGCCATCCGGAAGACGGGCAGAAGTTTGCGCATGGTTGTGGGCGGAGCCGGAGGTCAGGCGGAGGTGCAGCCTGTTGGGGAGCAGGGCTCCCGTGTGGTCGAGGAGAGCCCCGCACGCTGCCTAAAGCCTGCCAGAGAGCGTGCTGGCGTCTCAGGAAGGATGGAGCCTCGTGAGCTCAGCCAGCAGCCAGAGAATGTAACGGAGCCTCGCGGGCTCCCCTTGTCCAGCTTCGCGCCTTTCCCCGCAGCCGATCGTTCCTCGCGGAGGAGACCAGAAGCCCCGGTGAGTGGGGCTTGCAGGGGAGCACTAGCGCAAGGTCCCTGGGAAAGGAGCCCTGGGAAGGAGGGGCTCCCAAGGCATTGTTGGTGCCTAAGTGTTGGGTATACAGCTGTACCACCAGACCGCCGCAGCTGCAACGGTGGGGGCATTTTTGCGTCGCAGGAGAGACAAGGGTGAGTTGCACCCTCGCCCCCATTTCTGGTACCGGCCTGTTGGGCCTGTACCCTGCTGCAGTGGCAGCCTGGTGGCAGTCGAAAGCCACAGACTCCTAGAGCCCTGACTCTTTGGACAAGGGGCATTGTGGGGAAGTCCCAGACGGGCCCCCCCGAGGAAGGCCAGTTGGCCTGTGAGCACCTGGTGTGCTAGTAGGGCGCAAGGCCCTAAGGTGATGTATGCACCTGGGAGTATTACTGGGGTGCATTGCTTATAAGATTTATGCATACTGTGATTTATGCCTAATGTGATTTATGCAAAGTGTCTGTACCAGTAGTTACTGGTTGTTTACTACTTACCCGTTCTGATGGTTCGGACAGTGGCCCGATTGGCCCTTTTCTGTATATAATCCCTGTAAAGTATAACCTAGTGCCAGGTGGCACAGTGTACATTTGTGATTATGATCTAATGTGGTTTATGAGTAATACAAAGGCTATTTTTGATATAACCTTGTGTGGAGTTTCATTTGTGGTGTGCCTAGTGTGTCGCTGCTGTGTGTGTGTGTGTTGCGCAAACGCTTTACACATTGCCTCTGGGATAAGCCTGACTGCTCGTGCTAAGCTACCAAGGGGGTGAGTGGGGGTTATCTTCAGTGTGTAACTCCCTTGCCCTGACTAGAGTGGTGGTTTCTGCCTGGCTTAGGTGCTTGCCCTAGTCAACCAGAAATCCCATTTCTAACATGTATATTTCTACTCATATCTCTTCTTATGCTAACAGGTATGCATAGTAAACTATGGGGAGAAACTGCCCTATTTCCTGACATAAGTCTCTTGCATGATAACTCTGTCTAGTATAGTGTGTGGAGAGACTGGCCTCTCTACTGTGATGTCTCTTGTATCTGCTTGTGCAAATTAGAGTGTGAAAAGTGGCTAAACTTTCAAGCCACACATCTCCGCAGTATGACAGAAGTACAGCTAAAGAATGGAGCTGAAACTACATTTATGCTCAAAAGTATGTCTTACATAACTGGTTCTGACTATCATAAATGGAGAACTAGACTATTATCTGAAAACATACTGCCTCTCAGGTGAGACATCTCCCTAGAAAGACATGTGCAAAGTAGGCTGTGGGTAGGAACTGTTCTCGCTGCACATATCTCTCTTCATACTGATACATGTCCATAGTAGAGGATAAAATGGAATATCCTCTCTGTTCAGATCTGTGTCTTGAATAACTCGTGTCCATATTTCATTGTGGCGATATACTCACCTGTGTTTCAAACTCCTCCTAATGTCAACACCCATACTTAATAGGATGTGCACAGCAGGTGATAGAAGTGTGTATTAGAGTATAAACATGCACTTACCTCTGTGCGAAGATCCCTCTCTACCACTAAAGTTACCTATACTACAGCACACAACACCTCCCTGGTGCATGACATCTAATCATACCTGCATTGCAAAATAATTGGCTCTTCCATTACCAACTCTCTATAGTATAAAAGATGAGCCTAGTACAATTCACATATATAGATACATGTAATAGGATATTCACAGTGTCTCAACATGGTACTGCCAGTTTTACTGAATCTTGCAATACTATACTAAACTTGAAACGTATAATAAGTATTAAGGAAACTAATCCAAAGTAACTGTAAACCTATTTATTACAACAAAACAATTTACCAACAATACAAAACTACAACAACTACATCAACAAATAATATAAACAACTATAACATGAAAAAATTACTTTCAAATACACAAAACATTTTCTGATGTTCATAAGCACCTCCTAACCCCCCCCCCCCACCCCCCTTTTCGCTTATTTTGCCTACTGGATTTTGATGTAAGTAGCACTTCTTTTTCAGTCTTTTCACCACCTTAGACTGCCAAAGAGTCTTTAGATTTGTGCTATGTTATGGCAGGTTAGGTGGAAATAAAGTCTCAGCAACGCAACATATCTATATATACAGTTCACAAAGCCTAGCTCGTCCACAGTTAGTTCATGCTGCTGAAGTACTCAACTGTTCAGGCGACTTCACATCCTTCCAACCTAAATACATGGGGGCAGATTTACAAGCCCCTTGCACCACTTTTGCGTCACTTTTCCCATGTTAAAAATGACGCAAAAGTGGCGCAAGAGGCTTGTAAATCTGCCTCTACGTGCCTAAAGACTTAGTTATTGCTGAACAACACCATAATCCTGCTCCTCTTAACAAGGCTCTTCTTTTCTGCTTATGTAAGCAGATAATTCTTTCCTCAGAGATTAGTTTCCATTTTCCTCCTAAAAAAAGACAAAATAACCCAAAAGATAAAAGTTACGTACAAGTCAATCATTGATAACAGTGATACAGCAGTATATTCTGTAAACATTTCATCTGTTTTTCACCCACAATCACATATTTATATCTAATGCACCAGTAGCTTGTTATTCCTTTCTCCTGAAACATTTTACATCCTCACCCAGTGTACTTTTTTTCACATATAAATTTTAACATCTCATCAAACCTTGAGACACCTTTGTTAACACCCGCCTCAGCTTTTCACTCTAGAAATAGCATTATCACCACAGAGACATTTCATAGGGCTAAAGTATATGTACAAAGAGGTTCATAACAACAGAACAGCTTGTATTATTACATTCTTTGTTTTATCATTTGTGAAACACTGCTTCCTTTACATACAAGTAGACACAGTTTTAACATTTCATGTTTTAACACAATCTGAAAACCTTGGTCACATCTCCTACTTTGTAATGTGTACCTCTCAAAACCTATATTAACACATCTACACCTCCCCAAACAATATTTCACTCTGTAAACATACTGTAGAATAAGTACACCAATATCAGTACACTTACTGACACTTCACAACAAAGGTTTTGAAATATGTTGCTAAATACCTGAACTTGGAGTTCTTTCTTAAAATCAAATGACCACAGCAGTCTCTTTCAACTCTAGATAAATTAACTTCTGCTGAGCACAATTCAAAAAGACTTCCTTCTCCTCCAAAGCACCAAAGACAAAATGAGCGTTCTCTGGTTCTGCACCTAATCGGAACACAGCATTTCTCCAACCATGTGATAAGAAGGATAACTATAATGTAGTAATGAAGCAGGAAACCGTGGGTGTCTTGAGTAGATTTAATAAAGGCTACATGGAAGAGGAGCCAGCTAGAAAGCAGCCAGCTCCAACAGAAACAACCTCAAGAGTAAACTATGTACATTCTAATGTTCCTAGGCAGCAAGAAACATTCTAAATGGAACTAAGACATTACAATAAATAGCTAACACATATAATATATAAGATATAATAACACTGAGGAAACCATTACTAAAAAGAAACACAACACAGAATATTACATTACCTTACCCTAAAAAAAAAATATTAAACTCTATACCTTGCGGGTTTGACAATGACACGGGAACTCCTCCTGGTATTCCCTTGGACTGATTCTGTTTTAACAGGAGGGTAACTCCCTTGGATGGAGGAAAATCGAGGAACAGAACATTGAACTTTGGCAACCTTGCTGAGGTTCCACCAAAACCCCCCATCAACCTGAACAGCATTTCCCACCAACTTAATCACTTTGACAGGTGGACCAAATTTACTTTCACCTTTATTAACATGGTAAGATTTCTTGATTTTAACAGTATCACCAACCTTCAGGATTGAAGTCCTGGGGGCATATTATCAAGCGGCAGCGATAATTATCGCTGGCCGCGCTTAGCGTGAAATGTTTTTACGCCGGCTATCGCTGGAAATTATCGCCATGCTAGCGCTGTATTAACAACGCATAGCGCAATGGCGATAATTATTCCAGCGATAGCGGTGTTTTCCATGGAACATCGCTGGTTTTCCAGCGATGTTACATGGAAAACGGCGATAACCTTGCTGATACGACCCTGTGGTCGTATCAGCATAATCCACCCCCAATGTTAAGTATACGTAAGTCAGCATTTTAGCAGACGTTAGTTTTTGGCGAAAACCGCAGTTTTTGCCAAAAACAAACGTCTGCTAAAATGCGTGGGCCTCCTTGTAAATATCGCAATGTGCACATCAGCGATAATTTACATGCAGTACTGCCCAGTGACGCCCACTTTGCATCTCATTAGAGATGCAAAGCGAGGCGTCGGGAAAACGGGTGCTAACATGCGCTAATGCATGTTAGCACCCACTTGTAAATAGGGCGTTAGTTTTATCTCCGCTTTTTTGGCTTTTAAAGCCAAAAAAGCGGAGATAAGGCCCTTGCTAATATGCCCCTTAGAACCTTTCTTTGAGTCAAAACAAGCTTTTTGCTTAGCTTGAGTTGAAGAAACATTCCCTTTAACAATGGACATCAATTTCAAGATATCTGACTCCGCATTCACCCATTTGGACATCCACCCAGGTCGAAAAGAAGTATTGGCCTTCCTTCCCCTCATCAATTCAAAAGGAGACACCTTCGTGGAAGAATGGGGAGTAGTTCTATAAAACCATATCATACTGTTCAGAGCTCTCAAAACATCATGGTTGCTGGCCTTAGTCCATTTTATACAATGCCCAACAACACGATTCATCCTTTCCACAAGTCTGTTCCCTTGTGGATGATAAAGGGAACTTTTCACGTGTCTTACACCAGAAACAGACAAGAATGATTCAAAATCTTTACTAACGAACTGTTTCCCATTATCAGAAACCAGTATTTCTGGAAACTCCTCCCTAGACCAGACATCACTCAAAAAATCCACAACACTTTTAGTGTCCGCCTCCCTGACAAGCCTGAACTCAGGCCACTTTCAGGCATAATCGACGAGAACCAAAATAAATTTGGAACCTCTAGAAAGCATATTATATGGTCCCATGACATCCACACCAAGTTTAACCCACGGACGATCTGGACACTCAGGCATAAGAGGGGGAACGGAAATTTTAAGGGATTTATCTGATGACCTGCAAACACAACAGTTCACAACAAACTCATCAATCTCAGAATCCATCCCAGGCCACCAAAAAGTATCACGAATACGACGTTTAGTAAAAGAAGAACCTACATTTCCTTCATGGGCCCTCTCAATAATCCCTTTCCTGAATACATGTGGAGGAATAAGTTTGTCACTCCGCAACAGAATCCCGTCTTCTAAAGAGATTTCATCCTCAATTTTAGAGAATGGTTGCAGTGAAGGAGAAAGTACTTTCTCTCTTGGCCACCCGTTCCTAACAAGGTTACAAACTTCTTGGAGAATACAATCATTGCAAAATGCTGATCTCCATTCATCTTCAGAACAAAACTTAAGTTCAGTAATATCCACCCCTGCAACCAGACAATCTTCACAATCCTCTTCGATAAGATCAGAAAAGGAAATTTCATCATCATGAATTTCTGTGGCAGGAAAACGGGAAAGAAAGTCCGCCCTCCCATTCCTTCCACCAGAAATGTGCCTGACATCAAATTGGTACTGGAGGAGTTTGGTGACCATCCTCATAATCCTGGGATTGCAACACTTACTCAAACTCCCACCCAAGATATTAACTAGAGGCTTATGATCCGTTTGAAGTAAGAAACGTTTTCCCCATACGTATGGGCGGAACTTTTCAATGGCCCAGGAGCAGGCTAATAGCTCTTTCTCAATAACTGAGTATTGCAACTCAGCAGCCCTTAGAACTCTGGATGCAAAGCCTATAGTCCTTTCAACTCCATCCTCCACTTGTTTTAAAGTTGCACCTAGTCCTACTTGACTTGCATCAACAGTTAAACAGCATGGCAAACTGGGGTCAAAAGGCTTGAGGACCATGCTTTTCCCAAGAAGATCTTTAACTTCACTAAAAGCAGACGCACACTCATCACTCCAAACAAACTTGGTCCCTTTTTTGAGGCGATTGCTAATGGGGCGAACTATTGTGGCATAATGAGGAATAAATCTCGAATAATATTCACAGAGTCCCAGTAGAGATTTGACTCCAGTCTTGTCAGTGGGAGTAGAAGCATTAGTAATGGCTTCAAGAAGACCAGGTCTTGGCTTAACACCTTCATGAGTGAGCACATGACCTAAGTACTCTACTTCAGAACAAAAAAATGTGCATTTTTCCAGTTTCAATACAACTCCATGTTGCTGAAACAGACTTAACACTTTGTGTAAAATGGAATCATGCGAGGAGGCATCCTTTGCAAAAATGAGAACATCATCTTGGAAGACTAATACACTGTCAACCCCCTTAAGTATGTTGTTCATCACCCTCTGGAATACCGACGCAGCCGATGCCAGGCCAAAAGGCATATGTCGGTACTGAAACGTGCCTCAAGGGGACACAAACGCAGTAAGGTGACGGGAATCCGGATGTAACTCAACCTGGTGGTAAGCAGTGGCAAGGTCGAGCTTGGTAAAAAACCTAGCTCTTTTAGTAGAAGCAAAGAGATCATTGATTTTTGGAAGAGGATGTGAGTCAACCCAGATCTCTCTGTTGAGAGACCTTAAATCAACACATACCCTGAGTTGACCACACCTCTTCCTAGCAACAACCAGGGGAGAAAGCCATAGAGATGACTCAGCAGGCTCAATAACACCTTTCTCACACAGTTGCAACAATTCTTTTTCCAGGTCGTCTCTCACACTGTAGGGTACCCCTCTAAGTTTGTGTTTTACGGGAATAGACCCCTCTTTAACAATTATTCTGTGCTTAAATCAACAAATTTTACCTAAATCGCAACTAAAAACAGAGGGAAATTTGTCTTTTAGCATTTGCTCTTTGGTTCCAGGTTTGAGGATCATCCCAAATAAGCCTTGATGGAACCAACCTAAAATGTTAAGCCCTTTGAGTACAACATAAATCTTCCCTTTTATTTTCCTCCCCTTGAAACACATCTCCTCCTCAAAGAATCCCAATAGGTCAATTTTACGACCCTCATATGACACAGGGGAACGATCTGGAGGATGTAGAGGCTGACACCCTTTCCAAGTTTCATCAAAACGTTTTTGCGTAATCATCGTTATTTTCGCACCAGAGTCAACTAAAAGCTTAATACTCTTGCTTCCCACAGTGATGTCAACAATGGGATCAACGCACGACCCCGGATCTCCTTCAATGACATTATGCGAATCAGAGGAGTCATTAACGTTAAAGTCAGTAACGACTGAAACTACCTCAGAGTCAGAAGAAGAATCTGAGTCAATTAGACATACAACAGGTTTCTTTAGACCTTTTTGCCATTTCAACTTTAAACAAACCTTAGCAAAATGTCCTACTTTTTTACAATAATTGCAGGTAACATTAAATGCAGGACAACGTGATCCCTTACAATGAGGTGGGTTCCCACATCTCAAACATATATTGGATCCCACATTAATCGATGTTCCAGACTTGGTTGACTTGCTTAGGGTATTAGTATTCCCTTTAAAAGATTTCTTGAGTGGTCTCACAGAGGAATTAAGATTGATAGCATTAACAGGTTCTAAAATCTTCTCATCTAATTCTTTTAATGAAACCATGGAAATTTCTATGCTCTTGGCTAGCTTAATAGTATCATCGAGAGATGGATCACCCATAGTGAGAAGTTTTTGCCTAATATTTTTGTCCTTACAATGACATACGAAATGATCTCTGATGAGTTGGTCTGTAAAGTTCTCAAATCTGCAATCTGCTGCCAATCTGCGTAACACAGAAATGTAGGAATCAACGTCTTCACTTTCAGATTGTTTCCTCTTAAAAAACGTATGCCTGAGGACCATGAGGCTTGCCTGTTTGTCAAAACGAAGCTTGAGTTTCTGTACAGTTTCTCTATATTCATCGTTTGGTACACCTTCTTCTTGTGGTCAGGTAAGTGTTTAAATACAGACCTCCCTTCAAATCCAAGAGAATGTAAGAGTAAACATTTCTTTCTGTCAGCACTGAATCTAGATGCACCTATGGCACCCAGATAGGTTTCGAAGGCGTCATGCCAAACCTCCCATCTGATAGTAGGCTCTCCAGGAGTGTCCAGAAACGCAGGAGGAGGATTGACAGACTGTAAAGTACACATGCTTAAAAAGAAATGACAAAATAACAAAAAGGAGCCTAAAGAGTTGATTATACACAATGTAAACGTCACTGTGAAGAGACAAATAAAGAAGTTGCACTAACACAGTGTACGCAATTTCGTGTGGAAGACACAAGAAAAACATAAGTATAAGAATACTGTTTTTATGCACATAACCGTAATGTATATAAACTTATTCACAATAAAATATATCTCTCAAAGAAATATGAATGATGTAATGAGCAAGGTCTGCGCATCACCGAGATAAGAGCACAGAAGAAAACAACCAACGATTAAAATGAACAATAAAGTTTGTTTTTTTAAATAAATGATAGTAGAAATTGAAGTAATGTTTGGTGTGTGTATCACCGCGTGAAACACACGACAAGTAGTTGCAGCGAAAAGCTGGAAGAAGAGCTGAAGACACGATAGGAAGTTGCAGAGAAACGCTGTAAAAAGAGCGGATAGGTGTGTGTGTCACCGTGGAATGCACACTGTAAGAAGTTATGTGGAACTGAAGTGGTGTGTGTATCACCGCGTGAAGCACACAACAAATGTAGCAGCGAGGAGCTGTTAGAGGCGCTAGTGGTGTATGTATCACCGTAGGATGCACACGGTAACAAACACGAAGGATTGGAAATGAGCCCGTTCAAAGATGGCTGCCGAGCGTTGTGATGCGTGATGACGTGTCCGGTGCTTTGGAGGAGAGGTACGTCACAAAGGAGGGAAGACAAGCAGGCATAGAGATGCGTGTAATCGGAGACCAGGAGGTCGCGCGGGATGCACAGTTGTGAGTAGAGGTTGTCAGGTGAGAGAGACGTTAGTTTGCTCGAGGCATTAGGGCAATTGAAAGATGCGCTAACTGCAGGGCGCAAGCAGTAAAGTTAATTTGATGTTCAAAATAGAGAATAAGCCATGCAAATAAAACGGAGGAAATTGAGGTGGAAATAGGTGGATAGGGTGAAGAAATAAAAACGCCGTACCATGCTAGTTGAAGTCGAGAGTCCTTTGGAAGACAAACTTTCATGTATAGTTGCTGACAATTGAATAATACGCCGCAGGTGATGGAAAGTTGTCTTGTAACTTGAAGTAGACTGGAAGTGAAAACGTCCCGTAGAAGAACGGTTGAAATTGAGCTTATTTGCAGGTAGATCTCAGACATGAGATGCCTTGCACGCTGGGTGGTCCATGTAGCTAGGATCGTCGCCAATAAAATGTAGTAATGAAGCAGGAAACCGTGGTTGTCTTGAGTAGATTTATTACAAGGCTACATGGAAGAGGAGCCAGCTAGAAAGCAGCCAGCTCCAACAGAAACAACCTCAAGAGTAAACTATGTACATTCTAATGTTCCTAGGCAGCAAGAAACATTCTAAATGGAACTAAGACATTACAATAAATAGCTAACACATATAATATATAAGATATAATAGCACTGAGGAAACCATTACTAAAAAGAAACACAACACAGAATATTACATATTGGTTAAGTCTTAGCCCTTTTTCTTCTCCCCATACAATTTTGCGAGACTCAAGTGGGACCGTAAGACACCTTGTAACAGGCCCAGTAATTTTCCATGTGAGTCTCACGAGATGCTTGCAAGATCGAATGAACTCCATAAATAATAACCATCTACTCATCACAGACACATTTTCTCTCAAAAACAAGCACCACAATATGCATTCCTACTAATGGAGTGTATTGGGAACTCATTTTCTCCTTTTTACTATTCATGATCCCGCGAGAGTCCCGCGAGATCGTAAAAATTGATTAAAAACAATATACATTAATTTTATTCACAGTAGTTATCCCTTAGACACCTCCTCTCTATAGCCTGCACACACACAACAGTCTCAACTAAAACCTCTCTCTCTCTCTATTGGGACAGATTTCTGTACCCCACTGTGTGGGAGCACCCAAATGCCTGCCTTATGTCATGTATTTCTCTGTGTCTCATGCATTTAGGGCCTGATTACGAGTACTGCGGTCCAACTCGTGGTGGCGGTCCGAACACTGCCACACTGTGGGCCCGCCCGCAGTACTATGAGTGTTGCGGTTCGGACTGCCACAGGACTGCTGCGTCTGCCGGGGATCCAGGATCCCGCAGCGGTCACGCTGGGCCCCCTGCCGCTCCTGGGGCTGGAGTGCATGCAGGGGGGACACACATTGTACCCCCCTAAAATTGCACCCCTGTTTCTGCACAGTGTGGCATGCAAGACATGGTGCATACCACACTGTGTAGGAACGTGCTGCAGGCTCTCTCATGGCGCCGGTCTGTATGTTAGGCTCTCCTATGAGCCTAACAGACCATCGGCTGCCGCAGAGCCACCTATGGGTATGGAATTCCTATAGCCCAGGACATGTTATTTGGGGTCAAGGTCAACAAGTTTTCATGTTTATTTGGCCCTTGGGATAAGTAGGCCCGAGCCCCCCCCTGCAGCACAGACCTTTTGGCTGCCAGATTACAGTATCACATTATGGATCAGGGAAGGGCATTGTCTACAGTTAAGGTAATATTTGTGTCCATATGTTAATGCTGTTCTAACTTGTATTTATGGTTCATTAATAGAAAGCCTTTATTATTAGGGTGAACGCTCTTAGGAAATGTTGTAAGTTCAGACTGCACTACTGACAGTGGTTCCAGTATAAAAATGTGTACGCACATTTGCAAAGTTTAACAATATGAGGCTACGTATAATGCTTCCAGGATGCTCTCTGAATAGATGCAAATATATGCAAAAGCTTGAAAGCAAGATTGATGATTCTTTGCTTTCAAAATAAAATGTTCATAAAAAAATTAAACATGAAACAAAATGTTTTGCTCAACTTCTGTGAAATTTTGGGACCATTTCTTTGAAGCATCATTAAGTAAAATGTGTTGATGCATGCTAGTATTTCCCCAAAAATATTTTGAATCGTAAATCAGTGTAACCAGTTTCAACAAAATTATAGGACACATGACACTAAACAAGCATTGGCAACTCCAATAGGAAGGGCATTGATGGTCAGCCTTTTGGTTTTGTTCATGCATATCTTGTTTTGACATGGTTTTTGTACCACTTTACTGTTGTTGAAACTGCTGGGTCCTTATAACAAACATTGGCAAAAGCAAAAAAAATTTGGTCTCAAAAACCACACATTGCCACAGTGGTTACTGGCACTGAGCAAAACTACTTTGCATGCCGATATGCTCCTTGTGAAAGAGCAGACTGCTGTCATTCACAGTGAAGTCAGCCAGTAGATAGAAAGACAGACAGAGAGAGACAGAATTTTTATAAAAACAACAGGTCTTCGTTAACGCCAGACCTAAATAGGGGCTCAATTCTTAAAGAAAGTCACAAAAGTGCAGCCATGGTTTATGTCCTTGCATTAGTGCAGACTTACGGCTTTCATGAATTCACAAGAATTTACAGGAGTAGGTTAGGCAATCGTACTCTTAGAAAATATTTTTGAACTGCATTTTAGCACGCGCAAATATGCATGTTTAGATTTGCTCATGCGAAAATCTGTTGAGCAGTAACAAGTTCACTACTTTACCAACCACTTTTTTCCCCAACCCTGGAAGAAGGTTTTCTTCATCTCTGTATGGTAAACTATTAGAGACGAGCTGATGAAAACCCATAAAACATGCTAGTAGGTTTGCACAGACTCAAAAGGTCATTCCAACCATGGGAAACTACTGCTTACCGCTACCTCCAGCCCCAGTCTGAGGACAGGTAGTGAATTAAGTGTATTGCTAGTGTTGAAACCCTATTATGGTATAAGCTCTGACATAGTCAGAGAGGCTATTATCAATATCAGAGCTCTTATATAAGGAGATTGCTGCCATAATTCTCCTCCACACCACAGGGACAAGTGGATTTTCTTACAAGACAAGTAGATTTATAAAGCAACCAGTCCCATGGACAAGTAGAAATTGTATTAAATTCCACACCCCTGAGCACCGCCAGCCAGACCTGGATTAAACTCGTAATCCAGCGGGTGGGAGCACCAAGGCTTTGGCGGTCCTCCAGCAGACGGTGCAGTGGCAGCGCCACTGGAGGACCGCCAAACTCGTAATAAGGCCCTTAGAGCATTTCTCTTGGGCAACAGATCTGTATCATTAAGTGTGGATAATAGAGTATTCAAACACATGACCCTGTGCACTGACACCTTTCTCTATAAACAAGTTTCTTTACCACCCCCTACATTTTGTTCACGATCTCGCAAGGTTCTTTTTTAAATCACATAATGTACACTCTCCTTCATTACAGTAGTTACAACTTTTACTTCCTTCTCCTAGGACTTTTAGAAAAAGTGACCACTCCAGACCCAGCTTTCCACAGTATGGCAGCAGTATACAGTAAGGAGTGATGAGAGACTGGACTCTTCAAAAACACCTCCCCACATGATAACCACTCTACATAGTAGGCTAAAATAGGGACTCTCCATTTTCACTGACATCTCTCCCCCCGACGACAAGGATGTGTAATACGGTGTACGGAAGAACTGGCCTCGACACTAAGGGACATATCTACAAGCCCCTTGCACCGCCGGTGTGTCACTTTTTGTGACGCACCAGCGGAGCAATTTGGTGCTCCATATTTACAAGGGTTCGTAAAACCACCCTGCGTGGCTATTCGTGTCCTTGTAAATACGGCCCATTCACACGCAGCACTTTGCGGTGAAGGGGCGTTCCATGGGTGTTGCTGTGGGTGTTCCCACGCAACACCCATGGATTCTGTCGCGTTCCCAGACTTACAAGGTTTCTTAAACCTGGGAATGCGTTAGAATCCCAGGGGAGGCGTAAGAAGGCGCAACAAGGAGAAATACTTTTATTTCTCCTCGTTTTTTCTTCTTTCTATGCGTGCTGCTTTCTGCAGCATGCATAAAAAGAGGAAAACACTTCTCGTGATTGTTTTTGTGCAGGAAGGTGTCCCCTCCTGCACAAAAACAATCATCCCGCAACTCAGGCATCATGGTACAAGGGTGCCTGCTTTGGCGCATGGCAGCCAATTGTGCGCCAGCGCAGGGGAGAGGTCAGGGATCCGTCATATTGTTGTAAATATGACACATTCCAGTGCTCTGAAAGTAACGCAGCAAGGTGCAGCCAAATGGCTTACGGCACCGCGCTGCGTTACTTTCTCGTAAATAAGGCCCTTAGAATTCTCTCTTGGATGAAGGGTGTAAGTACTAGGATGATGAAGAAACTGGCCTCTACACTGAGACCTCTCTCAGATTACAGGTGTGCGTAGTAGGGTGTGGGGAGGTACTGGCCTGCGTTAGAGGTGGATATGCATTCGACGCTGTATGTGTTCGAGGTCGGTATGTGTTCGATAATGTGTGTGTGCCTCAAATAAATAGTAGAAGAAGGTTGACTTGAAGCCCCTTTCTATATGTATGGAATGTTTATTGGAAAGAATATGTTTGCCAAAATAGTGCATGCACCATTACACGCCAAAGCTAAAAATGGTGCAAGCACCATTACATGTGAAACCTAAAACCATACATAGAGTTTTCCCTGCCCTGGCACTTCTGACCACCCTGTTGTTTGTTACTCAGTCTCCTCTCTTTTTCTTTCACCTGTAAATCGTTCTGATACCCTCATGGGTCTTGTTCGCGCTATATAAATCTTTTAAAATAAATAAATAAATACTTACATTCTCATTATTTTATTACATTTATAATGCATTCATTATTCAGTATTGCCATTTAAAAGACACAGTCAATGCCACACCTGTTGGCTTTGTCGAAGTTTGTTTCTTTTGCCTTTCGAACTCCTTGGCAGTGTTTTCTTGCTCTCACCTCATGTGCTGATTTCCCCCTCACATCACCATCACCCCCCATGCTTTGTCGCAAGCTTGTTCACTTTGTCCATAGGTAAGCTTTTTTTGACATTTTTTATTTATTTAACACCTCCCATCTTCTCCATTGCACCCCTCACCTTGTAAAACCATGGGGCTTAGTTATAAGCGCCCTGCATCCCTTTTGCATCTTGTAAAGTGGTAAATGCTTAATGCAGCGCCCTCATTTCGATTCATGAAGCCATGCAAAGCCACCCAGCGTGGTTTTGAGTGGCCTCATAAATCATGAGTAAGGCGGCGTTGCGCAGATCGCTGCGTCGCCTTACTCTGTACCCAGGAGGCGTCCCTATGGCGTTGTGGGTGGTTTTCCTATGCAACACACATGGAATTTGATGCTGCCCCAGATTTACAGTGATGTAAACCTGGGGAATCATCAAATCCGTACGCCTCCTGCGGTGAGGCATAACAAGGAGTAATATGTTTATTTCTCCTCATTTTTTCCTCTTTCTTTGTGTGCAGCATTCTGCACACAGTAAGAGGAAAACGCCTCTTAGGATAGTTTTTGTGCTGGAAAGTGCCCCTTCATGCACAAAAAAAATCCTGCATGCAACAGAGACACCCTTGCACCAGTGTGCAAGGGTGCCTACGTTGGCACTAGGCTCCCGAAACGGCGCCAGCGCAGGGAAAGACAGGAATGCACCTTATTGCTTAAATACGGTGCATTCCTGCCCTTTCACTTTGGCGTAGGGCACCTTGCTGCGCTACCCTGCGCCAAAGTCCCATAAATGAGGCCCCATGTTTCTGTCACCGCTCGTCAGTGTTAATCCTTCCATCCCTACTTGCCTTGCCTTTGCTCCCCCACCTCTTCACCGCCCCTTCCCCTGTTGTCATTTTTTAGAAGAAACAAACTTTTTTTAGCGATGACGCCTGCAAAAAAAGCCCACTCCTTTTATGTGCCTCTCCAAGATTGGCATCCCCCATCTTGGAACAGTAAATTAAAAACAAAGAAAATGGCGGTTCCATCATAACATATGTGTGCACGTGCATGCTGAAGGATGCTCATGCATATGTAATAACACTAAGCCACCATAGCAGAACCATGCATACATGCGCATGTGTGATGATACATCATGGTGCTTGGCAGTTCGGGCTGGACTGTTCCCATGAGCCACAGGGTCAGACTGATTTGCATATGTCCATGTCTGAACTGGGGTGGCGGAGTGAGCTAAAGAATGATGATGGATTAAACCCAGATCAGTTGACTGGGGGTGAGTGCTTGCAATGTTCAACACTCCGTCCATCATCCCCTTTGGTTTTGCTATGTTCGCCCTAAGTTGGCAGGGTATGCCCAGACGTGGGTCCCTTGCTCACTTTGCCACTGGATTCAAGATAGCCTGGCTGATGACGGCTGTAAGCCAGAAACCGGTCCCAGGATGCTTGTTTCCGGTCCAGGGAAGACATGGCTTGGCAGTTCGGGCTGGACTGTTCCCATGAGGCACAGGGTCAGACTGATTTGCATATGGCCATGTCTGAACTGGGGTGGCGGAGTGAGCTAAAGAATGATGATGGATTAAACCCAGATCAGTTGACTGGCGGGGAGTGCTTGCAATGTTCAACACTCCGTCCATCATCCCCTTTGGTTTTGCTACGTTCGCCCTAAGTTGGCAGGGTATGCCCAGACGTGGGTCCCTTGCTCACTTTGCCACTGGATTCAAGATAGCCTGGCTGATGACGGCTGTAAGCCAGAAAACGGTCCCAGGATGCTTGTTTCCGGTCCAGGGAAGACATGGCTTGGCAGTTCGGGCTGGACTGTTCCCATGAGGCACAGGGTCAGACTGATTTGCATATGGCCATGTCTGAACTGGGGTGGCGGAGTGAGCTAAAGAATGATGATGGATTAAACCCAGATCAGTTGACTGGGGGTGAGTGCTTGCAATGTTCAACACTCCGTCCATCGTCCCCTTTGGTGTTGCTACATCATGGTGAACACATCATCTAGCTTTTTTTTGACGATGCTGTTTAGAATCAGCAATAAACTCTTTTTTTACTTTTTACTTTTCATAGACAGCATCAGCAAACAACATTGGCCATGCCAGAAGGTCTGCATTGGCAAAATCAAAGGTTGAGACCTATTGGCTTTGCAAATGTTTGTTAGGACCGGTTTGACAGTGCAGCTCTCGAACAGACCTGTTCCTTACAGTAGATTTAGCCTTTTTGGATCAGGCTCTTTAAGTCATTGAGCTGAGACTTTGTCATTCATATCTGGGGTCAGCCCAGATGAATATTTCTCTGTCTGTTAGGGTGTATCTTTCCATCTCCAATGGTGTGATTGCACTGAGCTGCCTGTCTGTCAGGTTCTACTGGCTACGTCCCTCCCCTCCCTTGTGTCTTGCTCTTTGTTTCTGCCAAACTCCACCCTTTCTTGTTCTTCCCTCTCATCCTACCCGCTTTGCCCTATGTGCCTCTCATTACCCCCACCCCTCATCTTACTCCTGCCAGACCTCACTCTTTCTGCTCCTCGTTACCTCCTTCCACCACCCTCTTGTTCCTTCCACCCTCCCCTTCTTCCTCTCCTCTGTTTTCCTTTTTTCTGCCGCCCGCCATCCCTCTTTTTCCATCAGCCTGCCCCTCCTGGCTGTTTCCTGTAAGTGCCATAGAGACCAGGTATTTTATTTCTTTTTCTTCTGTTTCATAGAAATAAAAGGCTGTCTATACCGAAGGCTTCCTTTCTATGTGGTCCTCTTTTTGCTTGTCTGTCAAAAGAAGGTCAAGTGGCAAGAGAGACTTCATTAAAGTTCTTTCTTTCGATGGCATAGAAACTAAAGAATGACTATAATGAAGGCCCTCTTGCCATGTGTCCTGTATTTGACATAGAAACAAAAGCAGGATTTAATCAAAGGCAAGAGAGATTTCAATGTAGAACCATTTTTTTCGTCTGGCTTATCTGTGCATACGTTGCTTGATTTAGCACATTAAACTGACCTGTTGGGTTTGCCAGCGCCTCTTGTTTTTGACATCTAGATATTTATTTTTATCCAGATGTTTTGACTGTATCACCATTAATGCAGTGTGCATCTAATTCCTCTGCAGGAAGCCCCATCACACCTAACTATGTGGACAACTCGACCTCAAACGTGGCGCCTTGGTGTACGTGCAATGCAAGTGGAAACCGACAGGAAGAATGTGAGACCTTTTTGCACCTCTTCACTAACAACATCTGTCTCCGTAAGTACACGAAAGCAATTTCTACTATGTCTACTGTTTGCCTGTGCAGCAGGAGAGCAGTAAGGTGGGAGCAGAAAAACACTGCAAATACAAGTTTTTGCAGAACATTCTTCGAAGTCACCGGTGCCATTTTAGCCGAGTCCTATAGATGGCAGAAGTGGCAAGACCTTTGACTGTCACTGACGTCACAGGAAGTGGTTCCACACACCTTTGGACCCATATTGCCATCATTTTACATTTCTTAAAGGAAAGTTAAAGACTTATAAATGAAGGTAGCAGAACTGTAGCACTGAATGCTTGGTAACAAAGACGAGGTCAGCCAAAGCCTAAGGACATTTAGCAGATAAGTAGTCAAATTTGTTAAATCACTGGGTCTGCAAAACAGGGAGTCTCATGCAGAAAGATTGGGAAAGAAGTTGTTACACTTGATGCCCATTCACAACTTATCATCATATTGTTGTAAAACTCTTAACAGTTTAACACGCGCTCTAGACCTCGGGGCAGATTTACAATAAACTAACGCAGCGCGGTGCCGCAAGTCATTTTTCTGCTGAGTTAGTTTGGAAAGCGCAGCGATGCGACATATTTACAACAATATGTCGCATCTCTGTGCTTCCCCCTGCGCTGGCGCACAAACTGCTGCCATGCGCCGACGCAGGCACCTTAGCACCATGGTGCAAGGATGCCTGCGTCGTGGGGAGATTGTTTTTGTTCAGGAAGGGTTCCTTTCCTGAACAAAAACTATCAGAAATGCCGTTTTTCAACTTCTGTGTGTGCTGCATTAGTACACATAGAAGTTGAAAAACAGCATTCTTTCAATGATTGTTTATGTGCAGGAAGGGAACCCTTCCTGAACAAAAACAATCATTGGAGGTGATTTCCTCTTTCAATGTGTGCTGCAGAATGCAGCACGCATAGAAACAGGAAAAAAAAACGAGGAGAAATGAATACATTTCTCCTCGTTGCGCCTCGCTATGCCTCCCCTGGGGAGGCGTAACATTGCCACGCATTTCCAGATTTACGATTCCTTGTAAATCTGGAAATGTGTCTCGCTCCATGGGTGTTGCGTGGGAACACCCATGGAACGCCCCTTCCACGCAAAGTGCTGCGTGTGAAGGGGCCATATTTACAAGGAGAGGAAAAGTCACGCAGGGTGGCTTTTCCTCTCCTTGTAAATATGGAGAAGTGGAATGCGCCTCCAGTACGTCACAAAAAGTGACGTACCGGTGTCGCAGGGGGCTTGTAAATCTGCACCAGAGTCTTCATGCTGCCCACAACCTCCTGGGCGCACCTGCACTCATCATCATTGTGGGATGATGTTCCTTCCATTTTGTTGACTGGTACCCCCGAGGACGAGGGCCAGATTGGCAGCTCCATCAAAGACCTCAGGCAATGCTCCGAAGATGCTGTTGGAAGCTCTATGCTCCACCTCACCGGGGTGGTGTCAGTTGCCGCAGGAAAGTATACAAAAAGGAAGAAAACAACCCACATCCAATACAATGTTCTAAATAAAGAATCAAATATACAGGATAATGACACCAAATCTTTTTTCTTTAAAATGAATCAAACTTCTATCTTTATTTTCATATTCATGTGCACAGTCCATGCTTTAAGCCATAGGCCCTAGTCACTGTGGTCCTATGCCACAACTGCTGCACTGTGGGACCGCCCGCAGTATTATGCTTGCGGCGGTCGGACCAACACAAGACCGCCAACACCGCCAGCATCAGGAATCCCACTGGGCCAGCGGTCTTTAAATGGCAGGAATATGCTGGCGGTGCCGCAGCTGGCACTGCCGAACATATTCCGAGTTGCCATTTCACTGCCCACCATGAAAAGGATGGCGGAGAGGGAGGCCCTTAAAAGGCCATCTGCCAGATTTGGGCCTGTGGTTGCATGCGGGGGGGCACATGTAGTGCCACTCTGGATTTGTACCCACCCTTCCTGCACGATGTGGCATGTATGCGCTCTGAGAGCGGTGGTCTGCCTGCTAGGCTCTTTATAAGCCTGATAGACCGCCGCTCTCAGACTCCCACAGGACCGCCGGCCAGACCAAGAAAAAACTCCTGGTCTGGCAGGCGGTCTCACCACAGGTTTGGTGGTCCCACCAGTGGCGTAACACAGGTCCTCGCAGCCCCCGCGATGCGGGGGGGCCCCAACCTCCAGGGGACCTCCTGATTGAGTCTGGAGGGGGCCCCTCCACGTACGTTGCAGGGGGGCCCCCTCAAGTTTCGTTACGCCACTGGGTCCCACAGTGGATGACACGTTGCACCGTCCGCTGTAGGACCACCAAATTCGTAATTAGGCCCAGAGTAACTAATCCAAATGCTTTGAACAAGAGAACCGTCACCCTCACACGCTACAAAGACCACTCACACGACCCACAAACTTCATACATACCACTCATACTGACATATCTTTCAGAAACATATTGACTGTCTTGTGCCATACCTCAGTGGGGTATACCAAACACAGATACAAAAGAAACAAATAAATAATCTCATAAGTGTATTGTCATGTAGGAATGAATCCTTATACATTACCAAAAGCCTATTGGCCTTACTAACATTTACAGGCCTTTGTAGAGCATATCTTCATACATGGATAAATTGGATATTTATACTTTATACACTTGATAATCATCATTCTCATCTGGCTGCATCATATTCCTTTGTCATGTCCCAGGGGCGGTGGCACAGGTGCCGATGCGCATTTTGGTGTAAAGTGGCCAGCAGGCCACACACTTTCTTCAGGGCACAACTGGAAAAACAGTTTTGTACAAGTAAAAACAAGGAGGGGTAAAAACACAGGAGCAAGTCCCTCCAGTTCTCTGTTAATAATGTAGGTAAGTCCAATGCTGCTTCCTCCAATGGACACCAAGTGAGAGAACTACTGAAAAGGGAAGGGCAATTTCACCCTGTCCTCATGGCGTTGGCAATCAATCCTTCCCAGGGTTATCGAAAGGGCAAAGCAAGATGTAGACCACTCCCCGATAAAGCAGGCTCACGCTAGGGAATGTAAAAACCCACGCTATGGAGGCGGACGAACACTCCGGCTGCTCTCCAAAGAAGCTCCCTGTCCTGCTCCAATATCAGTATTTTCTTTCGGAAACCCTTTGCTTCATTTATTTGCCACAGGAAGTATATGCAATGCTGCTTACTCTGAAGTGGCCTTGGGCGGCTCGCTTCCCATATTGCCAAGCCGTGTTGGTGGCACCGAATATATTGCCTGTGCATGTTATTTTCACTAAAGAAATTTGCATTCCTTTACCCTCACAGATATCTGCTTTTTATTTCATGGTTTATTTTTGGTCTAATGTCTGTGTTGTAACTAGCAGTAATAAGCACAAGACTGCATACCACAAGAATTGGTGTGTGCCTTCTGATCTGACAACTCTCCTGTGTCCTGATATATTGATTCCTTATACTGATTTCCTCTTCATCTCAAATGTGTCTTGAGAATCAGCTGAGTCCTATGTTAATCTAATCTTCTCTACTTTCTTGCTTTTGTTCCTCTGGGTGGCATCTGAATTGAGTCTTAGAGCGTTTTCAGAACTGCCAATATATCAGCTCTCACCTTGTACTTGTCTTTAAAGCCTGGACTCTCCTGTGAAATCTTTTCCCATCAGTTTCCCACTATAAATTTACTAAGCCCAATCTCTTACAGTCACCATCATTTTCAGTCTAACTTGTCTCGTCCAGCGAGGACAGACACACAACTGTTGCGCGGTGTTATGTAAATACTCTGTCAGTTTATAGCAGTAGACAGTCTCAGAGCAAAGTTTTATGTGTTTTTATACATACACCAGATCCAGTAATGTAAAAATAACAAACTGTTTTTTGTGCTGTTGACCGCCACTGGGGACTGAAGCCTGCAATTTTTACCTCAGACATTGCATTGTATTGCAGCATTTATATAGCGCTTACTACCCCTATGTGGGGTACTGAAGTGCTTGCCTACATGAGTGGCATGCTACACGGTGTAGGGTGTGTGGATGGAAGGATGTTGCCTTTGTTTTAATCCTGTGGGAAGTCCATGTCCCACGTGATGAACACCAAGGTGCGGTTTTCTTGTTATGGGTCGCAGCGCGTAGCAGCGTGTTAGATGACGAAGTGTAAGAGACAGACAGATTTATGATTTTCAGTATGATGGTACTTTTTTACAGCTCTGCAGGTCCCTTTATGGTATTTCATATGATAAAGTCTGCTTAGCTGGTTACTGCACTGGGTTGCCCAATCTGAGATTTTGTGTATAGTTGTGGTCCTGAGCTGGCTTGGTTGGAGGGAGAGAGAAGTGCAAATATCTTTTGGAATGGGCATTTGTATTACAATCCCATATCTGAGTGTCTTTGTGAGATGTAAAGAAGTAGTCAGATTGTATAGACATTTGGAACCTGCAGTGGTGGACTATTTTAAAGTCCTCCAAATTGTCCAGCAATGAATGATAGATTTCTTCAATTATTTGGGGATGATGGATTTTTTGGCTGGACAATATTGGTGATGGACAACCCTCATAGCAGATATATCTTATATGAATATAAGAGTAAAAAAATGTAATTTGTTGCTGACTGCGGCATATTATGGTTTTAGTATTATTGTGGGCCATAACTAATATATGCAAGAACTTAACTATATAATGCCACAGCGAAGCACAGGGCAATCCTTCTTAGCTTACCTGCACATTGAAGGCAGTTTGCTGGTTGAGTTGTGTGCACTTCATGAGTTGTAAGCTGAGGACTGTGCTTCAGAGTGTGTCTGTTTTCTGGGCTCTGTTGCAGGGGTACGGGGGTGTATTTATCTAGGAAATAGCCATGTTTTCAACAGTTTTCTAAAAAGTATATGCTCCTGGATGCTTCTAAGGGTTGTATGACATTACAACACATGCATTTACAATGCTTGCCTCTACCACTCATCCTTTACCACTGAATACCTTTACCTCGTATGTCTTTACCAGGCATATACCCTTACCATGCATGCCTTTACAATGCAAGGAAGTTTAGATTGAGACTACACTAAATTAAATCTCTGGTAATGTAGATAGTTTGTCCTATTGTCTGCACTAAGAGGAAGATGGCTTGAAAACTGTGGCAATAGGATTCAAGTTTCCCTCTATCAGAATGCCAAGCTGGGCCCACAGTCCTCATAGTACCAGTTTAGATCAAGAGGGGAATTCTAGACTTGCCATACCAAGAGCTGAAAAGAGCCTTTTCTCTGAAACCAGAATACTTACAGGACTAAACTGGACCATTAGAACTGGGGAACCAGTTTCTGGAGCTGCTGATGGGTTGATAGCTTTGAGGATCAGAACCAATCAGATCCTACCATAGGAACCTATCTGCTCAAGTCCTGCCTCACTTTGTACAGGATGAGAGTGAAACTTTGGTTTACGCTTGTAAAGTTATGAATTAAGAATGTTGTTGAAGCGTATGCTACTGCTGCAATGTAAATGCACTAACAAAATTGCTCATTCTGTTTGTTTCTGTTTTGTCTGGTAGAGAGAGCGGTACTAGCCTTCGGCAATGGGACGTATTTGGATTTAGCAACAAATCCATCAATAATCTCCACAACTTCAAAAGGAAAACATGAACGAAATTCAAATCGAGACGCAACAACAGACCGAGGCTACATCTTTGATCAGGTAACTTGGACAAAAGCCTGGAATCAGCCATCCTTGGGGTGATTTATTTGATAGCCAAACAGAAGGCGTGTATAAAAACATTTCTATCGATGCTTGGGGGGAGAGACTCCGACAGTTCAGCAAGGTCATCCATAGCCTGTTTACTACTTGAAATAGTTCTAGTCAGGATGGTGTTCCCATGGGAAATGCCTTTTTGTTTTGCTAAGAACTTTGGCACCGTTTGACGAATCTTCACAAACTTTGCAAAAAAGTGCTCTGTTTTGCTGTAAGTCTTCTTGGAAAGTTGTAGGGTGATCAGTCAAGCTGGGGCCGAGAGAAAGATGAGGTTCCAAAATGCAAACTCTCCACACATTTTCCATAGACTTTTTGGGAACGCAATACGGCAAAAACTGTTGAACAGAATTAGACAATATTTGGCAAGAAGCTAGATCTTGGTCCAGAAAGTGTGCTTTTTGTGATTTGGTATAAATCTGCCCACTAGTTGTTCAAAAATTAAAATATTTGTATAGCTGGACAGTTGGGTTCTAGGGCCTCTTGCGAAAGTCCAGCAAGCATAACATTACAAAATAGAGCATTTTGATTGGCCTAGAGGGCTTTATTCCCCTTGGGCCATCTCATGCCTGCGGGAGTGAAGGTCCAATTGGCTGTCCGCAACATGAAAATAAATGTTGCGGCGGGTCCGGGGACTTAGTCCCCTGCCCTGAAAATGTATATAAAAACAATATAAGGGAGGGATACCTTGGTCCACTAACCTTAGTGGGGGATTCCCAGGGAATATGAATGAATATATATATATATATATATATATATATATATATATATATATATATATATATATATATACACATATATATATATACACACATATATATAGACATACATACATACACATATATACATACATATATACATACATACATATACATACATACATACATATACACATATATATGTATATATATATATATGTATCAAGACCATGTAGATACTCCGTTTATCGGCGCAGTCGCTTTCGGCAAACAGAGAACCACGAACCACCAGAGATGTAGGCAATTAATCTTTTATTATCCTCAAATATATATATATATATATGCTTGAAGGTCCTTGCTGACGCAGCCGCGCCGCGCCACAAGAAAAGTGGCCGCACTCCAGGTAAGTCCAAGAAAGTTTATTGGGGTAGCTGACGCGTTTCGACCAGGAGGTCTTTGTCAAAGCTGGGGAAAACACATTGTGGCGATGTATTAATGGCATACAGTGAGACACAGTGGAGGGAAAATTAAACATAGGAAAAAGACTTTGGGCATAAACCAAAAAATGAATGCCAACTCATCAGTCACAAAGAAAAAGACTATGAAAGTCAAAAACTTTTCTTAAAGAATTATTTATTTATTTTTGTTAAATCGTTTTGTCCCAAAATTAAATAAAGGGTGCCTCACCCTAACATAAAATAATTTTTATATATATATACACATGAAAATGTAAGGTGAAAAAATGGACAATATGCCGCAAGAAGGGAATTGCAAGTGGAAGTGGATACATAATCCCTTATATTGCCCAGAAAGAAAATCTCTCCAGAGAAGAATCATAATAATACATTTCATTACGGTTCATTGGTCCAGTGACCTTGGAAAACAGATGAGATAGAGAGAGAAAGACTCATCATTCTACATTTCATTATAGTTCAGTGGTCAGTGACCTAAGAAATCAGGTGGCATCAGGTGAGAGATAGAGAAAAAAGGAGAGGAAGATAGAGAGGAACTAGAGGAAACAGGGGAAGGCTTTGCTGTGTGGTTGGTCGGACAGCACTGCAAGAAGACACACACAGAGCCGAAGAAATAGAGTGAACGGCAGTTATAGGCAGGCTACCCGGGGGACAGATAGCATTATCCTAAATGAACATGAAGCTCCTCGTCCTGGTTCAAACCTCCCGGGTGTTTGGTGTTGAGGCTGATTATGTATTTGGATTCAAGTCTTCTTAGTGCTAGTTCCCTGTCTCCACCCAGACTCTTCACGGACATCCTGTCAATGCCAAAATATGATATTTTTAAGTTTTCAGTTTTGGTAGTGCCATGTACAGTGTTGCAGTGTCTAGCCATGGGATATGTTAAATCATTATTTCTAATGGCCCTTAGATGCTCCAAGACATGTTTTTTCACCGGAAAGATCGTGCTCCCAACATACCTCAAACCACAAACACACAACAGAACATAAACAACAAATTCCGTGTTGCAATTGATGAAGGATCGTATCTTATGTTGCTTGCCATTGGGTAGGGGTACTGACTTCACATTGGTACTGTTGGTGCAGGCCTTGCATTTCCCACACTTGTGGAATCCTGGGAGTTCCCTCAACCAAGTGCTGCTATGTTTCTGGCTGGGTTCCATTAAGCTGTGGACCAACATATCCCTCAGTGAGTTACTTCTGCGGTATGTGACATTGGCGCTCGGGGTGACTAATTTGCCAATAATAGGGTCCAGTCTGACTAAGTGCCAGTGTTTCCTGATAATCGCCTGGACCTTGGCACAATCCGAATTAAAAGTGGTGATCAGTTTAATCACTGGTTGGGTGTCCTTCCTAGGCCTGGGTTTGAGTAGGGTTTCTCTCCTCACTCCGCTCACCTTCCTCCTAGCCTCGTCCACTACTTTACTTGTGTACCCCCTCTGCAGGAATCTTTCTACCATTATGGCTTCCTCTCGTGTGTAAGCTTTCATTATAATTATTGGTCATTTTCTGACAAAGACAATACATACGCTTAATATATGATGATATACTGACCCCTTCATAAAGCCAATAGGCTCACTTCTTTATAATTTGGTGTCCTGGCCCTTTGACAAACTCAGAAGTTCTGCCTTACTTAAAATAAAACCCCTTATACTCAGTTATAATTAGTTATGTGTGCACACGAACATTTGGGTTCCAGGCCCTGCGCCTAAAACCCCCTCGCTGCACATGGCTTGTGCGCAGTGAGGGGTTGGGCACCAGTGGGAGTTGGACTCAGGGCATGGCCTGCGGCCAACGGCATTCCGCACAGGACTGAAGGCCATGCGCAGCATGGGTTTGGCTGACCACTAGGGTCACGGTCAATCCCACACTGAGCACGGGGTTGGCTGTCCGTGAAGAGTTGGTTGCAGGAACTGGCCTCATGCATGGCCCTGCAGCAAACCTTACGCTCTGCATGGGCAAAGGCTGTGCGCAGCATGGCGTTGGCGTTACGGATGGTAATAAAATGTTACTTTACTTTACAAAAAAACTAGAAATTCCCTGAAAAAAAAACAAAGATTAAAGTAACGTTATAATTAATTGTAATTATGTCTTATTTTACATTAAAATTCACTGAAAAGAAACAAGGGTTAAATTAACATTATAGTCAGATCAAAATTTCAGTGACAATGTAACGTTTTTAACTAAATAAAACACTAAAATTCACCAGTATTGTAGCACACACCTTAAGAGGGAACTGCTTACAGGGTTTGACACGATGAGTGTCATAACTGCCTAAATGTACACAATGTGTGCGATGCGTGCCCTTATGCCTAGTTCCACACCACTATATTGCCCTTGGTAATAGTATTTTTTGTATTTTATTGTTTATTGATATTTCAGTAGGTTAGCGTCTTCTGTCCTTGGAATATATTAGCATTGTGTCTTTCATTGGTAGACAACCCGAAAGGAGCAACATGCCACAGGTGTTGTCTATATTTGTGGTATAAGATATGTGCAGTTCTCAAATTTAGACAGAATATTAGATGATGAAATGCTGGCTATCGTCATGAGTTTCTTGTTCTTGCATGAGACACAATGTCAGGACAAAAAATGGTGATTCTTGGTGAAACGCCCAACTTACTGGATTCACCCAATACCAGTGTTAGGGCATAACGTAGGCGTATGCTTTGACTAACACATTATTAAAAGGTCTTATGACGTCTCTGAAAAGTAGATTTGGAATAGCTGTGAGTGCTTTCTAACATTTTTTTGATCTAGGGACCTAGATTGATTGATCGCCAATTTTGGGTTAACACGTTTAGACTGCAGAAGTGCTCTGGATGCAGTTACCAACTCAATTAGCTAAGGGACTCTAGCTAGTAGTTGAATGCAAGAACTTTATTTGATAAGCGTATTACTCTTCAATTATGCATAATACTGCATAGTCTATAATCAGGGAAAATTCTTTTGATTTACAGGTTTCCAATTTGAACTGAAATTAAATTTGACTGAACATGCTTCATCCATACATGGTAGTGAGGAGAAACAGATACACACATCCAGCTGGGTAAAATACCAATGTTGGACCTATCTCTGAATTGTAGGGAGATATGTAAAGTTCCACTCTAAGGGTGGAATAGAAACCATAAGCATTGGTTTCCTACCTAGGGCTTTAATTAGGCAACCTAATGAGCATGAATTAAACTAATTGGAGTCCAGTTTGAGTTTAAAATGAATCATAGCCCCCCAGGGAGATTAAGCTATTTGCAAAGCTAATCCAATTTAAATGCTTATATTGAAACTACTTTACTAGACAGAGACTGAGACTTTGTCGCATGAACAGAGACACATCCCCTCCGTGTATTAGATGCTACACTGAAGAAGCATACCTCCTCCACACAGTATGGAACTGTAAAATTATCAGCAGCGGCCAGCACAGGTAAACATGGTGGGGTGGGGCGGGGGCGGGGTGGGAGGACTGGAGGTCAACAGACGACGTAATATGTATAATTAAATAAATAAATTATACCTATTCCGTCGTCCGTTGACTTCCCCCCCCCCCTGCCGCGCCCTTCCCCGCCTCACCGTGCTTACCTGTGCCGGCCGCTGCTGAGAATTATCCAAAGGTTTTGGCTAATGGTGGAACAGGTACTCGGGGAAATTATGGGCCACTATCACCCACCCGCAAACCGCCCCATCCCCGGATGGCCTTGCTAAATAAATATACTAGATGATATTGGAGCTAGTAGATGTTAAAAAGCATGTTTTGGGCTTTGACTTGTAATGGCCAAGAGAGACATTGCTCAACTGGAGAGGCAGTCGGATGCTCTGAGCACCTCTAAATGGGCTGCAGGCATGCACCCCTGTAGTCTATTGGAACCACCGATCTAGGGAGTAACGGGGTGGCCCCAAAGACACCCAAAGATACGGGGACAGTAGACATCAGTTGGGATTTACTTGATGGCGAGGATCCAGGGTCAGGGTGCTAGGTGGTTGATAGAACTAATATGCATCTCAGATCCGTAATACAACCCCAACATTCTGTACTGAAATGTCATAAGGTAATGAATGGGAAAAAAGTGCAGCTTGTGTAAATGAAGGGATTAGAGGTGATTGGTGAGACCGAATGGGAGGCCCTTTTGGAATGGCAGGGCGGTTTGATGCCCAATCGTCATGGCAAAGGGACTAACAAAGCACAACAAAGAAAGTGGTTCGGACAGACTCGTTGGAAGATCACCTGCTGGAAAATGAATAAAAATATTGACATCACAGGACGGCCAACAAAGGGCATTTAAGCATGCGGTAAAGGATGCAATGAAAACATGCAATGGCTAGTACAAATGGAAATCTCTAGGAAGAGTTAGCCAATAACTTTGTTTCATTGTGTTGTTGATGTGATCCAAATAGTTTTTTGGGATTATGTAAGCGGTGAAGCAGTTGCAGCGGAGATTTCGGTAGCGTTAGGGTGGTGTTGAGGTAGCTGGTGAGAACGCCTACTTTCCGATGGCATAACTTTAATTCTCTCACCCATGAAGTCTTTATCATTTGCTGACAGCATCAACACAGTCTCATCACTAAAGGAGTTCTCCACTGTATCAACATGCTTAGTCCATAAGAGCTCAATGCCCCCTTTGTCCCCAGGAATCTTCCTCTCAAATATAAATTCATGCTAAATCCTTAAGTAGCCATGAACCTAAAGAATCTTTCCACCTCTGACATCTCTCCATCTATGGCTCAGATTTACTATGATTTCGCATCGGGATTGCGTTACTTTTGCGGCGCAGCCCCGTACCATAATCATTTTTGGCGTTTACTAAGCCGCTCAAAGCTACTTTGCATGGTTTAGTAAACACAAAGTAACTCAAGGCAGCGCACAGCCCTGCCTTGCGTTACTTTGCATAGGGTAGGTTTTGTGTGGGCGAAGCCGGTACATTCCCATGCATCCACCCATCTATTCTGACGTACACTCAGATTTACAAAGACTTGTGCGCCTGAATTTGCACCAAAATAGTGCGCCTAACCGACAGAGGCGTAACAAGAGAAATCTTTCTTTCTCCTTGTATCATCCTCTTTCCATGTGTGTTGCATTTTGAAGTACATATAGAAAGAGGAATATGCCTCTAAGGATTGATTTTGTGCAGGAAGGTGTCCCTTTCTATACGAAAACAATCATGCTTGTGACGCAGACACCCTTGCACCATGGTGCAAGGGTGCCTGTGTTGGCACTAGGCAGCACACTGTGCGCCAGTGCTAGGAGAGGGCAGAAGTGATCCATATCTTTGTAAATATGGAGCATTTCTGCTCTCTCCCTTTCACACAATGTGGCACAGCAAGTTCCCTTACTGCGCCGCATTGCGTGAAATAATAGTAAATGTGCCCCTTAGTTCCTAGGCAACCTGATTTAATACTGGATGCGTCCATGCCAGTTCTGGACAAATGAGATGCTTTTGATACCTGGGTCTTTTGGATGTCAGAGCTTTATTTGACATAATTCTCTATAATGCACTCCTTTCCATGTTATCACCACAGTTGGAAATTAGCGGCATGTTGCTAAGCTGGTTCTTCTCATTCCGCTGAAAAAAAAAAGCATCTCAATATGTGGATCTCCCGTATCCACTGCTTTTCCATGTTATGTTTTGCCAAATTGAATGCGTAGAACGCAGCAACCACCCCGGGCTGACTTGGTGATGAAATAGATGAAAGGCAGAAGCTAAGAGGGTTCTTACAGTGGGTAAACATATGTTTTACATTTTTCCTAAATTACAGGTTGACCAAACTGTGTCCCAGGGCACACAATGTGGTCATCTTCTTAAAGCAACAACTATGTGGAACCACTAGCAATCATTGTGCTTGACACCAATATATTTAACAAAGATTTCATGCAGCATTAACCCATCTGTTACCTAAACTTAGATCGCAAACGTCTCACCTCTCGGGATCAATCCCATTCTGGTTACTCTTGCCAAATTCTTTGGCTTGACTTTGGGTTTTAAACTCTCGCTGCAAAAGCTATGACAAAATAACGAAAGTAGCCCTCTTCACAGTTCAATAAAACACATCAACCCTCAAGATGACTTTTGAACATTAGCCCAAGGCTTAGTTCAGGGTTCTCCATTGTTAGTGATTGACCACTTGAGTGTTCAGTGGTGCCTGCTCTTTCCAGAACTTCTCCTAGGGAGCGGAGTCGGGTGAATGGACATGAATTGGAGAGTTCGTCAGGGTTGAGTTTCGATTTTTCTGAGGAGCTGTAGAATCTGGCCAGCCTCGATGGAGGTTTCGAGGATGTCCATCGGGAGGAGCGAGCTGATGAAGTTGAGGATGGCTTGGATGGTTCTGAGCTTTTAAAAGGGAATAGTTAGCTGATGATGGTGATTAGCTGGTGATGGCAGCAAGGTTTTGGATAGTGGGAGATTGGAAGGCTGATCAAGTAGGTGTGTTGCTTGGAGGAATGTGTGATTTCTATGTGCTTCCAATATCGATGTCTCTGAAAGTGTCGACTTTCTGCACAATGCATTGTTTAATTCTCTTGGTTGTGAGTAGGAATCAGAGGGGGGCAGTTGCTTCAGTTCTTTACTTCCCTTGCGGAGGGCTTTGGTTCTGTTGTTGACATCAAGTGTGCTTTTTGAGGGCCTGCAGATTTTGTTGTGGTTATAGCATGTGTGTACTGGATAATGCTTCCTCATGACCTGTATTGCTTCCTGGTAGGCTAGCTAGAGCTCTAAGGGCTGTCCATCATGGAACTTATTGAATCATACATGTGAACACAATTATTTATATATGTTTTTATTATTTTTTATACAAAAGATTTTTAATTTCTAGTTCGCATTAATACAAAAAGAAGAAATAATCTAGTTATAGATGATTAAAATCATTTTTATGAACCCACAAATTATTTATGATTGCAAATATACTATTGTAATGGATCAGATGTAACTTGCATCTCATACCACAATCCATTTGAAAACTATACAAACAGCAATAGAACAATAGTGATAATGACATGTCATATACCCCCTATGTATTCAACCACACACAACCATTCTGACCTCATACACAGCAACTCACTCACACACTCGCTTCTCACACTTAAGCACCCAACCACATGAGCATACACCTCTGGAATTGGCGGAGAGAGAACTTCAAACAATATCCGCCATGATGTTGTCAGTTGGGGGTTCACAACAACCAGGTTATAGCATGTGTGTTTATGAACAGGTACTGGTAAAAACTTAATTTAACCTTAAAGTGAATGGGAATTGCGATTCTAATAAGTTTACTGATTATAGAATCAGGATTTTATTAAAGACAAGGAGGCTAGCATTATGCATAAATCTTTTATTTTCCACTTCTGAGCAGCACTATTAAAAGCTCTTAGAGCCTAAAAAACATCACAATCAAAAAGAATCTTCAAGACCATAAATAACATGTGACCACCATCTTCTTCCTCTTTTCGTTTGCTTCTAGCTTTCCCACTCGCCAACAACTTGAGTCAACCAAAATTAATTCTCTACAACAAAACATAAAAACAAACTTAATAAGAATATAAAAACTTTTAGTTTCTTGAAACAAACAATAAAATTCAATCAATAAAAACATCTTAACCACACCCAAGGGAAGGGTGGGAGGGATAATGCTAGCCTCCTTGTCTTTAATAAAATCCCGATTCTATAATCAGTATACCTATTAGAATCGCAATTTTATGTCAAGACAGGAGGCTAGCATTATGCATGTTCAAAGCTTTCCTAAAACACATTTTGAAACATGTTCAACTGATTTAAAATAGAATTTCCTGAATGTAGAAACAGAAGACCAGTCTGCTGTTTCATAATATCCTCTAATCTTCCACCTAGCATACTCACCTTACTTGCCATAGCACCACGTGCAGAATGCGCAGTGAATTTAGACACATCAACACCCGCTTCCTTCATTGAACATTTAACCCACCTAGCAATTGTTGCACAAGAAATTGCCTTATAAGGTTTCACATAAGATATCAAAACCTGATCTACACCATCTCCCCTTTTCTCCAACATCCTGTTTTCATACTCCTTTAAACAACTTACCATACATAAACTAGGACACTCATCAAAAACTGGATAATAAATGGAACTAGACCTAGTCTTAGTCCTTTTGCATAGCTCAAAAAGAACACCATTAGGTTGATAAAACCTATGAGAAATCTCCAAAGCCTTGACATCTGAGACTCTCCTAAAAGAAATAAGACACAATAATGTAACCAACTTCCATGATAACTCCCTAGAATCTAAAAATGTATTACTAGGCCAACCTACAAACAACTTCAGTACCAAGTCAACATCCCATAAAGACTTATACTTAGATTCCGGAGGCCTCTTAACCCGAATTCCTTTCATAATCCTACAAACTAATGGACTCCTTCCAATGGGCACACCATTACATAAAGAATGGCCTGCAGAAATCGCAGATGTATAGCAGTTCACAGTCCTATAAGACATACCCTTCTCAAACAAACCAGCCAGAAAATTAGCTACCTGAACGTCAATGGCCTCAAAGGGATCCAAACCCCTTTCCATGCACCAACAAAACCAGACCTTCCAAGCTCCTCTATATCTCTTTCTTGTTCCTGGAGCCCAGGACTCAAATAATAATTCCGCAGCCATTCCTGAAAGATCTGTGAATGTTCTTGAACCCCTGATATCTTCCAAACCAGAAGGTTGAGATAACCCGACTCCACCAAAGGATGTTCCTCTCCTTCCACATTCTTCAAAAGACCTCTGAAAGCCCAAATCAAAAGAGGCTCTGTCACTGCTAACTCCATCACGGAAGGGATCCATGCTTGACTCTTCCAAAAAGGAGTCACCAAAACTATTTCGCATCTCTGCTTCTTCACCTGAACCAGAACCCTCTGAATCATAGAGAACGGGGGAAAAGCATAGCCCCTCACCCCTCTCCAATCCTGCAGGAACGCATCCACTGCCATGGCCCCTGGATCCGGTCTCCAACTCACATACCTTTCCAACTGAAAGGTCAACCTCGACGCAAAGAGATCCACTTCTAGAGGACCCAGTCTCTTCAACACTTCCACAAAAACCTCCTCTCTCAGCTTCCAATCGCTGTAATCTATCATATTCCTCGAATTCCAATATGCCAACATATTCTTCACACCTGGTAAATATTCTGCCTTCAGTCCGATTTTGTGCTCCAAACAAAATTCCCAAATTTCTTTCGCTAATTCCGCCAGACCTTTTGATCTTGTTCTACCCAGTCTGTTTATGTAAGACACAGCAGACACATTGTCCATCCTGATCAGTACTGACCTGCCCAACAAACCTCTTCTGAAACTCTCCAAGGCAAATAAGCCTGCTCTCATTTCCAGACAATTTATATGACTCTCTTTCTCCCACGGGGACCAAACACCCCGTCTCCTCTCCCAGACCAAATGCGCCCCAACCAAGATTGCTCGCATCCGTCTCCAAAACATACTCTGGGCAAACAACAAAAAATGCCCGACCATTCCACGCATCCATGTTCTCTCTCCACCAAATCAATTCCTCCTTTGCTTCCAAAGAAACATCCACCATGTCTCCGTACCACAAACCCTTTGACAATCCTGACTTTTTCAAACGCTGTAAGGCTCTGTAATGCAGTGGACCCGGGAAAATTGCCTGCATTGACGAAGACAGAAGACCAATTATTCTTGCCAGATCTCGCAAAGAAACTCTCTCCCTGTTTATTACCTTCTGAATTTCTTGCTTTATCTTTTTCACCTTCTTCTCCGGTAGACACAATTGACATGCAACTGTGTCCACCACAAACCCCAGAAACTCCACCTTTCTTATAGGCTCCAAAACTGATTTCTCTAAATTTATTAGAAAAACTAGACTTTCTAAAGTGTTCTTCACAAAAAAAAAATGTTCCTTGAAAATTACCAGATCTTGATTCATTATCAAAATATCGTCCAGATAAATTATCATCCTTATACCTCTCTCCCTGAAGAAACCTACCACTGACCTCATTACCTTGGTAAAACACCAAGGGGCAGATGATAGTCCAAATGGAAGACACTGAAACTGAAACAACTGACCCTTCCACCTGAACTGTAGGAATTTTTGACTTTCCTTTGCTATTGGAATAGAAAAATATGCATCCTTCAGATCCATTTTCACAATCCAATCCCCTTCCTGAAGAACATCCCTTAAAAGATGAATGCCCTCCATTTTGAAATGCTGATAAGTCACATATTGATTTAAATTTCTCAGATTTATTACCGGCCTCCATCCCTTCTCCTTCTTTTCTACTAGGAACAGCGTACTTACAAAACCTTTCTCTTCCTCTCCTACTTCCAAAATAGCATTCTTCTCTATCATCAATCTGACCTCGTTCTCTACTATCAGTATCAAATCTTCTTGAAAAACCAACTCGTGTGGTTCCTTCACCTGAATAGGGATTGAATCGAATTCTATTTGAAAACCTCCTATTGTCTTTAAAACCCAAGCCTCTTTGGTTATTTCCTCCCATTTTTCTTTGTAATACCTCAATCTTCCTCCTACACTTTTCGGGATAAAATGCGAACCAATCTTCATACTCACCCTGGTTCTGATTTTGTCCCTGGCCTTGTCCTCTTCCTCTTGTGCCACAAGCCCGGCTTCTTCCCCTTTGTGGGAAGAAATTTCCTTGTCCTCTTTGGTATCCACTTCCTTGACTCTGATAATGGGCTCTAAAATTTCCACGGCCGGTAGCTTGCCCTCTTCTACCGGCCCGACCATAAAAACTACTGTTATTGAAAATCCGGCACATTGAAAAATGTGCCTTGTCTAGACTAGTAAAAGTACGCACGTACTTCGTTAAGGATTTAACCATTCCTTCTCCGAATAGCAAACCACGTGCTTCTTCACTAGACTCTTAATCAGCTTAATCCCACAACTTTGGATTAATCCTCATCAGGATAGTTTTCCTTCTTTCCGAAAGTAATCCAGCATTAGCATTGCCTAAAAAGCAAATTGCCCTCTGGCACCACCCACGCAGTAAAGCAAGGTCAACATCTAAATTCTTTAGGTGAGCCTCCTCCACAGCATCAAAAATTTTAGCCAATGGCCCCAAAATGTCAAGCACTTTATCTTGACACTGTTTTAACGACCTGTCTAAACCTTTTCTAGGGTCCTTTCCCATTTTAAATAGATATGTTATCAACTCAGGGTCAATGTTAGGAGTTAAAGTTACTTTCTCCTCTATATTAGGTCAAGAGCATTCAGCTTGCATGATGTTTCTCTCCTCTTTCTCCAGAGGTTTCCTTAATCTATACTTAATGTAGTCTGCCACATATTCCAGTGGCCACCAATCTTTACCCCTAGGGTGTCTAATGTCCTTCGGGCTAAACAAAAGCTCACCGAAAGGATCAACAACAGAATCTTTAACTTTCTCTCTTCCATTCTCTTGAAACTCCTCACCTAACCCATCCTTATATTCAAGGTCCAAAATATATTCATCTAAATCATCATCACTCAAGTTATAAACATCACCAGATGCTTTTCCCCTCTTTCCAGTGAACAACTGTCTCTCTTCTGTATCGCGTCAGATACCTCTCTTATTTGAGCCGCTTGGGACTCCACTCTGACCCTTATTAACATTTAAATGTTTCCTCTTAGATAAACATTTCCCTCCTGGACCTCTTTCATTTTCCTCTTCAGAAACTGAAGAATACTCCTCCTCCTCAGTATTTTTCCTTTTCCCTAAAGCTTGTTTACCTGTCTCCTGTATAGTCTCCTTTAACTCCTTATTTATTATTTCCCTAATAATCTTTCCTTGTTCTTCATTAACATTTTCCATTTTCAAATAACCTTTAAATATATATTTTCTATTCTTTATAAAGTATAAACCTCTTTCTCTTTCCTCAAATCCACCTCGTTTTAACTTATTAGCTCTTTTTCCTTCCTAAAACCACTTTCTTGGCTACTTGCAGCACCAACTGTCCCTCTCTCCTCAACGAACTCCACACGAAGCTCCGTTTCCATGGAAACGAGCCCCGTAGATCTATTTCCCTTCAAAACAAATCTTTCGCTTCAAAACAAGCCCTAACTTCCTTTAAGATCATCCCCAATGTTAGCCAATGGGAGATCGTCTCTACGTGCGCTCGCGCGTCACGTAACTCGCTCTCCCAACCTCATAAATCACCGGGGAAGGCTCGAGACTGCTCGCGCTACCGTAGCTGAAAGCCAAATACACGGTAAGCGCGAGCTACTTTCAAAAATATACGTATAAACTGAAACTCGAACCACAAATGCGCGCGCACTCGCTTATTTTTAATTTCATGTCCAAATCTATCCCTGATTAAAAAACATCCGTTATGCTCATCCCTAAAATCTTAAACACTATTATTTCTGTTAAAATACATATTGTTAAATTCTTAATAAATAAACTCTTTACAGTAAAGTTCCCAAACAAATAAACTCACACAAACAAACACCCATAAATTGGGTTTTCACAACATATAAACTCCACACAATTAATTATTTAATAATCATTACACAACTAATCTTCTAATAAAATTAATAAATAGACCAATACTTATCTGCTTAGAAGCAGCAAACAAAAGAGGAAGAAGATGGTGGTCACATGTTATTTATGGTCTTGAAGATTCTTTTTGATTGTGATGTTTTTTAGGTTCTAAGAGCTTTTAATGGTGCTGCTCAGAAGTGGAAAATAAAAGATTTATGCATAATGCTAGCCTCCTGCCTTGACATAAAATTGGTGATTCCATCTGATAAAAAAACTGTTGTTCCCCTGTACTGTCCTATCTTTTCCATTAAACATCCCGAGGCAATTGTCCCCAGCACCTTAAGACTTCCCGTAGGCCATGTAATATGCCTTACTTGTGTTATCAGTAATTATTTCATCATTCTTGTGAATTAATAGACAATATTCCAGCTACCTTTCAATGGCGATTGGATGACTAAAACCATCCAGGCTTGCAACGTAAATCAAACAATGCTATTAATATCTTAGAGTTGGATGATAGTAACAGCACGTTATTTGTAGTACTGCCTAACAGCAAACTGTGGCCGCAACGCAATAAGAACAAGCATTGGTAAATGCATTAGGTTTCATCTATGGTATTAATAATAAGTTAAGAGATGTGGGAGCAGTTTGTGAGTGCAGGGAGAATGGTGTGCTTGCTCTTTGTGCAGGGTGAGTGGTGCATGAATGAAGGTTGATAAGTGTCCGAGTACAGGGTGAAAGTGCCTCAATGGATGGTGATTGATGTGTGTTCAGTACAGAATGAGAATTGTGTGAGTGTACAGGGTGAGAGATGTTACCCTGTACAAGGTAAGAGGTGTGCAAGTATAAGATGAGCGGCATGTCAATAGTATAAGTGCAGGATGAGCGGTTTGAGTTCAGGGTGAGAGGTGTGTGTGGAGGGTGAGAGGTATGTGACTGCTGGGTGAGAGGTATGTCAATGCTGTGTGAGTGCAATCAGCACTGTGTGAGTGGGAGGTGAGCAGTATCCGACTGCCAGTGCACTGTCAGGGTGACTGTGCAGAGTAAATCGTGGGTGAGTGTGCAGGGTGAGCAGTGTCTGAGAGTAGGTGAAAGGTATGTCAGTGTTGTGCAAAGTTTCAAAATGAGGCAAAGCCTTGCTGTGTCCTAATACGTCGGAGACAGCTGCCTGCAAAGCAAATATCAACAATGGCGACAAATGCCATTTTTAGGTCGAGCCTGGGCAGCGCGTGCACTGCTCTGCTAGGCATGCTGTATTCAGGTATGGACTTGAAGCTCCGCCCACTCTCGCCCATATTTTTCAGTAGCTTGTGTCATTGTCCTTTGTAAACTGTGGTTTTCAGGGGTCAATATGCTTAGTAGTCCCTCCTTAGTACCGCCTTGTCTCATTTTGTAACCTCCCATGAGGACACCTGCTGATACATGTGTTGTTACACAGTAGGCTTTAATTACAGCCTCTGAGCACTATTTTGTTAGATGGTTTTCACCTGCCTGCTGTTGCAATTGGTTGTCCAGTTTGAGTTTAAAAGGAATCATAGCCCTCCAGGGAGATTAAGATATCCCGCAACGCTTTTTTTTGTTTTGTTCATAGCACGGCACTCCACGCTGATACAGTGGCGGCTGCACCTTTGGTTTATTTGCGGCGCCGAACGAGCCGCATCTAAAGAAAGGGGCGCGTCCGCCATTAAAGTGAAAGCACGCCATGGGGCGCTTTTACAAAAAAGCATTTGCAGTGCAATAGGTCTTGCATTTGCGAGAGTTTAACTATTGGAATTGCACAAGTTACTAACTTGTGTAACGATATATCTGTAAGAGACAGTAGTTAGTGATAGATTCCTTACCTTAGAATATCCCCAGGCGTCAGGCTGGATCCGGAAAGTTTTGCGTAGCAGTACCCTTGCGCGTCGGTAGGCGGCGTCGTGCGGCTCCGCGTCCGTCGTCGGCGTCGTGATCGCCGGGATGACGTCGCGGGCAGTACTTAGGCGCCGCCCCTGCGCGCTGACGTCAGTTCTGTACACGACTTTCCGCGCCAGGAACGCAGAGCCATGCAAGAAGCTGACACAGGTGTCTGAAAAATACTAGGGCCCTGAAAGGGATGTCCTTAACCCTAGAAATCAGTTCGCAGAACGGGGAGGATGGGTGGGGCGGTAAGGAATCTATCACTAACTACTGTCTCTTACAGATATATCGTTACACAAGTTAGTAACTTGTGCATCTGAAAGAGACACGTTAGTGATAGATTCCTTACCTTAGAATAGATACCCCAGCAATACCAACCCCGGTGGTGGGTCTGCGAACAAAGATCAGACAAGGAAGTCCTGGAGGACAGAACGGCCAAAGAAGCCGTCCCTCCGGACCTGACTGTCAAGGCAGTAATGCTTTGTAAACGTGTGCAGCGAGGCCCACGTAGCTGCCTGACAGATAACCGGCAGCGGAACACCGCGGCCCAAGGCCGTGGTAGCAGCCGTTGCCCTGGTGGAATGGGCACGCAGCCCAACAGGAGGCTCCTTCTTAGCCAAAGAATAGCAGGTCTTGATGCACAAGGTAACCCAGCGGGAGATGGTCCTCTTGTGCACCGCCCGACCTTTTTGGCGCCCACGTAGCCAACAAAGAGCTGGTCATCCACCCGGAAGTGTGTTGTGCGGTCAATATAGAAAGAGAGCGCACGTTTTGGGTCCAGACGGTGGAGCCTCTCTTCCTCTCTGGAAGGATGCGGAGGCGGAAAGAAGGTGGGCAAAGTGATGGTCTGCCCAATGTGGAAAGCAGTAACCACCTTTGGCAAGAAGGACGGACGCGTCCGAAGAACAACCTTGTCTGGATGAACAGACAGAAAGGGAGGTTTGCAAGATAGAGCCTGGAGCTCACTCACCCGCCGAGCGGAGGTGATGGCCACCAGAAAGGCTGTCTTCAGAGTCAGAAGACGAAGAGGACAGTTATGCAGAGGCTCAAAGGGAGCGCACATTAAAAGGTAAGAACCAAGTTCAAGTCCCACTGAGGCATTACAAACGGAACAGGAGGGAAGAGGTGAGTAATGCCTTTTAAGAACCTGTTAACAACAGGGGACTTGAAAAGGGAGGGCTGATCAGGGAGCCTGAGGAAGGCCGAGATAGCACAAAGATAACCCTTGATGGTACCCAGGGCAGAACCCTGTTGGGCCAGAGAGAGAAGGAACAGAAGGACCTCAGAAAGAGGGGCAGAAAGGGGATCCACAGCCTTTGCTGTGCACCATGCCACAAATTTGTTCCACCTGCAGGCGTATACCACGTTAGTGGAGGGACGCCTGGCTGCCAGAATCACATCACAAACTTCGGGAGGCAAGTCGAAAGGAATCAACTGCCGCCGCTCAGATCTCCACGCAAGCAGGTGTAGACTGGACAGGTTCGGGTGGAGGACCGTCCCCTGCTGCTGCGACAGAAGATCCTCCCGAAGAGGCAGACTGATCGGGGGATCTATGCTCATATTGAGTAGCTCGGGATACCAAACTCTTCGAGCCCAGTCCGGAGCCACAAGAATGACTTGGGCCCGGTCGTGCCGAATCTTCTTCAACACTCTGGGTAGAAGTGGTATAGGCGGAAAGGCGTACAACAGACCGCAACTCCACTCGCGACGAAAGCGTCGCCGGCGAGTGCCGCCTTGGAAATTCCAACGCGCAGAACTGATGACATTGCGCGTTCTCTTCGGTGGCGAATAGATCTAACCAAGGCTCTCCCCACTGTAGAAAGAGTCCTTGCGCCACTTCCGAGTGAAGACGCCATTCGTGATCCATTATGCACCTGCGGCTGAGTTCGTCCGCCCTGGCGTTCAGAGAACCTGCCAGGTGTTGAACCATCAGGAACATGCCCTGATGTTCCAGCCATGTCCAGAGGCGCAGAGCCTCCTGACAAAGGGTCCAAGACCCCACCCCGCCCTGTTTGTTGCAGTACCACATGGCGGTGGTGTTGTCTGTGAACACCTGCACTACCTTCCCTTTGACAGAGGAAGGAATGCCTTGAGTGCAAGCCGGATCGCCCGGAGCTCCAGAAGGTTGATATGGAGCCGGGACTCCGCCGGAGACCAGAGGCCTCTGATCTCCGCCTCTCCCATGTGACCGCCCCATCCCAGAAGGGACGCGTCCGTCACAACTGTATGCTCTGGCTGGGGAAGGGAGAGGGATCTGCCCATGACCCATTGCCGGTTCGAGAGCCACCACTGCAACTGTTTTGCAGTCCCCTCCGAGATCTGGACGTGATCGGACAGGTTGCCCTGGTGCTGCGCCCACTGGAACTTCAGGTCCCACTGCAGAGCCCGCATATGCCATCTGGCATGATTGACCAGCAGGATGCAGGAGGCCATGAGGCCCAGCAGCCTCAGGGTCATCCGTACCGAAACCCAGGATAAAGGCCGAAAGATCGGAATCATAGCCTGAATATCCCGGACTCGCCGTTCGGGAGGATAGGCCCGAAACTGCGTCGTGTCCAGAACTGCTCCGATGAAAGGAGCTGTGGAGAAGGAATTAGATGCGACTTCGGCACATTGATGGAGAACCCCAGCGAGTGCAGGAGTTCGGCCGTAGTCTGGAGGTGGGAGACGACTGCCTGGGGCGAGCCCGCCTTCAGCAGCCAGTCGTCGAGGTAGGGGAAGACTGAAACCCCTGCCCGGCGCAGATGAGCTGCGACCACCGCCATCACTTTCGTGAACACCCGAGGGGCACTGGTAAGGCCAAAGGGAGCACGGTGAACTGAAAATGCTCGGGGCCTACCGTGAACCGAAGGTAACGCCGGTGGGCCGGCAGGACGAGGGATGTGGAAATACGCGTCCTGCAAGTCCAACGCTACCAACCAGTCTCCAGGGTCGAGGGCAGTCAAGACCTGAGCTAGGGTGAGCATCTTGAACTTCTCCTTCCGGAGGAAGCGATTGACGTTCCGGAGGTCCAAGATAGGACGCATGTCCTCCTTGTCCTTTTGGGCACCAGAAAGTAGTGGGAGTAGCAACCACGCCCTACTTCTGGGGTTGGAACATGCTCGATGGCCCTCTTGGTCAAGAGGGCCGTGACTTCCTTCCGTAGAAGCACCAAGTGATCCCCTGACATGCGGTGGAATTGAGGTGGCATGGCTGGGGGGTGGTCTCGAAGGGGAGGGAGTAGCCCCTTCGGACAATGTCCAAGACCCACCTGTCCGAGGTGATGGTGCGCCAGTGGGGAAGGTGATGGCGGACCCTGCCCCTACTGGCGTGCCGTGCACCTGAAAGGAGGGACTAGGAGGGCTTGGAGGCCGCGGACGGGTTGGAGGTGGTGGCCTGACCCGCACGCTGGTTGCCCGATCCGCCACGGCGGAATCCACGTCCTCGGCCACGCGAAGACGCCTGCTGCGCGGGCCGGTGGCTGGGCTGCTGACGTGAAGGGCGCCCCTACCGTGGCCACGATAGGGGCGAAAAGCAGAAGGCAGCGGAGGGCGTGTAGCAGAAAGGCCCAGGGACTTTGCAGTAGCCCGTGAGTCCTTAAAGCGCTCCAGCGCATGGTCTGCTTTGGACCCAAAAAGACCGACTCCATCAAAGGGCATGTCCATGAGAGTATTCTGGACATCCCCTGAAAAACCAGTGGTTCTCAGCCAGGCGTGGCGCCGGAGCGCCACCGTTGTTGCAATGGACCTGCCCAGCGAGTCGGCGGTGTCAAGGCCACAACGGATAGTGTATTTGGCCGCATCCCTTCCTTCCGCAATGGCGCGGGAAAGCAGTGCCTGGACCTCCTCAGGGCACTGGGGCAAAACATCCGCCACCGAATCCCACAGGGAGTGGGTATATCGGCCCAAAAGACAAGCGGTGTTAACGGACCGCAAGCCAGCACTGGAGGAAGAAAAACCTTTCTTCCCAAACTGATCCAGGCGTTTGGATTCCCTATCCGGAGGAGCGGTAGGGAAGGCGGTTTGGGAAGCGGAGGCTTGGACAACCAAGCTCTCAGGAGTGGGGTGGACAGAAAGAAACAGGGGGTCGCCCGGAGCGGGCGATGGCGTCGTGACACGTTCCGATCCACAGGAGCCCCTGTGTTGGGCTTGGACCAGGCGCCCAAAGAACGTCAGTGAGGGCGTCGTTAAACGGCAGCACAGTCTCCGCAGAGGAGGCTGCCGGCTGAAGCACCTCTGTCAAGATGTTAGTCTTGACCGTCAAAGTAGGGAGCTGGAGACGTAAGGCCCCAGCAGCCCTACGCAACACCGTACCAAAATTGGCCCCCTCCTCCGTAGCCACGGGAGGAGACAGCATGCCAGTGTCAGGAGAAGTATCCAGACCACTGGCCTCCCTAGACTCTCTGTCCAGTCCTCATCATACTGACAGTTGCGTGTCAGAGGGTCATCAGACCCCTCCCAGTCCTCCTGGTCCTCCTCTGGTTCAAAATAAGGAGGAGGAGGGACATTTGGGACCCAAGGTCCCATCGGCGCCGGAGCCGGCGTCGGCGGCGTCGCTCCGGGTCCATGTCCGGAGCCGGAAGGAACTGGGGGACGACGCCGCCCGGAGCCCAGGGCGGCGTCGAGAACGGCACCGGAGACATCGGCGCCGGCGGAGGTGTCGTGAGGTCGACCGGCGTCGATGGGGGTTGTGGAGCCGGGATCGAGGCCGGGGCCGAAGCCGGAGCCGGGATCGAGGCTGGAGGCTCGGGCGACGCCGGGGCCGGAGCCGCCGGCGGCGCCGGAGCAACCCCATCAGGGCCCGCGGGGCCCGAAGGCGCACCGGAGGGGCCTGAAGGCCCGAAGAGGCGGGCCATGGCCGACAGGAACTCCTGTACCTTGGCCGGATCCGCCCCCGAACCCGGGAAGAGGCGGGTATGACGGGGGCGACTCCACAGGCAAGTCCGGGGCCGCGGGGGCGGGACGGTGCCGGGAGGGGCCTCAGCCGAGTCGCGAGACCGGCGAGGCGAAGTCCGAGAGCGACGATGCTTCTTGGACTTCTTGTGCTTAGACTTACCGGACGAAGAAGTCGGCGACCGGTGTGCACTCCGCGAGCGACCCCTGGACCTCTCACGCGACCGGGGCTTCCGCGGAGCCGAATGCCGGGCCTCGAGGAGCTTTCGAGACCGCTCTCGCAAAGCTTTCGGGTTGAGGGCCTGGCATTCGGGACAAGACTCGGTGTCGTGGCCTCGGCCGAGGCAGAAGAGACACTCCCAATGCGGGTCGGTGACGGACATCATCCGCGCACAGGCGCCGCATCGCTTGAAGCCGGGCATCCCTACGACACCTTAAAGTTGGAAAAAACCAGTGAAAAAATCACCAAAAAGTATGGTCAAAAATTGACCAGGGCACTGCTCTTCCCGGATCTGCGCTTGCTGGCGCGGAAAAAGAAGAACTGACGTCAGCGCGCAGGGGCGGCGCCTAAGTACTGCCCGCGACGTCATCCCGGCGATCACGACGCCCGACGACGGACGCGGAGCCGCACGACGCCGCCTACCGACGCGCAAGGGTACTGCTACGCAAAACTTTCCGGATCCAGCCTGACGCCTGGGGATATTCTAAGGTAAGGAATCTATCACTAACGTGTCTCTTTCAGATGTAAATGGCAATGCCTTTTATTTTTCTGTTTTAAAAACAACACATAAATAAAAGGCATTGTCATTTAATGCCAATAGCTCAAACTCTTGTAAATGCGAGACCTATTGCCTTGCAAATGCCTGTTCCATTTGCTCCCCGAGCTGTGCTATGCTTTAGAATTACTACACACTCTGCCGCCACTGTGTCCACTTCTCTTTCTGTTGGAAGCCAGCAGCTGTTAAACGCGATTACACACAATGGCACGCCAATCACACGCTAACGCTTGTTAAGGTAATGGCTGAAATAATAGGGTCTGCAACCTGAAGAAGTCACTAATACTCTGAGAAAACAGAGAATAAAAGCAAACATTGGCAAAGCCAATATGTTTCGCCTATGCGCGATCTGTTGGCCTTGTCAATAATTTGTAGACATGTTGCACAGCAGCGTGGGCTGCTGTGCAACATGTCTGAAAGTACAGAAAATAAAAGCAGTATGAGGCGGCCAGCGCAAGCACAGCAGGGTTTACTGGGGCTGCACAATGAGGGTTAAAGGGATAGGCTCATGAAATGCAGATACTGATTGACGATTTAAGTTGTTTTTACATATGAAAGTATGCATACGTGTGCTTGTCTGTGTGCGCTTGCTGCGTACGTGTGCCGCACATTGATAGAAATGGACGGACAGGTGGATGGCCGATGGATTGGTTTTACTTATTTATATTTTTAGAATGTTTATAATTTGAGACATGAACGTTGTGCAGCGCTTTCTCAAAAAAGAAAATGAAACAACGCAAGTATATTGCACATCCTTGGCTTTATTACAAGTAAAATGCGTATTTGCAGGGCGAGTTATCCCACGCCTTGAAAGTTCAGATTCAGTGGTAGAAATCTCACCCAAGCACTGGAGGCAAAGGGCGGAAGTATCATTAAAAGGATTCTGATGTTATTAAAAGTAACAATTGTGTGTGAGGGGATTCGAACAATCAAACAGGTGTGCTTATCGCATGTCGTTCACATAAATCTGTTTAATACATGTTAATTGGACGCGCAGATGTTCAGCATCCGAGCTATTTACAACAAGCCAAAATAAAAACGGAAACACGCCGGCACAGGCAGGATATTGTTGCTTTTCTTCTGTATTTTTTAAGAAACGAAAATATTGCTGTGAAGTAAATGTGCTCACTTTTTTCTCTTCTGGAAAAAAATAGATTTTGCTGTATGGCGTGGAAGTAGTTTTTCTGCCACCGTTATGAAAAGGTAGCTTCACCTTCTGCGCTTCACTGTGGAAAAGAAATGGCGGGTCCCAGTGGGCCCTTTTGTTGGCTTATGTGTGGCCTGCGCAGAGGACCTAGTGGGGCTCCTGAATTCAACGAGAATCCATCTTATGCAGGCACCTTCCTTGGTTACCCCTCAGTGGAAGCCGCGTCCAGGGGGTGCAGGACTGGTTTGCAAAGACAGTGAATTGTGGTTAAACTGTGACATTTGGCCTACATTAACATATGTTAGGTTAACAAAAGAGGTAAAGCGAGCCTGTGCTTTTAAAATTCCCTGCTGTCACAGTATATGTGTTTTTTGTTTAAGACAGCTCAAAAACACTTTGTTACTGCTGTGAAGATCAGCTTGGCAAGAGTTGGTTTGCCCCCCACAAAAACTGCCGCTTTAAGAGCGCCTGTCAGTACCTTCCTGAGGAGTGTCCTGGTTACAAAGAACAGACGAACTTTGACCCCTCATTATTAACCCGCGACAGCACTATGCCGCTTGCCCAATGTACCTAGTTATGATGTTTTGTAATGCAGAGATGTTGTTACTGCGTAAATAATGTGCAGCCAAAATTAATCATTTGCCACGCCAGTTTGTATAATGGGCAACATACAGGACATATCATAGTGAGATAAGGTGATGGTAGACATTGTAAATAAAATGAAATGCAGGGGTGTGGCCAAGATGGAGGCAAGGTAGGACACTTCTTGCGGTCTCTCCCGCCTGCCGCCGCACTTTAGCACTGTCCCTGGGCGCTCTGCGGCCCCGGCGTAATTTTCAGCCTTTACCATCGCACCGGGCCAGGTCCAAGTAGAGACAGTCTCCAGCAGCCAGAGGGGCAGGAACCGTTAGTGGCGGACGGAGGGCCGCGGAGCACACCCATCGGCAGCCGCCAAGACGTGGGGGACGACGGCGGAGACTACCTGATTACCGCAGTGACGAAGCAGAGGGGCAGAGATCTCCGAGCTCCTGTAGCGGCAGCGCAAAGGCACATAGAGGGCGCACGCGCAGGGCGGCCCCCGCGAAGAGCCGATGGCGAGGTAGGCCGCAGGACACACCGCTGCAGCAAAGATTGCGGACGGCCTCTGACGGAGGCCTGCGAGGGGAGCTGAGGCGCGCAAGAGACCCCGCTCCGCGTCCGGCAGTCCCGGGGCGTTGGTGGATACAGAGGGGGCCCCGTAAGGACAGCAGCCCCAAGAGGCCTAATGCACAGCAGATGTATACGGAGGGTCCTAGACAGCAGGAGCAACGGGCCCGATCTGTCAGAGGGGAGGCCCGCAAGGGAGCGATCTGGCGCCAGAGGAGCAGTAAGTCTGGCAGTGGCCCCTGGGGCCCTGGAACGCGCAGGACATCGCTCTGGAGCTGAGCATTGTGCCGCCGGAAGCAGAGGCTTGACGGAACCCCAGTCAGTACGTGAGTACAAGACATCGTAAGGCCTGAATGTAGGCGGCTGGACGGGCCATGAAGCGCTGGGGTCATGCAACGTGAGGCGCACTGGTGAGAGAGCGGAAAGCGCCATAACTCAGACCTGTTGAGGAGGAGGAGGGGAGTCAGTAGCAGCCTTGGAGGCAGAAGACATTAGCCTGTGAGCTAACATTGGAAGTCACAGAAGCCCCCGGGATGGACACCTGAGCAGCAATAAGGAGGGCTGGCCAGCCCCCGAGCGGGAAGCAGTTACTAGAGGCCTGGACTCTGAGCGCGTGCACTGGCGATAGCAGTGCGTGACGCACATCTTGGAGAGAAGGGAGTTGGTGGACATTCGGCGGTGGAAGGCACTGCAGCCTCGTAGCTCCTCTTAGTGCCTCAGAGAGAGGGTGCGAGGAAGAGACACCGGGGCGCGTGGGACTGGACTGCCCTGGATTTGCGCGTCACATCGACCGCGGAATTAGTGGACTCCCGCCTCGACCAGAGAGGGGATAGCGCAGAGTAATGGCCGCCGGAAGAGGAAAGAAGGACCCCTCCCTCAAAGACATGCTATTGAAGCCTGGGTGGTGGTGGGATGGCGGAGCAACCGGCCACAGATGAAGCGCGACAAGGCCCACTGGGCACAACAACGGAGGAGCCACTCACACTGGCGTTCATGGATTCACTCTTTACGTCGCTTAAGGACGACCTTCAGACACTCAAGAGAGATCTCACGGCCGAAATAAAGGAGATCAGGAGGGACACAGATGCTCTCGGTGACAGAGTGGCGGAACTGGAAGACAAAAGCGATACACGTGAGGAGGAGGCAGAGGACCTGAGGCAAGAGGTCATTCGCCTCCAAGAACACCATGTGGATCTGCAAGCACACCTGGAGGACCTCGAAAACCGATCCCGCCGGAACAATATCCGCATACGGGGAATGGCGTCGAAGGCAGAGGGGTCCGATCTCGTCGGTTTCGTTAAAGACCTTTTTAACCACATACTCAGCAAGCTACCGGACTCAGAGCTCAAGATGGACAGAGTACACAGAGTTGGAGCACCCCGCGCAGACAAGGCGCCGCCGGCAGACATTTTGGTCTGCATACACGATTTCCAAACCAAAGAGGACATACTACGCAAAGCACGGGCGATGCACCCCATTACGTTCCAAGGTCAGAATCCTACTCTATTTCAAGACTTATCCACCTTAACGCTGCAAAAACGCAGGGATTTCCGCCCAGTGACCACCCACTTGCGGAATCAGAACATTCCTTACTCTTGGGGTCACCCCTTTCGAATCATCTTCCGGTGGGAGGGAAGGCTCCGCCAGCTGCGCTCACTGAAGGAAACCTACCAGTTGTTGGGTTTAGACCCACCGGGAGAACATGGGAATGGAGACCGAAGTTCCCCAGCACGAGAGGAGCACAGGCCCCGGTGGCGGAGACAGGGCAGACGCCGCAATTTGAGTCGACCAGACTTGGCCGAAATTGCAAGAGGACAGCAAGCAGCGCTAGAAACCATACTGTCGGCTTTGGCGAGGGCTGAGGGCAGCTGAGCTTCTATGGTGGACTCGCAGGGCATTAAATACGGTAGGCGGTGGGGGGGGCAGCGGGAACCTGGCCACAATATGGACCCCATGTCTTTTCCTGAATGGCCCGAGAGGTCATCGGACTGCCGGCAGACTTCACACCGGGTAAACGTGTTTATGTTGTTAAGGGGACTTTGTTCTTATGTTTTGTATTTTTGTACTTCACATGTTTAGGGGATAAAGTTTGGGGCCTCCGTTCACCCTGGCACACTCCCACGCACCTTACTGACCACACTCTAGAGGTTCTGACAGAGTCGATTGGGGCACGATGGAGGCTGGAAGGCAGGGAATCGAGCAACAGGCGGACAGGACATACCCCCACTTATGCAGCCCTCTAGACTTAAAATTCTCTCCCTGAATGTGAGGGGTCTTAATAACCCGATTAAACGCCGGGCTGTGCTTTCATACTTGGCACAGACACAAGCAGACATCTGCCTGTTGCAAGAAACTCATCTCTTGGCCAGGGGCTGTCACAGACTTAAAACGAGAGTATTCCCTATTCAGATGTTCTCTTCTAATCCAACTAAAGCAGCAGGGGTGGCTTTACTGGTGTCGCGCACCTTTAAGGGTAGAGTGATCCAGAAAGCAACGGAGATTAGGGGCAGACTGCTTGCGTACCACTTTGCAATTGGGGGTCAGGGTTTCATAATAGGCACGATTTATGCCCTGAATGAAGGACAAGAGGGCTTCCTGCATGACGCGCTTGCAGAGGTCTTAGCTACAGACGAACAACACATTTTAATAGGCGGAGACCTCAACCTAGTTTTTGATAATACGATGTACAGAACTGCACAGCGACATGGGCAAGTGGGCGTGTTGTCCAGGGAAGGGCTTTCTAAACTGCAGGACCTTGGCCTGATTGATCTTTGGGGGGCATCTCACCCACATGTGAGGGAATACTCTTTCTATTCCAACTCACATAAAACTTATGCCAGACTAGACTACCTGCTGGGCACCAGGGACATTCACACCATGGCGACAAACACTGAAATACTCACAGCTTCCCTCTCTGATCACGCAGCGGTGGTCGCGGACATTTCGCTCCCGCCCCAGACGATGCCCCGTAGACAGTGGAGACTTAGAGACACAGTACTAAGGCGTCCGGAGATTCTAGAGCAAATAAAAAGCACTATAGAGGACTATCTAGCCCACAATGATACACCAGAGACTGCTATAGCTACACTATGGGGTGCCTTTAAATCAGTGGTACGGGGCACTTTCATAGCGATCTCGGCAGCGGACAACAAGCTACAGAAGGAAAAAAGGGACCACTTGGCCCTACAGGTCAGGGAGCTGAAAAGTATACATAAAAGGTCCGGGGCGCCCAGGGTTTGGCGACAACTGTCGGCAGCTCACACCCAACTAGTAGCACTAGACCTGGACAAAGCGGAATATGCCGCCCTTCGGCTGTGGCACTCCTTTTATGTGGGGGGGGATAAATGTGGGCGACTACTGGCAAATAGACTTCGCGAGAACCGGCAACAGCAGAGTGTCCACACGATTCTGGACCGCATGGGAGAACAAGTGTCAGATGATGCTGGGATAGCCGAGACATTCAGCGACTTCTACGAACAACTTTACTCGAGACAGACGCTAAGTGACATGGACTGCACTAACTATCTCTTGGATGTACAGACACCCAGACTTTCCTCAGATCAGGCCTCGCTCCTAGACGAAGAGATCCGAATTGAAGAGGTGATCTCGGCCATCGCTCGATTGAAGTTGGCTAAATCGCCCGGCGAAGATGGCTTCACCGCCGCTTTCTACAAAACCTTCTGTCCAGAGATCGCCCCCCTCTTGACCAGGCTCTTCAATTCCTTCGCGGACCCCGGTACTATTCCGACCTCTATGCTTGAGGACGTAATCACAGTGATCCCCAAACCAGGGAAAGACACCACACGCTGCAGCGCCTACCGGCCCATCTCGCTGCTAAACATAGATCTCAAATTGTACACAGGCATATTAGCAAAGAGGCTGGGTCAATACATGCCAGCTCTGATTGATCCGGACCAGGCAGGCTTTATCTCCCAGAGATAGACGAGCGACAACACCAGGAGGGTACTACATATAGTGGACAAGGCCTCCAGATTCCCAGATAGCTACATGATGATGGCAATTGACGCCGAGAAGGCGTTTGACAGGGTGCACTGGCCCTATCTAGAGCGAGTGCTGTCACATTTTGGACTTGGGGAACGATTCCGCACCCAGATCTTAAATTGTTATCGCTTTCCCACAGCGACAGTGAGAGTCAACGGCCTCAGATCAGCCCCGCTCCGGATAGCTCAGGGCACAAGGCAGGGGTGCCCCCTATCGCCCCTGTTATTTGCACTATATATGGAGCCGCTGGCAAACAGGGTTAGAATGCACTCCCAGATTCTGGGAGTTCCCTTTGGGGGGGATGAACACATTATAAGCCTCTGGGCAGATGATGTCTTAGTGACTCTCAAAGAACCAGACACGTCTCTGAGGGCTTTTCTGCAGGAACTAGACGAGTTCGGCAAAGCCTCAGGGTTCAAAGTAAATGTGGAAAAATCGGTTGCCCTTAATCTTTTGCTCCCACCGCAAACAGTGGAACGACTTAAAAGGCAGCACCCATTTCAATGGTCTCAAGACGCTATCTCCTATCTCGGAATTCAAATAGCAGACTCTACACACGCTTCGGCCCTTGTTAACTATACCAAGCTTCTCCGGCAAGTACGCGCTGACATACTCCGGTGGAAACCCCACCCCATTTCCTGGTTGGGAAGAATAACCACCATTAAAATGACAGTACTCCCCAATATACTTTATTTGTTTCAAGCGCTTCCGTTGCGCCCACCCCCGGGCATGATCTCCAAATTGCAATCGGAGATCATACAATATATTTGGCAGGGTCGTACTCCCAGGATGAAAAAGAGCCTTAGTGTCCTGCCCCCGTCTGAGGGCGGGCTGGGAGTGCCCGATGTACAGCTGTATTATCAAGCGGCTCAGCTGCGACATTTGGTGGAATGGAGCCGAACAGAATCAGGGAAACATTGGCTGTTTCAAGATAGAGCAGTGGCAGGCACATCTCTAATGAAAATTCCTTTTTTAAAGAAAGCCCATAGACCCTGGAGCCTATACGTCTCAGACATCACTCGGACGACAATGTCGACATGGGACCAGACTAATATAAAACACAATCTCACTACCTTCCCGTCGCCGCTAACTCCATTGCTAGATAATCCGGACTTTGGACCAGGTATGGGGGAGACAAGCTTTATGGCGTGGCGCCAATCCCAGTGTCGTTCCATAGGCCACTTTTTTGATATAGAAGGGGTACTCTCATTTCCGCAGATCAGGACAGACTTTGGCATCCCAGAAACAAAGCGCCTTCGGTACCTACAACTAAGGCACTGGATACTACAACCACATAATAGAACCGCGGCCAGCCAACACCTCACTGTCTATGAAAAATGACTTTTGTCGAAGTCCTCAGACAAAGGAATAGTCTCGGACCTATACAAAATGCTGATTAAGCGCAACGTACATACACATAATGCGGGCAGGGGCAGATGGGAGCGAGATTTAGGGAGACCCCTTAGCAACAAAGAGTGGGAAGGAGTGTGCTACAGAGCCCGCCACACAGCCAGTAACATAGCCCTGACAGAAACCCTCACAAAAGTGATCACCTATTGGTACTACACCCCGGAGAGAGTACACAAGGTTAACCCATCCACTAGCTCGGACTGCTGGAGAGGCTGGGTAAGACAGGCACATTAGTACACCTACTGTGGGACTGCCCCTTGATCAGCACCTATTGGGTCCAAGTTCTAGACGATATTGACAAACACTTAGAGACTCAACTACTCCGATTCGCAGCTCATATTCTGTTGGGGGTACCAGACCCGCTGACGTATCCACTAAAGTCCAGGAGGGGCCGACTGATAGGGCTAGCGCTGGGGACCGCTATACAGAACATCCTGGCACATTGGGGTTCCCAGCAAACACCCACACACACAGGCTGGCTGTCCCGGCTATGGCACATCTTGGGGATGGAAAAAATAACCCTCACACTTGCCGGGAAAGGGGCGGATTTCCAGGAGGTACCTGACTCCCCTTTCTGTCCCTACTAGCGCAGGAGTTCCGCGAGCTTACATGTCCTAGATTCTTACGCCTACTACGGTTGCCAGAGGATGCAGTACCCCTGCCCCAGAACAACAAGAAGGTGCGAGGACTTAAGATGTTCAGTGCTTACTGCAGGGTTGAACGGAGGGTGGGTGGGAGAGGGTGGGAGGGGTTATGTTTCTTTGTTGTACATACATGGCTTGCTTAACTGTATATTCAGGCTTTGTGTAGCCTGCGACAGCTTTTTACTGCCAGCTGGCGGTCGTCTGAGCACTGTTTACTTTTGTTACCTTCTGTTTGTTGTGGAAAATAATAATAAAACAGATTAAACCATAAAATGAAATGCAACCTATAACGTTCACCAACCATCTCATAACGCTTAAATACCTTAGAGAAAACATGTGTTTGTGCAGTTGCAATTTAAAGGGTGGAAAACATGTATCAAATGTTATTTTAGTAATAGGAAATAACATTGTGCGTAAGGCAAACGTCCAACATCGAGCAAATGTGGGCAGCCACAAAATGATTAGTTATAAATACAATTGTATGCAGCTATAAATAAAAATGTCCGATGTTATGTAGTGTAGCGGCGGAGGATGAAAGGGATGTATGCGGGACTACGACAGCCTAACATTTCACCAATTTAAACAGCTACAGGGAGTTTAGCTAAAACCCTGAAAACAGCCAGAAACACTGTGCTGGCCAGCTTGGGGAGACTGTTTTTGCCCCGTACAAAGAATGGTTCCTTAAAAGCGGCTGTAAGTGCCTCTCTGATAAATGTAATTAAATGAGCAGCGCAAGTCCAAAATACAATTATATGAAAATATCAATTAAAATACACGGCGAACAGAGTAAGACGGGCAACATTCCACCAATGTAGACAGATACGGGGAAATTAGCTGAAGGGCTGTAGACATCCCAGAAACATTTTGCTGGTGCTGTGCTAGTCAGCCTGGCTAGAGTGCTTTTGCCATGTCGAAAGACTGCCACCTTAAGAGCGCCGGTTAGTGCCTCACTGATGAATGCATTAGATAAGCAACAGAAGACCAAAAAACTATGATATGCAGCTATAAAAAAAATACACGATGCCTGGGAGTTGAACATTGGGGAGTGAAAGAAGATGTATGCGGGGGGAAATTAATCATAGGAGCGGCCACGTACTATGAAGCGTTGGGGCGGGGAGCGGGAGGAACACAAAAAATAAAAAATAAAACTCGCGCCCATGTCAGGAACCTGGTACACACTGCGCAGGCTCCCAGCTCCCAATCCCAGCATGTGAGCCATGCTGGGATTGGTCTGAGCGCCTCCGTTCGGCGCTCAGACATAGAGTGGGAGCCTTTGTTGGTTTCTCCACCCAGCTGTACAACACAGCTAGGTGGAGAAAGGCTAAGTGGGCATGATGGTTTGGCCGGCCAAAGCATAATTTGCATTTAGCAGTGCACACCACTCTCCCCTCCTCCCTGGTGCTGCAGCTGCAGTGTCAACTGTGGCTGTCCACACACCTCCCTCGGCTCGGCTAGCAGGATGCAAAATAAAATGATAATAAATATGTTTTATTATCATTTTATTTGTCCTTGCCTCTGCTGGCTTTCAGCAGGGGGGGGCCATGCTCCTCCGCCATAACGGAGGAGCCGCTACTGATTAATGGTACGGAGTGTTTAGCTAAAACACTGAAGACAGCCAAAACACTTAGCAGGTCCTGCAAGACCGCTTTTGACCCATACAAAGACTGCCGCCTTAAGAGCGCCTGCCAGTGCCTCGCTGATAAATGTGATACGATGAGCAGCATAAGGCCAAAATACAATTGTATGCAAATATAAATAAAAATACACAATGTCCGGGAGTTCGACAGCGGGGGGTTAAAGGGATGAATATGGGAGAAATTGAACAGCTACGGAGAGTTTAGCTAAAACACTGAAGACAGCCAAAAACACTTAGCGGGTGCTGGCGAGAGTGCTTTTGCCCTATACAAAGACTGCCGCATTGCAACTGGCACTTTTTTTTTTGCAGATTTATATAGTGCAAACTCAACCCAAAGGTATTGGAGCGCTTACATGAGCACCAGTTACAACACACAAGGAGGACACATTCATTGTAGGCACGGGAGATTAAGTGATTTGCCCAGAATCACAGGATGCTGAGCCGACGCAGAGACTCAAACCTGATTCCCCAGCTCCAAAGTTGGCAGCCCTGGCTGTGAGCCTGTTAGTGCCTCACTGAGAAATGTCGTAGCCACAAAGAACAGACGAGCAGTGTGGAATAACAAAGACGTCCCACTGTGTTAAAATGCTCAGGGAAGTTAGATATGATTATTCAAAGGAAAAAAACTTCCAAAAACCGCAAGCTTAATAAGTCCAGGCATGATGTCAATTGTGTTGGTACCCAGCATCGATAATACATTTGACTGCAAATCAAACGGACGTGCTTGGTATAGAAATCCTTAACTTGTTGCATCCCCGGTGTCACTGGTTAACTAAAAAACTGTGCTTAGTAAAAGTAGTAATGTTGAAATTAGTTTGCCGTGAGCTTGCAATCTAATGAAAGAAAAACGGAATGACAATCGGCAGTTTAGCAGAGAGCAAGTTGTGCGGTTTTAAAGGTCACTCTTTAGAGGTGAAAATATTGAAATGAATCTAACGTGAGCGTGCCTTCGAAAATATCCAGATATCTTAACTGATAGTCGGGCGGTTTGACAAAAAGCATGCCATGCCTGTTAAAAAGATCACTCAAGTTGTGAAAGCGATACATGAGTGTTGTAAGCAAAGCTTACGGACATGTGTATCGCCTACAGCGCGTCTCTGGTGGCTTTCAGTGTTATCTCCATCTCGGTGTGCTTTTGAGGAGTGCAAGAGACATAGACAGCGTACTGAGTGCGGGTGCCATGTTGTAGTGGTATGTTGTCTAAGAACGATCTATCAGTAACAGCAGTCTACAACTATTAATGTTGGAAGCTATAAAAGTCCTCAAATACAATGTGCGCAAACTTTAAAAATAAAAATAAGCACAGCGCAAGTGTTGTGCATGCAAAACCTTAAAAAAGTAGTTTCATAAAAGCGGATGGAAACAGTACTTCGGTGCCGGGAAACTGATAAGAAAAGCACATGAGGAACACAGGAACAAGCATTGGTAAATGCAGGAAACAGTATGCTACAGCCAATAGAAATGGAGGAAAAGTAAGTGGCAAGCACAGGAACCAATGAAAAGCAAGGAAAGCAAGGGGGTGGGATGTAAGCCCTTTTAAGATTTATATTAAATACAATAGATTTCACAAGCACAGCGCTTCGCTGTGCAGGCACAGCCTAAAAACCGGTCACTAAACGATCAGGGTGGTCCAACTGCATTATGTTGCAGATGGTGAGCTTCCATTATATATTCCCAGACATTGATGTGTGTGGATGACCCTATTTTTATGGGATTGTTGCTGTTATCAGAAACCAAATGTATACTCAAAAAGGCAAAGTAGTCCAGGCATTGTATAGTTGTATTTGTATTAATAAAGATCAAACCAGGCGGGTGCTAGAGGACGCACGGCAAGATGGCTGTGCTGTAGTGCGGCTCTGCCCGGCTGATCTGAAATCCGACCATTATCCGCTCGTAAGATGCTACATCGACGTTGAAGAAGGGGACGTACTGAGCTGCCAGCTAGCATAGAGAGGTCCTGGGGCATTGAAAAGCTGCTGGGCCGAGGGAAAACCGTGCGCATTGGAGGTGTCGGACTCCGAGCATGGGAATGTAAAATGGTGGCCATCCCTGCCGGGAGACAGTGCTTCTAAGCGGCTGCTGGACACCAAGGGGAGAGAGAGTCATCGGTACGAGCGGCGCAACGCGTGTGGAGCAAGCCACAAACACATACCGGATGACCAGGAACGATCCGTGACCCACCCTCCGACACTGTTGCGGAGTGCGCTGCCTGGAGCGGGCTGACCAGAAAGTGCGAGGAGAGGGCGCGAGTGGCCTGCTGTTCGAGATCCGGTGCTGCCGCGGAGGGCGGAGTTCAGCGACGGCAGATCGGACCTGCCGCTGGACCCTACAGGATCCGGAGAGGGAGCGTGCTGCGAGGGACAAAGGCGGTGAGTGGGTGTGTGGCCTGGCCTGTGCCTGCGGAGGCGGGTGTGGGCCCAGGCGCAAGGCTGCGGCCCACGGGCTGCCGATAGGTGTTAACGGCAAATTGGGCCCCGCGACTGGCTGGGACGGAGGGAAGCTTGCGGTGTGTATGCGCTACAGTCCCCGCACGCCTACATTGTTGTGCTGCGCTGAGGGGGGCCCTCGTGCAAAACTCGCTGTGCCACTCGCGGGAGAGTGCTGCTTCCTACAGGTGGAAAGCTTGGGCTGCAGAGCACGCAGTGGCCACAAGCAGCCTAAAAGGGACAAAGAAACTGCTTCTGGGGCACGGTGTGTGCATAAAGACAAATGGACTAAGGTCTTGACCATTTTAGCAGCACTTGGCATGCCTGCATAGAGAATAGTCCTAACAATGGTTCAAGAAGCAATTTGCTCAAAGATACAATATTTACAAACAAATCCAAATTACAGACAAAACAAATAATAAGTGACATAGAGAAGGAAGAGAAGATAAGATAATACCCATATGCAAAATAATTCTAGAAAAATATGACAAATTTATTACACTTTATGAATACTAGAACAATTAAAACAATGGCGCTCAATACAATGTGCTGGTACAAAACCAGTATATATTACAAACCAGACAAGTGGCAAATGAAAAAATACACGTCACAAGAAGGGAACAACATATAACAAAATAATGTGTCCTTCATTAGTTTTATGGCCACATATACGTCGACGGCGTTTCGACCACTGTAGAATTACACGGTCATTATCAGGACTGGAAATTCAATTGAGCGTCAAATTCTGTGTGGTATAAAATACATATGGGTCACATTTTAAAAGTAAGCTCCTTCTATAAGAAAAGGCCTACAAGAAGAAAAAAGTTAGGAGTTAATGAAAGTAAAATAAAATTAGTAAGAGAAAGTATAAATTTAAGAACATTTGGTGAGGGGAAAAATGAAAATAAATTCAGGAAGAAACAAGGGTAAGAAACTTTTCAAAGCACTGTTTACCACACCCGGAAAAAATAAAAGAATGAAAAAGTTACCATCACGAAAGTATCAATAGTGAATGCAAAAATCACCTATTTCAGAGAACAGTCCAACCCTATATTACTTGCATGGATTGGAGCGAAATTCCAAAATTTACACTAAAATGAAAAAAATAGATAAGAAACAATTTCTGTGTATAAAACAAAAACTGAAGCAAACAATCCTAATTTATCGGCCACTTACTTAAAATAGACGATGGGCGGGCGCGATGTAAAGCCGTCCAAGGGTATATAAACTTTCAAACTGGCTGTATCTATCCATACAATTTAGCAGATCATGCCAGGAAACAGGTGAACAAATCACCAATGGGCTAAAGAAATTAAGAAACAAGAGAACACATCCTAAGTATATAGAGATGAGACATAAATATATAGTCCCAGTCAAAGACGTCTATATGTATTGTAGTGTGTGTGTGATACATCAAACACTCTATGCAGAGACATATAGCGTACATCTCTAAATTTGAAAAGACGATAGAATTTCATCATGACTAACATATCTACTATCTCTTAGCCATATTTATAGGGGCTCTACTGATGTGAGAGCACAACTGTCTGAACCCATTAACAGTATTGTGTCTCCCACACACCACTGGGCGATGAAAAACAAAAATCTAAGTGCCATCCAATTGGCAATATTAGTTGGAAATACTGATAAAAGGGGGAACCCTTACTAATGTACACAAGTTTAAACAGCAAGAACATAATGTTACCCGAATCATGTACCTCACAGCCACCATTAGCAATACGGGCGACTTACAAAAAGATGTCCGTTTAGGCTGGTATAAAACTAGAGCAACTGCTGCACGCGTCAACTTACCAAAAACGTCCCTGCTGCGGCAGCAAAATCAGGAAGCCATTCGATGCTTACTCCAGACGCTATAAATAGCGTTTATAAGCCCGCGCGATTGATTCAGAGACATTGATAACGGACTATAAGATGTAGCCTGATCTTGGCAACGAGCGCCAACGGGCGCCATCTTTGAGTGGTCAAAACAAAGTATATGAATGGAAATCCGTACTCCTAGGAGATTTACTCGATGTAATAACAATATGTGAATAAGTTAACCGGGCCTCATCTAAAAGTAAACTACTTAGAGGCACACCCAAATCATACCACTGTATTACAAAAAATGAATAATGTGGAGTCCATGCCCGTGTCCATTACGGACTGCAATATATTTCATGGGCTTAACCGCGGGCGCCATCTACAGATGGTCAAAATGTGTAATGGGAAACCGACTCCGTGCTTACAAGCGGTTTGCTCAATTAGACAACGGTGCCTAGATAAAATAACCGGGCGTCATCTACATACAACTATGATACCAAATGTAGGTGATAGCAGATTCTCTGCCCGTGCCCACTGCAAAAATAAAATAAAAAGTAAAACAAAATAATAAAAGAAGAAAAGAAAAACCATTTTCTTTAGAAAGCAGCTCAGTTGAAACAATAGGATACCACTCGAAATTTTTATAAAGGGCAAATCACAATTGGATAATGTCAATACCAACAAGGTGATCCATGTTAGACTAGATTAATACAATGGCAAACATTCACATTATAATATCATCAAGAAAAAACAATTTCGATTTCATTGAAGATGATGGTCTAGCCACATAACAAAACGCAAAGTCTTACTCATCTTAAATATAATGAACAGTCATACTACATATATGAATAAGCAATTACAATTATTGTATAAAGACACAATTAGTAATCACAGTGAATAGGCATTGACACAGAAACACAGGTCTCAGTATTTACTTTAAACTCAGCAAATTAGACTCTTGGGGAGAGGTGAACCAGTGAGAATATATATAGACTAATCTGCTATATAGTGGTACAATTTGCAAATCACAATGTAACCACAATATCAAACAGGCAGTACATGGTTCCTTACCAATCCCTCAACTAAATATTACAGAATGACATTCCTCCATAGAATTAAGGCCTTTATTAATACTGTCACAACGGAGTATCCATCGACATTCAATTTTATTCAGGATGTTGGTAATACTCCCTCCCCTTGGTGGAATCCGTATCACTTCAATAACCTGCCAACGCATATCAGAGGGGGCATGGTTATATTCCAAAAAGTGGGACACCAAAGGTGCATTCTCAGTTTTGCAGCGAATTTGGCTTTTATGCTGCCCAAGACGTGTTTTTATCTTTTGAGTCGTCTGGCCCACATAGATAAGATCACATGGACACCAAATTGCATACACAACATTATGTGTGTTGCAATTGGTATAGTCTCGCAAGTCATGACAAATGTTTCCATGGACAAATTGTTTAGTATTTAGGCTGGAACCGCACATAAGACAACCCCCACATTTATAATGTCCCACAAGCTTATTTAAGCCCCAAATAGTTGTCAAATTAGGAGGTCAGTTCGGGGTAATGCAGCTCGGACCAAATGGTCTCTGAGATTTTTACCCCTTTTGTAGGAAAATAGGGGTTGTTCCTGTGTGATTCCAGTCGATATAACCAGTGGCCAATGTTTTTTAATAATGTCTGAAATTACATTACTTTTTGTCCCAAAGGTGGTGACACATGGGATACGATTGGTTTGTTTTTTTGTCTTGGGGGTTAACAGAAACTCACGATGATTATACCATGCTCTTTTCATGGATCTCTTGATCAATTTCCTAGAATAACCACGTTGCCTAAGTTTTTCTGCCAGAGTTTCTGCCTCACAAAAATAGTCCTCCTTAAAGAAACAGTTTCTGCGAATACGCAGGAACTGCCCAAAAGGCAATCCATCCCTCAAACCTCTCGGATGGTTACTTGAATATTCCAGCAATGTATTACGTGCTGTGGGTTTAGTAAATAATTTCGTCGTCAGTCTGCCTTCATGGGGAAAAATTGTCAAGTCCAAAAAATCAACCTGAGTTTTGCTAGCATTAGAGGTGAACTTCAAGTCAGAAGAACATGAATTGAGCCACCTTAAAAACAGGGATAAATCAGAACTTGTACCAGTCCAAATGAAAAAAATATCATCAATATAGCGTCGCCAATGGCGTACGCTATCAAAGAAAGGATTTTTATTAGAGTCATAAATAAAAATCTGTTCAAAATTGTCCACAAACAATATAGCAAAATTGGGGGCATAAGAAGCCCCCATAGAAGTCCCCTTCACCTGCAAATAATATTGTCCGTCAAACTCAAAATAATTCCGTGTTAGTGAAATTGTCAGAAGTTCCACAATAAAGTCAGTCGGAACCAGCACAGGGGCCGGACGTGTATCCAAGACTTTTCTGATCACCTCAATGCCTTCCAGTTGGGGAATGTTGGTGTATAAGGACTGAAGGTCCAAACACACCAACAAATCCGAATTAGGGCAAAATTGCATTACTGCGAGTGCAAGTGGCAACATCCTTGATGAAAATGTCAGTATATTTGCAAAGTGGTTCCAGGACCGACCCACAGCCAGAAACTATGGGTCGGCCAGGTGGATTCACGAAGGGCCATATGTAGGTGGGCTAATACCGGTCGGTATCGGCCGAAAATCGGTAAATTTCCCGTTACCGACCGGTATTTAGCCCTTTGCGATGTAGGAGGCCGGATTTAAGGAGTCGGTAATTTACCGAATCGTTATTTTAAGGAATCGGTAAATTACCGATTCCTTAAATCCTATGTAGGGAGCACTCAAGTGAGTGTATTTTTGGTTTAAGGATTCGTTATTTACCACCAACTACAAGTTGGTGGTAAATACCGAATACCTTTTAAAAAGCAATTTTGTGCTTTTTAAAAGTGCCATGTGGCAGACATACATGCCCTTAGGGCATGTATGTGCGCCACATGTGCACACATGCACGATTCAGGGTGCAACAGGGTGTCAATATGACACCCTGCCACCCTTGAATATGCTCCCCTATTACCGATTCGGTATTTACCGAATCGGTAATAGTGAATGGCTTCCCATTCATTCCTATGGGCCTCCAGGCCCATAGGAATGAATGGGAAGATATTCCTTATTACCGATTCGGTAAATACCAAATCGGTAATAACGAATATTACCGAATCGGTAAAATTTACCGAATGTTTACCTACATTCTATTTACCGATTCTTAAATACCGAATCGGTAAAATTCGGTATTTAGGAATCTGTAAATAGAAATTACCTACATATGGCCCCAAATCCTTATGGACTTTTGGAAGGGTATAGAGAACAGGAGTCCTCGGAGTTTTAGAATTAAGAAAAGAGAATTCCTTATCACTAAGGTACCCTTCGGATTTGGCAATAGATGTCACAGTAACAATCAATTTCTGAATTTCGGATAGAGGATTAGTTCTCAAAACCTGATAGTGATTTACATTATCAAGTTGTCGTTTGACTTCCAATTTGTATTTGTCTATGGATTGTACAACAATCCCCCCACCCTTATCCGCTGGTTTTATAATAACTTCCTGATTTTGCTTGAGCGTTCTCAAAGCTTGTCGCTCCATCAGGGAAATATTATAGGGGATATATTCAAAATCTTTGTTCAGAGCTGAAACTTCTTTAAGAACCACTGACTCAAACGCCAACAATTCAATGGGCATTTTATTTGTTGGAGGATTAAAAACAGAAGGAGGCCGTAGTCCAGAAGGACTAAAGACCTCGTTCGTGGTATTGTTCATAAAGAATGCTTTCAAGCGTAATTTCCGGAAAAATTGCAGCAGTTCCAATTGAGTCTCAAACAAACAAGTTTTCTCAGTTGGAACAAAGCTTAAACCTTTAGTCAGAAGGGAAACCTCAGCCGAGGACAGCGAATGATTGGATAAGTTAAAAATGGGGATGATATCAGATGTGATGGTAGAGTCAGAAAATTCTACTGGGGAGGCCCCCACTTGTAAAACTTCCTGCGTGTCTGTCTCTCCCCTGCTTGGAAATTCCAATGTTGTTGAGGAGGTCTGGTTTTCACTTTCCCCCTCCCCCGTCCCCGCTGTTCTAAAAAAGGTGTATAGCCAGAATTAGAGGGGCCTGGTCGAGAATTTATGCTTGTATCGGATTCATCAGCTGAGCTAGCTAGTTGGTGTGTTTGGACCTTGAGTCCTTATACACCAACATTCCCCAATTGGAAGGCATTGAGGTGATCAGAAAAGTCTTGGATACACGTCCGGCCCCTGTGCTGGTTCCGACTGACTTTATTGTGGAACTTCTGACAATTTCACTAACACGGAATTATTTTGAGTTTGACGGACAATATTATTTGCAGGTGAAGGGGACTTCTATGGGGGCTTCTTATGCCCCCAATTTTGCTATATTGTTTGTGGACAATTTTGAACAGATTTTTATTTATGACTCTAATAAAAATCCTTTCTTTGATAGCGTACGCCATTGGCAACGCTATATTGATGATATTTTTTTCATTTGGACTGGTACAAGTTCTGATTTATCCCTGTGTTTAAGGTGGCTCAATTCATGTTCTTCTGACTTGAAGTTCACCTCTAATGCTAGCAAAACTCAGGTTGATTTTTGGACTTGACAATTTTTCCCCATGAAGGCAGACTGACGACGAAATTATTTACTAAACACACAGCACGTAATACATTGCTTGAATATTCAAGTAACCATCCGAGAGGTTTGAGGGATGGATTGCCTTTTGGGCAGTTCCTGCGTATTCGCAGAAACTGTTTCTTTAAGGAGGACTATTTTTGTGAGGCAGAAACTCTGGCAGAAAAACTTAGGCAACATGGTTATCCTAGGAAATTGATCAAGAGATCCATGAAAAGAGCATGGTATAATCATCGTGAGTTTCTGTTAACCCCCAAGACAAAAAAACAAACCAATCGTATCCCATGTGTCACCACCTTTGGGACAAAAAGTAATGTAATTTCAGACATTATTAAAAAACATTGGCCACTGGTTATATCGACTGGAATCACACAGGAACAACCCCTATTTTCCTACAAAAGGGGTAAAAATCTCAGAGACCATTTGGTCCGAGCTGCATTACCCGAACTGAACCTCCTAATTTGACAACTATTTGGGGCTTAAATAAGCTTGTGGGACATTATAAATGTGGGGGTTGTCTTATGTGCGGTTCCAGCCTAAATACTAAACAATTTGTCCATGGAAACATTTGTCATGACTTGCGAGACTATACCAATTGCAACACACATAATGTTGTGTATGCAATTTGGTGTCCATGTGATCTTATCTATGTGGGCCAGACGACTCAAAAGATAAAAACTCGTCTTGGGCAGCATAAAAGCCAAATTCGCTGCAAAACTGAGAATGCACCTTTGGTGTCCCACTTTTTGGAATATAACCATGCCCCCTCTGATATGCGTTGGCAGGTTATTGAAGTGATACGGATTCCTCCAAGGGGAGGGAGTATTACCAACATCCTGAATAAAATTGAATGTCGATGGATACTCCGTTGTGACAGTATTAATAAAGGCCTTAATTCTATGGAGGAATGTCATTCTGTAATATTTAGTTGAGGGATTGGTAAGGAACCATGTACTGCCTGTTTGATATTGTGGTTACATTGTGATTTGCAAATTGTACCACTATATAGCAGATTAGTCTATATATATTCTCACTGGTTCACCTCTCCCCAAGAGTCTAATTTGCTGAGTTTAAAGTAAATACTGAGACCTGTGTTTCTGTGTCAATGCCTATTCACTGTGATTACTAATTGTGTCTTTATACAATAATTGTAATTGCTTATTCATATATGTAGTATGACTGTTCATTATATTTAAGATGAGTAAGACTTTGCGTTTTGTTATGTGGCTAGACCATCATCTTCAATGAAATCAGAAATTGTTTTTCTTGATGATATTATAATGTGAATGTTTGCCATTGTATTAATCTAGTCTAACATGGATCACCTTGTTGGTATTGACATTATCCAATTGTGATTTGCCCTTTATAAAAATTTCGAGTGGTATCCTATTGTTTCAACTGAGCTGCTTTCTAAAGAAAATGGTTTTTCTTTTCTTCTTTTATTATATTGTTTTACTTTTTATTTTTGCAGTGGGCACGGGCAGAGAATCTGCTATCATCACCTACATTTGGTATCATAGTTGTATGTAGATGACGCCCGGTTATTTTATCTAGGCACCGTTGTCTAATTGAGCAAACCGCTTGTAAGCACGGACTTGGTTTCCCATTACACATTTTGACCATCTGTAGATGGTGCCCGCGGTTAAGCCCATGAAATATTTTGCAGTCCGTAATGGACACGGGCATGGACTCCACATTATTCATTTTTTGTAATACAGTGGTATGATTTGGGTGTGCCTCTAAGTAGTTTACTTTTAGATGAGGCCCGGTTAACTTATTCACATATTGTTAATACATCGAGTAAATCTCCTAGGAGTATGGATTTCCATTCATATACTTTGTTTTGACCACTCAAAGATGGCGCCCGTTGGCGCTCATTGCCAAGATCAGGCTACATCTTATAGTCCGTTATCAATCTCTCTGAATCAATCGCGCGGGCTTATAAACGCTATTCGAATGGCTTCCTGATTTTGCTGCTGCCGCAGGGACGTTTTTGGTAAGTCGATGCGCGCAGCAGTTGCTCTAGTTTTATACCAGCCTAAACGGACGTCTTTTTGTAAGTCGCCCGTATTGCTAATGGTGGCTGTGAGGTACATGATTCGGGTAACATTATGTTCATGCTGTTTAAACTTGTGTACATTAGTAAGGGTTCCCCCTTTTATCAGTATTTCCAACTAGTATTGCCAATTGGATGGCACTTAGATTTTTGTTTTTCATCGCCCAGTGGTGTGTGGGAGACACAATACTGTTAATGGGTTCAGACAGTTGTGCTCTCACCTCAGTAGAGCCCCTATAAATATGGCTAAGAGATAGTAGATATGTTAGTCATGATGAAATTCTATCGTCTTTTCGAATTTAGAGATGTACGCTATATGTCTCTGCATGGAGTGTTTGATATATCACACACACACTCCAATACATATAGACGTCTTTGACTGGGACTATATATTTATGTCTTATCTCTATATACTTAGGATGTGTTCTCTTGTTTCTTAATTTCTTTAGCCCATTGTGGCGTTGAAGCGCATTGGTGATTTGTTCACCTGTTTCCTGGCATGATCTGCTAAATTGTATGGATAGATACAGCCAGTTTGAAAGTTTATATACCCTTGGACGGCTTTACATCGCGCGCGCCCATCGTCTATTTTAAGTAAGTGGCCGATAAATTAGGATTGTTTGCTTCAGTTTTTGATTTATACACAGAAATTGTTTCTTATCTATTTTTTTCATTTTAGTGTAAATTTTGGAATTTCGCTCCAATCCATGCAAGTAATATAGGGTTGGACTGTCCTCTGAAATAGGTGATTTTTACATTCACTATTGATACTTTGGTGAAGGTAACTTTTTCATTCTTTTATTTATTCCGGGTGTGGTAAACAGTGCTTTGAAAAGTTTCTTACCCTTGTATCTTCCTGAATTTATTTTCATTTTTCCCCTCACCAAATGTTCTTAAATTTATACTTTCTCTTACTAATTTTATTTTACTTTCATTAACTCCTAACTTTTTCCTTCTTAGAGGCCTTTTCTTATAGAAGGAGCTTACTTTTAAAATGTGACCCGTATGTATTTTATACCACACAGAATTTTGGACGCTCAATTGAATTTCCAGTCCTGATGATGACCGTGTAATTCTACAGTGGTCGAAACGACGTCGACGTATAGGTGGCCATAAAACTAATTAAGGACACATTATTTTGTTATATGTTGTTCCCTTCTTGTGACGTGTATTTTTTCATTTGCCACTTGTCTGGTTTGTAATATATACTGTTTTTGTACCAGCACATTGTATTGAGCGCCATTGTTTTAATTGTTCTAGTATTCATAAAGTGTAATAAATGTGTCATATTTTTCTAGAATTATTTTGCATATGGGTATTATCTTATCTTCTCTTCCTTCTCTATGTCACTTATTATTTGTTTTGTCTGTAATTTGGATTTGTTTGTAAATATTGTATCTTTGAGCAAATTGCTTCTTGAACCATTGTTAGGACTATTCATTGACTGCCCCTGGTTCTGGTGTGTTGGGCTGCCCCTGTGGCTGGTAATGACAATGATGCCTGCATAGAGGGCACCGCCCCATGAGTACTTCACCGAGTTGCAATTTCTGTGATACGGATATGAGCGGCACTGGCTCAGTGTAAACGCTGCTCAATGCGACATCGCTCCTGCTGAGGTGAGGTGAATAACCATAGTCCAGTACTCACGCGGCTGCATACAATTGCGACGTGGTTAGGTAGAAGCTCGTAGGGGATAGACTTATTGACGCATTTGAGGTGGTAGTGTTTCCAGGCTGCAGCACCTTCGTAGCTGGCAGCAACCATGGGAAAAGCAGACAAATCTCAGCCTCGCCTTACTTTTGAGATGCGGAAACCTAGTAGGACACACTCTAAGGCTGCATCAGACTCGGAGGCTGACGTGCAGGAGGATGCTGCCCCCTCACTCGAAACGACGCTCCAGGCGATACAGCGCAGTTTACAATCTATAGATGAGAAGATTGAGGCGTTAAACCAAAGAATGGACCATATGTCTGCAAAGCTAGAGAAACAAAACTCCAGAATCGGGGAGGTTGAGCAGAGAGTCTCTAACACTGAGGACGGTCTAAGCGAGGTTTCGAGTAAAGCGCTAAATATGGAGAAAGTGTTGGCGCTCATACAGGCAAAAAACGAGGATTTGGAAGCGAGGTCCAGACGGAATAACATAAGAATTACTGGCCTCCCTGCGTCGACCAACACAGGCAAAATGGAGACATTTGTTGAGACTCTGCTTAAAGACATTTTTGGCCCCGAGAATCTGTCCCCTATACTGATTGTTGAGCGCGCTCATCGCTCCCTGGCGGCGCAACCGGTCCCGGGGGCACCGCCGCGCCCCATTATCGCCAGACTGTTAAACTATAGGGACCGCGATGCCATTTTGCGGATGGCGAGAGAGAAAGGTACCATAGCCTTCCAGGGGAACACTCTTGCCTTCTATCCATACTTCACGGCAACAGTGCAGGCAGTAAGAAAGGAATTTGGTACTGTGAAGAAGATATTGCAATCTGAGGGTGTTCCGTATGCTATGTTGTATCCTGCCCGCCTCAGAATTGGCCAGGAGGGAGACTCTAAGATTTTCACTAACCCGAAGGCTGCGCTCGATCATGCTAAAAAGTTGAAAAGGCGGCGGCGTGAATCCTCCAATGCTACAGACAATGAGGAGCAGTAATACACGTGTTCCATGCTTGGCAAGACATGGTGACCGGCACTAACAAGAAGATATACCTTGAGACAGTAGACTATTGCTTAGACTTTTTGTTTCATCACAGGTTTGGGCTGTTTGGGTACGCATTGAAATGATACTAGGCAAGGTGCACTGGCGTCCTCGAACATGATTGACATTCTATAGCATTTGATATAGGGCTGATCAGCCACCTCCTGCCTCAGTGGGAGGTCGGTTGCGCTCTGGCGCTCCCCCATGGGAGTTCCCCGTATGTTTGACATGTTAATTTGTATTTGGGGGGAATGGTCTTTCAAAAAGGGATGGCTTTAGCAAGTTGGGGGTGCTGAAGTGGGTGGGGGGATGGCTGGGGGTAGGAAGTGGGCATTTGAAATTCTGCAAGGGCATTGCCTCTGAAACTTTGCAGTTTACATGTTTAATACGGTCAGACAATGAATACTGCAATCTGATGTGTAATAGATCTGGGCTGTAACATAAAATTTCTCACATGGAACGTACGCGGGCTCAATAGCCCCAAGAAAATCCTCTCTGTTTTAGCATATTTGGACAGGTCTGACGTGCAGGTCGCTTTCCTACAGGAAACCCACCTAACTAAGATTTCGTATAAAAATGTCGGGGTCCGTTGGGCCGGGGTAAAGGTGGCTGCTTCCTATTTCTCTTACGCTAGAGGGGTGATGATTCTCATCAAGAAAGGTGCGCCATTTACTATGATTAGCTCTGAGACAGATGAACAGGGCAGGGTGGCGATAATCCTGGGTAAATTGGGAGGTGTGAAGGTTCTGCTGGTCAACATATATGGTCCCAATGTGGATGACCCCGCCTTTTTTAAGGATGTTTGGCGTCGTATCTCTATGTACCCCCGTGTGGAGATATTGTGGGGAGGCGACTGATAAGTGCACAGGCGGGTGTATTGAAGGACCTAAGGCGCAGAATAGGCCAGCTGGCGACACAGATTTCGGCTCTGTAACGAGAGTATGAGCAACGCCCTGCATCAGAAACGCTTGCCACCATCAGGGATTTAGTGACTGAGCACAATGAGACTGTAGATCAGGAAATGGTGCATAGATCGCGAAGGAGTAAAGCACGGTATTATGGGGAGGGTGGCAGGCCTAGCAGATCGTTGGCCCAGAAGATAACTCTACCAAGGAGTCAGGATGACAACACTGAATTGCTAGACAGGGATGGGGTGGCGCGTCATACTACGCCAGAGATAAGTAGTGTGGTATTGGATTTCTACTCTGAACTTTATGGAGTCAGGGCGCAAGTACCTGAGGCGGATATTTGTACATGGACGATATCGCACTTGGGTGGCTCTCAGAGGGCCAGCGGGAATATCTGACGCAACCTATTGATGTGGAGGATGCCAAAGTAGCTATAATGTCCCTCCCTACATGTAAGTCAGCAGGCCTCGACGGGCTGCCAAGCGAGTTTTACACGGCGTATATAGATGAGCTAGCACGTAGGCAAATAGATGTCTTTGCAGAGGCATACGATACTGGGAAACTACCTCCCACATTAAGAGAGGCACTTATTATTACGTTGCTAAAACCCGATAAAGCGGCAAACAGTTGTGAATCATACAGACCTCTGTCTCTTATTAATATAGACGCTAAGATTCTAGCGAAAATAATCGCTAACAGGCTACAGCCTTTAGTGCCCAAACTCATTCTCCCGGACCAGTCAGGGTTTGTGCCCAAGAGGTCCACCACACATAACCTGCGCACCATCTTTGCAGCCTTGCATTACTTGGAGTCGGATTTTCAGGCAGTGGCAGTGCTGCTAGATGCAGCAAAAGCATTTTACTCTTTGCAGTGGGAATATATGTTTACTGTCCTGCTACGCATGGGTATGCCACCATTTTTTCTTAAATGGGTGAAATTGCTATATGCTGAGCCTGTGGCCCGTGTGCGAGTCAATGATTGGGTGTCGGATACATTTCCAATAAAGCAGGGCACAAGGCAAGGGTGCCCCTTGTCTCCGATGCTTTTTTCTCTTGCGCTGGAACCCCTGGCCTGTAAAATTTGCCAAAAACATGCACATGCAGCGTTGCAATTTTGGCAGAGACCCCTTGTCGTCTCATTATATGCGGACTACATGCTGCTTTACGTGCGGGAACCCGCTAGATATCTCCCGGCGCTTTCAAGAGACTATGTGAAATTTGAGGGATACTCTGGATTAGGGATAAACTGGGCGAAGTCAACAATTTTCCCGCTGACTGCTGGTAGCGCTGGATTTCCCACTGACGTGGTCTACTGACCCGGTGAAATATTTAGGCATATGGCTTCACAGAGATCCTGACACGATACTCTCCATGAATTACGGGCGAGTCATTACGCAAATCACCGAGCAGACTACTCGTTGGGCTACACTGCCTCTCTCAATTGCGGATAGGATTGCAGTGGGGAAAATGACGATACTGCCCAAACTTCTTTATCTATTTGTAAATATCCCTATCCGACTCAACACTGTTTTATTTAATACGCTCCAAACAGCCCTACTGTATCTTGTCTGGGGTGGAAAGAAATTGAGATTCAGCTGGGACACGCTAACGCAGCCATTTGACTGGGGCGGCTTTGAGGCGCCTGATTTACGTTTATATTGTCTATGCGCTCAGCCGCAGTTTGCGCACTATTGGTACTTTCCGCAGCGGTACTTGCCGCACGTTGCGATTGAAGCAGACACTGTGCACCCAATCCCATTGGTGGCGGCTGCACTGTCGAGAGGGGGGGGAGGCCCGAGAAACGAAATTAACTCTGTTAAATGCACTGCCTGGGCATGGAAGGCTCTGGTTAAGCGGGCATGGCTGGACTACTTATATGCCTCAGCGTTGCCGATCGCTAAGCAACCGGGTATATCGGCGACACAAGAGCGGGCCGCCTTGAGGGTGCTGCGGGCGGCGGGGGTTAGGCAGCTTGGAGATCTATACAAGAATGGTCCGTTCAAATCGTTAGCGGAGGTGCAAGCTGCGCAGGAATACCACATGATGCTGGGCTTCACATATGTCAGGGTGCGGCAGGCGATCAGGTCTATCTTCCCTGACTTTCCAGCAGAGCCCAAAGTATTGAAAGCGCTGCAGGTGGTGCTGGTGGGGGAAGAAAGTAGAGGGCTGATAACAAAATTGTATAATGCTTCTATGAGAGAGAATGAAGTCCTTGAACCTCCTTCGCTTCAAAAATGGAATGCAGTGCTTGGGTCCCCTGTGACATTGGAACAGTGCAAGTCATGCTGTGAATTGCCTAGCCCAATACAAGTCTATTATAACAACGGCCATTGATCATTTAGCCCCTCTAAAGCAGTGCACAAGCTCAGGCACACATACTCAGTCAGCCTGGTTCTCCTCCAGTCTCAAAACAGAAAAGAGTCTCTGCAAGAAAATGGAGCGGCGCTGGCGTCTCTCCCATAATGCACTAGATAAAGCACACTATAAATCGGCTTTATCTAAATATCACAAAAATATAAGAAATGCCAGCAAAGCTCACATTGTATTACAATTGGAGCAGGCTGGGAATGCCCTCAAAACCTTATATACGATACTCAAAACTTTTACTCACCCAGAGGCATGTAATAATGAGCAGGCACCCTCGCAAGCCTTATGCGACAAAATAGCCACGCACTTTACAAAGAAAATTGATTTAATTTACGACAATATTATCCGAGATGGAAGGTGCCAGCTCGACTTATCTGCCGATCTCTCACCCACTCGAGCTACTGTACAGAAGTTGGAATACTTCCCCTTGATCTCGCCCGATGCAGTAGAGTCCTTACTCGCTACTGTTAAATCGGGCTCACCCCTTGATATAATCCCGGCAAGGACCACCTCACTACTATCCAAACAGCTCGCTACCCCTATCTGCTCCATTCTTAACCTCTCACTAAACAAAGGTCAAGTCCCTACTGAGTGGAAGGCAGCACAAATAATTCCTATACGTAAGAACCTTCAGGCCCCTATGGATGACTTGGCCAACTATCGACCTATTTCACTGTTACCTCTCCTGAGCAAGATTTTAGAAAAACACATTAATAAACATCTTTCGGACTTTGTCGAGGAATCTGGCTGTCTTGATTCATCTCAGTCTGGTTTTAGACCCAGGCATAGTACAGAGTCAGCCCTGATTGCCGTTACGGATAACATCAGACAGGCTTTGGACAACGGACAGGCAGCTCTACTTGTGCTGCTTGACCTGTCGGCGGCTTTCGACACTGTCTCACACCAAATCCTGCTCAGGAGACTCAGTGAAATTGGGATTCAAGGAACAGCCTTACAATGGATGCTGAGTTTCCTCTCGCATAGAACCCAGACCATCAATCTAGGCCCCTTCCGCTCTGAGACCGCGGAACTGACTAAAGGAGTACCCCAGGGATCCTGTCTCAGTACCACTTTATTTAACATCTATGTTGCTCATTTGGCAGGTTTACTTAGGAAGTTAGGTTTTATACCCATCTCCTATGCTGACGATACTCAGCTCCTGTTATCCTTCGATAAACACAACCCCAATGCTCAGTCCATCTTCTCAGAAGGTATGAAAGCCATTGCCAGCTGGATGAGGCAAAATGTTCTCCAGCTCAACGCGGGAAAAACGGAAATTATGCTGTTTGACAATGCCCCTTTGAGATGGTCTCCGAGCTGGTGGCCAACGGAATTGGGATCCGCAGCGGAGCCCAAGACCGTGGTCAAAAATCTAGGTGTCCGCCTGGACCAGAAATTAATTATGAAGGAACAGGCTTCTACCACCATTGGCGCCTGCTCCCATGCTCTAGGCCTTCTGCGAAGAGTATTTCCCTTTCTCCCCTTGTCCACTCGGAAAACCCTTATCCAGGCACTAGTACTAAGTCGCCTAGACTACTGCAATGCTCTGCTGATCTCAGCCAGTGAAGCATCATTGAACAAATTGCAAGTGGTCCAAAACACCGCTGCCCGACTGGTCTCCAACGCTCCCTCCCTTACTCCCTCCCTTCCCCTTTTGCAGAGATTGCATTGGCTGCCAGTGCGGAAGCGGATCCGTTTTAAGATCTGCTGCATTGTGCATAAATCTCTAAGTGGTAAAGGCCCCAGTTATTTGGCAGAGAAATTTAAAAAATACCAGCCTCCCAGGACACTACGCTCAGGGACCAAATCTCTACTTGTGGTCCCACGCTGTAAACAAATCTCGGCTAGGTGGGAAAGCTTTCTTGCACTTAGCCCCTACCTTCTGGAACCAATTACCAATTCATTTGCGGGAGTGCTCTGATCACCTGCAGTTTCGTAGGCTTCTGAAGACTACATTGTTTTAATCTATTCTTCTTTTTCTGGCCGACTATAGCAGTTCGCTAGCGCGGAGATACCCCTTGGGGGGTGATTCAGGCGCTTTATAAATCCTAAATCAAATCAATTGACCGGCAGACTGACGGCAAATTGTAATCTCCGCATCATTCACTTCAAGTACCTGCACCAACTATACTATACGCCATGTTAATTGCAGAAATTTGGCCTGAGGGACACTGCGAGATGTATAAGATGTGGGCAGGATGATGCGGACTTTATGCACCTTGCATGGAGCTGCGCTAAAATATATGCATTCTGGAAGCGCGTTACGGGGGTGCTTACCGAGGTTGTTTTAGAACGGGTGGCCTGCACTCCTGAATTATGTTTGCTGGGTTTGGTTAAGAAGCTTAAGCCATGTAATAGAAGACTTGTTGCAATCTCAACCCTGTTTGCCAAGCGGGCAGTGGCGCAATGTTGGTGCGCCAGGGCCACCCCCACTGTTCAGAAATGGGTCCGGGACTTAGTTTACTGTAGAGAGCAGCTGGGTACATATGCAGAAGAACTGCCTGAAGCCTCCAGGCCTAAAGACTTTTGGGCTCCGCTATCCATGTTCTTACTTGGAAACCCTGACTTGCAGCCGGCATAGTGCATAACTGTGTATGCTATATAGACTGTATCCTATTACAATTCATGAACGGTGTCTAGACTGCGATATGTAAGTTGCAATATGTCCAACAAACATGGCTGTAGATTGGGTAATGGTGGGAGGGGGATTAAGTTTATGCTTGGTTCTGTATCTTTTCAAAAAAATGCCTGCATATTATATATACATTGTATACTGGCTGTGTTCAATGGTTTGAACTTTGTAATTGGATGCTGCAAGCTGATAAATAAAACGTTTAATTAAATAATTTTTTTTTTAAAAAAGCTCAAACCAAGCTACAAAGGGATGGAAAGGGGAAAGATACTAGGAGAAGGAACGTGAAAGAAGTTAAGGAACAATTGAGGATAGGGGGCCACGGAGAGCGGAAGAGGAATTTCTTTCAAAGCAGAGAATGGCTGATCTCTAGGACTAAAGCAAGCGTTCTCAGAGAGGAAGTACTATGTTTTGTCGATTCTCGTGTTAAAGACTGGGCAACATTAGCCATGAATGTAGCACAAATGATATAGCTGACAGGGGGAATAAAAGACAGAGTCCTCCCAAAGTGGGATGCTTCATAGGGTGGTAGGTGGTGGAGAACCAAGGGGGAGGGAGGAGAGCTGAAGGTGCAGTGGATGCTGCAGAAGTACTTCTTCAAAGGAACTCTGGCAAGACCAAGGCATATTTAGATGCTGCCGACAAGACGTAAATCCCCAACAGGGTCATACTGCAGGTGCTTATTAAAGAATAAAAAGCTTATCCTGAACTGTAAGCCCTGATTTATGGAGCAAGCTGATCCGTGAAAGTGAAAGTTCCTTTCCCTTCCATTTACTTGATGGATGTCCTGTGATCTGCAGGACATAAGAAGACAATCAATTAACACTGCTCTGGGCACTGCCTACCAGGCTGTTTATCTAGAAGAGTTTTGCCGCCACTGCAGGTCTGATCTCTCTGAAGGTTGAATACCTCCACTGGCTTACTTCTCTACAAGCCTGCACATGCGCCTTACAAGGATACTTCAAATGTTCATATAGAAACGTTGACGCGGTATTCCCAAAATGTGTCTTTCAGCTGCGACAAACGTGTATTGAGTACCAGAACCCGGCCATGCCACGTCACATGACTCGAAAGGGAAGCTGGGTTCTGACCTGTGAACCATAGGCGGTTTCAGTGATTGAGAGCGGAACAGTGTGGGAGGCGTCGCGTTCGCTATGAGCGATTAGTAGCTTTTTCTTTTCTGCCTGCCTACCTCTTTATGGAAATTGTTCAGTAATTCACAGAGAATTAAAAAAAAATACACCAGGGAGCTGCAACAGCTGCAGATTTTCAAGAGTAGGTGTAAAATTCTTTTTAAAAGCCAAATTACAAGCAAATCTGTTTTGGGTAGCACTGTACATTTGTGCAGCCATAAATGTGACGTTCAAATGCAACAGCTATGGGCCTAGAGGCACATAGGAATGAATGGGAATTGCATGCGCAATTTGCGAGTACCCAATGTGCATGCAATTTCAAGGGTGCCAAAAGGACACCCTGTTGCACCCCTGAAATTTCCATTTTACCACATGTTGCGCACACACATGCCCCAAGGGCATGTGTGTGTGTAACATGGGACTTTAGTGCATTTTTCAAAGAAATCGCAAATTACCATCAACTTGAGATTGACAGTAATTTGCGATTCCTATTTGCGAAATCGCAAATCGTTTTAGGTTAATGCATTGCCTTTAAGGAATCGCAATTTGCGATTCCTTAAATGCAATCGCAATTTAGGAAATCGCAATTTTGCGATTACTTAATTTGCGATTTTTGCATTTGTGATGATGCATCCCAAATGCAAAAATACCGGTCACAAAGGGGCAGATTCTGTGAATCTGCCCGTTTGCGACCGGTTTTTAGGTTGATGCATGTGGCCCTTTATCATTTCGATTACTTCAAACCATTCACAACCATGTCAACAAGAGTTACGTCACAATATTTTAGGAAATGTGGATCTGTGTGAAAAGCTATGGATGTTTGCACTGCTTCGGCCCCACTATGCGCACTTTATTAAATTATATGTGGGGGGCCGGGGTGGTGCTTTGTGACGTAGGGGATTTTGGTGCAGCACTCGAGTCAACTTTTGAAAAAGTTGAACAATGTTGTTGTTTGCCCTAATTACTGTAGTAAGAGCCGGCGTGCGTCACACAAGCGATGGTGCAAACAAGAAGCAAAGCTTGTCCTCATCACAGAACCTCCCGCCTTTTGACTTGGGTGTAGGGAATATTGCACACATTTACCTGCACAGTTCACAACAGAGCAAGTGCACCATGTATTCAGTAATGAAGCTTTTACTTACTGGTAATCTTCATTAATCCTCATTTAGATATATAGCGCAAGAGGAGTGAATGAGTCAGGTCATATCTATCATCCAGCCAAGAATTAAAAAGTATTTGTACATATTCTGTTGCTTGGCAAATGATTTGGGCTTAAAAGAACTTAAGTGGGCCAGCCTGATTGTCGTGATCTTCTTCCTCCTTTCATTGCACTCAGGGCCGGATTCACAAAGGGCCTTCGCACTTGTGATGGAGGCCTCGCAGTCGTGGCGGAGGTCCCGCAGTCGGGGCAGAGTCTCTGCAGTCGGGGCAGAGTCTCTGCAGTCGTGGCGGAGTCTCTGCAGTCGTGGCGGAGTCTCTGCAGTCGTGGCGGAGTCTCTGCAGTCGTGGCGGAGTCTCTGCACTCACGCGGAATCTCTGCAATGAGAAACTGCAGAGATTCCGCCCGAGTGGCGAGAGTCCCCCATGACTGCGGGGCCTCCACCACAAGTGCGAACGCTCTTTGGGAATCAGGCCCTCTGTGTTCTTCATGGGGGCTGATGCCCTTTCACAGCGCTCACTGTTCTTCATGGGGGCTGATGCCCTTTCACAGCGCTCACTGTTCTTCATCGGGGCTGATGCCCTTTCACAGCGCTCACTGTTCTTCATGGGGGCTGCTGCCCTTTCACAGAGCTCACTGTTCTTCACGGGGGCTGATGCCCTCTCACAGCGCTCACTGTTCTTCACGGGGGCTGATGCCCTCTCACAGCGCTCACTGTTCTTCATGGGGGCTGATGCCCTTTCACAGCGCTCACTGTTCTTCATGGGGGCTGATGCCCTTTCACAGCGCTCACTGTTCTTCACGGGGCTGATGCCCTTTCACAGCGCTCACTGTTCTTCACGGGGGCTGATGCCCTTTCACAGCGCTCACTGTTCTTCATGGGGGCTGATGTCCTTTCACAGCGCACACTGTTCTTCACGGGGGCTGATGCCCTTTCACAGCGCTCACTGTTCTTCACGGGGGCTGATACCCTTTCACAGCGCTCACTGTTCTTCACGGGGGCTGATGCCCTTTCACAGCGCTCACTGTTCTTCACGGGGCTGATGTCCTTTCACAGCGCTCACTGTTCTTTATGGGGACTGATGTCCTTTCACAGCGCTCACTGTTCTTCATGGAGGCTGATGCCCTTTCCCAGCGCTCACTGTTCTTCATGGGGGTTGATGTCCTTTCACAGCGCTCACTGTTCTTCATGGGGGGTGATGTCCTTTCACAGCTCTCACTGTTCTTCATGGGGGCTGATGTCCTTTCACAGCGCTCACTGTTCTTCATGGGGGCTGATGTACTTTCACAGCGCTCACTGTTCTTCACGGGGGTTGATGTCTTTTCACAGTGCTCACTGTTCTTCATGGGGACTGATGTCCTTTCACAGCGCTCACTGTTCTTCACGGGGGCTGATGTCCTTTCACAGCGCTCACTGTTCTTCATGGAGGCTGATGCCCTTTCACAGCGCTCACTGATCTTTATGGGGGCTGATGTCCTTTCACGGCGCTCACTGTTCTTCATGGAGGCTGATGCCCTATCCCAGCGCTCACTGTTCTTCATGGGGGCTGATGTCCTTTCACAGCGCTCACTGTTCTTCATGGGTGGTGATGTCCTTTCACAGTGCTCACTGTTCTTCATGGGGACTGATGTCCTTTCATAGCGCTCACTGTTCTTCATGGAGGCTGATGCCCTTTCCCAGCGCTCACTGTTCTTCATGGGGGCTGATGTCCTTTCCCAGCGCTCACTGTTCTTCATGGAGGCTGATGCCCTTTCCCAGCGCTCACTGTTCTTCATGGGGGCTGATGTCCTTTCACAGCGCTCACTGTTCTTCATGGGGGGTGATGTCCTTTCACAGCTCTCACTGTTCTTCATGGGGGCTGATGTCCTTTCACAGCGCTCACTGTTCTTCATGGGGGGTGATGTCCTTTCACAGCACTCACTGTTCTTCATGGGGGGTGATGTCCTTTCACAGCGCTCACTGTTCTTCATGGGTTCTTCATGGAGGCTGAAGGCCTTTCACAGCGCTCACTGTTCTTCATGGGGGCTGATGTACTTTCACAGCACTCACTGTTCTTCATGGGGGCTGATACCCTTTCACAGCGCTCACTGTTCTTCATGGGGCTGATGTCCTTTCACAGCGCTCACTGTTCTTCATGGCGGCTGATGCCCTTTCACAGCGTTCACTGTTCTTCATGGGGGCTGATGTCCTTTCACAGCGCTCACTGTTCTTCATGGGGGCTTATGTCCTTTCACAGCGCTCACTGTTCTTCATGGGGGCTTATGTCCTTTCACAGCGCTCACTGTTCTTCATGGAGGCTGATGTCCTTTCACAGCGCTCACTGTTCTTCATGGGGGCTGATATCATTTCACAGCGCTCACTGTTCTTCATGGGGGCTGATGTCCTTTCACAGCGCTCACTGTTCTTCACGGGGGCTGATGTCCTTTCACAGCGCTCACTGTTCTTCATGGGTTCTTCATGGAGGCTGATGCCCTTTCACAGCGCTCACTGTTCTTCATGGGGGCTGATGTACTTTCACAGCACTCACTGTTCTTCATGGGGGCTGATGCCCTTTCACAGCGCTCACTGTTCTTTATGGGGGCTGATGTCCTTTCACGGCGCTCACTGTTCTTCATGGGGGCTGATGTACTTTCACAGCACTCACTGTTCTTCATGGGAGCTGATGCCCTTTCACAGCGCTCACTGTTCTTTATGGGGGCTGATGTCCTTTCACGGCGCTCACTGTTCTTCATGGGTTCTTCATGGAGGCTGATGCCCTTTCACATCGCTCACTGTTCTTCATGGGGGCTGATGTACTTTCACAGCACTCACTGTTCTTCATGGGGGCTGATGTCCTTTCACAGTGCTCACTGTTCTTCACGGGGGCTGATGCCCTTTCACAGCGCTCACTGTTCTTTATGGGGGCTGATGTCCTTTCAAGGCGCTCACTGTTCTTCATGGGGGCTGATGTCCTTTCACGGCGCTCACTGTTCTTTATGGGGGCTGATGTCCTTTCACGGCGCTCACTGTTCTTCATGGGGGCTGATGTCCTTTCACAGCGCTCACTGTTCTTCACGGGGGCTGATGTCCTTTCACAGCGCTCACTGTTCTTTATGGGGGCTGATGCCCTTTCACAGCGCTCACTGTTCTTCACGGGGGCTGATGCCCTCTCACAGCGCTCACTGTTCTTCATGGGGGCTGATGCCCTTTCACAGCGCTCACTGTTCTTTATGGGGGCTTATGTCTTTTCACGGCGCTCACTGTTCTTCATGGGGGCTGATGTCCTTTCACAGCGCTCACTGTTCTTCATGGGGGCTGATGTCCTTTCACAGCGCTCACTGTTCTTCATGGGGCTGATGTCCTTTCACAGTGCTCACTGTTCTTCAAGGGGGCTGATGCCCTTTCACAGCGCTCACTGTTCTTCATGGGGGCTGATGTCCTTTCACAGCGCTCACTGTTCTTCATGGGGGCTTATGTCCTTTCACAGCGCTCACTGTTCTTCATGGGGGCTTATGTCCTTTCACAGCGCTCACTGTTCTTTATGAGGGCTGATATCCTTTCACGGCGCTCACTGTTCTTCATGGAGGCTGATGTCCTTTCACAGCGCTCACTGTTCTTCATGGGGGCTGATATCATTTCACAGCGCTCACTGTTCTTCATGGGGGCTGATGTCCTTTCACGGCGCTCACTGTTCTTCATGGAGGCTGATGCCCTTTCACAGCGCTCACTGTTCTTCATGGGGGCTGATGTCCTTTCACGGCGCTCACTGTTCTTCATGGGGGCTGATGTCCTTTCACAGCGCTCACTGTTCTTCATGGGGGCTTATGTCCTTTCACGGCGCTCACTGTTCTTCATGGGGGCTTATGTCCTTTCACGGCACTCAATGTTCTTCATGGGGGCTTATGTCCTTTCACTGCACTCACTGTTCTTCATGAGGGCTGATGTAACAGCACAATTAGGCAAATCCTGTGTTCTTGCAAACAAGACGCAGCTTTGGAGCACTTTTGTCAGAACAACAGAAATAGCTGGGTCAGGTCCTGCTGCGCACAGAAGAGGGTGGAAGATTTAATGGCTTCTAAAGTAAGCTCCACTTCATAGAGCCTGTGAGACAACATGGATGCAGCTCAGACTGCAAGGGCAGGGGAACTGCCCAAGGCCCTAGAGTTTGGTATGGAGACGGTGCTAAAGGAGTGAAAACTGGGGGAAATATGTGTTCAACTAATGTGGGCACCGTGGTCATTAAAGTGTACTTAATGCGGCAAAAAGTGATCTCTTCAAAACACAGACTACGTGGAGCTGAGCAGAGAGTAGGGGTCATTAACGTGTACTTCATATGGCGAAGGGTAGAATCTCCAAAACACAGACTAGATGGGATGTGCAGAGAGTAGGGGGTCATTGATCTAACACGCAGTCTACGTGAAGCCGAACAGAGAGTAGGGGTCATTAATCTAACACGCAGTCTACGTGAAGCCGAACAGAGAGTAGGGGTCATTAATCTAACACGCAGTCTACGTGAAGCCGAACAGAGAGTAGGGGTCATTAATCTAACACGCAGTCTACGTGAAGCCGAACAGAGAGAAGGGGTCATTAATCTAACACGCAGTCTACGTGAAGCCGAACAGAGAGTAGGGGTCATTAATCTAACACGCAGTCTAAGTGAAGCCGAACAGAGAGTAGGGGTCATTGATCTAACACGCAGTCTACGTGAAGCCGAACAGAGGGTAGGGGTCATTAATCTAACACGCAGTCTACGTGAAGCCGAATAGTGGGTAGGGGTCATTAATCTAACACGCAGTCTACGTGAAGCCGAACAGAGAGTAGGGGTCATTAATCTAACACGCAGTCTACGTGAAGCTGAACAGAGAGTAGGGGTCATTAATCTAACACGCAGTCTACGTGAAGCCGAACAGAGAGTAGGGGTCATTAATCTAACACGCAGTCTACGTGAAGCCGAACAGAGAGTAGGGGTCATTAATCTAACACGCAGTCTACGTGAAGCCGAACAGAGGGTAGGGGTCATTAATACAACACGCAGTCTATGTGAAGCCGAACTGAGAGTAGGGGTCATTAATCTAACACGCAGTCCATGTGAAGCGGAGCAGAGAGTAGGGGTCATTAATCTAACATGCAGTCTGCGTGAAGCTGAGCAGAGAGTAGGGGTCATTAATCTAACATGCAGTCTGCGTGAAGCTGAACAGAGAGTAGGGGTCATTAATCTAACACGCAGTCCATGTGAAGATGAGCAGAGAGTAGGGGTCATTAACATGGAATGAATGCAGCAAAAAGTGTAATCTCTAACATGCAGTACATGCAGCTGAGTAGAGAGTAGGGTTCATTAACATGGAGTTAATGCAGCAAAAAGTGGAATCTCTAACATGCCATACATGGAGCTGAGCACAGATAAGGGGTCATTAATCTAACACGCAATCCATGTGAAGCTGAGCGGAGAGTAGCGGTCATTAACATGGAATTAATGCAGCAAAAAGTGGAATCTCTAACATGCACTAATAGGCAGCTGAGTAAGGGTTGTTAACATGAAATTATTAAAGCAAAAAGTGGAATCTCTAACATGCACTAACATGCAGCTGAGTAGAGAGTAGGGGCCAATAAAGTGGATTTATGCGGCAAAGAGTGTGATCTCTAACACTCCATTTAAATCTAGCTGAGCACAGATTAGGGGTCCCTAATCTAACACGCAGTCCACATGAAGCTGGAGAGATTAGGGGTCATTATGGTGGACTTGATGCAACAAAGAGTGGACACTCTAGGACGTAGACCGCATGAAGCTGAGCATAAAGTAGGGGTCATTACTCTAACACGCAGTCCATGTGAAGCTTAGCAGAGAGTAGGGGTCATTAACATGGAATTAATGCAGCAAAAAGTGGAATCTCTAACATGCAGTACATGGAACTGAGTCGAGAGTAGGGGTCATTAACATGGAATTAATGCAGCAAAAAGTGGAATCTCTAACATGCAGTACATGGAACTGAGTCAAGAGTAGGGGTCATTAACATGGAATTAATGCAGCAAAAATTGGAATCTCTAACATGCAGTATATGGAGCTGAGTAGAGAGTAGGGGTCATTAATATGGAATGAACGCAGCAAAAATTGGAATCTCTAACATGCACTAACATGCAGCTGAGTAGGGGGTCATTAACATGGAGTTAATGCAGCAAAAAGTGGAATCTCTAACATACACTACATTCAGCTGAATAGAGAGTAGGGGTCAATAAAGTGGATTTATGAGGCAAAGAGTGTGATCTCTAACACTCCATTTAAATCTAGCTGAGCACAGATTAGGGGTCCCTAATCTAACACGCAGTCCACATGAAGCTGAAGAGAGAGTAGGGGTCATTATGGTGGACTTGATGCAACAAAGAGTGGACACTCTAGGACGTAGACCGCATGAAGCGGAGCATAAAGTAGGGGTCATTACTCTAACATGCAGTCTACGTGAAGCTGAGCACAGATAAGGGGGTCATTAATCTAACACGCAGTCCATGTGAAGCTGAGCAGAGAGTAGAGGTCATTAACATGGAATGAATGCAGCAAAAAGTTGAATCTCTAACATGCAGTCTGCGTGAAGCTGAACAGAGAGTAGGGGTCATTAATCTAACACGCAGTCCATGTAAAGCTGAGCAGAGAGTAGGGGTCATTAATCTAACATGCAGTCTGCGTGAAGCTGAGCAGAGAGTAGGGGTCATTAACATGGAATGAATGCAGCAAAAAGTGGAATCTCTAACATGCAGTACATGGAACTGAGTCGAGAGTAGGGGTCATTAACATGGAATTAATGCAGCAAAAAGTGGAATCTCTAACATGCACTAATGCAGCTGAGTAGAAGTCATTAACATGGAGTTAATGCAGCAAAAAGTGGAATCTCTAACATGCACTAACATGCAGCTGAGATGGGGTCATTAACATGGAATTAATGCAGCAAAAAGTGGAATCTCTAACATGCAGTACATGGAACTGAGTCGAGAGTAGGGGTCATTAACATGGAATTAATGCAGCAAAAAGTGGAATCTCTAACATGCACTAACATGCAGCTGAGTAGGGGGTCATTAACATGGAGTTAATGCAGCAAAAAGTGGAATCTTCAACATACACTACATGCAGCTGAATAGAGAGTAGGGGTCAATAAAGTGGATTTATGAGGCAAAGAGTGTGATCTCTAACACTCCATTTAAATCTAGCTGAGCACAGATTAGGGGTCCATAATCTAACACGCAGTCCACATGAAGCTGAAGAGAGAGTAGGGGTCATTAATCTAAGACGCAGTCCATGTAAAGCTGAGCAGAGAGTAGGGGTCATTAATCTAACATGCAGTCTGCGTGAAGCTGAACAGAGAGTAGGGGTCATTAATCTAACACGCAGTCCATGTGAAGCTGAGCAGAGAGTAGTGGTCATTAACATGGAATGAATGCAGCAAAAAGTGGAATCTCTAACATGCAGTCTGCGTGAAGCTGAACAGAGAGTAGGGGTCATTAATCTAACACGCAGTCCATGTAAAGCTGAGCAGAGAGTAGGGGTCATTAATCTAACATGCAGTCTGCGTGAAGCTGAGCAGAGAGTAGGGGTCATTAACATGGAATGAATGCAGCAAAAGTGGAATCTCTAACATGCAGTACATGGAACTGAGTCGAGAGTAGGGGTCATTAACATGGAATTAATGCAGCAAAAAGTGGAATCTCTAACATGCACTAATGCAGCTGAGTAGAAGTCATTAACATGGAGTTAATGCAGCAAAAAGTGGAATCTCTAACATGCACTAACATGCAGCTGAGATGGGGTCATTAACATGGAATTAATGCAGCAAAAAGTGGAATCTCTAACATGCAGTACATGGAACTGAGTCGAGAGTAGGGGTCATTAACATGGAATTAATGCAGCAAAAAGTGGAATCTCTAACATGCACTAACATGCAGCTGAGTAGGGGGTCATTAATATGGAATGAACGCAGCAAAAATTGGAATCTCTAACATGCACTAACATGCAGCTGAGTAGGGGGTCATTAACATGGAGTTAATGCAGCAAAAAGTGGAATCTTCAACATACACTACATGCAGCTGAATAGAGAGTAGGGGTAAATAAAGTGGATTTATGAGGCAAAGAGTGTGATCTCTAACACTCCATTTAAATCTAGCTGAGCACAGATTAGGGGTCCATAATCTAACACGCAGTCCACATGAAGCTGAAGAGAGAGTAGGGGTCATTAATCTAAGACGCAGTCCATGTAAAGCTGAGCAGAGAGTAGGGGTCATTAATCTAACACGCAGTCCATGTGAAGCTGAGCAGAGAGTAGTGGTCATTAACATGGAATGAATGCAGCAAAAAGTGGAATCTCTAACATGCAGTACATGCAGCTGAGTAGAGAGTAGGGTTCATTAACATGGAGTTAATGCAGCAAAAAGTGGAATCTCTAACATGCCATACATGGAGCTGAGCACAGATAAGGGGTCATTAATCTAACACGCAATCCATGTGAAGCTGAGCAGAGAGTAGCGGTCATTAACATGGAATTAATGCAGCAAAAAGTGGAATCTCTAACATGCACTAATAGGAAGCTGAGTAAGGGTTGTTAACATGAAATTATTGAAGCAAAAAGTGGAATCTCTAACATGCACTAACATGCAGCTGAGTAGGGGGTCATTAACATGGAGTTAATGCATCAAAAAGTGGAATCTCTAACATACACTACATGCAGCTTAGTAGAGAGTAGGGGCCAATAAAGTGGATTTATGCGGCAAAGAGAGTAATCTCTAACACTCCGATTACATCTAGCTGAGCACAGATTAGGGGTCCCTAATCTAACACGCAGTCCACATGAAGCTGGAGAGATTAGGGGTCATTATGGTGGACTTGATGCAACAAAGAGTGGACACTCTAGGACGTAGACCGCATGAAGCTGAGCATAAAGTAGGGGTCATTACTCTAACATGCAGTCTACGTGAAGCTGAGCACAGATAAGGGGGTCATTAATCTAACACGCAGTCCATGTGAAGCTGAGCAGAGAGTAGAGCTCATTAACATGGAATTAATGCAGCAAAAAGTGGAATCTCTAAAATGCACTAATATGCAGCTGAGTAGGGGTCATTAACATGGAATTAATGCAGCAAAAAGTAGAATCTCCAACATGCACTAACATGCAGCTGAATAGAGAATAGGGGTCATTTACATGGAATTAGTGCAGCAAAAAGTGGAATCTCTAACATGCACTAACATGCAGCTGAGTAGGGGTCATTAACATGGAATTAATGCAGCAAAAAGTGGAATCTCTAACATGCAGTATATGGAGCTGAGTAGAGAGTAGGGGTCATTAATATGGAATGAACGCAGCAAAAAGTGGAATCTCTAACATGCACTAACATGCAGCTGAGTAGGGGGTCATTAACATGGAGTTAATGCAGCAAAAGTGGAATCTCTAACATACACTACATGCAGCTGAATAGAGAGTAGGGGTCAATAAAGTGGATTTATGAGGCAAAGAGTGTGATCTCTTTTTTTTGTGTTCAATAATTTTTATTAAGTTTTCAGAAAAAGAGAACATATAATAATCCAATAAACACATTATAAATAAATTACAATGAATAATTGTAAGAGAAAGGTATGAGTGATAGAGGAAACAAGAAAGAAGAGAAGTGAAGAAAGAAAGATAAAGAAGAGAAGAGAAAAAGAAAAGAAAAGAAAGAGAAGAGGAGTAAAGAAATTTAGAGACTAGGAAAGAATAAGAGATTAAGGTGTAGGTGCATGTGCAGAGAGATAAGAAGTAAAGGGTAACCAAAGTAGATCAGATTTAATTTTCTGAGATAAGGTAAGAGAGGAAACAGTAGTAATTCTGTGTTCATCGCAAACATAGTTCCACCAAGTTAATAAAGATAATTTAGAATTGTCTTTCCAACAGGACAAAATCACTTTAAATGCTAAAGCGATAAATAAGTCAAACAACAAAGTAATATTATTAGAGACATCAAAAGCAGGTGAGGAGGAACCTAGGAAAACATTTTGCATCGTTAACGGAATATTACATTGGAATATTCTCATACATTTGGACCAAATAGATTGCCAAAATTTAAAAACATTTGAACATTCATAAAGTTGGTGAAGAAAAGTCCCCGTAGTTACAGAACAAGACCAACACAGGGAAGAGGAAGTAGGGGAAAACTTAGCTATGTGAACAGGGGTAATAACAACTCTACTATAGATGAAGTACAGGGATTGGGTTATACGAGCTGCAATAGAGGTTTTAAAGAGCTTGAGCCATAATTTGTCCCAGAAGGGAATAGGTAATGACAAAGATAAGTCCTGATTCCCAAAGTAATTCAACCGGGGATTTAGGTCTCTCAGAAATATGAGATAACAACAACTTATAAATAAAAGCGGCCTTAGGCGTATGGTCGTGAGGAATATTATGTAATGGCGAGGGGGATGTAAGCAATGTAGGAGCTAAGGGGTAATTGTTGGAGGATAAAAAGACTGCAAGGCAGTTGATATTAAATGATAGTTATCAAGAAAAGAATCAGGTAAATTATATTAGGATTGTAATTCCTGGAAGGGGAGAATAGAATCATGTTGAATAAATTGATGAGTAAATATAATTCCCTTCTCCTTCCAGTGCTTGTAGTAAAATGATTTACGTTTATATTTAATAAATTTGTTATACCAAATAGTGGAGGACAAAAAACACTGATACAGGTCTAAACCATCAGAGAAGATATTATATAATAATTGTCGGGAGTATTTTAAAATAGGGTTGTCTGTTATGAAGGAGCAATTAGACATATATATTATATCTCGAAAAGAAAAATCTTTTAGAAGGGAACGTTCGAAAATAATCCAACGAGGGATAGGGATATCAACAAAATCATAACTTAAAGCATAACTTTGACGAATTAAAAATGCAGAGTGATATGATTTAAAGTCTGGGAAACGAACACCCCCCTCCATCTTAGGACTTTAAGTTTCCGGAGAGCAATGCGGGGATGCTTGTTGTTCCATAAAAAGTTTGTACAAATAGAGTCAATCTGTGAAAAATATGAAGCAGGAATTCGAAAAGGTATCATGGACAATGTATATAGGATATGGGGTACAATCATCATTTTAATAGTGTCCAATCTACCCCACCAGGACAAAAAAAGGGGGGACCAGGAAAGAAGAAGCAATTGTATTTTGGTAATCAAGGCGTTAAACGTATAGTTAATGGTTTTAGTTAGTGTAGAGGAAAACCAAATACCTAGATATTTAATTTTTGTGGGACACCAAGTAAATTTAGTATTATTAAACATATATTGATAACAGGTAGAGTTTAAGGGTAAAACTTCCGTTTTAGAAAAGTTCAACTTATAACCAGAAATACTGGAATATAATCGAACTTCATCCAAAAAAGGGGGAGGGAGGAATTAGGATTAGACATGTATACTAGGATATCATCAGCATATGCTGACAGTTTGGTTTCTATGGAATTATGTGAAAATCCAGAGATACCTGAATTAATTCGAATACGTTCCAGGAAAGGTTCAAGACACAGTACAAATAACAATGGGGATAAGGGACACCCTTGGCGTGTGCCTCTAGATAACACAAAAGACTTAGAAAAATGATTGTTAACAAAAATACTAGCTCGGGGAAAAGAATATAACAGTTTAACATAGGAAATAAAATTTGAACCAAAACCAAACCATTTTAGTGTACTATACATATATTGCCAGTTTATGCGGTCGAAGGCCTTTTCAGCGTCCAAAGACAAAGCTGCTAGTGGAGTTTTGTACTTTTTACCAAAGGAGATAACATTAGCAAACATGCGAGCGTTATCCGAAGCCAATCTGCCCTTGACAAAGCCAACCTGATCTGTTTTAACCAATAATGGGACAATGTTCTCAAGTCGAGTGGCGAGAATTTTAACAAATATCTTGCAGTCATAGTTAATTAGGGAGATGGGACGATAATTTTTGCAGAGGGAATGATCCTTATCGGGTTTGGGAATGAGGACGATTAAGGCCTCCATAAATGAACCAGAGGCTTTGGCGTCAACAATAAATGAGTTAAAAAGGTCCAAAAGTTTGGGCGCAAAAATAGATGAAAAGGTAGAAAAAAATTCAACAGGGAGGCCATCCGGCCCTGGTGCTTTAGATTTCTTTAAGGATTTGATAGCCTCCATTATCTCCTGTGAAGTAACCGGGTTTTCTAATAATTCAAATTTATCAGGAAGCGAAGGGGGTTAGGAAGACCAGAAAAAAGGTATGAAGAATATGATCAGAGGGATTTGTATCATCAGAGTATAATGATTGATAATAATCATGAAATACAGAGGCAATATCTTCATCCGATGACACTAGATTATTAGTGGATTCATTAAGGATAGGGCCTATATTTTTACGTTCAGATTTAATTTTTAAATAATTGGCCAGCATCTTGCCAGCTTTATTTTGACCACCATGGTATTTAGATTTAATTTTAAGAAGAACATTACATGCATCATTCGTGGCAATTTTGACAAGAGCAGATTTGGCCTTGATCAATTCATGGAGAGCAGACGGGGATTCAGACGAAGTAAAGTAATTATGTTCTAATAATTTAAGTTGCTGTAATAATACGTCATATTTGGCTTTAGCCGCTTTCTTCTTTCTTGCCGAGTAGGAGATAACAAAAGCACGGAAGGAAGCTTTGAAGGCATCCCAATTATTGGTAATGGAAGTGTGTAAAGGATTATTGAAAGTAAAAAATTCATTAATAAAGGTGGTGGCTTCAGTTACAAAAGTGTTGTCAGATAATAAAGAATTATTAAGTTTCCAACGCCCAAATTTCGGGGAACCCAGGGAGAGATCTAGGGAGGAGGAGACAGGAGCGTGATCAGAGATAAAAATAGAACCAATTTTAGAGGATTGAATGGATGGGAGTAGGGGTTTACTGACTAAAATATAATCAATTCTAGAACGAGTATGGTGAACATTCGAAAAAAAAGTAAATTCAAGGGAATCAGGGTTACAAGTCTTCCACACATCATATAATGAACGAGAGGCAATGGCAGATTGAAATGATTTTTGGGTTTTATCAGGGTTAAATTTGCATTTGGATTGCCTATCCGAAAATGGGTCAAGCCATTGATTGAAGTCTCCCCCAACAATAATATTTGGACCATCAATGGAGGATAGTAAGATTTTAATATTATTCCAAATATCTGGATCAGGTTTGACAGGACCATAAATATTCAATAGGACAAGAACTCTATTCTGTATAACAACCTTAGCCATTGCCCAACGTCCATCATTGTCACATTGTGTAGATAAAATGTGTACATGAATAGACTTATGAAATAAGATAGCCACACCTCCCTTCCGATTAGAAGCTGGAGAGTAAACAATTTGGCCCACCCATTGTCTTTTTAATTTAAGTGATTCAACATCATTGCAATGCGTTTCTTGAATAAATAAAATATGAGAATTTAATTTAGACAAATGAGAAAGTACCTTTTGTCTTTTGACGGGATTACCAAGACCACGAACATTCCACGTGACAACATTACACATACTGGAGGGTGGGAGGAGCAAGACATAAATGGATATGATACACTTCAGGAGGACAACTGAAAGTAAAAAAACACCATTCATTAGATAAAGACAGAGACCAAAATGTACGATAAACAATCATATAGGCGAAACTTAAATATAGAAACAGCACCATTGAAAACAATAAGGAAAGAGTAGGAAAAAACAAATTGAATAAAAAGAGAAGGAAGAGAAGAACAGAGAAGAAAAGAAAGTAAACAGATCAAGGGAAAGAACCCAGATCTGAAGAGAAGCAAGGAACCAAAATGCGGGGAGCATGTTGACGACAACAGCAAGAACAGCGGAACACGTTAAAAAAGAAAAAAAAGGGAAGAATAAAAATGGTAAACCTCAATACTAAAATAGTGGGTAACATTAATAAAAGATAAAGAGTGAAAAAAGAATGATATTATAAAAGAGAAATAAGCAAGGAGAGATACAGAATTACACATAGGGGCCTAAAGAGCAGGTTAACTAGTGACTGAAGGAAAAAGTGAAACATTAGTTTTCCATATTCCTAGTAGAAATACTATTAAGAAAGAGACTCAGTTTAGCAGGCTCATCGAATGACCGCGATCTCCCTTCATACGTAACTTTGCACAAGCAAGGATGCAAAATGCCATATTGAATGTTCAGTTGTCTCATCTGGGGGCGAAGAGCCAGAAATTCTTTACGGCGCGCATTTGTTGCAGTGGAGACATCTTGAGAAATGAAGATATTATGGCCTGACCATGTGAGGCGTCGTTTGATTTTAACAGCTGTCAGAACATTCATCAATTCAGTGAATTCTAAAAAGAGCATGATGATGCCCCGTGGTTTGTTAGAGTTCGGTTGAAGACGACCCAAGCGATGCGCCCTTTGTATGTTTAGAGGAGTTGAAGATTGAAGATCTAAGAGTTCCGGTAGAAATTTTTTGAGAAAGGATAACATGTTTGGACCTTCAATGTTTTCTGGTAGGCCATACAAGCGAAGATTGTTCCTGCGATTGCGATTTTCCAAGTCTTCGGTGTGAAGTTTGAGTTTTTGTATTTCTTGTTCTAATAAAGGAATTTTAGTAGAAATATCCTGAAGATCACCAACACGTTGTTCAAGCTCCAGTACTTTGCCTTCCATAATTATCCAGCGATCTTCAATTTGCTTTAACTTTTCTTTAGTAGTTACCATGAAAGGCTGGAGACCACGAACCTCCTCTAAGATGGAATCCAGAACAGGGTTTTGTGAGATATGAATAGGGGAGAGTGGGTCATTTTTATGCCTCTTTGGTTTGGCGCTTGAAGAAGATGATCGAGACAAGGAGTGCTGATCAGTCGCCATTGTGGTTTTTGGAAGGGAACGAATTGTAGTAATTAAAAGTGGACGAATGCGCCCCATAGACCACAGTCAAAAAAGACAGAGAAGGAGACCTTCCAAGATTAGTTGTTTAGAAATACAATAGTAAACATTAGGCTTCAAAAATAGAAAAAAATTGTTTTACATATCGTGCAGGATAAATTATATAGTGAACTCTTCCTCTGTCACACTATACATAACTGCCACAGATTATAGAGATGGAACATTGTCAAAAGTCAGAATCCAGAACTTGCAGCTTGTAAGTATTTAACCCAGTCACAGCGCGAGAGTATGCAGACACACAGCTTCCTTTTATCAAGACCACCACCTGCGCTCAAAATTGGTAGTGTTTGAGGCACGAACGGGTCCTAGGACTTCTGCGTTCGAGCGAAGCTCACTCAAAGTCCAACATCCTGTTCCAGCATTTAGACCGCTTCCCCACACATTTATTTATAAACAAACAGATCATTCGCTGGTAAACAGAAGCTCAATTGATTTTATCAGCAAGATGCGTTTCAGTAGGGACTACCTATCTCAGCGGCGGCAGTGTGCACAGGAAATAACATATCATTCATTTTTTTTTTTAATTGAAGCATTCCCATTGGATAACTAACGAAGGATGGTAAGAAAAAGCACTCTGCCTACATAAAAAGTATAGCCAGCAAAACGCCACTGCAGTATGTAAAGAACGGTTTTCAATGAGACCCTATGATGACATCCATGGGTACACCTTTCACTTCAATAGCTCTTCAAATCATGGTGGACAATGGCCACACAAAAAGTCCAAATATACTATGCTTGCTTGTAGTCACATAAATATATTGGCAATAATAACCTTCCTTAATTCAGCTGTGCATTGCACCTCTCCTTACCGCCAATGCCCAGCAGTGTAAGCATTCTGAAGACACTAACTGAGAAGTATATGTCTTTTCGTTTGGCAATATCCCCTTGCAGCCGGCAATTCACTCCTCCTGGTCTGTGGCGGTACTGGCAGTTACATAGCAAAAACGCGAGCGCCGCATTTCAAAATGGCGGGCACCCGCGACTCCGTGAGGAGAAGTTCACCGCCGCAGCCTCCAGGCTCAGCGTGTAGGTGGAATTCGGCAAAAGCGGTCATTAGACTCACCACCGCTTCCTTACACGAAAACCACCATCTGCGCACAAAATTGGTGGGTTATGAGGCACCAACGGGTCCAGGAGCTTCCGCATCCAATCGGAGCTCACTCGAAGTCCGCCATCTTGCTCCGGCGTTCAAACCACGCCCCCAAAGAGTGTGATCTCTAACACTCCATTTAAATCTAGCTGAGCACAGATTAGGGGTCCCTAATCTAACACGCAGTCCACATGAAGCTGAAGAGAGAGTAGGGGTCATTATGGTGGACTTGATGCAACAAAGAGTGGACACTCTAGGACGTAGACCGCATGAAGCTGAGCATAAAGTAGGGGTCATTACTCTAACATGCAGTCTACGTGAAGCTGAGCACAGATAAGGGGGTCATTAATCTAACACGCAGTCCATGTGAAGCTGAGCAGAGAGTAGAGCTCATTAACATGGAACTAATGCAGCAAAAAGTGGAATCTCTAAAATGCACTAATGCAGCTGAGTAGAAGTCATTAACATGGAGTTAATGCAGCAAAAAGTGGAATCTCTAACATGCACTAACATGCAGCTGAGTAGGGGTCATTAACATGGAATTAATGCAGCAAAAAGTGGAATCTCTAACATGCAGTACATGGAACTGAGTCGAGAGTAGGGGTCATTAACATGGAATTAATGCAGCAAAAAGTGGAATCTCTAACATGCAGTATATGGAGCTGAGTAGAGATTAGGGGTCATTAATATGGAATGAACGCAGCAAAAATTGGAATCTCTAACATGCACTAACATGCAGCTGAGTAGGGGGTCATTAACATGGAGTTAATGCAGCAAAAAGTGGAATCTCTAACATACACTACATGCAGCTGAATAGAGAGTAGGGGTCAATAAAGTGGATTTATGAGGCAAAGAGTGTGATCTCTAACACTCCATTTAAATCTAGCTGAGCACAGATTAGGGGTCCATAATCTAACACGCATTCCACATGAAGCTGAAGAGAGAGTAGGGGTCATTAATCTAAGACGCAGTCCATGTAAAGCTGAGCAGAGAGTAGGGGTCATTAATCTAACATGCAGTCTGCGTGAAGCTGAACAGAGAGTAGGGGTCATTAATCTAACACGCAGTCCATGTGAAGCTGAGCAGAGAGTAGGGGTCATTAATCTAACATGCAGTCTGTGTGAAGCTGAACAGAGAGTAGGGGTCATTAATCTAACACGCAGTCCATGTGAAGCTGAGCAGAGAGTAGTGGTCATTAACATGGAATGAATGCAGCAAAAAGTGGAATCTCTAACATGCAGTACATGCAGCTGAGTAGAGAGTAGGGTTCATTAACATGGAGTTAATGCAGCAAAAAGTGGAATCTCTAACATGCCATACATGGAGCTGAGCACAGATAAGGGGTCATTAATCTAACACGCAATCCATGTGAAGCTGAGCAGAGAGTAGCGGTCATTAACATGGAATTAATGCAGCAAAAAGTGGAATCTCTAACATGCACTAATAGGAAGCTGAGTAAGGGTTGTTAACATGAAATTATTGAAGCAAAAGTGGAATCTCTAACATGCACTAACATGCAGCTGAGTAGGGGTCATTAACATGGAGTTAATGCATCAAAAAGTGGAATCTCTAACATACACTACATGCAGCTGAGTAGAGAGTAGGGGCCAATAAAGTGGATTTATGCGGCAAAGAGAGTGATCTCTAACACTCCGATTACATCTAGCTGAGCACAGATTAGGGGTCCCTAATCTAACACGCAGTCCACATGAAGCTGGAGAGATTAGGGGTCATTATGGTGGACTTGATGCAACAAAGAGTGGACACTCTAGGACGTAGACCGCATGAAGCTGAGCATAAAGTAGGGGTCATTACTCTAACATGCAGTCTACGTGAAGCTGAGCACAGATAAGGGGGTCATTAATCTAACACGCAGTCCATGTGAAGCTGAGCAGAGAGTAGAGCTCATTAACATGGAATTAATGCAGCAAAAAGTGGAATCTCTAAAATGCACTAATATGCAGCTGAGTAGGGTCATTAACATGGAATTAATGCAGCAAAAAGTGGAATCTCTAAAATGCACTAATATGCAGCTGAGTAGGGGTCATTAACATGGAATTAATGCAGCAAAAAGTGGAATCTCCAACATGCACTAACATGCAGCTGAATAGAGAGTAGGGGTCATTTACATGGAATTAGTGCAGCAAAAGTGGAATCTCGAACATGCACTAACATGCAGCTGAGTAGGGTCATTAACATGGAATTAATGCAGCAAAAAGTGGAATCTCTAACATGCAGTATATGGAGCTGAGTAGAGAGTAGGGGTCATTAATATGGAATGAACGCAGCAAAAAGTGGAATCTCTAACATGCACTAACATGCAGCTGAGTAGGGGGTCATTAACATGGAGTTAATGCAGCAAAAAGTGGAATCTCTAACATACACTACATGCAGCTGAATAGAGAGTAGGGGTCAATATGGTGGACTTGATGCAACAAAGAGTGGACACTCTAGGACGTAGACCGCATGAAGCTGAGCATAAAGTAGGGGTCATTACTCTAACATGCAGTCTACGTGAAGCTGAGCACAGATAAGGGGGTCATTAATCTAACACGCAGTCCATGTGAAGCTGAGCAGAGAGTAGAGCTCATTAACATGGAATTAATGCAGCAAAAAGTGGAATCTCTAACATGCAGTATATGGAGCTGAGTAGAGAGTAGGGGTCATTAACATGGAATTAATGCAGCAAAAAGTGGAATCTCTAACATGCAGTACATGGAACTGAGTCGAGAATAGGGGTCATTAACATGGAATTAATGCAGCAAAAAGTGGAATCTCTAACATACACTAATGCAGCTGAGTAGAAGTCATTAACAAGGAGTTAATGCAGCAAAAAGTGGAATCTCTAACATGCAGTACATGGAACGGAGTCGAGAGTAGGGGTCATTAACATGGAATTAATGCAGCAAAAAGTGGAATCTCTAACATACACTAATGCAGCTGAGTAGAAGTCATTAACATGGAGTTAATGCAGCAAAAAGGGGAATCTCTAACATGCACTAACATGCAGCTGAGTAGGGGTCATTAACATGGAATTAATGCAGCAAAAAGTGGAATCTCTAACATGCAGTACATGGAACTGAGTAGGGGTCATTAAGATGGAATTAATGCAGCAAAAAGTGGAATCTCTAACATGCACTAACATGCAGCTGAGTAGGGGTCATTAACATGGAATTAATGCAGCAAAAAGTGGAATCTCTAACATGCAGTATATGGAGCTGAGTAGAGAGTAGGGGTCATTAATCTGGAATGAACGCAGCAAAAATTGGAATCTCTAACATGCACTAACATGCAGCTGAGTCCACATGAAGCTGAAGAGAGAGTAGGGGGTCATTATGGTGGACTTGATGCAACACAGAGTGGATACTCTAAGACGTAGACCGCATGAAGCTGAGCATAAAGTAGGGGTCATTACTCTAACATGCAGTCTACGTGAAGCTGAGCAGAGAGTAGAGGTCATTAACATGGAATGAATGCAGCAAAAAGTGGAATCTCTAACATGCAGTACATGGAACTGAGTCAGAGTAGGGTCATTAACATGGAATTAATGCAGCAAAACGTGGAATCTCTAACATGCACTAATGCAGCAGAGTAGAAGTCATTAACATGGAGTTAATGCAGCAAAAAGTGGAATCTCTAACATGCAGTACATGGAACTGAGTCGAGAGTAGGGGTCATTAACATGGAATTAATGCAGCAAAAAGTGGAATCTCTAACATGCACTAACATGCAGCTGAGTAGGGGTAATTAACATAAGAATTAATGCAGCAAAAAGTGGAATCTCTAACATGCAGTATATGGAGCTGAGTAGAGAGTAGGGGTCATTAATATGGAATTAATGCAGCAAAAAGTGGAATCTCTAACATGCAGTACATGCAGCTGAGTAGAGAGTAGGGTTCATTAACATGGAGTTAATGCAGCAAAAAATGGAATCTCTAACATGCCATACATGGAGCTGAGCACAGATAAGGGGTCATTAATCTAACACGCAATCCATGTGAAGCTGAGCAGAGAGTAGCGGTCATTAACATGGAATTAATGCAGCAAAAAGTGGAATCTCTAACATGCACTAATAGGCAGCTGAGTAAGGGTTGTTAACATGAAATTATTGAAGCAAAAAGTGGAATCTCTAACATGCAGCTGAGTAGGGGGTCATTAACATGGAGTTAATGCATCAAAAAGTGGAATCTCTAACATGCAGTACATGGAACTGAGTCGAGAGTAGGGGTCATTAACATGGAATTAATGCAGCAAAAAGTGGAATCTCTAACATGCACTAACATGCAGCTGAGTAGGGGTAATTAACATGGAATGAATGCAGCAAAAAGTGGAATCTCTAACATGCAGTCTGCGTGAAGCTGAACAGAGAGTAGGGGTCATTAATCTAACACGCAGTCCATGTAAAGCTGAGCAGAGAGTAGGGGTCATTAATCTAACATGCAGTCTGCGTGAAGCTGAACAGAGAGTAGGGGTCATTAATCTAACACGCAGTCCATGTGAAGCTGAGCAGAGAGTAGGGGTCATTAACATGGAATGAATGCAGCAAAAAGTGGAATCTCTAACATGCACTAATGCAGCTGAGTAGAAGTCATTAACATGCAGTTAATGCAGCAAAAAGTGGAATCTCTAACATGCACTAACATGCAGCTGAGTAGGGGTCATTAACATGGAATTAATGCAGCAAAAAGTGGAATCTCTAACATGCACTAATGCAGCTGAGTAGAAGTCATTAACATGCAGTTAATGCAGCAAAAAGTGGAATCTCTAACATGCACTAACATGCAGCTGAGTAGGGGTCATTAACATGGAATTAATGCAGCAAAAAGTGGAATCTCTAACATGCAGTACATGGAACTGAGTCGAGAGTAGGGGTCAATAAAGTGGATTTATGAGGCAAAGAGTGTGATCTTTAACACTCCATTTAAATCTAGCTGAGCACAGATTAGGGGTCCCTAATCTAACACGCAGTCCACATGAAGCTGAAGAGAGAGTAGGGGTCATTATGGTGGACTTGATGCAACACAGAGTGGATACTCTAAGACGTAGACCGCATGAAGCTGAGCATAAAGTAGGGGTCATTACTCTAACATGCAGTCTACGTGAAGCTGAGCACAGATAAGGGGGTCATTAATCTAACACGCAGTCCATGTGAAGCTGAGCAGAGAGTAGAGGTCATTAACATGGAATGAATGCAGCAAAAAGTGGAATCTCTAACATGCAGTACATGCAGCTGAGTAGAGAGTAGGGGTCATTAATATGGAATTAATGCAGCAGAAAGTGGAGTCTCTAACATGCCCTATATGCAACTGAGTAGAGAGTTGGGGTCATAAACCTCTACACCAGGAAGTTTAACCCCTAATTAAAAAAGTATTGAGCAACAGAGATAAAGAATATATTCTGAAGGCAGTCCCTTAATAGCAAAACGTAATCACAAATTTGCCTTTTATTCAGACTTTACCTTTACCTTGAGGGTGCAGCATGCTTGGAAAAAATATTCGCAAGTCAAAGATGCATTGAGCGAAAAGATGATGCAACATGCTATGCTGCAGTTGGCCAAACTGACGAAAATGATGACAAAAAAGTTATGTTATTTTAATGGAACTTTTTAAGCGCACAAAGACCCGGAGGTGACTTGACGCTAGCTCAGCAAAAGTAGGCTAGGATTCGGCAACTCATTTAAATGGAATGGCGTGTTTTAAGTGCCTTTCTGAATGCTAATAAGCTAGGCTTGGATCTGATATTGGGGGACAGTTCATTCCAGAGTCTGGCAGTGCAAAGCTCAAAACTTCTACCTCCCCAGTTGGTTCTTTTGATCCTTGGAATAGTGAGATTGTTTGCTCCAAAGGAGCGCAGACATCTGGATGGCTCATATTTTTTTAAACTATACCTCAAGTAGTCTGGCCCACCTCCATGCAGTGCCTTGTAAGCCTTTCAAAGATCCTTGAATTTGGTGCATTGTCTGATAGGGAGCCAATGTAGATTACGGATAGCTTGTCAGGCTGACTTGAATTTGGAGATTCTGGTGAGCAATCTAGCTGCGGCGTTCTGGAGGATTTGCAATTTATTCATGTGTTGGTTCTGCATATTAAGGTACAAGCCATTACAGTAGTCAATTTTTGATAAATTCAAAGATGTGACCACAGTTTTCTTAGCCTTTTCTGGGATAAAAGGGAGGACTTTCATAATCATCCTCAGTATGTAGAAGGCAGATGAGATCACAGCATTCACCTATTATTGTCCATAATGACTCCTAGATTTTTGGCTTTATTTACTGGAACCAGGAGGGAGCCTAACTACCCCAGCCACCATGACGGGGACCAGAAGGTAGGTTGGTTCCCAAACAAGATAAGCTCAGTTTTACCTGACGGAGTCTTAGACAGTTTCTGTTCATGCAGTTGCGTATTGCTAACATGCAGTCATGGAATCTTTCGCCAATGCCTATGTCATTGGTTGCCACTGATTGTGTATCATCTGCATAAGAAGTTAAGTCAAAACCAAATGATCTAATTAAGGCGGCAAATGAGGTGACCTAAATATTTAACATCGTTGGGCTGATTGAGGAGCCCTGCGGGACCTCACACGTAAGAGAGCAGGTGTCTGAAACAAATGGATACATGGTCACAGTTTGTGACCGTTCCGATAGGAAGGATTTCAATCAGGAAAGGGCTGATCCTTCAATTCCTATGGCCCGGAGACGGTCGACCAGCAAAGCATGGCCAACCGTATCAAAGGCAACTAATATGTCAAGAAGTACCAGAGCAGCATTACCTCCTTGATCAATAGTCATCCTTATTTCCTCTGAGGTTTTAATTAAGACTGTCCCAGTACTATGACCGTATCTAAAGTCAAACTGAGTGTTGTCTAATAACTGATTATTCTGTATAAATTGTGCTAGTTGTAGGTTCATTTCTTTTTCCACTAATTGTGCTGGCAGTGACAACAGGGAGATGGGTCAATAACCTACCTTACAGACCCAGAAGCTGCAGCTTAATTTGTGGAGATAATTACTTGGGTGGAGGGATGCACAACCCCTCACGTTAATAGGTAGTAAGCCACGGGCACCCATGACGAGGAAGGATTATCCATTCTAGAGGGCCATCTTCATCATGTACACTGATAACACCTAACTGATAGTATGGCTAGTGGAGATCTCCCGTCAAGCACTAATTCCCAATAATGCATTAGAGAAATTTGGACGTGGATTGAAAGCAAATGGCTTAAACATGAGTCAGAGGTAGTTGTAGTAAACAACCGGGCTGACCTCTGGCTGGGTCTCACTGCCCTTCCAAGCTAGCTCCTGCACCTGGGCGTATGAGCGCTGCCCAAAGCCTTTGGCATATTAATTGACTCCAAAGTGCTGCTAGTCAATCAGATCTCTGCTTTTGTATTTGCTTGCCCCTGTCACTAGAAAATGACCTTCCTATAGAGGACATCAGATGGGCTGTATCTGCCATTACTCTGTCAAGACTGGACAATGTCAATTCCCTGTATTTTGCCGTACCAGAATATGATATGTCGACTACCAGTGATCCAAAATCAGGCATCCAGACTGATGATGGGTGTTCCCAGATTTATTCATGTCCACCCTCTTCTAAAAACTCTGAACTCTGAACTCAGTAAAGGAGTGTGTCAGCTATGTGTATCATGTATAGAACACTTTTCTGGAAAGTCGGCAGGTTCATCCAGAAGTGTATACATTCTTACAGTGCTTCTATTTCTCATCTTCTAACATGTTGATAATTCCTAAATTCAAGAGAGTAAGATAACATGAAGACCAATGATAAAGCCAATATGTAAGGGGTGAACTGAGAAACTGCATCCTACGTGGGTGCTTAACAAGACTTTATCATCTGGGTGTGAAACAAAAAAAATGAATTTGGAACTTTAAAAGGTATGGTGGATGATTTACTGAGATGGGGAGGGAATGATCGAGAAAGTCATAATGATGGTGGTTCCTTCAGTGTGAGAGGCATGCAAAATGGGATATCCATCGATTTGGCGCTGTTACTCGTTTTGCAACTGTGCAGTGAGCAATCCGGAGCCACTAGGATGTCTCAAGCCTGGTCGTTTCTGATTTTGTTTAGAAACCGGGGCAGAAGAGGCAGTCAACCTCCAAACTAGCCAGAATGCATCTCCTAGAGAGAGCATTCTTGTGAACTCCACCATGCAAAAGTTGTGACGCTGCACATTCTTGATCGTGGTGAACAGACCGAGCCAAGGGTCTCCTCACTGTTGGGGTGTAACCGCCATTCGTGATTCACCAGATGCCACTGGCTGAACATGCCCACCCTGGCATTTAAAGGTTCTGCCTGATGGTTCAGAATCAGGGAATTGCCCTGATGCTCGAGTAAACTCAAAAGGCATAGCGACTCCTGGCCCTGGACCGAGGACCCCACTCCACCCTGCTTGTTGCAGTACCACATGGCGGTGGTATTGCCTTTATGATGAACCTTCACCAGCCTTCCCATGATGAAGGGCAGCAAGGCCTTAATGCCAAACAGATGGCTTGTAGCCTCACCAGATTTAAGTAGAGTCAGGCTTCTGCCAGAAACCAGAGACCTCTGATCTCCTCCTCTCCGAGTAGAGGTACATCCATCACCACTGTCAACTCTGGAAGGGAAAGGGATAGCAGTCTGCCATTGGTCAGATTGCAGTAGTGAGCAGCCACCACTGCAGATTTTCCGCAGTCTCCTCTGAAAGCTGAATAACATCCGACAGGTTTCCTTGGTGCAGAGTCCATTGAGACTTCGGGTCCCGCTGCAGTGTACACCACCTGGTAAAGGGGACAAGCAGGATGCATGAGGCCAACAGCTGTAGAAGTCTCAGGGGCATATTAGCAAGGGCCTTATCGCCGCTTTAGCGGCACTTTTTGCCGCTAAAGCGGCGATAATTTCATCGCCCTATTAGCAAGGCGGCGCTAACATGCATTAGCGCATATTAGCTGCCGTTTTTGTAACGCCACGCATCTTAGCGATATACATCGCTAATGAGATGCAAAGTAGGCGTTCCTTCCTGTAACACCATGACAAATGGTCGCGAACAGGACATCGCGTTATTAACAACGCGGCCCCGGAACCATGAAGCGATGATGAAAGCCGCGCTAACCGCGGTTTTCGCTGGATCCTTAACACATGGTCAAAACTTGACTTAGGCATGTTTTGAATGGGAGGTGGATTGTTTGGTTACGTCCACACTCCCCTATTATCAAGGTTTTCATTAGCGTGTGAAATCATCGCTTGATTTCAGACGCTAATGATGAATATCGCCGTCTATCGCAGGTTTGTACATCGCCTGTGAGCAAGACGTTGTAAATACGCCGCTAACACGGCGATGTAAACCAGCGATAGGCGGCGATATTCAAAATCGCGCTAAGCGTGATTTGCGATGTTTAACGCGAAGAGTTGACAATATCCCCCTCAGAGCCTCTCTCACCGAGATCTAGGATCGAGGATAAAACATCGGGATCATAGCCTGAATTTGGTGGACTGGGTGCGGTGGACAAAAGGCCATAAAGGCCATGTCCAGAATGCTCCAATAAAGGGCAGCCTCTAGAAAAGAAGTCAGGTGCGACTTTGGCTCAATGATCGAGAACCCCAATGATGTTAGGAGGTTCAGAGTCTGGAGGTGATCTCTTCTTACCATTACAAGCCCTCCCTCAGCAGCAAGTTGTCAAGGTGAGGGAAACTGGTATTCCCCAAACTCTGAAGATGTGCTGCGACCCCCACCATCAGTTAGCGAATACCTGTAGGGCGCTGGTAATGTCAAAGAGGAGCACGTCAAACTGAAAATGCTCCTAACTGACCTTGAACTGCAGGTACACCTTTGAAAATACAAATACTGCAGACCTAAGGCAACCATCCAGTCACCTGGAACCAGAGCAAGCAGTACTTGGGCCAAAGAGAACATTCAGAATGTATCTTTCCAGGAAGGCATTCAGTGGATGAAGATGTAAAATAGGACGCAGGCCTTCATCCTCCTCAGCACGAGGAAGAAGCGGAAGTCGCAGACCCTCCCTACTTCTGGACACCATCCTCTTGATGACCCCTTTTTCAAATAGAGCCTGCACCTCTTGCAGCCAGACGGAAAGTCACTCCTCCAAAAGTCGCTCTGATGTGGGCGGAAGTTGAGATGGATCGGAAAGAAATGGTAGGGCATAACCCTGTTGGACAATATGGAGGACACATCTGTCGGATGTGATGGTCCTGTAAGGAAATGTTTGATCCTTCCTCCCACAGGGGCAGAGGACTAAGGGGACCATTGTCCCTAGTGACCTGCATGATGTTTGGTGGCTGGAGTGACTGCTGTGGTGGTGGTGGAGCTTGGTGGTGCATATTCAACAGCCCTTTAGAGTACACTAGAAAGGGTTGACATTTTTAGTTTTCACAAATTTCGATTAATTTCAGGTCTATCCCCTTACTGCCCGCTTTTTCTAAAATACTGGAGTAGAGTATTAATAAACAGTTGTCCAATTTCCTGAAGCAGGGCCAGCTGCTGCACCCGTCCCAGTCTGGTTTCCATCCCTGTTTTCGTGCGGAAACCACCTTGGTCAAGGTCACTGATTACATCAAGACATAGTTGAACCAAGGGAAACAGCTTGCGTTGGTATTGTTAGACTTATTTGTGGCCTTTAACACTGTCTCTGATGACATTCTCCTCCAGCGTCTGGAAAATATAGCCATTGGAGGTTCGGCCCTAGCTTGTATCCGCTCTTTTTTAAAGTAAATAAGCCAGTCGGTCTGGATGCCACCATTCACCTCGAACTCTTAAGTTTTAAAATTTGGGATTCCCCAGGGCTCTGCTTTGAGTCCAATGCTTTTTTTATTTTTATAAAACTTTTTATTGGTGACTAAATAAGACATTGCACAGATATTCAATGATTTGTTGAACATGGTAATTAGCACATTTGAAGCACACATTTCCTTTGCTATTGCTCTCGCTTTCCTACTATTATACCTCCACACTCCTATCTTTACTCCTACACGTTAACTGAGTGAGGGGGGAGACGTACAAGGCCGAGGGGACGCACAAATATTTCCTCGTTATACATTCCAGTTGCCTCATATTTGTTTCCATTTCCTAGGACAGCCTTGCGATTCATAAACAGTTTTTTCGGTTATCATGCACCAATCCATGTCTTTCTTCCAAGCCTCAACTGTGGGTGTCTCCGTCGCCCCCACATGATCTAGCTATATTACGTTTGGCTACCACCATTCCCAACGCTGCCCAAGTTTTTTCTTTACTCTTCAAGTCAGTGGATTCCCTAACATTTAAAAGGCACATTTTGGCCCCCGGTTCCAGGAATGTTCTAGAGCGTCTCTGTCATACATTGAAGTACATCCGCCCAATATCTCTGTATGTGTCTACAGTGACAAATGATATGAAAAAACGTACCCTCTTGATTACATTGTCTCAAACAATGGGATCCTCCCTATACCCCATCTTGACCAATGCGGGACATGAGAGGTACACTCTATGTAGAATCTTTAGTTGCATTAATTTGAGCTGTAAACAAATCGCCACTTCTTTGGGGGAGGCCAGCATCTCCTGCCACTCGTCATCCTCCAGATCCGCAATATCGCCCTCCCAGGTCCTGCGGCGCTGGAGGAGGGGATCAGGCGTATTATTGACCAGTTTCTGATAAGACAGGGAAATTGCTTTTATGTGCATAAAATCAATGAGGATTCTGTCTTCTAGAGGGGAGGACTCGGGGGGCACCTCACCCCTCGGAATTGCTGCTTGTAGGGCGTGTCTAACCTGCATATATCTGAACCTTTCCGTTCCAGCAAGTTCATAATCTTGTTGCAATTGTGCGAAGGAGAGAATACCCCCCTGTGTCCACAGGTCTCCAACCCGAGAGATTCCAATCGTGTCCCAGCGGTCGAAACCCTTGGTGTTCCTCAGGGTTCCCAGTTGTTCCGTATCCCATAATGGGGTGGCTTGTGTGATCCTCCCTGCCCAGAGTCCGATGCTTTTTAATGTTTATACGACCACCCTAGCCCCCTGGTGTCCAGATCGTGTCCTATGCTGATGATACACAGATCCTGCTAACACCAATCTACAGTGTAACACTAGCAAAACTGAAATTCTACTATTTGGTTCCCCTCCACCCATTTGGGATGGAGACTGCTGGACTCATCCTATTCCACCTCGCTCTGGCCCTTAGGGCCTTCTATCGGTTGGCCCAGTATATTTGGCAAAGAGGCTCATCCCATATCACCCTGCTAGAACCCTCCACTCTTCGGGCACCTTGCTAGTGGTGGTGCCACATTTCAAGAAGATAAATGGGGTGGCTCCTCCTGTGCCCTGGATGCAACTAGGGCTTGGAATGCTTTTCCTCTGGACGTCAGGACCATGAAGGATGAATCTGCTTTCAGACGCAATCTTCAAACTTGGCTGTTTCAAACTGCATATCAGTAGGTCAGCTCCTGCCTAGGTCGATTTCTAGTTTGCCTAGCGCCGGGACACTCTATGAGTAGCTGTGCACTATATAAATCTTCTTTGATTGATTGATAATTGCAACTGCTGAGAAATTTGTCTCTCAGGAGTTGAGATGCCCAAAGAAAGTGCTCTGGATATTCTCTCCTTCAAGCAGTTGAGGGCTGAATCAGCCTTTTCTCCCTGAAACTTTTCAGACACTCACCCCCAGTCACAGATCTGGGTTGAATCCATCATCATTCTTTAGATTACTTCACCACCCTAGTTCAGACCCAGCTATATGCAAATCAGTCTCTACCCTGTGCCTCATGGGAATAGTCCAGACCGAACTGCCAAGCCAGGTCTTCCCTGGCCCGGAAACAATCATCCTGGGACCGGTTTCAGAGTAACACTCCTCATCAGCCAGGCTAGCTTGAATCCAGTGGCAAAGTGAGCAAGGGACCCACGTCTGGGCATACCCTGCCAACTTAGGGCGAACAAAGCAAACACAAGGAGATGATGGACGGAGCACTGAAACCTTTCAGACACTCACCCCCAGTCACAGATCTGGGTTGAATCCATCATCATTCTTTAGCTCACTTTGCCACCCCAGTTCAGACCCAGCTATATGCAAATCAGTCTCTACCCTGTGCCTCATGGGAACAGTCCAGACCGAACTGCCAAGCCAGGTCTTCCCTGGATCGGAAACAAGCATCCTGGGACCGGTTTCAGAGTACCACTCCTCATCAGCCAGGCTAGCTTGAATCCAGTGGCAAAGTGAGCAAGGGACCCACGTCTGGGCATACCCTGCCAACTTAGGGCGAACAATGCATACACAAGGAGATGATGGACGGAGCGCTGAAACTTTTCAGACATTCTCCGCCAGTCACAGATCTGGGTTGAATCCATCATCATTCTTTAGCTCACTTCGCCACCCCAGTTCAGACCCAGCTATATGCAAATCAGTCTTGACCCTGTGCCTCATGGGAACAGTCCAGACCGAACTGCCAAGCCAGGTCTTCCCTGGACCGGAAACAAGCATCCTGGGACCGGTTTCAGAGTAACACTCCTCATCAGCCAAGCTAGCTTGAATCCAGTGGCAAAGTGAGCAAGGGACCCACGTCTGGGCATACCCTGCCAACTTAGGGCGAACGATGCAAACACAAGGAGCTGATGGACGGAGCGCTGAAACTTTTCAGACACACCGCCAGTCACAGATCTGGGTTGAATCCATCATCATTCTTTAGCTCACTTCGCCACCCCAGTTCAGACCCAGCTATATGCAAACCAGTCTTGACCCTGTGCCTCATGGAAACTGTCCAGACCAAACTGCCAAGCCAGGTCTTCCCTGGACCGGAAACAAGCATCCTGGGACCGGTTTCAGAGTAACACTCCTCATCAGCCAGGCTAGCTTGAATCCAGTGGCAAAGTGAGCAAGGGACCCACGTCTGGGTATACCCTGCCAACTTAGGGCGAACAAAGCAAACACAAGGAGATGATGGACGGAGCACTGATACTTTTCAGACACTCACCCCCAGTCACAGATCTGGGTTGAATCCATCATCGTTCTTTAGCTCACTTCGCCACCCCAGTTCAGACACAGCTATATGCAAATCAGTCTTGACCCTGTGCCTCATAGGAACAGTCCAGCCCGAACTGCCAAGCCATGTCTTCCCTGGACCAAAAACAAGCATCCTGGGACCGGTTTCGGAGTAACACTCCTCATCAGCCAGGCTAGCTTGAATCCAGTGGCAAAGTGAGCAAGGGACCCACGTCTGGGCATACCCTGCCAACTTAGGGCAAACAATGCAAACACAAGGAGATGATGCCCGGAGAGCTGAAACTGAGCATTGCTATGAAAACTTCAAGATCCATCTGGCACCTGGAGTTTATACTAAAGATGAGGAATATGCAGTTAGAAGTATCCATCGGAATGTTTTTTTCCTGTGTCAAAGGAGAGTGTGGTCTATCAACCACTCTCTTGTTATATCAACCCCATATCTTTACCCTGACATTTTGTGTGCATGCCAAGTGCATGTGTGTGCAGTGGATTAGTAGCACATGTGTGGTAGTAAGAATGTGTGCTGAAAGTCCGTGTACTGTGCCCAATCGGATCCTTTCTTGATGGCCCCTGGTAGAGCCTGGGACAAGGTGGTGGGTAAATGCAGCTTCCCCAGGCAGTAAAAGTAAACTGACTGCATACCTATGGCTTGATGGTGGAGACCCAGTTACTGAAGTGAGGGAAGATAGAGACATGGCTACCTTTGGGAAATTCAGTGAGGTCCCTGTGAGCAGAAAGCTGCTGGTTAGTTATTTATGAGCACTGTCATTTAGTGGATTATGGGGGTGAGGGGTGGGACTGCAGTGTCAGTTCAAGGTGAGGAAGTTTCTAGGCAAGGCCTCTCTTTATGTCTGCCCCTGATAATTGCTTCAGAAAGGCTGATGTCAGCCAGATGCAAAGATCTCACACTTTGTGACCTTGCTTTGGATACAAAACAAACACCAAGTAATAGGGGGTCTAAGGGAACGTTTAAAGACCAAGCATGGATATATTCCCCAAAAGTAACTCTCAAAACAACAAAATATCCACAGGTCTAATGAGCCTAAGCAGACCCTACACATAAGCAGAGACCTTTTAACCTGTAAGCTTTAAAAAAGAAAATCCTTTAAAAAGGACGGATTCCCATCACTCACCGAAGTGACATGCTTCATCATCTGGGAGCTCACGGATGTTTTCAAAAGAATCTAGCTTTTCTAGGATTCCCTAAGATCCAACAAGGACCTTGTTTGTACACCTATGCAGTTATTATGTTAAAACTGCATTTGCACTGTTTTTAATTTGGTTATCAAGCGATAACTAATAAATTTTTCTTTTCTCTTGCTACCCAATTTTAATCTCACTTCACACATTTATGCACTGCGCCCATCACTCACATTTATTACAAATCCTCACATCTGTTGGATCTTAGGGAATCCTAGAAATACTAGGGGCCATATTATCAAGCCCAATATCGCCGCTTTAGCGGCTGTTTTCGGCCGAAAAGCGGCGATTAAAATATCTCACTATTATCAAGGACACGCTAACGCGTGTTTCCTTGAGTTGGCAGCCGTTTTTACTCCACTTTGCATGTCAGCGATTATTATCGCTAATGACATGCAAAGTGGGCGTTCCTCGCAATGTCTGCATGATAGACGATGCAAACACAACATCGCACTATTTACAATGCGGCCCCAGCGTTAAGAAAAGCTGCGCTAACCGCGGTTATCGCCCGATTGTAACGCCTGCTTCCAACTTTACTTAGCTATCTTCACAATGGGAGGTGTATTGACAGCTTAAATCCACACTCCCTATTAGCAAGCTTCTCTGACATTATCGCTAGATTTCCTCGGTAATCTTGATTATCGCCGTCTGTCCCTGTGTTTTACTTCGCCTAAGTGCTAAGCGTTGCTGATATGCCGCTAACACGGCGAAGTAAAACAGCGATAGACGGCGATATTCAAAAACGCGCTATGCGCGTTTAGCGATAATTATCGCTTGTCCTTGTTAATATGCCCCCAAATTCTTTTGAAAACATCCGTGAGCTCCCCCCTCTTAGAGAGGAGGTTGTAGCCCTTGATTGCACCAGGTTGCAACCAGGAGGAGATCCCAGATGATGAAGCATGTCACTTCGGTGAGTGATGGGAATCCGTCCTTTTTAAAGGATTTTCATTTTTAAAGCTTACAGGTTAAAAGGTCTCTGCTTATGTGTAGGGTCTGCTTAGGCTCACTAGACCCGTGGATATTTTGTTGTTTTGAGACTTACTTTGGATACGCCTGCTTGGCGCCAGCATCTTTGATACATTAGGCAAGAGTGATCTCTTTGCTTGACAGCTGTCTTAAAAAGAGCTTAAAAATGACATTTGAAAGAGAACCAACCCAGACTGGTTCCAGGCCTTAGACAATGGATCCACATCCCTTTTATGGAAAATGAATATATAAGTGGGTCCCAACCTCCCCTCTTTGTTCCACTTCAAAGTTCTACATGAGGAAAGAAGGAGTGCTCTACTGAGTCGTCACTCTGTACTCAAAGCTGGTGTCTGCATGACAGTCAGTCTCCCAGTAGTTAAGCAGCATCACCTGAAGTCTGTACTTCTTGCTGGAGGATCTGAAGGACTCTATAGCTCCTAGGCATCTTTTTGCCTGCTGAAAGAGAAGGAGAGTACTTGGTCCTGCAGGAGGAGAGACTTTCCAGGAGAAGAAAACCTGCAAGTTCCCAGCCTGAGGAACTTCCAGAAGAAGCTGGCTGGGAGAAGGAGCGAAACCGGAAGCATGACCCATTTTGTGAAAAGGTCCCCCTGTCTCCTGTGGAGTTCCTATTGTGAAATGCACCAAAACATTCAAAAGTGATGCTAGGAGTGACTCATGTTGTGAGGAGTCCCTTGGCCTTCCAAGTTTCAAAAGTGAAGCATAAACGTGTCATCCGGTATCTTGCCATGCGACCGAGAGACAGGTGCTGCTGCGGCCGCTATTGTGGAAACCCTGATCTGACCGAAAGCCACAACTGCCACATGCGCACACTCATTGTAGGCCCACCTCCAGGCTGAAACCATCATGACCGAGTCCGTGTACCACTAGAGATACATCTTCTCCAAGAAGGTAAAAACAGGGGGGCCTGGCCAACTGCCGGAGAAAATGGCCACTCACTAGCGCGGCTCTGGCCCCGACTATTCTCTTCCCCCAATTTTTCCTGCAACCTATCTGGCTACAGGAAGCGTATTCCTGGTTGAGAGGCTCCGGAGGCTCCAGGGATCTATTCTTGAGATCCTGAGCACGATCGGCAAACAGGAAGGACCGTCGGCGGGACTGCGGCCCAGCAGAGTGGAGCAGCCGCGGGCTCACGTGGATCAGTGCCCGGACGCGGAGAAGAGGATCCGGGCACGCAACTAAAGCGCGTCCCGCACTGGTGACGGCGCGCGCAGACTTCTGCCCGGCGGGGGCCCCGCTCTGTTATACACTTCAACAAACACTCTAGGTGGATGCAGAAAGATCGGCGAAGCGCACCAACTGACAGCGCTGACAAGTAAGCCGGTTTTCTTTTTTTCCCCGCGGAGTGCAAGGCCCGATACTGGGCACGACCGGTGACGCAGGGCTTATTCAACCTTCGAATAAAGACTGCACAGCTTGAGCCACAGCTCGGTGCACTCACGCACATGGACACCTGTGGGTGAGAGAGAGAAGGAGGTGCAATCCAAAACAATATCTACCACCCAGCAGACTTGGCCCCGAGAGCTCCCCCGACCAGGGACCCTGAATAGGAGGCTTGTCCTTGCGGCCTCATAGCGCCAGTTGACCCTACAATCTTCATCCCAGATGCAAGTTGGCAGTGTGGGGGAGACGGTGAGAGAACAACGTATGTGGATGGCCTGACCCAAGGGGATCCACATGGAACCGTGTGTGGGGCCGAGCGCTTGCCTGATCGCTGAGGGGCCCTGATAGGGGTCCTCTCTTTCTCATTTGGCACAAGTTTTGAGAGGTGCGCCAGGGATCAAGGGAAGACGGTGCCTCCCACTTAGTCCCCCAACAGCCGCTGCCTACATACAGTGGGAACCTGAGACGCCACCTTTTAGACCGGCACTATAACAACGCCACTAGGACAATCCGTCCTGACACTCATACCCTAAAACATGCTCCCGCGAGGCCATGGCTCTGCAGGGGGAGAGAAACCGACAGGCCACGTGGTATCTGCCACGGTAGGCGGCGGTGAGTACCCAGAATTGCGGAGCCCGCGGACCCACTTACAAAATGGCGACGAACAAGGGAAGCCGTGGCACGCACCAGCCGAAAATTGATAAATTTGCATGGCAGAAGGTGCAGGACGGGGGTCAACCGAATCTGGGATTGGAGCAAGACACCCAGCAGAAATTGAGCGAGCAAGACCCACCCACACTCCAAGACGTCCTGGCGGCTATCAATGTCGTACGCACATCGGTGGAGGGTCGCATCGACTCAGTCGCCACAGACATATCCTTGCTCAGAGCAGACCTACGAAAAATGGACTCTCGGGTGAAGAGGTGCAGGATGTCACACAAGACCTTGTCACCGATGCATCGACCTTGAAAGAACAAGTCCCTGAACTACAACAACGTATCAAGCTCCTTGTGACCCAACTCGACGACTATGAAGGAAGATCGAGGCGCAACAACGTCCGCATCCTAGGGGTGCCGGAGAGGGACGAGGGGCCAGCAGTGGACATTTTTGTTGAGGACCTTGTAACTAAGCACCTGCAAACTAAGTACCTCTCCAACTACTTCTCTATTGAGAGAGCTCACCGTATACCAGGGGGTAGGCCCAAGCCAGGGGCGCCCCCTCGACCTATCCTGGAGGGTGTTTAATTTTAGAGACCGAGACCATATTCTACAAACGGCCCGATGTGCCCCCTTCCCCTCAAATTTGAAAACAGCATGATCACGTTTTTTCCTGACTTCACTGCCAAAGTCCAGAAGCAAAGACGCTCTTTCCTGGAGGTCAAAAAGGCTCTCAGGGACAAAGATGTCACGTACGCCATGCTGTTTCCTGCGCAAGTGCGTGTGGAGGCGGAGGGCAAAAGCTGGTTCTTCACAGACCCCGCGGAGGCGATGGACTGGCTCGACCACTGGCGGAAAGTGGGTGACAAAGGACGCCAGGATCGACAAGAACGGCGAGTGGTGAAGGCGCAAAAGAGGCAAGAATCCACCCAGGATGATGGAGAACAACACACGACGGGGGGTTTGTGAAATCACCCCAGGAGTTTGAGCCAAGACTCGAGTGGAGGACATTCATCCTGACATTCAATCTGTGTCGCCTCACCCTTGGTGGGGCAAAATGGGCTGCAAGGTCATCGCGGAACTGTCACTATACTGACTGCCAATATAGTTCTGTCACAGGTAGAGAATGAGTGGGGAAACTGCACCAGGGACTGGGGAATGTTGTCCAGGACTGCGATGAGTATATATTAACTGTATATTATGGTGCCTGTAGCTCAAGTTATGATTATCTGGGAGGGGGATGGGAGGGGAGGGTTGAGCCTACGTTTCCTCCATTTCAGGGTTGGGAGGGTGACGGGCATTCTGCACAGTTGGGGAAGCGGGTCAATGGATTCCGTTATGCAGGGAGGGGGGTGGAGGGAGTTCCGGTGGGGAGAGTGGTAGTTTAGTTACCCGTTTTAGTTCAGCACAGCCACGAAACATTTCCGATGGTCAGTATTGGCACTAGATTCTCATTCCCAGCTATTCAGCGACCTTACAATAGAGTATGGGGGGGGCGTAATCTGCGTCTGTCTTCACGCAGCAGTGAGAGTCCAAATCTACATAACACGAGTTCCCGTAAAACGAAATATCACTGTAATCCCTGGGTGACGGCTGTACCGTTATCACCATACATGGCTTCCACACACATCTATGCCAATGGGGCCGAGTGCAGACCTTAAGTTCCTTACATGGAATGTAAATGGGCTCGGGGACAAACTGAAGCGAGGAATTGTCCTCCAGTATCTACAGAGACAGGCTCTTGACATAGCCCTTCTTCAAGAAACCCAACTGATAGGCAATACCTGCAAGGCCCTAAACAGATGGGGCTACCAATTGATAGCGCATGCAGGGTTCACCTCCGGCTCCCGTGGGACGGTGTGCTCCTGCGGAGAAACTGCCCCTATATTGTTAAGAAAACATGACCGGACGCTCAGGGTAGATTTGCGGTGGTATCTGGCTTCTGGGAGGGGAAAACACTCAATGTGCTTTCGGTCTACGTTCCCCCAGCACTGAAACAGTCCACCCTGCCAGATCTCAGTAAATTTATCCTTGGCCTCCCGGTTGGTACGTTAGAGATAGGAGGGGACTTTAACCTCACCGTAGATGGTTTACTCGACAGGCTGCCCCCGCGCAGAGACCCTGGCTCCGAGTCTAGACTGGCTGAATTCCTCTCGGCCTGGTTGATATTTGGCGACAACTTAACCCCACGACCACACAATTCACCTTCCACTCAGGGGCTCACAACAGTCAATCGCGTATAGATTACATGCTTACACACGCTGAGGACTTGTCCGAATTTAGTGAGGCCCGCTGCCTGGCACATGGAATTTCGGACCACTTGCCCATTCTGACTAAAATGACAGTGGGTCCCCAATCTAGACGTACGACCCTGACGATAAACCCGTGGGCGTTTAAAATACCTCATATTAAGGTGGCACTATTAAAAGATACCGACCTATACTTTAAGGAAAATGTCGGCTCAGTAACTTTGTCCCAAATTCTATGGGGGGCATTCGGGGCAGTTATAAAGGGAAGAGAAGTGGCCTTGATGGTAGGACATAAGAAGGAATTAACGAAGCCTATAGACCAATTCGAAGTAGAAATCCTTGGGGGGGGGGGAAAGCCCTCGCACAGTCCCCCGACCATGCTGCTCAGCAGTTACTGGCGGTCAAGACACTAGACTACAGACAACTCCTCACGGAGGCGGCCAAGGCAAAACAAAAGTCAATCTATCACAAGATATATGAACATGGGGAAAGACCGGGCAAACTATTGGCCTGGTTGGAAAGGAGGGAGCAGGCATCGAGGTGGGTATACCAACTACAAGGGCCCAAGGTGGAAGACATAACCGATCCCCTGGATACTGCAGAAACATTTGCTACTTACTTCAAATCGGTATATACGTCAGCAGTGGCGTTCACGCCACTTGCCGCACGGGACCTCCTCTCCACTATAAAGGTTAACTGCCTCTCACCAGAAGAGAGAGAGACTCTTGAAGGGGAACCCACAGTAGATGAAATTCAACATGCTATTCGAGACATACGTTCGGGGAAGGCCCTGGGACCCAATGGGCTCCCAATTGAGCTTTTCAAGTCGACTGCCACCAAACTAACTCCCTACCTCTGCCAGATGTATTTAGAAAGTTATGAGAAAGGGCTGTTGCCAGATGAGATCCGGTTAGCCACGATCGTGGTAATACACAAGCAGGGTAAACCAACCAATGACTGTAAGGCATACAAGCCTATTTCTCTCCTCACTGCAGAGGCTAAAATACCTGCAAAATTACTGGCCAATAGACTCATCCCATTGATAACAGGTCCGATACACCCGGACCAGTCAGGCTTTATGCCCGGCCGGAACACTGCCTTGAATCTGCGACGCCTGCATGGGGTGCTGGGTAGGGAACACACGATAAGGGAAGAAATGGCCCTGTTGTCCCTTGATGCCAAAATGGCCTTTGATACTATTGAATGGACATATATGTTTGCTGTCTTCGAAAGAATGGGCTTCCGGCCCAATTTCATAAAATGGATTAAGTTATTATACACCAGCCCGACAGCCCAAATCGTGGTGAACCGACACACATCTAGACAGTTTCAGCTGGGTTGGGGTACTCGGCAAGGGTGCCCCCTGTCGCCCCTAATATTTGCTTTTGTCTTAGAACCATTGGCGATCTGGGTGAGGGGAGACCCTCTGATCCGGGGACCCAAATGGACTGAGAACCACGAGGACAGAATTTCACTCTATGCGGATGATATATTGTTATATATGGCTTCTCCTGCATCTACCCTTCACCGTATCCTCCACATCTTCCGCATATTCGGCAATCACTCAGGGTACACAACAAACTGGTCTAAGTCGCAGTTATACCCATTGCATGGCCCGCAGCCGCGCATACCAAGGGAGTATGACATCCCTGTGGCACTGGAGGGCTTCCGTTACCTAGGAATTTACATAACGACGGATCCAACCCGCTTCTATGATACAAACCTGCAAGGGCCCCTGACGCGCTTCCGCACTGACGTAAAACACTGGCGTTCCCTTCCACTGACTCTCCTGGGGCGTGCGACCCTTTTTAATATGTTGGCATTACCCCGCTTTCTCTACGCTCTGCAAAACACTCCCTACAGGGTCCCTGACTCCTACTTCTCAAGCATTGACAGCGCCGGGCGCACCCTGCTAGAATGGACAGGCGCCGCGTATAGCGATGCAGAAATTAACGGCGGGATGGTATGTCGGGGGAATCGCCTTACCTGACCTCAGGTCATACTATGGGCATACCAACTCATGGTGGTCAACCGCTGGGCCCACGGTGCTCGGGGCGACCCGCGTTTCCGCAGAGATTGGTGGCTCATGGGGCAAGGTGGGTACCACAAAGCACTACACATGAACCCGAGGAAATTGGGCCTTACCGGGCCGACTGCCCGCACAATTGAAATCTGGCACGCTGTCAACACAAAACTGGGCTGGCACAACAAAATTACACGTGCAACTCCTCTCTGGGAACCCGAACAGTTGGGCCGTCTGAGCACTTGCCCCGGGTTCGATAAGTGGGATCTGATTGGTATATCAAAGGAGGGAGACATGTGGAATACCAAAGGGTTGGCCACATTTGCAGACCTACAGAAGGAATATGACCTTGCACAATCCGAAACATTTAGAGATCTGCAGATTTGCCATGCTCTCGAAACAGCAATACCGGGGGGTGGCCCACTTCCTGAAGCTTCCCCGTTAGAAGCAGGCTAATACTTGACCCCATGACCAAGAAGGCCATATCCCTAACATACAAAAAATAGATTAATAACCGACCTGACTTGTTAACGCGCTTGCGGCAGCACTGGGAGGCGGACCTGGGTGAGTTAGAGGAAGACGATTGGCGAGACGCTCTGGCCTCCCCCAGCGAAATAACCATTTCCATGAGACTGAGGCTTGTCCAACTTAAAATTCTGCACCGCGTCTACCTTGCTGCGGGAGTTCTGGTCAGGATGGGTAGGAGGGCCGACACTTATTGCCTCAGGCAGTGCCACCAGGAGGGAACTTTCTTTCACACAATGTGGGAATGTCCAGTTGCCCAAACATACTGGAAAGCAATCACAGAACAAATGGAGAGAGCAGGGGGGGGGAACAACTGCCACTCCGAAATTATGCCTACTAAACATATGGGAGGCCAAACTGAGAAACTGAAACTGAGAAATCATGGGTTTCATTAGGATGGGCCCTCGCAAAGTGAAACATTGCACAAAAATGGGGTGTGGGGGAATTACCAACAATCAGAGAATGGGTTGCAGACATGGATAGAGCCATGGTTGCGGAGAAGGACGTTTTCAAACACAGAGGATGCCCTAAAAATGGGATCGTAAGTGGGCTGTCTGGAATATGTACAGGGGTGAAATATGCTTGTCCCCTACTGTGGAGCTACGTCGCCGTGAAGTAAGATTGGAAGACCTATTAAATATAGAGGGGGAGGTACTGGGATGAAGAATTATGTCTGGAACAGTACATTGAGAGCAATCAGTACATTTCTGTACCTGAATGTATGCAACTGATGGTCTTCCTTGCTGTGCTTTTTGTTGTTTTGTTTAATAAAAAAAAAGAAGGTAAAAACAAGGCATATCTGTGCACAGAGAAACCTGCCATATGAATGCAAGACATTTGCTTTGGTAAACTAGAGTCTGCAAAATGTATTGATGAACACATCTAGCCAGTGGCGTAACAAAGGCGCCCGCAGTATGGGGGGTGGGGGGGTGGCGAGCTCCTGGGGGCTCCATGTACTTTGCAGAGGCCTTCCTCAACTTTCGTTACGCCACTGCATCTAGCCAGTGGGGGTTTCTAGACTGAACTGCACCTGTGCCTAATTAATGCCTATACCCGTCCCACATATCAGGGACTGTTGACATTAGTGAACTCTTACAGTTGGAGAGGGCCCCGGAGAGCGTGTAGTGCCTTACTGAAGATCATAGATGAGATTACAATCCTGTGCCTACAATCTCTGCTGACTTTTATTGTATGTTGTGTTGTTATGAGATTAATGTACTTTCATGTAACCAAATATCTGAAAGAGACACGTTAGTGACAGATTCCTTACCTTAGAATATCCCCAGGCGTCAGGCTGGATCCGGAAAGTTTTTGCGTAGCAGTACCCTTGCGCGTCGGTAGGCGGTGTCGTGCGGCTCCGCGTCCGTCGTCGGCGTCTTGATCGGCGGGATGACGTCGCGGGCAGTACTTAGACGCCGCCCCTGCGCGCTGACGTCAGTTCTTCTTTTTCCGCGCCAGTAAGTGCAGATCCGGGAAGAGCAGTGCCCTAGTCAATTTTTGACTAACTTTTTTGTGAATTTTTTCACTGTTTCTTTTCGAGTATTCATCGACTCCTAGGTGTCGTAGGGATGCCCGGCTTCAAGCCATGCGACGCCTGTGGTCGAATGATGTCGATCACAGACCCGCATCTAGAGTGTCTCTACTGTCTCGGCCGAGACCACGACACGAAGTCGAGCCCTGACTGCCGGAAACTTCACCCGAAGGCTTTGCGAGAGCGGTCTCGAAAGCTACTCGAGGTCCGGCAGTCGGCTCCGCGCCGCACCAAGCCCTGGTCCCGGGAGAGGTCGAGGGGCCGGTCGCGGAGTCCCCGCCGGTCGTCGGAGTCAAAGTCTTCGCGCTCCTCGGGTAAGTCGAAGCACAAAAAGTCTAAGAAGCGTCATCGCTCTAAGACTTCGCCTCGCCGGTCTCGCGACTCGGCTGAGGCCCCTGTCGGCACGGTCCCCGCCCCCGCGGCCCCGGACGTGCCTATGGAGCCGCCCCCGCATTACCCGTCCTTTCCGGGTTCGGGGGCGACTCTGGCCGAAATACAGGAATTCCTGTCGGCCATGGCCCGCCTCTTCGGGCCTCAAGGTCCCTCCGGTGCGACTTCGGGCCCCGCGGGCCCTGATGGGGTTGCTCCGGCATCGCGACGACTCCGGTCCCGGCGCCGCCTGTCCCGCCAGCCTTCATCCCAGCCTCGGCTCCGGCCTCGATCCCGGCTCCGGTGGTACCGCAACCCCCATCGACGCCGGTTGACCTAACCACGCCGACGCCGATGTCCCCGGTGCCGTTCCTGACGCCGTCCGGGGCTCCGGACGGCGTCGTTCCCCGGTTCTCTCCGGCTCCGGACATGGAGCCGGACCGACGTCGCTCGACGCCGGCTCCGGCGCGGATGAGACCTTGGGTCCCAAATGTCCCTCCTCCTCCATATTTTGAACCTGAGGAGGACCAAGAGAGCTGGGAGGGGTCGGAAGACCCTCTCACACAACAGTGTGAGTATGATCAGGACTGGGCTGAGGAACTTGGGGATGCCAGTGGTCTAGACACCTCCCCTGACACTGTCTCCTCCCGTGGCTACGGAGGAGGGAGCTAATTTCGCAACAGTGTTGCGTAGAGCAGCTGGAGCCTTACATCTCCAATTGCCTACTGTGGCTGTCAGGACTAATCTCCTGACGGAAGTGCTTCAGCCGGCAGCTTCCTCCTCGGAGACTGTGCTGCCGTTTAATGATGCACTCACTGACGTTCTTTTGGGCGCCTGGTCCAAGCCCACCACAGGGGCTCCTGTAGATAGGAACGTGGCCCGACGCCATCGCCCTGCTCCGGGCGACCCCTTGTTTCTCTCCCAACATCCCACCCCGAGAGCTTGGTTGTCCAAGCCTCTGCCTCCCAAACCGCCTTCCCTACCGCCCCTCCGGATAGGGAATCCAAACGCCTGGACCAATTTGGGAAGAAGGCTTTTTCTTCCTCCAGTGCTGGCTTGCGGTCCGTCAACACCGCTTGCCTTTTGGGCCGATATACCCACTCCCTGTGGGATTCGGTGGCGGCTGTTTTGCCACAGTGTTCTGAGGAGGTCCAGACACTGCTTACCCGCGCAAATGCGGAAGGACGAGATGCGGCTAAATACACCATACGTTGTGGCCTTGATACCGCCGACTCGCTGGGCAGATCGCTTGCAACGACGGTGGCGCTACGTCGCCACGCCTGGCTGAGAACAACTGGTTTCTCGGGTGATGTCCAGAATACACTCATGGACATGCCCTTTGATGGAGTCGGTCTTTTTGGTTCCAAAGCAGACCATGCGCTGGAGCGTTTTAAGGACTCACGGGCTACTGCCAAGTCCCTGGGCCTTTCTGTTGTGCGCCCTCCGCTAACCTCTGCTTTTCGCCCCTTTCGTGGCCACGGAAGGGGCGCCCAGTCACGTCAGCTGCCCAGCCACCGGCCCGCGCAGCAAGCGTCTTCGCGTGGCCGAGGACGTGGATACCGCCGTGGCGGTTCGGGCAACCAGCGTGCGGGTCAGGCCACTACCTCCAACCCGTCCGCGGCCTCCAAGCCCTCCTAGTCCTTCCTTTCAGGTGCACAGCACGCCAGTAGGGGCAGGGTCCGCCATCACCTTCACCACTGGCGTCCCATCACCTCGGACAGGTGGGTCTTGGACATTGTCCGAAGGGGCTACTCCCTCCCCTTCGAGACCACCCCCCAGCCATGCCACCTCAATTCCACCGCATGTCAGGGGATCACTTGGTGCTTCTGCAGAAGGAAGTCACGGCCCTCTTGGCCAAGAGGGCCATCGAGCATGTTCCGACCCCAGAAGTAGGACGTGGTTGCTACTCCCACTACTTTCTGGTGCCCAAAAAGGACAAGGAGGACATGCGTCCTATCTTGGACCTCCGGAACGTCAATCGCTTCCTCCGGAAGGAGAAATTCAAGATGCTCACCCTAGCTCAGGTCTTGACTGCCCTCGACCCTGGAGACTGGTTGGTAGCGTTGGACTTGCAGGACGCTTATTTCCACATCCCCGTCCTGCCAGCCCACCGGCGTTACCTACGGTTCACGGTAGGCCTCCAGCATTTTCAGTTCACCGTGCTCCCCTTTGGCCTTACAAGTGCCCCTCGGGTGTTCACGAAAGTGATGGCGGTGGTCGCAGCTCATCTGCGCCGGGCAGGGGTTCCAGTCTTCCCCTACCTCGACGACTGGTTGCTGAATGTGGGCTCGTCCCAGGCAGTCGTCTCCCACCTCCAGACTACGGCCGAACTCCTGCACTGGCTGGGGTTCTCCATCAATGTGCCGAAGTCGCATCTGATTCCTTCTCCACAGCTCCTTTTCATCGGAGCAGTTCTGGACACGACGCAGTTTCGGGCCTATCCTCCCGAACGGCGAGTGCGGGATATTCAGGCTATGATTCCGATCTTTCAGCCTTTATCCTGGGTTTCTGTACGGATGACCCTGAGGCTGCTGAGCCTCATGGCTTCCTGCATCCTGCTGGTCGATCATGCCAGATGGCATATGCGGGCTCTGCAGTGGGACCTGAAGTTCCAGTGGGCGCAGCACCAGGGCAACCTGTCCGATCACGTCCAGATCTCGGAGGGGGCTGCAAAACAGTTGCAGTGGTGGCTCTCGAACCGGCAATGGGTCATGGGCAGATCCCTCTCCCTTCCCCAGCCAGAGCACACAGTTGTAACGGACGCGTCCCTTCTGGGATGGGGCGGTCACATGGGAGAGGCGGAGATCAGAGGCCTCTGGTCTCCGGCGGAGTCCCGGCTCCATATCAACCTTCTGGAGCTCCGGGCGATCCGACTTGCACTCAAGGCATTCCTTCCCTCTGTCAAAGGGAAGGTAGTGCAGGTGTTCACAGACAACACCACCGCCATGTGGTACTGCAACAAACAAGGCGGGGTGGGGTCGTGGACCCTCTGTCAGGAGGCTCTGCGCCTCTGGACATGGCTGGAACTTCAGGGCATGTTCCTGATGGTTCAACACCTGGCAGGTTCTCTGAACTCAGCCGCAGGTGCATGATGGATCACGAATGGCGTCTTCACTCGGAAGTGGCGCAAGGACTCTTTCTGCAGTGGGGAAAGCCTTGGTTAGATCTATTCGCTACCGAAGAGAACGCGCAATGTCATCAGTTCTGCGCGTTGGAATTTCCAAGGCGGCACTCGCTCGGCAACGCTTTTCGTCGCGAGTGGAGTTGGCGGTCTGTTGTACGCCTTTCCGCCTATACCACTTCTACCCAGAGTGTTGAAGAAGATTCGGCACGACCGGGCCCAAGTCATCCTTGTGGCTCCGGACTGGGCTCGAAGAGTTTGGTATCCCGAGCTACTCAGTATGAGCGTAGATCCCCCGATCCGTCTGCCTCTTCGGGAGGATCTTCTGTCGCAGCAGCAGGGGACGGTCCTCCACCCGAACCTGTCCAGCCTCCACCTGCTTGCGTGGAGATTGAGCGGCGGCAGTTGATTCCTTTCGACTTGCCTCCCGAAGTTTCTGATGTGATTCTGGCAGCCAGGCGTCCCTCCACTAAGGTGGTATACGCCTGCAGGTGGAACAAGTTTGTGGCATGGTGCACAGCAAAGGCTGTGAATCCCCTCTCTACCCCTCTTTCTGAGGTTCTTCTGTTCCTTCTTTCTCTGGCCCAACAGGGTTCTGCCCTGGGTACCATCAAGGGCTATCTTTGTGCCATTTCGGCCTTCCTCAGGCTTCCTGATCAGCCCTCCCTTTTCAAGTCCCTGTTGTTAACAGATTCCTAAAAGGCGTCACACACCTCTTCCCTCCTGTTCCGTTTGTGATGCCTCAGTGGGACTTGAACTTGGTTCTTACCTTTCTCATGTGCGCTCCCTTTGAGCCTCTACATAACTGTCCTCTTCGTCTTCTGACTCTGAAGACAGCCTTTCTGGTGGCCATCAGCTCCGCTCGGCGGGTGAGTGAGCTCCAGGCTCTATCATGCAAACCTCCCTTTCTGTCTGTCCATCCAGACAAGGTTGTTCTTAGGACGCGTCCGTCCTTCTTGCCAAAGGTGGTTACTGCCTTCCACATTGGGCAGACCATCACTTTGCCCACCTTCTTTCCGCCTCCGCATCCTTCCAGAGAGGAAGAGAGGCTCCACCGTCTGGATCCAAAACGTGCGCTTTCTTTTTATATCAATCGCACACAACACTTCCGGGTGGATGACCAGCTCTTTGTTGGCTACGTGGGCGCCAAAAAAGGTCGGGCGATGCACAAGAGAACCATCTCCCGCTGGGTAACCTTGTGTATCAAAACCTGCTATTCTTTGGCTAAAAAGGAGCCTCCTGTTGGGCTGCGTGCCCATTCCACCAGGGCAACGGCTGCTTCCACGGCTTTAGGCCGCGGTGTTCCGCTGCAGCATATCTGTCAGGCAGCTACGTGCACACATTTACAAAGCATTACTGCCTTGACAGTCAGGTCCGGAGGGACGGCTTCTTTGGCCGTTCTGTCCTCCGGGACTTCCTTGTCTGATCTTTGTTCGCAGACCCACCACCGGGGTTGGTATTGCTGGGGTATCTATTCTAAGGTAAGGAATCTGTCACTAACGTGTCTCTTTCAGATTGCCAAGTTACTAACCTGTGTAACGATATGTCTGTAAGAGACAGTAGTTAGTGACAGATTCCTTACCGCCCCACCCATCCTCCCCGTTCTGCGAACTGATTTCTAGGGTTAAGGACATCCCTTTCAGGGCCCTAGTATTTTTCAGACACCTATGTCAGCTTCTTGCATGGCTCTGCGTTCCTGGCGCGGAAAGTCGTGTACAGAACTGACGTCAGCGCGCAGGGGCGGCGTCTAAGTACTGCCCGCGACGTCATCCCGGCGATCACGACGCCGACGACGGACGCGGAGCCGCACGACGCCATCTACCGACGCGCAAGGGTACTGCTACGCAAAAACTTTCCGGATCCAGCATGACGCCTGGGGATATTCTAAGGTAAGGAATCTGTCACTAACTACTGTCTCTTACAGATATATCGTTACACAAGTTAGTAACTTGTGCGATGTACACTAGTCTGGACACTACATTATTGTTTCTGTTGGTTGATTGTTGAGTTCTGAGCTCTTCCCACCTGCCCCCATACTACCTCTTTAAGACACTTCCGACTACTCATCCTCACTACCCTGAGAGTCAAGTATGAAAAGGGCGTACTTTCCTGCAGTAAATGTAGACTGTCACTGAGTCCGTTCACTAAAGATGATGAAGCTAACGTGGTCTCATCAAATTAGATGTTGGGTGGGTTGATTAACATTCTCTCTTTGAGCAAGCACGCTCAAAACGTCTTTGATCTGATCCTGGAATCCCATTTAGATTTCCTTTTTATCACGGAAACATGGTTTAAAGACTGGTGTAATCCTGATATTGTATAGGCTCTCCCTCTGGGTTATCTAATTCACAGACCGGATCGGATTGAATCAAAGGGAGGAGGTTTGGCCATAATCTATCGCAATACGCTTAAATGTTCTCTGTTTGAGCTCCCTGACCTTAAAGGAGCAGAAAGCTTGGGTTTTTGCTCACAAATTGAAGGCTCAATCTCATTTTCTGGAGCATTGATTTATCACCCACCTGGCCCAAACTCTTAATTTTCAGAATCTTTAGGGAGTACCTTAGGGCCCCTTATTTTAAGATATTCAAATTTTACCTTATTGGGAGAATTTAACCTCCATTTAGAATGTAATAAGAAACCTGGAGTTAGAAATATTTTGGACTCCATTGAGACACTGGGCCTTGAACAGATGGTGTGTGCACCCACACATTCTGCCGGACACATCCTTGATGGAATTTTCTCTAATCTATGTTCATTAACTGTTAACTCCCAGAACATGTTACCTTGGTCAGACTACAAATGTATTCCTTTTGGAGTGACATTGCCTCATGTTAATCCCCCACGATCACTCACCACTAGCACCCCCAAGCCAGTGCGCAAATGGTGCAACATGTTAAAGCACCTGGATCTATCTAATTGTGCATCAGGACTTAGATCTACCTTATCAGGCAACACCTCCCAAGACAACCAGAGTTTTAACCATTGGATGACCACTCTTAGCAATATATTTGCCCCCCCCTATTCCTTTGAAAATGAAATCGACCACTAAAGTATCAGCTCCCTGGTATGCTCAAAAACTAGCTGAGCTACATCTTCAATGTAGACAACTTGAGCGTAGATGGCGGAAAGGATACATCTCAGAAGACCTAACCCAGTTCAAAACGGCTCCGAAAACATATCAAATAAATTATAGTGGAAAAAAAGCGTATTATACGAAATTAATAACATCAGCTGAATCAGATCAAAAATGTATTTTTAAAATCGTGAAATCTTTCACCCATCCTAAAATATGGAATCAAGACATCCCCCTTCACAAATGTTATGTAACAATATTGCCAACTTTTTTGAACAAAAAATTCAAAAACTACAAATAGATTTTAACATGGGATATGCCCCTCCCATAGGGATACCTTTAGTATCCCATAAGGCCAGTTCCAATCTTCAAACTTTCCATCCTACCAGTTTAGAACAGTCACGCCAAGCCATCCTTCCTACAAATCCGGCTCGCCCTTCGACGCATGCCTGCCGAAGTGCTACACACTATCATTGATGTTGTTAATCCGGTTATCATTGATATAATCAATTCTTCCCTTTTAACTGCAGATGTTCCCACTGATTGGAAAGTTGCTGCTGTAAACTGCCTTCAAAAAAAGCATCTAAGAGATCCTGCCACTCTTTCCAATCTACGGCCCATCTCTCTGTTACCTTGCCTAAGTAAGATCATGGAGAAATTGGTAAATAGCCAATTGATCACCTTCTTAGAAAAGGCCAATATTCTATACCTTCGCCAGTCTGGATTTCGACCTAACGATTCTACTGAAACCGCACTGCCAGAAATTACAGAGACCCTCAAATTAGCCTTGAATGTTGGGAAAAATGCAGTGCTGATACTATTGGATCTATCAGCTGCATTCGATACTATCTCCCATGATATTCTAGTGCATCGTCTGAAAACTTGTGGCATTTCCCATCTAGCCTTGGTCTGGTTAAAGTCCTTCATTACCGATCATAGGCAAGTGGTTACACTTGGTCATTATCAGTCAACAGAAAAACCACTCAAATCCACCCTCAGCCCGGTTTTATTCAATGTATATATGGCCCCCCTTATAGAATTAATATCCTCCTTCTAAACTGAAACCACTTCATATGCTGATAATACTCCGTTGATCCTAGTGTTGGCCAAAAATTCTACCACTGCAGAAGAACAATTTCAACTATGTCTTACAGAAGTCATTAGTTGGCTGCAATTTAACCAGCTTAAATGTAATACTGAGAAAACTGAGATCATGGTATTAGGAAAGGCCAACCATTTTACTCCCAGCTTATGGTGGCCAAAAGATACCCCCCACCGTCAGATACAGTGGAGGTGGTAACGAATCTAGGAGTAAAATTTGATACCTTAATTTCCTTTCGTCCACACGTGCTAGCAGTGGCTCGGAAGTGTTTCCAGCTGAGTAAAACTTTAAAACAATTTTTTAACCTACTATCTTTCACGGCAAGAAAAACAGTAGCCATTGCCCTTATTACCTCGCGATTGGACTACTGCAATAGCCCGTATGCAGGGACCAATAGGACAATTCTTTAAAAAACTACAGACGGTACAACAATGCTGCAGCCCGCCTGGTGTTAAAGCTACCTCGTCGATCATCTGCGTCAGCAGCTCTCAAGACACTACGGGGCATATTATCAAGACAATTATCGCCGCTTTAGCGGCCGTTTTCAGCCGGAAAGCAGCGATAATTCAATCGCAGTATTAACAAGGACACGCTAACAGGCTTTAGCGTGAGTTTCCTTGTGTTAGCACCCGTTTCACTAACGCCTTGCATCTCATCGCTAATGAGATGCAAAGTAGGCGTGCCTCACATTCACCACATGGGAAAACATCGCTAACGCACCTTCGCGCTATTAACAACGATGCCCCATACCCGCGAAGCGACAATGAAAATCGTGCTAAGGCCCCCTTAACGCTGGATTCTAACGTCAGAAAAATATCTGACTTAGCTATATTACCCTATGGGAGGTGGATTGCCAGGCTAAATCCACCATGGCTTATTAGCAAGGAATTCCCTAGCGCTGTAATATTATCGCTGGATTACCAGCGATATTCCAGCATTTCGCCGCTTCGCTTGCATTTTTATCGCATTGGAGATAGCCGTTGATGATAACGCGCTATCTCAGCGATAAAATCCAGCGATAGCCGGCGATAACTAAAATCGCGCTAAGCGCGCTTAGCGATATTTATCGCTGTCAGTTGATAATATGCCCCTACATTGGCGGCCAATTCATAAAAGAGTGCTATTTAAGATCTTGCTTATCACCTTCAGAGCAAACATAGCATCAGGTCCTAAATGTCTAGCGGCCAGGTTCACTCCATACGTCACTTCTTCGTCTGCTCAGATCTTCATCTGCAAATCTCCTCACTCCGCCCCCTTTCAGATGTAAAACTAAGGGTGGAAAATCGGTAGCTGTCCTCGGAGCTAAAGCCTGGAACTTGCTTCCTGGCCATCTTAGACATTCTTATTCAGAACCCGCCTTTAGGAAACTGCTGAAAACGTGGATCTTTGCAGCCCGGACTCCCTGTGCCTCTCTCTAATCTGATCCCCGTACGTGTCCACAGTAGCCTGGAGCCTCCTCTGTTCTCTTTTTCACACAGCGCCAAGATGCCCCTTTGGAGTGATAGTGCGCTTTATAAATTTTGTATACATACAAGTCAGTGACATAAACAGTTGATGCGCAGGTGCAAGACCTTGAAAATCCTACAAAGACACTTCTTTTAGAGAACAAAGATGAGAGAGATGTTTCAGATTTATTTTTAATTCTGCATGAGAAGTGCATACGCAGAACTCAAGTGGCGGTGGTGGGTTCCAGATTTCCGGGGTACAAAGGGAACAACAGTACCAAGTTTCTTCTTAAACACTGGTGTACACAGAGAGAATGACTGAAGGTTTTATTAAACCTAAACAACCCCGCCAACACATTTTGGTGCAAAATAATGAGGAGAGTTTGTGTGAGGTTTTTATGAACAAAGCAGACTGTTTTGTAAATGCTCAGTGCGTCAATAGGTAGTAAGTAGTGGGTGATGGTTTCAAGCATAATATAGTCAAACAATGGCAGATAGCCACATATACGGCAAGCCTGGAGGATTCAAGATGGCCTTTTGGTGACCCAGTGGAAATGCTGCCCGAAGTCTTGTCAGGTCTTTGTACCCCAAAGTCCAGGTCCAGCACCCCCAAAACGACTTGTTGCTTTCTGCTGACGAGAGACTGTATCCAGAAACACGTGTCTAGAGTTACACAGCGCAGGCTGTACCAAGGGTGAAAAATTAAAGACTACTACTGAAGTAAGTGTTATCATTCACTGCATTTACCATGATGCATTGGAGCAAATTGAGTGTTGGGGTGTGAGGCAGTGTGCTCCCACCCTCCTTGTCTTATATAAGATAATTCTAAGGAATTTGGTGCAATCAATCAATCAATCAATCAGTACATTTGTAGAGCGCACGACTCACCCGTGAGGGTCTCAAGGCGCTGGAGGGGGGCGGGGTGCTGCTACTGCTCGAACAGCCAGGTCCTGAGGAGTCTCCTGAAGGCCAGCAGGTCCTGGGTCTGTCATAGGCGGATGGGGAGGGTGTTCCAGGTTTTAGCGGCGAGGTGGGAGAACGATCTGCCGCCGGCGGTCGCTCAACGGATGCGGGGGACGGTGGCGAGGGCGAGGTCAGCGGAGCGAAGCTGGCGGTTCGGGGTGTAGAAGGTGAGTCGTTCGTTGAGGTACGCTGGTCCGGTGTTGTGGAGAGCTTTGTGAGCGTGGGTGAGGAGCTTGAAGGTGATCCTCTTGTTGACTGGGAGCCAGTGAAGGTCTTTCAGGTGGGCTAAGATGTGGGATGTCGAGGATGAGGCGTGCAGAGGCGTTCTGTATGCGTTGTAGTCGTTTCTGGAGTTTGGCTGATGTTCCTGCGTAGAGAGCATTGCCGTAGTCCAGTCTGCTGCTGACGAGGGCCTGGGTGACTGTCCTTCTGGTACCGGTGGGGATCCATCTGTAGATCTTGCGGAGCATGCGGAGGGTGTTGAAGCAGGAGGAGGAGACGGCGTTCACTTGCTCGGTCATTGACAGTGTGGAGTCCAGGATGACTCCCAGGTTGCGTGCGTGGTTAGTGGGCGTTGATGATGATGGGCTATACAATAATCCCCAATATGATTTGCAGAAAAAATATCAAAAGACTATATATGACTTAGATGGTTGGGTCTGTTTAATCTCCAGATACCGCAGAAATGCCTGTTATTCCTTATTCATTTCTGCAATACCCTTTTCTTTTTCAGGTACCTACGGAAGGAAGGCTCTTGATAGACTCCACACACATGAAGTCTGCTGAAAAATCTCATTCACTACCTGCAAATCATTGCCACTGGTCAACTCTGCTCTGGAGCCTCCTCCTTCTACTTCTCATGTGAAAAGGAGCAACGCCTGTCACAACAGTTTTTGGTCATTTCCTATAAAATAAACTATCTTTGGGACCTACAAGGGAGGAAAGAGGAACCCTCTTGTGCTCTTTTTAAGCTGTCTGAAAAAAAGCTTGTTCATAGTAACCTTTCCAGTCCTTACCTTTTCTGTTTTTTGTCTGTAGCGGTTTCACATTATCGCAGAATGCAGTGGGACCCTTTCCACAATTGTGGCAGCAATGCTGACGCGACGTCAGAACAGAGACCAGGTGTGCATAGTACTGGCATGATACAACCAGACTTAGACAAGCTGGAAAGTCTATTTGAACATGCCACCTGGAAGATGAACCGATGGCAGGTGGGGATGAGGCGTGTCCAACTCCTCCAATGGGACGTTTGTATTTAAAGAGTATACCGCTTGACTTACGCTGTGGTAGAACGAGTGAAACTACAAGTGTTTAGACTGAAATCCCCCCTCATCTGTCAATCCAATTACTCACAGTAATAAAGGCTGTGGTAGTAGGGGAAGAGTTTCTTTGATTAATAGATCCAAAATGAATGTTTATATATTACCGACAACTTTATTTTATTTTTTTGTACGTTTCTCACAAAAAAAATCTAATGTATATGGTATTATTATTCCATGCAGGGGACTATTTGTATTTGCTTAAAACAAAGTGTAAACTTTATCTGGATCAACGGAGAGTCAAACTAGTGGCTGTGTGACTTTCCTCATTCATGTCGGGGAGGGGTAAGAGTGCATAACTATGTACAAGTACCTTGAGAAGACCCATTCATAGCACCTTTCCCTTTTATGTATCTTGACTCCCATTTGCTAAGCTGGGCTCCACAGAAGGTATTTAATTAACAAAACATGCAAAAATGCATTCAGGACTATCATTGAACCTTTTGTGTCTACTGCACAAGGCCCTCTGAAGAGTTTTAGGTTACATATATCCTGTAGAACAAGTGATCACCCAAAACTTAACAAATACCAAGTGTGTGTCCAACATAGAGTACCAGAGGTTGAAAAAAGAAGTCAAACATTTCACCAGGAGGACCACAGCCATTCTAGACCTTTGGAATATCCACTCAAGATAAATTCACATATAAAATTTGTCAATGAGAGTCATTTACACACTTAAGTGGCCGTCTTGAAATCTGAGCATGGCTTTGGTCCTCTTACACTAACATTGAGGACTAGTGCAATTCATCCTGATCGTTTATTTGCTCCCGGATACATCAGCTTGCATTACTTTGGTAAAGAGATGCACATCAGAGGGGGAGTTTGAATTGATTAGAGGATGTGGAAGAGCTAGTGTTTAATAACAAGCGCGCACTTAATTTCAACCCTTTCCAAAAGCATACTGTTGAAATAAATGATTATTTTGGCAAAATCAAGCTCTGAGCCCAATGTTTGGCCCTACCAAACATGTTACATTCAAGCATTTGATATTTTTAAGAGCATACACTGAGAACTCTTTAAGCAGGAATTATTTTGCCAGCCCCGCCTTGAAGAACTGTAATCCTTCATGAGTTATTACATTATTCTTTAGATATTCTTTTTTTTTAAAAAGGTTTGAGATGGCTTAAATATTTCCCATGCATTTTGAATGTTCAAAATCAAGACCAAAAATTTAAAAAAACATGATTTATAATAGGCTATTATTAAACAGTAAATATTATCTTTGAGTGATCTTAAAATGATTCATGTTATCTTTATTGTCAAAATAGTGGTTTAGTGATTTATTATGGGAATGACATGAGATGGATTCATGTATTGGTTCTTAGACATGATCAATATTTGATACAGAAGAAGGCTCCCTGGAGAAGGAGCTTGGCCTATGATCCCTTATTACAGATTTTATGGACATTCAAATGAAAACAAGTCAAGAAGTACTGTACATTGGGCATGTGTTCTTGAGGGTTCGGTTTGAACATCATCCTTTTTCAAAGCAAAACAGAACTGCCTGGACATCCTTCAATAGGACACCTGGATATCCTTGTACAAAAAGATGCACACAGACTAGCCTCGGGTGGACCCTGATTTTATGTTCCCAGTAAAGGGACCTTTTTCTTTTTAGCGGATCTTGCAATGATTCAATTATTGAATTTGTGATGAGAAAATTATTTTACTTCTGCCAACTTTCATTTAATAAAGTCATCCCAGGTAAGCCAGGCTCCTGGTCTTTCCAGATATGTGATTTGTACAATATGTAAATCCCAACTCACTCCCAGTGAGCTGACTTGTATCACTTCTTTCTCTGTTATGATTGTAAACACCATGTGCATCATGCAGTCTGTATGCAGTAGTCTGAAAGAGGCAGAGTCCTTTTTTTCTACTTTTTTCCAATGTGAATTGGGCAATAAAGCAAGTCTACTGTGTTTTTGCGGCTTTATACAACAAAATGGATTTTTTACACGGACACGGATTAAGATTTTTCACAATTATTTAGGAACTTCCACAAGAGAATGTGCTATCCTGAAATAGAAAAACCTTCTTTCATAAGTAGGTGTGATTTGGTCCTGGAAATAAAGGAGTAAGTCACAGCTGCTCTCAGAAAGGTCTTTGTGAATTAATCCTATAATGTGCCTCTGACTTTTCTTCAGAAAGAAACAAATGTGGGATAGTAGTACATGGTCTTAAAACTTGTTTGAGCACCATGTGCCCAAACATTAAACAACAATAGGTCACCCACGCGTCATCAACTCTGTCCCACTAGCAAATAAGGCTTAAAATATGCATTCAGAGAACAAATTGCCTGATGGTTGTTTGATATCCAGAACCCTTCAGCTCCTGTCTTGAAATCAACGCTTGACAAACTGCTTGATCCTCAACAAATCACTTGATATTTCTGTATCTGTTTCCATGCCTACGCACCAATGTTAGGTTCTGTCAAATGTGTGTTTTATGAAAATATGAGAAAACATTCCTGTTCATTATGTAGATTCACATATGTGCTATGCCATAGTGTGTGTGTGTGTATAATACATGGATGAATGCAGTATTGTCATATATCATTTTTACTAGTTCATAATATTGACAATTACATTACCAAAAACTGGCAAAGCCAAAAGGTAAGGGTTTAAGCACATTTAAGGCAGGAAAATGTGAGAAAGGAAAAGCGATGTTGAAAGCACCCTTGTCTTCAATATCCTCCTATTTTGTTTCTAGGAAAACGCCTCCATTGATTGTTTTTGTGGCGGACGGTGTCCCTTCCTGCACAAAAACAATCATTTCTACAACGCAGGCACCCTTGCACCATGCGGCAAGGGTGTCTTGCACCATGCGGCAAGGGTGTCTTGCACCATGCGGCAAGGGTGTCTGCGTTGTCACAAGGCAGCCAAAACGGCTCCCGTGCAGTGGGAAAGGACAGGAATTTATATCATTAATATGACAGATATCTGCCATTTCCTTTTGACTCAGGGCAGTGCAGCAAAGTGACTTACTGCACTGCCCTGTGTCAGAAACTTGTAAATAAGGCCCTCCGTTTCCTAAAATTCCTTCAGAATCTTTTCTACCTTTTTCATTCTTTTGTAGGTGAACGCTGGTGTAGTGTCATGGTGGTGGGTGGGGGCTGTGTCATGAAGCTCCAACCGCTGGAGGGACAAACTGTCGCAACAAAACAGTGGCTAAAGAGACACACCAATTAAATTAAAGGCTAAGGACTAACCAAGAAAAGTACCAAGGGCCTAGCGCCAACGCAGGCACCCTTGCACCATGGTGCAAGGGTGCCTGCGTTGTTGGCAAGATTGTTTTTGTGCAGGAAGGAACCCCTTCCTGCACAAAGATAATCCATGGAGGCGTTTTGCTCTTTCTATGTGTGCTGCATTCTGCAGCACACAGAGAAAGAGGAAAAAGCGAGGAAAAATAAACATATTTCTTCTCGTTACGCCTGCCCTGGGGAGGCGTACAGTTTTGATGCATTCCCTGGTTTACAGATCCTTGTAAATTTGGGAATGCATCAAAACCCATGGGTGTTGCGTGGGAACTCCCACCACAACGCCCATGGAACGCTTCGCTGACGCAATGTAAGGCAATGCAGCGACTTGCGCTGCGTTGCTTTCCATCATATCTACGAGGCCATGAAAAGCCACGCAAAGTGGCTTTGCATAGCCTCGTAGATATGGGTCTGCACTCTGTGCCGTCGGAGCGTCATAAAAAGTGATGCACCGGCGACGCAAGGGGTTTGTAAATAAGTGTGGTCTCGTAGATATGGGTGTGAACTCTGTGGTGCAGCAATACTGGCCCCCAGTAACAAAAGCAGCAGTGCTTCAGACTTGCCCCACGGGGTGCTGGTCCTACAAAATTGCCAGGGCTGCTATGGGTTCCCAGTACAGCTCTGCTAGGGACCCTTTATTATAGAACATTTTCGTATCTATGAAATATGAAGATGATAAAAGAGGCTTACAATGAAATAGGAACATGAAAATGGCTCCCTTACCATCAACTAGCAAAATAGTCTTTGCACTGATGGGAAGTCACCGGGAAGTCACCGGGAAGTCACCGGGAGCACCACAAAAGAGGGTGAAGCAGGCAAGAAGAACAAGAGAGAGGACGAACGGCACATGGGAACGAGGGTGGTGTGGTAGAGAGCAAAAAGAAACAGGTACACAGGTGTAAAGTGGAAGTTGCAGGAAAAAGTAAAGAGGAGCTGACAATGGGATAGGCCGGTAGTTGTAAAGATGCCCTCATGCTTTCCAATGCAAGCACAAGGGAGGTGGAGGATACACCCATTAGGCAATAACATGAGATGAGAGGGTGTCACTGCACTGGGTGGCATCAAGTCTCTAGCCAATTGCTAAATGAGGCTGGTCCAAAAATACTTTAAGGGGGTGGACCCAAAGTCTAGTCTATGTATATTTCAAGCAATAGGTCTCGTAGAGTGCTGGGCCGTCAAAACCAAGATCTAAAAACAGTGGTTATTACATAGTTTTAAAGACCTCATATCTCAACACAAACTACGAATTTAGGGCCCAGTTCACACATTCAGGAGTTGGTGTGACCTACTCTTGGAAATTTTGGTGGAAGTCAAGAGAATGTCACCCCTACTTACTATCAACGCCTGAAAGCAGACCCAACCAAGACTCTGCAAGCAACCATCAAAGCCCTAGTGGAGCAAGCGGAAGAGGCCCGATACATTTCCAAACAAGAAGCGGATTATCTGTGTACTAAGAATGCAAAAGTGCCATACTTCTATAACGTACCGAAAATTCACAAAGAAGCAAGACCTCCACCGGGACGTCCAATTGTCTGAGGAATTGGCTCCCTTTTGGAACCTCTATCCAGGTACTGTGATTTTTTCCTGAATCCCCTAGTACAAAAGACAACTACCTACATCAAAGACACTAAACATCTCCTGAACATCATCAAGGACCTGAGTTTTGACCCCACCTCCCAACTACTAGTGGGATTGGATATTGAGAACCTTTATACAAGTCTCCCACAGGATGCCACCCTACAAGTCCTCCATGACATACTAATGGACACACCATGGGAATACCACACTCCCAGAGAATTCATTCTCAATTGTGCCACTCTGGCTCTAAAGGACAACTATTTCGAATACGAAGGAGAGTTCTACCTCCAGACCAATGGTACTTCCACGGGGAGCGTCTTTGCCCCCAGTGTGGCAGGACTCTTTGTCCACCACTTTGAACGGACACATATATCTCCTGCCAACAACCCACACACTTCCAACATCAAAGTGTGGGATCGTTATATTGACGACATTTTTATGATCTGGACAGGTACCCCAGCATCTTTGACATCCTTTCTAATGTGGTTAAATGAAAGGGATCCATATCTAAGATTCACAAGCACATCCAGCTCCACCACTCTGGCATTCCAGGACCTCAATATAACAACGGAGGAAGGAACCTTAAAAACTACCACCCACTACAAACCGACGGCCAGGAATTCCCTCCTTCGTTTTGATAGTTTCCACCCTCGAGCTCTCAGGGAAAACCTTCCCTTTGGACAATTCCTCCGAATACGCAGGAATTGTAGCCAAATAACTGATTATCACAAACAGTCAGCGACATTAGTTTCCAAACTGTACGACCGTGGATACCCACGCAAATTCGTGCAAAAAACAAAAAAACTAGCTCGCAATCAAAACCGTGAAGCCCTTCTGGAAAACACGACACGGGAAACCCCCAGTCAACCAATGACTTGTGTTACCACTTACAATGAGGCCTCCAACACAGTGTCTAGTATCATTCATAAAAACTGGCGTATTTTGAATTCAGGCATTAGAAACTGGGAACCACCACTCTTTGCCTACAAACGTGCAAGCAACCTTAAGGATCGATTAGTATCCACACGGCCCAGAACACCCCAAAGACCAACCACGAACACTGTACTGAACACATGGGGTCTCCCCAAAGTCACGGGACACTACCCATGCAACAATTGCAGCGTGTGCCATCTTACACGCCCGTCCAAGACACTTGACCTGGAACCTGAAAAAACCTGGAAGCAGTTACAACATACTAACTGCAATTCAACCAACGTGGTTTATTTAATTGAATGTCCTTGCGGCCTACGCTACGTAGGCATGACAACACGTAAAGTCAGGACCAGAATAGTTGAACACCTCAGCACAATACGGTGTAAGAAAAACATCAGTCGCCTGACAGATCATTACCTACAACTAGGGCACACCACGAACGACATGTCCTGGACAGTGATCGAACACTTTGATCACAACAACTCTAACAATGACAAATTCCTACTCAACAAGGAACAGCGGTGTATTTATCGTCTATCCACTCAGCTCCGTGGATTAAACGACTCCATTCCCTGGCACAGCCTTAATTATTAACTCCCTACATGAAGGGCTGCCCATCTAGACTTGTGTACATTTGTTAACACGACCTCTTTGCCTCGTCCACGCTCTGATTCAAACAACATGGGCATGTTTACAATGTACTTTTCACAGGCACAGAACAGTCACACAATGTACTCCATATGGACCTAACATACCCTGTGACTCCGCCCATTCTTAAAAATCTTCATAAAAATCTCCAAACCGCTCGAAATTGAGCACACCTGCTCCTTCCGCTAACCGTGGGATATACTTAAGCGCTTCGCAGACCCGGGCCACTCATCAACGGAGATCCGAGGCAGCCAACTAGGTCTTTAAGAGGGTCCTGAGCTGCAATGTAATTTTAACTATCAGCCAGAACCCCTGCCGGAATCTCATGAGGCATTTCTGCTAATCGCAAGTGTAAGAAAGGTTTTAACTGAATTAAACAGTATATTCTTTTACCGATACGCACAACTTTTACACTGTAGCGCATATACCGGTAGTTGCCACGTTTAGCCGCCACCTCGGTATTGCACTGCCATTTTGCCGCGCTTCTCCCACGATCACTACGGCAGAATACTTATGTAATGTAATGTAATGTAATGTAAATTCGTACTTGTAAAGCGCACTGCTGCCCCAGCTATGGGGCGTCCTGGCGCTATACGCATACCGCTGTGGAACCCTTCCTGGCTATTCCCTGTGAAATGTCCACTCCTGGGCACCACCAAGGTGAAGCCAGGCATCCCAGCGCTGGTGGGGCCGTTGTGGAGATTAAGCAAGCTATTGCCCAGAGTTGCAGAGTGGGACCCATGATTAGAATAAGCACCGAGGCGAGAATTATCAGGTCTGAGGAAATTGAGCCCAAGACCCGCCGAGGCGGGAATTGAACCCTGGTCCCGGGCCAGATCTCTGCATCAGGGTCTGCCGCTCTAACCATTGAGCCACACTTCTCCAATTACGTGTACGTGATTAATACCTACCTTGCCTAAATTCGCAATTCATCTGTATGTTTGTTTGTTTGTCCTGTTTTATGTTTTTGAATTACAGGAATGCCTTAAGAGGGAATTCCCCTCTTACACATAGTGCACCTTAGGGCGTGCAACACACCTTTGATCTAACACGCAAGTTCGGTTTAGATCTCACATTTTACACATTTTTCTAGGTCCTGAGGAAAGCCAGTACACATTTAAGGCCTGGCTGAAACATGTAGACCGTTTTTGGATGTAGGAGTTCTTAATTATCACTCCACACACATCCATTGCCTTGTTTTTATTACTGCCAGAGGCCCAAACATTAAAACAAACCCTGTGGGTAATTGGACCACTGGACAGTTTTTAATTTCACTCACACATCACCTCACTGCACACTCAGTAAATATACCTGCTCCGCTGTAAATCAGGCGTTGTAGCACACCCGGGACACACTCGGTGTCACCAGGTGGGCCCGATGATGAAGCATGCCACCAACTAGGTTGGTGGGTGAGGGCTTTATAAAAAAGAAAAAAAGCTTTTTTCTTTTTTACAAAAATCATACAGTTTCGTTATCACGTACCCTCAGACTAGTCCCTCTTGATGATACACCCCTACTTACAGACAGATCTGTGTGGATCAGGCCGTCTCTGTCCATGATCATATGCCAGACTGTGGCAATGGCATTTCTTTATTCAACTAAGCTAAATATTTTGTTTGCACACCAAGAACAAGTTGTGACGAGGGATCACATTAAAAAGTCATACAACTCAAATAGTTAAGAAATGTACACACTGGATAAAAGTCATATAAATAAAAAATAAATAAACCAAATAAAAAATATGTTAACCTAAGGTATTAGAAGAGTAAAAATACTTTCACCAAGTGAAGGCTAGTTGACCTGCATTGAGAATATGCAAAGCGAGATGAACTGGTAGCATGTTTGAAATAATCTGAGCTGAGTAACTGCTCTGTTTCTATTGGTGGAGTCTTGTCCATGTTGTTGAAGGCCCATCCTAATCACAGGTGGCAATTGTAGTAAAAGACAGGTTGTGCCAGTTTATAATTCAGTTCTTGGAATAAATGTTCCAATATCCAGAGGTCATATGTATAATTCTGTGTTTATTTCAAACCACGTGATAAAAAAACAGCCGACACGTGTTATGCCCATATGGCTGACACGCCAATGGCTTTTTCAAGGCATATGTATAGAGGTTCCAATCATGGTTCTTTGGAGAAGATTCGTTGGTCACACCCCCTCTAATACTATTCACAGCAGGCACTGACATTGTTTTGTCCTTCCTGAGGCTACCATACATGGCATGCCAGTTCTGATTAAAACTAAAAACACACTATTAGGAATGACCCACAGTTCAAAAACATTGATTTCTCTGTTTCCTGAAATCCAACTCCCACTTTGGTTTGTTTTTTTCAACATATGGTGGTCTGCACTCTCTGTCAATGAGACATGGTGGACCAGCAGTAATTATGCATTTTCAGCAAATGTGCTCCTCTCAGGTCGGCAAAAAGCCCACCTGTATGGCAGGAATCTTTAAGTAAGTCAGGATGGTCGTTGTGGGCTACCGTCTCCATTACAGTAGCTTGGAGACCTCCCCACCCACAGTTAAACCAGGGCATTCATCTTTTAGCATGTTGCGGTTCTTGGCGGGAATTTAGAGGGTTATGGTTCCAATGGAGGTACATTAAAGTGACATTTGGCTAGGCTGCCTCTGCAATCACTTCAACTTTAGAATCAACCCAAAAATCCAACCGGTTATCAAAACATAAAAAACAGCAAAAGGAGTTATGGAAGAATGCTGTCACATCATTCAAAATGTAAGTAAACAGTCCATCAAAACCAGTAACACCAAGAATACAATGGTTAGGTTTCTAAAACACAAGCACAAAGCCACCCTTTACATCCATCATGCACACGCCAACAGCCCTCAACATTTATCGATTCGTACACATATAACCTAACCTAAACTGACGTTGTGATCATTCACTAAGTTGCATTATCAGGTCAATAAAATCGCAAATTTCTCTAAGGCAATCCTCAGCTCATGAAAGAGCTTTCCATACACTATTATCACAGAATAGAGAGGTGGAGGAAAAATGTTCCAGTACGTCCCTCTAACACAAAATTAGGATATCACAAAAAAGTACTGTGCCAATGAGAAAAAACAAAATCTCATAAGGAAAGCAGATCCCTAGACTTTAGGAAAACGCTCAATCTTCATAGAGTTATATATTTCGGGATTGTGTTTTTAAGGGGAGAGCCATCCTTTTTGCAAGAGTGTCATGCTTCATCATCGGCATCCTCTCCCCACCCTGGTAAAATAGTCCCACCCACCGCCAAGTCTTCGAGGAGGTCGAATCCGCCCCGATGTATAAATCTGAGGCAGTGCCAAAAACTAACGTCATGCAATATCAGGCATTAGAATGGCGAAACGAAGAAAAATACTTTTATTTCTCCTCGTTTTTGCATTCTGCAGCACTCATAGAAAGAGCAAAACGCTATTAATGATGGTTTATGTGCAGGAAGGTGTCCCTTTCTGCACATAAACAATCATTCCCTGCAACTTATGCACCCTCACACTATGGTGCAAGGGTGGCTGTCTTGGCGCTAGACAGCTAATTTTAGCACCAACGCTAGGGAAAACACAGGGGTGCACAGTATTCTTGTAAATACGGCGCATCCCTGCATTTTGGACAAATTTGGCGCAGCTCAGAGCGCTGAAATTTTCTTGTAAATATGCCCCTTAGTTTGTCCCTGGACTCTGGCCAATAGCTTGTAAGGTAGCAGTTGAATCCAAATGATTTTAGTGTATGAGTTTTGGAGGGTTAGTCAATCTGTGATAACAAAGCCAGAATAAAATATGTACACTGTGGGGCCTATTTATGAGGCTTTTTGCGTTGATCTTGCACCACGCATGGGTGTTGCCACGCAACTCCCATGATTTTTTACACATTCCCAGATTTACGTGAACTTGTAAGTCTGGGAATGTGCCAAAATCTTACACTTTCCCAGGGAAGGCGTAATGTGTAAAAATATCTCTATTTATCCCTGTTTCTTCCTCTTTCTATTTATGCAGCACACATAGAAAAAGGAACATACCTCCCAGGATTGTTTTTGTGCAGGAAGGTGCCCCTATCTGCACAAAAACAATCCTGCATGTAACGCAGGCACCCTTGCACCATGGTGCAAGGGTGCCTACTTTGGTGCTAGGCAGCCAAAAGGGCGCCAGCGCAGGGCAAAGAAAAGAAATGTGCTATATTGCCTTTAATACGGTGCATTCCTGCCCTTTCACGCAGTGCAGCAATGTGACTGTGTGCTGCACTGCGTGACTTCCCCATAAGTAGGCCCCTAAGTAGCATGCACTACTCACTCTTCTCCCCCTGGTTAGCAGATGAGAGCACTGAACCACAGTTGGTAACATAGGGGCCTATTAGCAATAACCGGCGATAATTATCGCTAAGCGCAGTTAGCGCTAGGATAATTATCGCCGGCTATCGCAGGTTTCTATCGCGGAGATAGCGTGCTATCAGCAACGCTTATCTCCAAAGCGATAGAAACCCTGGAGAACAGTGTGAATATCGCTTGAAAACAAGCGATATTCACACTGTGACCAGTGTTAGCTTGGCGATAGGGCGAGGGGGATTTAGCCATGTAATCCACCTCCCATTGGATTACATGGCTAAGTCAGGTTTAGACCAGGCGTTAACAAACCAGCGCTAAACGTGTTTAGCGCTGGTTCGTTAATCACCTCCCTGCCTCGCTAATAGGCGATAGCGAGCTTAGCAACTGTTTCCAGTCGCTTTTAGGCTGGGAACGCCTACTTTGCATGCCATTAGCGATAAATATCGCTGGCATGCAAAGCGGCACCCAACCCGGTCGCTATCGCCTAGAAGCTGTCGCTAACAGCAGTTAGCGACAGCTTGCTAATAGGGCGTTAGAATTATCACCGCTTTAGCGGGAAAAAGTCCCGCTAAAGCGGCGATAGAGCCCTTGATAATATGCCCCATAGTGTTTTCAGTAGGAGGTAAAGAGGGTTACAGGGAGCTAATCACAGATTGTAGTCCTACTTCTCATTCATGAATCCAATACCGCATACTGTCATAAAAAGGACCCTTTTGGAGTTATGCTGTCCAGACGTAAGGCGGCTGGAAAGGAGTCAATCTCTACTGTCAACTCCAAGCCTTTGGAGTCAGTCATGAGTATAATGGCAAATATGTGTGTATCTATGGTCAGGGCCTGTGCTAGCTCAGATCCCACCCAAACCGCCAGTGTAAATCCTGAGCAGAGGGATCCGGGTGCAGGACTTTGTCCACAGTCAGACTGCACCATTCCCCGTGCCATCCTATCCATCTGCACACAGCCCACCTAAACCAGCTGTGCCTTCTGCCCAACCCTCTTGCCCACGCTGCTCACGGCATATTGTATTGGCTGTGCCCAGTTGTACTCTGGATTTTTTTTGTCAGGATCCTCAGATCTAGATGCAGACCAGTCACTCCAATACTGAATCTCACAACATGTGTATCTGCTTCTCTGGGTAACAGGCAGGTCCCCCAGTCAGTTCCTCCACTGGGAACATCCAGTTGGTGGATTCTGACGCCGGTAAAAATAGTGTCCTTCGTGTAAATTATGGAAGTCGCGGAGAGAAAATGCCCCTCCTCCCCCCCCCCGCCTCCCCCTCCACCTCATGTGGTGGGAGAAAACTACCAGCATGTGTAGGAACATTAGTTGTCACTTTGGTGACATATCTCCAGGAATGACGTGAATGACATTAGGTCCACCATGTCAACATGGCACAGAGGACCCACTGTCACAGAATTGTTTTAGCCAGAAGCGGCTCCCAAGATGCACGCAAGAGCTGTTTCACGGGCACAATATCCTCAACCAGGGCGGATATGTTTCGATTAGACGGTCTGGTATAGCATAGGTGCTGCATCCGCAACACCTGCGGCAGGGCAGCCAGGCCGCCTACGTAAAAGAGAAGTTCCTAGGCATTAGTCTAGCAATGGTTTCTGCAACACACAATTTGAAACAACAAAAGAGTGTGCCTTCTTAGGAGCAGAGCAAGCATGAAGAATCAAATTTGATTCTTTACAAAGCCCTCACTCACCAACCTGGTTGGTGACATGCTTCATCATCGGGCCCCACCAGGAAGGTCGAGTACCTCCCCGGTGTGCTTCAACGCCAGAATTACTGCGGAGCAGGTTAGTATTGTCTAAGTGACAAGTGCAAGTGATTGTGAAGTGAGTTAAAAGTGTCTTGGTTGTGTCCAAAAATAATTTTATTCGTCGGCCAACCAGGCACGGGTAAAAACAAAGTGAGCGATGTATGTGCTGGATAGATTGATCAGCTATGTCTCACTGTGTGTGGTCAACATGTTTCTGCCTATATGGTGCTACTAGCTAGGCATTCTTCAGGACCATAGTGTAGACCCCGGCGGTATGAGCGCGCTAAGGCTCACCCTAACCAGGAGGTCAAATATGTGAAAAACAGGAGAGAAAAAAATTAAAAACCTGCTGTTACTGCGGGAACCTTCTTAATTGTAGGAACCCGGCAATTATCTGAAAGGAAGAACAGACACAAACAAACATACAGAGATAAATACGTTCGTTAAAACTGTAGTCACAGGGCGTTTGTTGTTCCAGTTTCATCATGCACTAGTGCTCTTCTCGGAGTGCACCGCAACTATATCTCAAGGAGCTACGGTGCGGTATGGTGAGATATGAAAGTGCACATATTTTTCACATTATTGGTAGTGGTAGTGACTAAATCCACTCTTAATGTGATGGTACCTTGTTTATAGCGCTATTTCACCTGCACGCCTGCTATGGCGTTAAGTGGTATCAATGCGTCAGTGTCAGACACGCTATCGTGACTCTAAGCTGCTGGCTTTGCCTGCGTGAGTGAAATTCTACAGCAGCGCGACGATACAGATAAGTAACTTGCTTGTAGAATGGGGACATAATCTAAACTCACCGCATTCCTTTGCCTTTCCCTACAGGGTGTGCCTACTAGCCACCACCCCCCTCCCGAGACCCATGGTGTGATTACTGATCACCCCACATGTAAGATTTTTAGGTCTCGCCTGAGCCAGCGCATGTGCTGCTCTGGCGAGAGTTTTAGTAAGCGGGTTTTGGAAGTGCAAACAGTGGCTTTTGCTGGCGACCAGCTTGCGTTCACGCGAGCGTGCACGCGCGATCAGGCGCCATATGGCTTCCCTCGCCATCTGGACTCTCGCGTGAACGCAAGCTGGTCGCCAGCAAAAGCCACTGTTTGCACTTCCAAAACCCGCTTACTCACGATTACTTTCACTTTCACGGCTGCGCGGCCGTGTCAGTTTCGCGGCCGCGCGGCCAATGCTTGTTTACCTTCCATTCACTGAAGTGCGATGGTGCCTCGCGCACACTTGCAACTAAAAGCTTGCATCATCGTTCTATCCTGCACGGGGACCCGTGCGTGGGCTTATGTAACATTCGCTGCTACTGTAAAGTGCACTCGAGTCACAAAGGTCCTGCCAGATAAATAGCCAGGAAGGGAGGTGGAGCCATGGCAGCACTCTCTGGCTTGTTGGAAAAGAAGCCCTCAGTTTTTCGGTGGCAGGCTGCCAACGTTTTCAAATGCTCAACTTCAACAATTCACGGTGTCGATGTATTAATCGGCTAGTGACCCACTTTTGGCAGTTTCGTGCAGCACACACACACAGCACAACACCGACCCCGGCTCCCATGCCCATTTAAAAAGAAAACCTGTGAAAATATGGGATGTTCGAGCTCTTCTTTCAGTGTCTTCGGTCGTTTAGAGATGTGGATGCTGCGTGATCAGTGCGCCCATTTTCTCTCTTGTCAGAGCTGGGTGTGTGATAAAAGGTACGAATGTCAGCTGAGAGACGGCCTCGCCTCTGTCTGCCACCTTTCTTCACCCAAGCGGACCAAGATATGACCAGCACACAGGTGGCAGCAGGGGAGCGACCACGCAAAGGGCCACCCAAGATGCATAGCTCTCTCTCAGGGGCCCAAGGACCAACGATATGCCTTGGCGAGCCTCCCCTTCACGATAGAGGGCTCTGGGCCTTCCCACCAACAAAGGCGGGATGCTGTTAAGGTCCATGTCTGTTACATAGTACAGCAGCCACTCCATCAATCACCTCTGAAACAAGGGGACATTTTAGTTTTGAGTGACACTTACCAAGCGTATTAGATTTGTTTTGTATTGCTTTGTGTTCTCCATGCACTATCACTTCAAATTCTTGTGTGTGACGGAGTACATACAATATATGTCATTATATGAATACCCATTTCTTACTACCTATGACCTGAGTTACAAAATAGGGACCAATCAGACCTTCAACTGAGAAAAGCATGGTGTATTAGCCCGGCGGAGAGTTACCCATCGCTCAGCCAACATACAAAAGAACAATACACAAAACACCAAAGCAAGAATTAAAAACATAACACTAGTGCTACACTGAAAAAATAAGGCCAGAAAACAACCTTAGCATTTTGTATGGAACTGGTAATCTCGCTGGTCTGTTGACTGTTCTAAGCACATTGACGTTCGTGTTTGGGCAAGTTACTCACTAAATGGAGAACACAAATTTCCAGTCTCCTGCCAACCAGCCTGAACAGGCGGTATTCTGTTGGTACAGGCTCACTGTACCAGCGCGATCTGAGGGAAAACTGCAATGACACAGCTATTGCAAATCAGTAAGTTCTGGAACCTGGACCTGCTTTAGACCGGGCATTGCAGTCCAACTATATGAAAGAATTGCTCGGCGGAACCATCCTGCTCAGGTTTGAAAGGACAGAGATGCACAGGTTACAGTAGCGCAGCCATGATGAGACTATCTTTTTGCGCCACGTAGATCTTGCAATCAAATAGGACACCACATTTTCACATAGCATAACTACCACAAGAGATGGAAACACATTTCTTCGGATTGGCTTGAGATTCAGGAAAGATCTGAGGTTAGATGTTTCCAAAGGTCACTATCTCACTACCAGTGAAGCAGATATCACATCAGCCTGTTCCAAGTGTTGAGTTTGCAGCGGAATGCATAATTTGTGATCACACGAGCCTGAAGATGAACACATCAGTGCTCAGCAGCTAGCTAATTTTCCATGAATAAAGCTTCACCACCCTTTTGCTAGAAAGTTGAAGACCAAAGACAAACTAATCTGTTTTTGCAGGCCACAGATTTTAGGTCATTAAAATACACAATTCTGGTTCATCTCATCAATACTCTGGACAAATCAGAAAAAGTTTCATCAGAGGAGAAAAGCTCCTCGTCCAGCATCTTATATTCACAATCACATTGTCTCTGTCACTACAGGCACAAAAACCCAACTGGTAATAAGCCAAGAGATATTATTCCTTTAACTAATCCAGCAACAGGACGCTCGCCTCACCCTCCCAAGCTCTGAATGGAGCGCAGGTGATGGATCCATAACTGGAGGGCTTAATAACTTACTCTGTTTTAGGAGCAATTTTAAAGTTTGCCATTTTAACCATGATGGAGTGATTCCGAAACTTTTTTTCCTTGAATAAACATTTCAATTGAATTATCAAATTTAACATCCAGCATAAAGTGAGATCCGTCTGCGAGGAAAAAGCTTCGAGAGCCCTCAACAGCTACACTTGCAATTTAAAATTCTTTACAGTTGAAGGTATAATCCAGAACCAAGCATAATGAATAGACACGCCCTGCATCTGGCAGCCTGCTTTCTGATAATTCCAATAAATGCTAAACATTTTAAGTTAATGTAGTACTGAAGTCCCATAACAAGTTTAAATTTCGGACTACCAATGCAGCTGTTTGCAAAAAGACACAATTATTTAAATACAACAGTTTCCCTCGGGTGGTCTGCACACTAAAGAAAATACAAGGGAAGAGATCAAGTGATGTAAGCATCTAAGATGCTCAAAAGTGAATGTACATTAAATCCTTCTACATCGGCAATTGTAATTCATTATCTTTTTGCAACATCCAAGATTAAACACTGCTAAGTTCTGAGTGATAAAATTTGCGAAATGTTGCACCATACAAGTATAGGTGATCTCTAAAATGTACTCCGTCATGTCTAAACTCTGCTGATTTAGTGCAATGTAAACTAAAGAGGTTCCTTTTAACTCATTAAGCAAGCACACTCAACCCCACTAATACATTTCAACCCTACAATGAGTTTAAAACTCTATTTCATATTTATCATAATGTGATCCTGAGTAAGGGCCCTTTGGATCTGCAATTTCTTATTCTTAGAAGTACGAGTCCAAAATAAACAGTCGGAGAACGGATCAATTTTGCTGTTATACAACACCTGATTAGACACACAATAATTTACTTTCCGCACTGTTCTACCACACTACAGAATTGGAGGTAGAATGAGAGATGAGAAAGTACCTCTCCATGTATCCTCTTAGAACATATTAGTTGAAAACAGGCTTTTCTCAGGAGGTTGCTGCCTTGTACTCATCTAGGTACGGGAAGGGTCTTTGAGCATGCACTTTAACCATGTGTTGCAGTGGATCCATGCTGTAGCCGATTGGGGGAGCAAGGGAGGATTACAAAAGTGGGAGCCATACAAGACACCCTGAAGCCGTTTTATCTCCCTGCGCTGCTTCTTTTTCAGTTGTTAACAGACCGCCTCTCCATGAAGTTTCAAACCCCAGGAGCCAAAGCAAATTAGTCTGGTAAGGAGTATGATGAGTGATCAAACAAACCTAGCGAGGCCCGGTCTACTTGCTTTAAGGAATGGTCATTGTAACCAGGAAAAGGGCGTGGCGTACAGTGAACCAGAAAGCCAGCAAGCCATCACTGTGCTCCTCCTGCCAGGTGAGCTTTTTCATACCCCACCTGAAAATATGCATAAAGGTTCACCGGGTTAAGAAACATTACTTTGATTTAGTTAGTACAGGATGCTGAAAAATAAGAATATTGAAGTTGAGAAAGGTTTTGTTAAAGTCTGAAAGAAAGTGTGGCTGAGGGGGTTAAGAGACAAGAAGGTTGCGACAGAGATCAACCTGGTGAGACAGGCTGAGCAGAAACAGCCTGGAGGGTGAGTAATAGTACAAAGTCTGCATTTTCTAAGGACCAATCCTACATGGCAGCAGAGGGGATGCTGCATATGTTAGCTGGTTATAGAAAGGATTTAGATACAAATTACCTCAAAGGAGCAAGATGTACAGAAAAGACTGAATGATTCTTGCCAAGTACAAAGTAAAAAATGTTTTTAAAAAAGTACAAAAGGCAGAAACTTAGTGTATGCAGTGTGCTGGCAGAGCCTTAAAATGAGGGAACTGCTAAACCTCAAAAAAGCAGTACGATATAGTGGCAATTTTGCACATCCCATTGAAGAGCGAGAAGACAGTTGGACAGGGAACAGCCATGCACAAGTATATTTTGAATAACAGTTCCTAAGCGGAAACCTTCAAGACCAGAAGTATGCAAAAAAATGCCACTTTTGATGGACAGAAATGATCACAACACATGCATCCCACCTCCCCATCACTTTAAGAGATATGGGGGTGTCACATCTCTCCAGAAGAAAGCCCTAGGAGCAAAGAATGCATAAGGCTTATAGTACAAAATATAGGAAAAGGCCAAGGATGGAACCAAGCTATTTATTCTCTCCAGTGTATAGCAATTCCTCTCCCTCACATCCTGGGGAGCACCAGTGAGAATAAGATCACAAAGTTATGTGAAATAATGAGCGTCATTTGTATGAAATATTCAGATCACCTGGTCTCAAGTAAATTTCGTACAGACCAATCCTTTCAATAAAATTATCTTCACTTTTCTTAATAGAGACATGTAATGCCCCTCGCCTAGCTCGAAATAAATTCTTAAAATGTCAAAGATGATGTACCAGAGTAAACAAGCATTGGCATAGCCAATAGGTCTCACCTTTGGGACCTTATAAGTGTTTAGCCATGCAACAATTGTGCTGCATAACTAAATACTTATAAGGTCCCAAAGGCGAGACCTATTGGCTATGCCAATGCTTGTTTATTCTGTTGTTTTTTCAGCCACCTGCCATACTGCACCGGCGAGTTCCTTAGAGTCACGATAGCGTGTCTGACACTGACGCATTGATACCACTTAACGCCCTAGCAGGCGTGCAGGTGAAATAGCGCTATAAACAAGGTACCATCACATTACGAGTGGATTTAGTCACTACCACTACCAATAATGTGAAAAATATGTGCACTTTCATATCTCACCATACCGCACCATAGCTCCTTGAGATATAGTTGCGGTGCACTCCGAGAAGAGCACTAGTGCATGATGAAACTGGAACAACAAACGCCCTGTGACTACAGTTTTAACGAACGTATTTATCTCTGTATGTTTGTTTGTGTCTGTTCTTCCTTTCAGATAATTGCCGGGTTCCTACAATTAAGAAGGTTCCTGCAGTAACAGCAGGTTTTAAAACATTTTTTTTCCTGTTTTTCACATATTTGACCTCCTGCTTAGGGTGAGCCTTAGCGCGCTCATACCGCCGGGGTCTACACTATGGTCCTGAAGAATGCCTAGCTAGTAGCACCATATAGGCAGAAACATGTTGACCACACACAGTGAGACATAGCTGATCAATCTATCCAGCACATACATCGCTCACTTTGTTTTTACCCGTGCCTGGTTGGCCGACGAATAAAATTATTTTTGGACACAACCAAGACACTTTTAATTCACTTCACAATCACTTGCACTTGTCACTTAGACAATACTAACCTGCTCCGCAGTAATTCTGGCATTGAAGCACACCGGGGAGGTACTCGACCTTCCTGGTGGGGCCCGATGATGAAGCATGTCACCAACCAGGTTGGTGAGTGAGGGCTTTCTAAAGAATCAAATTTGATTCTTCATGCTTGCTCTTCTCCTAAGAAGGCACACTCTTTTGTTGTTTTGACTATATAATCTGGGGGACCAAGAGTGCTCCTTAAAAATTCCCTCCCTCTCTTGTTGTTTATTGACACACAATTTGAACACAGAAATATTTTTGGAGATCTTTCAACTCCTCATTTCTGCTCTTCTCTAATCAGAAGACTAGCAATAAGAATAAACAAAGATTCAGTAAGTGAAAAAAAGGTGCATGTTGCATGTCATATTTAAAACTATTCCAATCTCTGGTCCATGCTGAGTTCTAATTTACAAAGTCAAAACTGAATTTTCTTTCATACTTTTATTTTTAAATGTAATCTTCGACAGCGCCCACTGCCCTTCGGTATTAGAAGGGCACTCAACAATTGATTTTAAATAAAACAGCAGATCAGATCAGAGGTGATTTAGCTGTGGTAAACCATAGATGAACATGATGTGACGATGCCGCTGTGACCTGGCTTAGTCCTCCTGGGATAATGATCCACCAGCCTTAACGCTTATTAGAACATTGGAATGTTGGGAGCTCCATTGTAAACAATGGAGTGCTATGTGCTTCTAATGGCCGGTAGAAGCCCAGAGCTCCAACATTCCAATGTGAACAAATTAGAACATTCTGCCCTTTAGGGGCGGAATATTCTAATAGCCTTACAGCCCTCCGTGGCAGGCTCTACCGGCCGTTAAAAGCCAGCTCCCTTGTTAAAGGCCCTCGCCTCGGGCCTTTAACGCTGGAGCGGCCCTTTAATAGCCGGAAGAGCCTGCTTCGGCGGGCTCTAAGGCTATATTAGGACATTGGAAAGTTTGCGCTCAATTGAAGACAATGGAGTATCTCTGGGCTTATTACGGCTGGTATAAGCCCAGAGTTCCAACATTCCAATGTTTGTCTTCATGATTCTCTCTTTTTAATCTAGCAGATTTTACCCTTTGTGGGTGGATTGTTCTAATAGCCTTATAGCACTTCTGCCTCAGGTTTTGTCAGTTGTTAAAGGCTCTTTCCCTCGTTATAGGCTCTTGCCTGTGACTCAGGCCTATAACTGGGGTTCAGGTCCTCTAACAAGGGATATAGCCCTCAGCAGAGGGCTATAAGGCTATATGAGAACACTGGAATGGTGGAAGCTCTATTGAAGACTATGAAGTGGCTCAGGGCTAATAATGGCTGGTATGAGACTTCTATTCCAACATTCGTCTTTCTGTTTCTCCCTTTTTAATTGAGAACATTCTATCCTCAGTGAACAGAATGGTCTAATAGCTTTGTAGCCCTTCTGCCTTGGTCTATACCAGCTCTTAAAGGCCCTCCCCCTTGGTATAGGCCCTCGCCTGTGGCTCAGGCCCATAACTCGGGTTCAGTGCCTTTAACAACCGGTATAGCCCTCGGCAGCAGGCTATGAGCCTACAAACATGCATAGGTAAACCCAATAAATGCTTCATGCACAAGCACACCCCGGTTCTCATAATAAGAAATAGAGGCTTCGCTTCTGTATCCTTGTTTCCCTTTCTCTCTTGGCAGTGAGTTTTGCTTTCAAGATAAGACAAAGGAGTGGAAAAATAACTTGGCGGTGGATGAAGCAGAACTGGTGCGGTAGCTCTGGAGACCTCAACGAAGTACGCAGAGAATTGACGAGGATGTTAAGTAATCTGCCAAGGCATGGACCTTATTACATTTTAAGCCTCTTCTGGCAGCTCAGGGCCCAGAAATTCTCCAATGAAGTCAGCAGGGGTCAAGATTGAAAGTTGTGTTAAAGATGTTGCATCTTGGTAGTGGTAACAATTCCTCGTGGATGTAACCTAACTCTTATGTTCGGAAACCTTCCATAAGTTTCTAAAATGGCAGCACCTTGGTGCAGCTCCTAGTTCAGATAATTCTTGGTATAACAAGGGGTTGTGATGTGATCAGAATTCCTGGAAAGCTCATGCATAGAAGATTTACTGGAAAACATACCTTAAGGCAGCAGTCCAGTACTGCTCACTAAAATCAAGTGTTTTGATTTTTATTAATAAAGTGTTCATTATTTACTTACAGTCCCTACATGTTTCCATAATGTTCTTAAACTAAGTCACTGGGTGGTGGATATACTGCTGTCTTGATTATCTTCTTTCATTGGCTGCTCGGAGCTTAAGCTCCGTAGAAACCCCGCGCTCTACAACCTAGCGCGGCGCTTCAATCTCCACAAAACCAGCAGAAAAAGGCAACTCCTGACATCGGAAGTTTGGGAGCGTCTGCCATTGTGGCCGCTGTTCCACCTGGCTGCTGCATTGCCGTGATATCGGCTTAATTCCTGCCAGGCGATCGCGCCTCAAGATGGCGCCTGGGGTGGAGCGGACTCGCGTTTGGAGGTAGCAGAGCGGGGGCCGCGACATCGGGAGCGGACCCCTGGGAAATTACACCCGATTAGCGGCGAGTTCGGGGGCTCCACTATCCGCTTCCCCGGTGGGCGCCCGCAGCTGAAGCAAATAACTACACCGAAGGCGCATCCCTGAACATCAGATCTGCAACAAGTGAGACCCAAGCATACGGGAGCCTCCATCCGATTGGGTGGCCCGACCGCAGCATGTGGAAAATAACCGCGGCCGCAGCGGGCATGCCGGACAAGTTTTTCAAGAACCCAGAGGCACTTGTTGCCGAAGGCAGAGGTGAGCGGACCCCCTCCCTCCCCCCCCCCCCGAGGCAAGATGGCGGCTCCTTCCGCGCTGGCCTGCCGTGAGGGGAGACACGTCCAAGCGGGCTTATGGGGACTGCGCTACTCCCGATCGCCTCTGGACGCCTGGGAGATCTTGTGACCTTTTAAGAGCAAAGGGAGACTGGCCCATCCTTCCCTTTGAAGTACTGTTGTACCTGGCACACGTATGGTTTGGAGAGGGGTCCCCCTGCACTAGGCAAAATGGTGGCTCCTACCGCGCTGCCCACCGTAATGGGAGATGTGTCCCAGCGCGCTTTCAGGGTCTGCGCTACGCCTTGAGCGCCTAGGGACACCGGGGGAGATCTTGTGTCCTTTTTAAAAAACTAATGGGAGTCTGACCCTTCCCTCCCTACAAAGCTCTGTCGTACTCGGCTCACTCTGGAGATGGAAAAGGGTCCCAGGATGCCTGACCCCAACAAGGCCGACAATGGTGACTTTTTCCCCCTTGCTGAACTTTTACTTACTCAACCCTTCCTGGACTGTGTCTGACCCCAAGAGGACTTCTTGAATTCTTTCGGTCCAATGGCTCCCCTCCCCTCCCCCCCCCCACTCTGACAATTCTTGAGCACTCATGACCTCTGTCCTGACAGCGGAGTCTGAGCATTATGTCCGACGCCCGGTGGAGCTGCTCTGTTCAGCTAATGAGGAGATCGGACTTGGTTCACCCCCTTACCGTCACCTGCCCAGCCGGACCTTGGGCACAGTTTCTCCCCTTCTCCCTGTCTCGCCCACCCTCCCCCTCATCGTATATCTGCCGGTCTGTTTTTGCATTGTCTCCTTTCTATCCACCTTTCTGACTGATACCCGTTGGAGCTTCCTTGAGAGCTATAGGGGAGACTGGCCTTGGACTACCTCCCTGGCCGTCACATACCCATTCGGTCTTTGGGCTGACTTTACCTCTGTCTCTTATTCTGGCTTCCCCCTCATCCTCTCCCTTCTCACTCCCCCTCTTCCTCTCTACTGGTCTCTCATTCTCTCCCGTCAATGTATCTCATATATTGGATGTAATATGTAATTGTTATTATTGTTGTAACTTTGCTGACCTTATGTAAAGCGCTCTGATACCTACGGGTCTAGCCAGCGCTATATAAAACTGTTTAAATAAAATAAATAAATAAATAAATTCTAGTGGCCAGGCTGGCCTGATGTAGTCCACAATGTCGCTATTTGTTTAAAAGCAGTATTGAAGCCGCCATCAAGTGGTAACATTTGCGCCTCTGAAGTTAAGTTTACAAAAACTTGATATCCTAAGTGTGACAGGTATACCCAAATGTGGGTCCCGTGCTCACTGTACCAAAGAGCTCAAGCTATCACTCACTGATGGGACACAGTCTTTACAACATGGCCGTTACCACACAATACCTTTATCATGCATCCATTACAGCACATATTCCTCCTCCACGCATGCCTTTACCATGCATGCCTTTACAACAAAAATGTATTTCGCAGGTAAGAGTATTATATATATATATATATATAGCTTTTAAATGAATAGCGACATTGTGGTCGACATCAGGCCAGCCTGGTCACTAGAATAAAAGAAGATAATATATATATAATAGGGGAAGGGCATTTTTAGGGTTTAGGGATGGATGAGGATGTTGGGTGGCTAGGGTATTTTTAAGGTAAAGGGTAGGTGAGGGTATTTGGGTGGCAAGGGGATTTTTAGGGTTTAGGGTGGGTAAGGGAATTTTGGTGGCAAGGATAAGATTTAAGGTTTAGGGTGGGTAGGGGTATTTGGGTGGCAAGGGTATTTTTACGGTTAAGGGTGGGTAGGGGTATTTGGGTGGCAAGGGTAGTTTTATAGTTATGGTAAATAAAGGTATTTGGGTGGCAAGTGTATTTTTAGGGTAGGTAGGGGTATCGGTGGCACGGGTATTTTTAGGGTTATGGTGGGTGAGGGTATTTGGGTGGCAAGGATATTTTTAGGGTTTAGGGTGGGTAAGAGTATTTGGGTGGCAAATGTATTTTTAGGGTTTAGGGTGGGTAGGGCTATTTGGGTGGCAAGGGTATTTTTAGGGTTTAGAGTGAGTGAGAGTATTTGTTTGGCAAGGGTATTTTTAGGGTTTAGGGGGTATTGTATTGTAATTGTATTGCAATTGATCATAGAAAGAAAACTTAAAGCAATATTCTACTAAATATTAGAGCTAAACTGATAAACACATGAAATCAAAAAATGATTATATCCAATTATAGAAAGAAAGTACGAAAATCTTAGAGGTTCACTTACAAAAAATGGGCATTACAATTAAGAAATAGATTTTTTTTTAAACTTAGAAATTGAAAAAAAACAAAGGATACAGGAACGTTATAGTTAACAATTAGCATTTAAAAAACCTTAGAAATTCACTTAAAAAACCAAAGGTTAAAGGGACGTTATAGTTAGGAAATAGAATTTAAAACAAACCTTAGAAATTCAGTGGAAAAAACCAAAGGTTACAGGGACGCGTCAGGTTCAGTCATGGACGGCACGTTGCCACTTGAATTGCTGAATAAAACAGTGAGTTACAAGATCTGGCTTCAAGAACTCTATATATATATATATATATATATATATATATATATATATATATATATATATATATATATATATATATATATATATATATATATATATATATATATATAATATATATATATATATATATATATATATATATATATATATATATATATATATATATATATATATATATATATATATATATATATATATATATATATATTTTTTTTTTTTTTTTTATCACTGAAAAAACAAAGGTTACAGGGATGTAGAAATTCATCAGTTATAGTTAGCTGAGCTTACTATAACTCGCAACATCACTGATGTCAGTGATGTCACTGAGCATGTCATGAGTGATGTAATATGTGAGGTCATAAGCAGTGCATTGCAGGAGTGTGAGTTATAGTTAGCTCAGCTAACTATAACTGCTGAATTTCTCTGGTTTTGTATGACTGAAATGTCAGCCTAACTATAATGTCCCTGTAACATTTGGTTTTTTCAGTGAATATATATATATATATATATATATATATATATATATATATATATATATATATATATATAACATTCCTCACGTTTCCTGCAGAGTAATAGAGACGCACACAGCTTCCAGTAATCCTGCATTTATTTAAGCCGGAACATGATGCTTTCCCTACGCGTTTCGGTCTCCTGACCTTCTTCTCGGGGAAATTTGCGTAAGTATTTGAACTGTTGACCTTTATACCATTGGCCCCTCCCTCACCTGGGCCAACCAATCATGATCATCCAGATATATATATATATATATATGTACACAAAAAAATAAAGAGTTATTGAAGCCAGATCTCGTAAATCACTGTTTTATTCAGAAATTCAAGTGGCAACGTGCTGTCCTTGACTGAACCTGACGTGTTTCAGCTCTCCATCGAGCCTTGGTCACAGTGTGGGTGATTTCTGGAATGCAAACCACCCAATTTAAATGCCGTCCAATGTATGCCTCTGTAGTCCATGCAAACTGCAACATCCAGCATTCACTGCAAATGCAATTAATGTCCATCGCCCACATGCAGTGTAAAATATCCAGGTTAAATGCCATCATAATACTGCTGTGGCTTTACATTCATTATTAGCATTGCAGGAAAAAATTAAGTGGCTTGGTGCATTTAAAATTGTCAATTCATTTCATTGCACATGCCACATAAGCTGCTCAGTGAAACAGAGGGATCAGAGGCCAGAATGGAGAAGTGCAGAATATATATTAAAAGGCTTTATACCTACCTGCAACATAGATACATTTTCGTTATAAAGGCATGCGTGATAAAGACAAATGCAAAGTAAAATTTTGCATGGTAAAGGCATGTGTGGTAAAGGCATATGCATTGTAAAGGCATGCCTGTCATACATCCCGCATTGATGAGACCTAAGTAGGTCAAAACCGGTCTGGGGTTGCATGTGGACCCTTCTGGAGGGGCCTCGCCTGACATTTCCCATGAGGCGCAGGGTCTGATTTGCAAAAGGCAGGCATTTTTCCAGAGCGGCATGGTGGGAGGAACAAGATGGACTGCAATGCGGCCCAAGCCATTGCCAGTGGCTAAGATTAATTCAAGCATTCCATTGATAACATTGTTGTTGTTTCTGGAGTTACGTCTCCAGGATCACTGTTTTTGAATTGTTGATAACTGTACCCCTACCCCAGTATTCTTATTGCTATCTGTACCACGAGTGTGGACCCAGCTATATTCAAATCAGTCTTGACCCTGCTCCAATGGGAACAGTCCAGCCCTAAAAGTGGCATTTTCAAAATTGTAATTTAAAATCAGACTTTACCATAAGTTAGGATGTTTAATTAAAATTCCAAAGACACCAAGCATGAACTGGTTACCATTTGGAAATTACAGTTTATTAAATGTATTAAGGTAACTCCAATGTTGTTCTATGGGAGCGGTAGGCCTTGCAATAGTGAAAAACAAATGTAAGAGTTTTTCACTATCAGGACATGTAAAACTAAAAAGTACATGTTCAACTTTTTTAAATACACTGCACCCTCCTCTCTGGGTTGTCCACGGCCTACCATAGGGTGACACACATGTATCAAAAAGGAAGGTTTGGGCCTCGCAAAAGGTTTATATTGCCAGGTCGAAATGGCAGTTTATAACTGCACACAGGCTACAATGGCAGGGCTGAGACATGATTGAAGTACTACTTAAGTGGGTGGCACAATCAGTGCTTCAGGCCTACTAGTAGCATTTAATTTACATGCCCTGGGCACAGGTAGTGTCACCTTACTAGGAACATAAAAGTAAATTAAATATGCCAATTGTGTAAAAGCCAATTTTACCATGTTTTAAGGAGTGTTTACACGCACTTTCGCACTGGTTAGCAGTCACAAGTGTGCAGAGTCCTAAAGCCAGCAAAAACAAAGTCAGCAAAAACAGGAGGGCTGAAGGCAAAAAGTCAGGGGGAAAACCATGCCACGGATGCCAGGCCTAACAGGGACAAACTGCTGGAACCCACTGACCAAAGAGAAGCAACTAAATGAGAGTGCTGTACGTTATTTGATTGATGTGTGTCACTGTAATTGCCATAACAAACGAACAAGTCTCATGTTTGTTTTGAACAAAAACTAATAAAGTTTAAAAAAAAAAAAAAAAAAAAATGAGAGTGATGATGAGGCTAACCAATGGTAAGCAATGGGCGGGCTCTAAGCCCACTGTAAGCAAATACAATGTCCTGCAAGTCACAGGGCATGCACTGTCTCAGGAAAGACCTAAAAAGTGAAATGGATGATGAAGGTGACTTTTATGGAGGGGTTGAATTTGGGGGGTTCGGGGAGGGAAAAGCTAGAAAGTGAGGATGCAGATGACAGGATGAAACCACTAAAGCCCTGTAAGGAGAGGTTATATGACCCTATAAAGAAAGACAAAGTACAGTTATATTATTATGGTTATGTGTAATGATTAGGGCAGTGTTTTGAGAGGGTGGATATTTTCGGGCAGTGTTATCTCCAAATGTATGCAGAACATGGCTTGGAAGTAAAGGTCCCTAACTACAGATAACAAGAGTGTCTGAGGGGTAACTTAAAATATGGGGGGATATTCTCAAGAACATGCAATAAACATCGCCAAAATAGGCTAACACAATTCTTCATATCGCCGTCTATCGCGGGAAAATAACTCCGTGTGAACGTCGTATTCTCAACACGGCGGTAACATGCGATAGTTTCCCGATAACGTCTCAAATGTCTGCGATACAACTACCGCAACGGCGATAAAAAAGGAAACCCTAACGTGAAAAAAGTTGCGATGGGCCCAACCGCGATAGAAAAATCGGCAACAAGCAGCGCCAGGCTTGCAATTCCCACGTCAGGCGGGAAAAATCACCATAAAAGCTGCAAAAAAAAACCATAACAACTGCGAAGCACAATGGAGGTAGCCGGAGCAAGTACAGAGGACAACCAGAACCCCACTACCCCCACGGAGGACCAGCCTGGGACGTCGGGGTCAGGGAAGGGCAAGGAGAAGAAGAAGAGGAAGACGCGGTTCAGTCCGCAGGAAAACAGGATCCTGATAACGGAGGTGGTAGAACACCATCAACAACTGTTCGTCACCTCCACTGTGTCATTGGCAACAAAAAATGGAATATGGCAGTCCATCCTGGACAAGGTTAATGCAGTCGGAGTGCTGAGGAGGACAATGGAAGAGCTCAAGAGGCGCTGGAATGATGTGAAGCGCAAAACCAAGCAGAAACTCGGCAACAACCAGGAGGCAGCAATGCAGACTGGAGGTGGGAGTCCAGCGCCACAGGAGGAGCTGGATGAGAAGGAGGAAATGGTGTCCACAGTCATCAGTAGGGAGACGGTGGCAGGAGTTGGGGGACCGGACACTGCTCAACATGACCTGACACAACAGCAACAGGGTGAGTAACGACCAGGTACTGGGGGGACGGGGGGAGATGGGCACAATGGCACACATGCACAATTAAGTATAGCACAGGGTACACCCACAATGACTCTGGATCATGTCCCTGATCCCCTGGCACACTGCAGCACACATAGAAACAGCAAGTAGGCCCCCGTCGACTATGTGCCCAGAGGGGGCCCTTCCCACACATCACCAATCTCACAACCAACCCATGCACATGTGCCAAACCCAGCAAATCGGCATGTCTGTGAGCCACACTGACAATGCAAGTGACACTGCATGACGAATAGCATGGGCGCAGTCAATATACCATGACATGTTGCATGCCACGACACTGAGGTGGCTGAGTGTGGACCACATCCGGAAAGGAGCAGGTCACACTCTGACACATCCACGTGCACAAACAACCCCTGACGTCAACAACACATCTGCGGACAAACCATGCCCCAGAGTCCCAACTCCCACCAAGAGCCCAAGTTACCCAAGTATGCAACATCTCAGCACTGTATAAGCACAGAAGTCAAAGGCACACCGCCTGAAAGGGACAAGGGGCAGCAAAATCAGAACTGCAGGGGCGACTCTCCCAAAATGCAGCACACACACATAACATTCAGAGCACATCAACATTGACAACAATGTGGTACAAACTGCAACACGTTCACAACAGAACAGAGGACACAACTGGTGCCGCATGTGTGTAGAAAATGGCCAATCACATTTGGCATAGCTGGGAAATGTGAGATGATTATGTACAAGTACAAACACACATCCGTGATGTTGTCGAAATGTCCACTGTCCCGCATCAAATAGGCAGCTCCTCCCAAACAGTCACAATGTACATTGTCATGCAGTCTGTATGTAAACTTGTACAATGCGTCAACACACATGTGAACACAATGTTAAACTGCATCTCCCCTTCACATTGCAGAGGGAGAATCAACACCTCCTGCAGAGCAGACCCAACAGCTCTTCACTGATGACGAAGAGGACCTCCACACCTTCGACTCCGATGCCCTCCAACAGCTCATGGACACCCTCAGCACCCCACCTTCAGGAGCAGGGCAGCCCAGCTGCATCGAGGAGACCTCATCCCCTGCACAGACCGCACAGCAGGAAGCACCCACCACCACGGCTGACTCCCAGGACCCCCACGAACAACACATGGCCTTCCAACGCCGTGTGTTAGGGTGCCAGGAGAAGATGGCTGATCAGGTGCGGGTGGGGTTCGACCTCATGGCAGCCAAACTAGATGCCATACGTGGGTGTCTAAGTCCCTTCAGGGACCACTTACAGTCCCTAACGGACACCCACAGTCCGCTCCATGCTGTCCAACGATCCATGTCTGACATCGCTGGAGTCCTGACTCTGAAACAAGAACAACTGTCTAGTCAGAGTGGCTCCAGCGATGTCAGGCGGGAGTTGGAACACATGCGGAGGATCATGGAGAACAGGGAGCAGATGCAGGCGGAAAGAATGGCTGCCACGGCTGCACACCAGCGAGATGTAGCTGGGATCTTCTATGCCCTGCATACCCTCATCATGGCATTGCTGCCACAAGGCCTGGCGCCGATGAATGCTGCTGCTGCTTCTACATCCACATCTCCGCCCCCTGATGTGTCAGTGTCTCACAGTGCGGCAGACAATTCACCTCCGGCCCCTGATATGTCACTGCCACACAGTGCGGCAGACATTCCACCTCCGGCCCCTGATGGGTCAGTGCCACACAGTGCGGCAGACATTCCACCTCCGGCCCCTGATGTGTCAGTGCCACACAGTGCTGCTGACAAAACCCCACCACCCACATGTGAGGCACATGAAATATCAGAGGACGAAGATGCGGATGATTCTGCCTTAGTGGTAAGAAGGAAGCGGTATCATTCATCTCCGCCATATGGCCTGTTTCTGCCCTCTGCATCATCACCTTCCACTGTCCCCCGATACACTCTGCGACACTCACCTTGGACCTCGACATGGACTGCCATATTCTGTTTGGTTACCAATGACACAGCAATCAGACTGCGGACTGAACTCTTCCTCTTCCGATGAACTTGTCATTCCCTAAAGGACTCTGGCTGGCCCTTCACGGGGCAACAATGTAAAGTGGGGTTTGCATGGCCCTGTACTGCTCCAGCTTCAACACTCCACTGAATGTGAATAAAACATTCAGATTCACACAGATGTGTCATGTCTATGATCATTCAAGTATGAAAGTATGGATGAATGTAGGGTCCGTGATTCCCCCTTACGTCCATGTTGCTCATGTTGTGGAACTTGAGTCACAGGGTGCAACATTGCCAATTGCGGTCCGGGTGGCGCCGACACTACAACAGAGACACACGCATTAGTTACTTCCTTGTCCAGCCCAGAACTGAACCACGCCCAGAGCCCCCGGCTCATTGTTCACACCCCTACGCTGGACTGGCATACGCCAGCCCAGCCCACTCTGCTTATGCTTACAGGGGGGACGTCAAAGCTACATGTCCCAGGTCTTCCCTGTAGTGATCTGCTGATCACTGGTCTAGTTGTGAGCATGCCACAGCCACTCCCCGAGGGCTGGTGTACACCCACACCACACCCATCCAGCACAGGCGTCACAGGACATGTGACCCTGCCAATAAAAGGGGCCTACCACATCACATTCCCCACTGCCGGAGGTGACATGATGGGGTCCGCACCACGAGACTCAATCATAAAGGGGCCATGACCTGTGGCACACTGGGTTAGTGGCACCCGATGGCCTGCGTCCGGCACGGGCCTACCGCCACGTGGCGATGACTTGCGTTGCACTGAGTTAGTGGCACCCGATGGCCTGCGTCCGGCATGGGCCTACCGCCACGTGGCGATGACTTGCGGTGCACAGAGTTAGGCCCACCTGAAGAGCTGAGCGGGTGTGCAGCCTGCGATGATGCGTTGGCCTTGATACGGCATCCAGCAAATCAAGACTCGATTTGAATTGTGAGCCCTGCTGGACCGCAGTGTACGCGCAGGCAGCAGTCAGCACACACCTGACTCCGCGGTGCGGTGCCGCAGGGTGCGCTGGGGGCCTGTGGCGCGGAATCCAGCCATCGGCTGAGGAGGTTGCACCGGCACGTGGAGGGCCCTCTTGGAGACACGCCGGTGGCGGCAGGTGAGCATTGAGGCCTGGGTGCGCAGGGGCGGGCAGTCATCGCTGGGCGGCGGACCTGTCTGGGGACCAGGGCTGGGGTGCAGCAGGCACACAGGATCGCGCAGGCACCACCGGTCATGGCGGTGGCCTCGTGGCTGGGTGGGGGGCGCCGCCCTGGCATACACGACCCTGCATGCGCTGACGAGATGTGCGCGGGTTGGCTTGGGACTTAGTCACCTCGTCTACAGTGTGAATACGGCCGTTGAATGTGGTCGGGCACGTGTATGTAGGCCTATGGTCACGATATGGCGGACACAGAGACACACGCAGTAGTTACTGTGGTGGCCATCCCGGAATTGGACCACGCCCAGGGCCCCGGGCTATTCATTCGCGACATACGCCGGCCAAGGCTGCTCCGCTCAGGCTTACAGGGGGGGACCACATGGCTACATGTCCAAGGTCTTCCACACTGCCTGGGGTAACCTGTTTGCGTCCACTGTCCACTACACTGCAAACACCAGCAGTAGGTGTCCACATGGACATGTCTGTGCTCTGCATACTGCAGTCTGTCCAGCACATCTCCGCCACACTTGGCATTGTGTCCTTTCTTATTGCTGGGTCACTTGCCTCCTTCGCACATTCTTGGTTCCCACATCTCCCCACATTCTGCAATCGTATGGCAGAGGGGCTCTGCCTTTGTGGATGGTTTGTCTCCATGTCTGGCCCCTGTTACCACGGTTACTTGTGTTGTCGTGTCCGGTAGTTGAGCATGTTGGTTGGCATGTTGTATGTGATTTTGTTACGTGTGCTCTCCCACAGTTGTGAGTTTTGTGATTGTGGAGTTGAGGTGTGTGGTGTGTTCAGTTAGTACTTACCAATGAGCAGTGCATTGCCATAGGTGCCATCCTGGAAGCGCTGGTTGATGATGGACTGTCCCAAGATGTATGTATCATGCACACTGCCTGTGAAGTTGGCGACGACATTGGTGAACTGTCCCCGGTGGTCCACTATTGCCTGCACATTGATGGAATGCGTGTGCTTTCTGTAGCGGTAATTGTGTGCAGGGTCGGCAGGGGGCACAAGTGGTACATGTGTACAGTCAATTGCCCCTGTCACGTGCGGTAAGGCAGCTATGGCGTAATTCCCTTGCATGGTCTCCAGCTGTTCATGCACAGCGTGGGGGAAGTGAAGGTGCAGGGGTATCAAGTTGTGTGGTCGTAACCTTTCTTTCTTTCCTGCGGAGGTTACGAGCACACAGACTTCTGTTACAGTATATTTGGACTGGATTCATCATATCTGTATGCATTCCGGTTTGTCCAAGTGCAATACACTATACCAGATTACGTTTGTGACTATGAGGACGCTTGACCATTGTCACCATTTCCCCAACAGGTTTCTGACTACTGATTTCGGGATATGGAATGGTATTGGGGAGTTCCCGCAGCATTTGCAGTTTATTGGATCCACACGTTGCCCTGGTGAAGTTCCCCGTTGGGAATGGAACGCGTTGGCTGAGCTTTTCGTCTTGTTGTTTATGTATTTGTAATAAAGTTCTGTTTTTCCACTACTGTTGACTACTGGACTTCATGACCTGGGGGGGAGGGTCCGGGGGGGTGGTTGCGGTGGGTGTTGTGGCCCTCTTGGGTCTCCAGGCTGCATGATCATTGTCTCCATGGCATCTGTTGGTCTTCAGATGTGGCTCTAGGCTGGGCTCCCTTTCATACTGCAGGTCGTCGTCCTGCTTAACACCAGTAAAAGGCAGGTGTTGAATCCCTGCTGCTAACGCGCCTTATCGCCTGTTTTCAGATCGCATCGCTGATCTGGCTGGTTGTTGAGAATATCGCGAAGTGGTGTTTTCGTGTGTTTTTGCACAGGAACGCCTACTTTGCATAGCATTAGCGTTAGTTTTCGCTCTCATCCGTGGCGATGTGTTTTGCGGCAGTTATCGCAGGAAAACTGGCGATGTCGGAAGTTTGCACCAGCTTGTGAATAGGGCGATAAGTCTATCGCCACTTTTGCGGCGCTAAAGTGCCGATAAATCGGCGATGGCTCCTTGAGAATATGCCCCATGGTGTCTTCGATGGATAGGTACATAATCTGAATATCTTTCAATGTTAGGTGACTGAACTCCCCTTGTAAATGACTAATGACTTTGCCTGAGAGGGATAATCCGCTTTATAAAAGAAACTCACCCCACCTGCTTTTCCAAGAAACTTGTTGACTTAGATCCCATTACTTTCCCATATAACACACTTGGCTTCAGCTAGATCTAAGATGGGGGAGTATCACATGGTTCCTAGGTCCAAGATACACTTACTGATAAGGAGGGAGATGGTTGCTTCTGAATAGAAGACTAAGGCTAAAGCTGGCCTTGCTTGCAGTCCTGTACCCTCCTAACGAGAGCCATGATCACTTTCTATGACACACTGTACAAAAATTCCTCGACGTGCATGGGGGACCCCTCATCCTAGCGGGTGATTGGAACCTAGTGCTTGATGGTCAGAAAGATAAGCCAGACCACAGATATGCAAGTATGATGGTTGGTCCTCTTGTGTGAGTTTGGTAGAAATGGCCTTATCTGAAACATGGAAATGCAAAAAAGCCACAAGAGATTTATTACACACACTCTCTGCTTCCCAAAACGTATGCCAGAGGAGATGTTTTACACAGACCGCTCTCTCTATCCTCGCTTTGGATAGGGTAGAAGTCTCTACAACCTCCAGTGAATGCTTTTGGGTGGACCACTGACAGAATCAGAAACAAAAATATTGTGTGGACGAAATATTGTGTCAAAAATATCAAGGACAAATATATGTAGAAGGTAAGTGAAAGCAGGTAAGTATAGATTTAATATTCTTAACTCCACATCTACGTACCATGGAGATACTTATATCATCAAGGTACATATATGTGGAGTTATACATAGTAACACTTCGCTTACTTACAGAAACTTACCTCCACGATATTTGTGTCCTCGGTATACTTGGCACAATATTTTGTCCCACGATATTTTTGTTTCCGATATTCTGTCTAACCACCTTTTGGGCAGCATCTGCATTGGTAATGAACATGCACAAAGCGGAAGTCCTGGCCCACAATGCATCGATAAACGAGCAAGGCTGGCTAGTGCAACACTCACCATCCAAGTGGAGCTCTTCCTTCATTAGATACCCAGGTGAAATTATGAAGGATCTATTCAGATGGCATAATCCCTCCACCTCTTGACTGGAGCACACAACCATGATCAATCAAGATGATGGAATTGCCTAAGTCCTGACATTACAGCTCAACTGTAAAGACCAAGCTCAAACCAAGAACATTTGGAGTGATTTCGTTGAAAGGGGAAGAATTCACGATCCTCAGCCAAAGTAGGATTTAGCCAAATCAGCAGGGGAAGCCAAGGTGTACCAGACATCAATCTATACGACACGGCGACTCTGCTTGTCCTTGGATGGTCCAAGGCTGAAATTGAAAAAGACTGGTGCTTCCTCGACCATACTTTAGTGGGAGGAAGTCTATGGGAGGTGCTTTGGCTGGCACCAGAGGAAATGCACCCCAACATAGTAAAGTCCCCAATTAGTTACATGACTGTAAAATTTTGCAATCAAGTGGGAGTATGCTATGGCTTTCACAAGTTTCCCTTCCCCCCATCACTCCCCTGTTCGGCAATTCCAGCTTTTCACTGCACTTAGATAGGAAAACTTTCTGGTCTAGGCAGGAAGCCAGGCGCATCAAACTTGGGACCGCTTTGAAAAAAGGAGCCATGAAGTCCTTGAACCAAAATCAAAAGGGATTTTAGACTACAGGAGAATGAGAGATTTAGATACACTCGAATAAGACACTGGGCTCTGGCCGACTTTGACAAAGAGGTGGCAACTCATTGACTAATCCAGTTTGTGAAACTTAAATGGGATGTTAGTGAGGACACTTCTAATGTCTATAATTTATAAACTGTTCCAAGGAGGGAGTCCCAGGGGAAGAGCATCTATGAGCACAGATAGGAGAGGGAACGGGGACAATGTTTCACAAACACTCACTGGGAATGTATAGTGACTAACACTTACTAGAGGGTAATACAGGCTCAGGGTCGGGAATCAGCAAGGGAGATTCGGCTGCGGGTCTGCAAGGATCTTTTGTTATGTGTAGTTGTATAGTACACAACTCACCCGGGAGGGTATCCTGGCACTGAAGCAGAAGGTGTATGGGCCAAGCCAGGGGTAGGTAAAGCTCACTGACCCACAGTATGAGATTGTCCCTGTCTTCGTGGCTCCTAGGGAGAAGTATCTGAGCCATCCACACATAATAGGGGTCAAAATCCCAAAGAGGCCCCATTGTATGTTGCTGTGGTGGATGCCTGGGGTGGAGTGGAAGGTGGTGAGCTCCCTAGAAGAATATGCTTTTGTTGTGTGCAGGGCAATTGCAAGACTTACAGCAAAGTGTGTTATGTCGTCAGCACAGAAAAGGTCTTGTTGTCTCTGCGGTGGGCTGACCAAAGTTTCACAGTTTTCTGGCAAGTCCTGATGGAGTTTTTCACCTCAGACTACAGAGAACTTGCGTGCCCCTGATATCTTAGCACCCTACAAACTACGGATGGAGAACACTGGCTGTGAACCTCCCTTTGAGTAGTGCTTAGAGCCCCTTGGACAGTTAGGCGCTACCCTCGAATGAATCTTATGAGGGTGACTTCAGGGAAGGGACAGAGAGGGAGTTGAGGGGAGTTATTTTGTTTATTGTTTTGTAACTGCTGAAAATGCCAATAAAAATGCATTGAAACCTAAAACAAACTGCAGGAACTTGAGCATAGGGAGGTCACTGTGGGAGAAAACACTTTTCTTCACTGAGTTCACAAACCACCCATGAAGAAGAGGAATAGTAACCCAGGCACGTACATAAGAAGTGCAGAAACAGAGATGGCAGGTGCCCTGTGTACAATCCAAATGTTGATTCTCCCCCCAGTGAGTTTTGCTGCTCAGCAGTGCTCGGCAGGTCTACAGTCTTCTTCTGTTTGCAGGTCTTTGCATCCTTTGCCAGGAGGCAAGGAATCTTCATCTCTGTGATCCAAGCAGCTCGCTCTTGGCAGCTGTGGCACCATCCGTCAACAGGTTATATTCACATTACTCGTGCACAATCCAGCTGTGGCCATCTATGAGGGGTCAAAGTTCATCTCTGCTTCGAATTTGTCTCATTTGCTGAGGAGTCACGGAAGGATGGTGCACATGGATGCCGATTAGATGTAGCAAGGGGTGGCTGCTTCTCCTCTGGCATCCTTGGCACAGCCCTTACTACCCCTGGTCCTAGGGGCCATGAAGACAGTGGCAGGAACGGAAAGTAAACAGTGCCCCTCTGCAGGCCCCGCAACAGCCAATAGGAGGCTGATGGAGGTCTAGGATGGGACAGGCGTGTAACCATGCAGCATTAGTGGGGTTCCTATTGGAGCCATTTATCACTGACGTCATGGGTCCATCCTACTATTGGAACCCAAACTGGATTACAATGTACTCCCCTTTAGCACCAGCCCCTCAGGATAACGAGGCAAGCATCCCGAGGCTTTCTTAAGAAGGTCATGATACTCAGAACAATATCATATCACCAAATAAGGCTACTTTACAGGTCACTACTGTGCTCTGTAAGTAGAAAATTACTTTAGTATGCAGAACTAAATACTGCCATTAAAATAAGGATACACAAAGCAAACCAGAACTCCCTAGCCTCTTACTAGACAAAGTTCTGACCAGAATGGTTATTAGAGCCCTTACGCACTAAGGGGCCTATTTACGAACTTCTCGTGCAGTGCAGCGCAGCAAGTCACCTTGCTGCGCTGCACTGCGTGACAGGGAAATGGCAGGAATGCGGCGTATTTAAGGCAATACAGCACATTCCTGCCTTTTCCCCTGTGCTGGCGCCCTTTTGGCAGCCTAGTGCCAACACAGGATTGTTTTTGTGCAGGAAGGGGCACTTTCCTGCACAAAAACAATCCTGGGAGACATATTCCTCTCTCTATGTATGCTGCAGAATGCAGCACACATAGAAAGAGGAAGCAACAAGGAGAAATAAAGAAATTTCTCCTTGTTACTCCTCTCCTAGGAAGACGTATCTTTTTGGCACATTCCCAGGTTTACCAGTTCTGCGTCAAAAACCCTGGGAGTCACGTAGGAACACTCATGCAACGCCTTCCCAGGTCAGAGTAAGGCAACGCAGCGATTTGCACTGCGTTGCCTTACTCCAGATTTATGGAGCCACTCAGGGCTTTCAAAGTGGGCTTGGGTGGCTTCAGAAATCTGACTTACGGTTTACATCGCTCTTGCGTCACGATGCGCTGTGCAAGAGCGATGCAAACCATCTTGGCAATAGGCCCCACAGAATATTTACCCTAAATGTTTGATAAATGTAAAGTCTACAGGAGTACTCGTCATAATTACCTTCCAACTTCCAAGTACTGGGGCTTAGACTCTGACAGCCTTGGCCTGGCAAAGCACTGGAGGTTCAAGTAATGATGTATCTAGAATTCCTTGATAGATTTTCACACACAGGCAACGGTACTGAGATAATTGTGGCCAAACCCAGCTACCTTCCTGACACCCTAGGCAGTCACAATTGTACTTACCTTGCAGTTGAAAGGGACTTGATTTAAATGGTGCAGCAGGTACAGTGGCATCGGGGCCAAAAGTTGTCAGAACGCCTCTTAACACCTAATATTGTTATATTTTGCAACTAAACAGGCAGTCACAAGTGCAGTTATTTAGCAAGCGTTAGGGTCATGATTTCAATAGTGTAGCAGGTGCAGTGGCACCTGTATCAAAAGCTCCAGGCACCCCACTAGACACCGATTATTGCTATATTTCACAACTAAACAAGCAGTCACAAGTGCAGTTATCTTTCAGGCACTAGGGTCATGATTTGAATGCTGCGGTGGTACCGGGCCAAAAAGTTGTCAGAACTCCTCTAAACACCTAATATTGCTATATTTTACTACTACACAGGCAGCCACAATTGCAGTCATCTTGCAGTTGGAAGGGGCTCTATTTAAATGGTGCAGCAGGTGCAGTGGCACTGGGGCCAAAAGTTGTCATAACTCCACTAAACACCAAATATTGCTATATTTCACTACTAAACAGGCAGTCACAAGTGCAGTTATCTTGCAGGCAACAGAGTCATTATTTGAATGGTGCAGCAGGTGCAGTGGCACCAGGCCCAAAAGTTGTCAGAACTCCTCTAAACACCTAATATTGCTATATTTTACAACTAAATAGGCAGTCATAAGTACAGTTATATAGCAAGCACTAGAGTAATGATTTCAATAGTGCAACAGCACCGGGACCAAAAGCTCCAGGCACCCCACTAAACTCTTAATATTGCTATATTTTATTCCTAAACAGGCAACCACAAGTGAAGTTACCTTGCAGACAATAGAGTCATATTTTGAATGGTGCAGCAGGTGCAGTAGCACCGGGCCCAAAAGTTGTTAGAACGCCTCTAAACACATAATATTGCTGTATTTGACTACTAAACAGGCAGTCACAATTGCAGTTACCTTGCAGTTAAAAGGGACTTGAGTTGAATGGTGCGCAGCAGGTGCAGTGGCACCGGGGCCAAAAGCTCTAGGGACCCCACTAAACCCAGATTATTGCTAAAATTGAAAAATAAACGGGCAGTCACAATTGCAGTTACCTTGCAGTTAAAAGGGACTTGATTTGAATGGTGCAGCAGGTGTAGTGGCACTGGGGCCAAAAGCTCTAGGGACCCCACTAAACACAGATTATTGCTAAATTTTACTACTAAATATGCATATCTAGCAGGCCCTACGGTCATGATTTCAATAGTGCAGCAGGTGCAGGAACATCGAGGCTCAAAGCTCTAGGACAGCCGCGGCTCGTGCAGGTAAGAGCGGTGAGGCTGGGTGGGGGGGTGGTGATTTCGACAGACGAGGGAAATTTAATTATTCATTTAATTTTCCCTCGTGGTCGTCTGTTGAAACACCCCCAACCCGGCCCCACCGCTCTTACCTGCACGGGCCGCAGCTGCTCTCGTAGCCCCTCTAAACATCAAATATTGCAATATTTTACTATTAAACAGGCTGTCTCAAGTGCATTTATCTAGCAGGCAATAGCAAGTATTTTGAACTGTACAGCAGGTGCAGTGGCACCGGGACCAAAAGCTCTAGGGACTCCACTAAACGCAGATTATTGCTAAACTTTACTACTGAACAGGCAGTCCCAAGGGCAGTTATCTAGCAGGCACTAGGGTCGTGATTTTAATGGTGCAGTTGGTGCAGTGACACCGGGGCCCAAAGCTCTAGAAACCCCTTTAAACATCAAATATTGCAATATTTTACTACTAAACCAAGTGCAGTTACCTTTCAAGCAATAGGGTCTCGATCTTAATGGTGCAGCAGGTGCATTGGCACCGGGGCAAAACTTGTCTTAACTGCTCTAAACACCTAATATTGCTATATTTTACTACTAAACAGACAGACACAAATGCAGTTATCTTGCAGGCACTAGGGGTATGATTTGAATGGTGCCAGGGCAACGGGCCCAAAACTTGTCATAACTCCTCTAAACACATAATATTGCTATTACATCAATACATTCTATTATTTCCCTATTTCATTTTTCAAAATGTTACCATTACTTACCCATATTATACCACTAGTAACAGCACAATATATTGCCTTTTTGTAATAAACAAGTCATAACACTTTAACAGACTTTCTGTAACTTATATTGAACAACTACTCAGCAAGCTACAACTTACAACAAAAAACAGCTTACTATTAATCACATAGGCGAAACCTCATGCATTTACCAATGTTTGTTTTATCCCAGCCTCCCATTTGGCCACATTGTGTGCTCTTGGGCAATCTGTTTACGAACTTGGCAATATTGGGAGTATTTAGAACCAATGTAAACGCTGCACCTGGTTAAACGCATTGTCAAACCTACCTCAAACGAAACTGCCAAGCCACGCTGCACTGAATGGCACATAGCTTAATTATCTTTTATTACAAGTAATCTGATGGCAACACCAGCCGCATGCATTGTGGGCGTGTCAGGTTTTAATTAACCTCTGTCAGCAGCCTCCCCTATGACCTGTGTCAAAGCACCCTATCTGCTGCTTGTGACAGAAACTGAAACAAGCATTTGCAATGCAATCGGTCTCGCCTTTTGGACCTTATAAGCATTTAGCCGTGTTCCTTGTTACAGGGCTCCCTACTGCCCCACACCTGGGCTGCCTACTGCTTTTATTTTAGAGTCCAAATCATAATTTCTGCCGTTGATCACACTGAGACACCTACAAATACAGTTTTTATCTACACACACACTCACACATATACATATATAAATAGAGGAATGGTCTAATTAATTACACCAAGATCCACGACACGTGACAAACGCAGCTCTAGTACACCGAATGCGGATGAAATCAGTGAGTCTCAGTTCCCTGTATAAAGGAAAAACGTTCATAAAAGAAGCAGATGCTATTTAGGTTCGCTTACCAATAATCACATAACTATAATAGCATGCATTGTGCTTTTTGCAGCCCACAAGCACGACATCGTCCACAACTCCAGCACTGAAACCCTTGTTGCCAGCAGGCTCTACCCTTTAATAACGCCCCTTACCTGGCCGTGCTCGCACTGCCAATATAGATTTATGTGGCTTTGCAATCCGTGTTTTATTGGAGGCAGCGACGATCATCAGATAGGTAGGGGGTGGAGTAGCAGTGAGGCTAGGCATTTGAGGCGGTTTAAGAAACTGCATGGAATAGGCATTTAGGGGAAAAATAAAAAACGCAAATATTTTAAGAGGTACACGCAGTCACGGATACTCGTGTTTAAAAACTCGTCGTTAAATATATTTACACATCATATGCATTGTTACCGAAGAGTTGTTGGAGAGACACTGCATTCTGCTACAAGGTTCAAAATGTTTACATCCCCGATTCCCATTGGCACGTGGCTCCCCTTTTCCGGTCGGATAGCTAGGTGGGTTAATGTGCATGTTTTAGTGATCTTTGTGCGACCTGTTGGCATACACTACAAATCACCCCCAGCGATATGCAGGCCAGTGACCATCAACCACAAATCACCCTCAGCCATGCAGGCCAGTGACCATCGACTACAAATCACCCCCACCAGTGATTACCAACCCTGCTAACATCAGCTCATATGTTTTAGTGATCTTTGTGCCGCCTGTTGGCATACACTACAAATCACCCCCAGCCATGCAGGCCAGTGTCCATCGACTACAAATCACCCCCAGCAATGCAGGCCAGTGACCATTGACTACAAATCACCCCCAGCAATGCAGGCCAGTGACCATCGACTACAAATCACCCCCAGCAATGCAGGCCAGTGACCATCGACTACAAATCACCCCCACCCATGCAGGCCAGTGACCATCGACTACAAATCACACCACCCAGGCCGGCCAGTGACCATCGACTACAAATCACCCCAGCCATGCAGGCCAGCGACCATCGACTACAACTTACCCCCACCAATGATTACCAACCCTGCTAACATCAGCTGCTAGCGGATAAATCCAATGTAAACAAGCATTGGTATAGCCAATAGGTCTCGCTTTTGGGACCTTATAAGTATTTAGTTATGCAGCACAATATCCTTGGTGCAACAACATTAACTGTTGCATGGTTAAACACTTATAAGGTCCCAAAGGCGAGACCTATTGCCTATGCCAATGCTTTTTTTATGTGCATTTTTACTTGTATTAGTCGTTTTTGGCAACCATGTTCCCCTGTACCTGACCCACCACCTGCAGCATATTTCAGCCGATCCTAGCCCATGTTTGTAGCATGTGTCACTCACTCCTGGCTCACCAGAGGCATGTCAGAAGGGGCTCTAAGATTCCAGCGACTTCTGGGCTTCGGGTTCTCCTGTGCCTTAGGGGGCCGCCTGCTTTTGCATATGTTATTTATTTTTACAGCGCTGTGCTTTTCACAAGCGCTACTGCCTACTTGTTAACAGTAGTCCACTTATAAGGTCCCAAAGGCGATTGGCTCACTAAGGGGTTAATGACAGATCTGAGCATGCCCCGAGGATGACTAAGGGATGAATGACGGATCTAAGCATGTCCAGCAGTTCACTAAGAGATGGGAGGCGTACTTCATCAGTTACCAAGGATTACTGAGCAAATGGGAGTAAAGAAGACGGTACTGCAGAATAGGTAGAAACGTGAATTATTGTAAAAGGATTTCATGATGAAACCTGGGTACAGTAATATTGAAAAGGCAAGGGAAAATCTTGAGACTATGTAGGGCCCATGTGTCATGAACAATAAGGACATTAGCAGACTGGATTAAAGACGTTGTATTTACATTAAATAGTGCCTATATTATTTCACCTGGGCACATCAGTATTGAGTATACGAAGATCTTGACACCCAGTACGGTCCATGCCCTGTAAAGGGCGGGAACGAGCAGTCTAGGTATAGCTTGCAACCTTCATCTACCGTCACATGCTACGTGTCTAGGATCATATTAAGAAAAATTCAGTTTGCAATATATACAAGCTTATGACGTGGAGTCATTCGCAGCACTGCTGCTCGGTTTGTAAGCAAGTCATTTAAGCACGGTAGTGTGGTTCGTACTAAGCTTGCTTTTATTCCATCGGGTTCCAGGGACGGGTCACAAACACTGTCTGGACCGTATTATTACACGTCCTCCCTATAGATAATGGAGTGTTTAGTGCCAACACCTCGCTTCCCTGTGCCATGTAACGCGGGTTTCCACAGGTGTGTAGTGTGGCTAGAGACTTCGTACATTCTTACCACACAGAGTAGCAAAAATGTGAGTGGACAGCATTTCTACGTCACGTCCGGCTTCAGTCTGCAATGGATAAAGGTAAAGAGAGGTGACACGCAAGCTGCCCCGACAACCATAAGCGTTCCCAGACTGCCTCTTGGTAGCTTGTAGCAGAAAAATAAAAATGTAATAAATAACACGATTCCAAGAACCGGGGCACAGTCTGTTAGAGATTTTCCCTAGATTAAACCTGGTAACATGAAAAAGTATTGCCATATTACCAAACTTTCTTTTGGGCCACGAGTAAGGTCAGTTAGAACTGGCAATGAAACACCATAAAGGCAAACTGAAGGTTGCAACCTCTAAGATATAGGAGTGTTACATTAAGAACCCAAGTTAAAAACTACTAGGGCCTACAGAATCATTCTTACTTCCAGTGTCGACAAATTCAATACCACTTAAATCTTTCAAACTCTACAAACCTGACCGTATTATCATAACTTTAGTTTTATAAAGCGCCTACTCCCATACATTTAGCCTCGAGCCAACCTGGTCACTAATAGGCGTTTATGAGCGCATAAAACGACTACACTGTTAGACCTCTGACAGACAGAGTAATCCTCTCAGGAATTTCAAGTGGTGACCTGCAAGTCACAGAAGACGTCAGCAGCGAGTGTTTAAGTCACATCTAGACTACTTTTTTCAAAATGTGTCATTATTGTAATGATTGTTCATTACTTACTAGCATTTTTAAATGACAAACTTCTGCAGGCATAATACCAAGTATTATAGTTTATTAATCTTCTAATGGCAGCTTTTTTGTACCTCGGGCTCAAGAACGCTATCGCAGGTTTCAACTTGCTCAAATGATCTGATGCAGGTTGAACAAAAGACAAATATCTGTGCACACCTGTGACCTTTGTTTTACAAGTAATGGAACGTGTCCTTTTATTCTGTTCATGAATACAAATACTATATCAGGCACAAGTAACTTAAAACAAGCACACGCGCGCGCGCCAGCAGAGGGAGGGGCGAAAGGAGGGGGCCAGCGCGATTCCCTTGCGGGAGAGAGCGGCAAGGTGCGATAATTAACATATGGCGCCAGCTGCTCGCTCCCGCAAGTGAATCGCCAGACGTGCACGCGTTGCCATTGGAAGCAATGCAACGCGTGCACGTTTTTGCAGGGAAAGCTGTGCCGATTTCTAAAGGTCTCTCCTATGCAGCGCATGCGCGCTGCGTAGGCGAGACCTAAAAACATCACTTTCCTCACGCAGCACAACACACTTAAAGCTTGTGAGCGAAACGACGCTTGCTTGCTTGTTTGTTCTCCTCTTGAAGTAAAACGATGACCATAGGCGCTTTACAAAGCGACACCTACTTCTGGGGTGTTGCTGTGCTTTTGAACAGACGTGCTCAATAAAAAAACACCTCCCATTGAGGGGGAGGGGGTGGGCACTCTCTGTGAGGCATGTACGGAGCACTGTTCGGGGGGAGGGGCATTCTTGGCCAATCCTCAACATGTTTTTGGTGGCGCTAAGTGGAAACTGCTAAATCTTAATTTGCTGTTCAGAATGCACACAGCCCAGGCACCGCTGGTCACTAAACCGGACTCCTGTCCGAGACCAGGATATGTCCCCTTAGATCTCTCCCACGCTTCCCAGACCGGCTGCGGGTGTCTCCAGGTTACATCTCTGCATAGGAGCCCTACAGCTCACAAGACCATCTGAGCCGTTCATCCTTCAGAGTTCGATATAATCAATACCGTTAAATTGGGTAATATTAATGCCCGTGGTTTACAGCGCTTAGAAACGGACAAACGATGATAGCTAGAGCTGTATGTATTATAATGTGTGCATTTCGACATCGATTTTGAAATCAGAGTATGTGAAATCATGTGTGTAATCTCCACATCCTACTTACGGTTCCAAAAAAAACAGCTTCCTGCCAGCCACGCAGTACGGACAAACGATGATAGCTAGAGCTGTAGGTATTATAATGCGTGCATTTCAACATCGATTTTGAAATCGGAGTATGTGAAATCATGTGTGTAATCTCCACATCCTACTTACGGTTCCAAAAAAACCAGCTTCCTGCCAGCCACGCAGTTTCGAAGCGCTGTGGACTTCAAACCCTGCATACTCTCCACCTATATTTGTCATTGCCTTTTGTCATTGTCCTTTGTAAATGCTGGCTTCTGATTCGTTAATAGGCTTGTTAGTCCCTCCTTAGTACCACCTTGTCTTCATTTGTAACCTCCCATGAAGACTGGCCCTTTTACTTCTGTTGTTACACGGTATGTCTTATTTAGTCTGTAAGCACTATTTTCTTTAATGAGTTTCTCCTACTACAGGCACGATGTGCTTTCCTGCAACATTCAGCGCGCCATGCGCGCTTCCACTTTCCAAGCAGCCCGGGACAATGGCAGCCGCTTCTTTGAAATGAAATAGGTCTCGCATTTACAAGAGTTTGAGCTATTGGCATTGTAAATGACAATGCCTTTTATGTATGTGTTAATGATCAAAACATAAATAAAAGGCATTGTCATTTACAATGCCAATAGCTTAAACTCTTGCAAATGCGCGACCTATTGCATTGCAAGTGCTTGTTTAATATGGCGACTGTTGTTTACTTTTCTTTCTCTTACTGCAATGTGTGAGGATTTTGTAAAGTGAATGGTTAAACAATCTTGCTGGTGTGAAAGGAAAGGCTTTAGGGTGTTGTTTTCTTCTGACACACAACAAAATTTAAATAGCTACAAATTAAGTATACCAATATTTCAAAATAAATAAACAGGAAAGCACTAAATGAAGCGGTTTTTTTTCTAATTCTGAAGGGCAATGAAAATAAAGATTTTAACTGGATCAAAACAAATCAAGAAACTTTTCGAGGTGATGCGCAAATGACAAACATTCACTGAAACCCAGTTTCCGCACATTATCATTTGTGCGTTGTATAGTTTTATCAGTAAAACTGTATGTCTGTGCAAATGTTGTCGCAGTGGGTCCATAACATGCTTTTCCAGCTGCATGGTACAGCCATAGTACTCTCCAGCTGAAAGGGCGTGGCTCATATGTCACACTTGTTCTTTGTGGGATGCTTGGATTTTTCAGAATCCGTATGAGTTCAGTGATGTAACATATGGCAGCACCCACACCCTGAAAATTGTTCCAGTGCACTAGTATTTAATGCTTATCACAATATATGTGTCAGGTAACAGGCTATCAGAAATGAAGTGGCTACTCTCAGGGACAGAATGGGACCAGCAACCAGCCCTGGCAGATTGCTGCTCAACCAGCCCTGGGGAGGGAGGTCGGGGGGTCTGCTAGCAAGAAGCACCGTTCCCGCTTTTGTTTTTTGTTACAGGGGGCCGATATTGCAATGCTGCTGCAAAACCGGCCCCCTCTTCTCTGGCCCACCGGGGAAATGCCTGGTGCCCGCTACGGCCAATCTGTCCCTGGATACTCTGAGGACTGGAGCAAGTCATCCCATCCACTGCTAGAAGCAGCTCCCTACTTGGGAGAAGAACAGAAATACCACACAAACAGTAAAAAAAAAGGAAATACAACACACTTCAGTAGAGAGAACCTCCAGCCAACCCTAAGTTTCTGATTCAACCCACAGCTGAAAAATCTCAAGAGATGCAGGATTCCTTCTGAAAAAAACATTTGAAAGGGTATTCCATAATATTGTCACATCCATCCCAGAAAAACTGTGTGTCTCATTAGAAGTGCCCCCAATAATCTCGATGTAGGTGCAGATTAGGAGGCAAGATTGATTAAATTAAGGCGCAAAAAGGAAAATGGTGAAGCATATTACGAGGTTTGCCCCAAATATACAAAAGTATTGGGCGTGTGCTCGTGTGATGCAGAGACAGCATCGATTTACTCACCTTCCTAAAGGCCCCATGTGAGCAAAGCTAAATTGTACTGTGCCAGTGCAAGCTGAAGAAAGTGTAGGTATTAATGAATTATGCAGCAAATCCAGTGGCATTACTAACTAGCTATTTTGACATTTTAAAACACATCATTATTGATGCAAAAGTTATTGAAATCCTATCTAAAAATACAGATACTATATATGAATGTGGTCAATTCCAGTGTGTCATCATTTAAAGGGGTCACTGCAGCAGCACTGATTTTTTTCAGCTCCTTATTCGGTGATTAAGTAAAGACCCACCATCTTGTCGGAACAAAGAATTAAGTCAGTGTATGGTCACTCCAGTAAATAAAGTACGGCTACATGTCACCTGGGACGCCATTTTCTAGCACAGGGGTTTCCCTTAGGAACCAAACACAATCTGGGAGGTGTAGTGATGATCCATTTCAACTAAATCAATTGGTCTAGCACACCCGAGAACAATGATTTGTGAAAGGATTACCCTGTACTGGAGTCTGGTGCCCCTAATAGGGAGTCAAGAAGTAACATTAAAATATTAGCAATGACTGGGCAGCTATTTCAGTTTTGCTGGTATCAACCTATTTAGCATGCAGACCCCCCCCATGCGTTGGTGCGAAAATTGATCAGGAAAATTGTTGATTCCATTCATCTAAAATAACTTTTTGGTTAAAAAAGTAAGCGTGCCTTTTCATGTCCTGTCCTTCTGGGCAGATACCTTAGCTGCATCCGATCCGAGCCTTAAGAGGCTGATGGGAATGGCCTTTGCCCTTTTCCCATCATCCTTTACAGTTAAGATCCTCTTCTGCTGCTGCTCAGATGATGTAGAGAGACACAGAGATGCCGAGTCATCACAACTGACCAGATAAAAAGAATATTGTTCTTGGTCTGGTGAGGATTCACAAGCAAGCCTGAGGGTGGTCCCCTTACTCTACCCAGGGGTGCAGGAGAGTGAGTGGGACATCATTCCCGGAAATATTAACCCTAGAGCTTGTGGACCTAGAACTTGCCACCTTTTGTGGGCAATATGTAGCTTCCGGTGGCTATGTGAGAGGCAGTGATGGTTATGCGATGGGCTGGGGAGGCTGTGTGAAGGGTTGTGAGAGTGATATGATGGGATGTTGTGATTGGTGCCTCATGAATGGCTTTAGCGTATGTGTGAGAAGCTTAGAGCTGTGTTAGGGGCCTGGGGCTGCATGATCAGCTGTGGTGATTGAGCTATGTGAAATTCCATATTTGGAGCTGTTTACCATGTAAAGGGCTCTGGGGCTAAGCGAGGGACTTTGTAGCAATATGAAAGTCCAAGGTTCTTCATGAGTTGATGTCAGCTGTAAATAAGAGACTGCGTGAGGGTCTGTGGCCCATGTGAGAAGCTAATGGATATAAGCGTGGAGCTGTAGTCCTGTGTGAGGGATTGTGCAGACAATGCGGTGGCTGTGGGTTCTGCATGCAGGACTACGGGGGAGCTGGGTTGGGTGTGCAAAGATACACATGGACTGTGTGAAGGGCTAACCGTGTGAAGGGGTACAGGGCCACATGGAGTATGTGAGTAGATGTGTCCCTGTGAGAAAATCTGTGAAGCGTCTATGCGAGAAGCTCTAAGTGATTTGTGAACTGCTGTGGTTTTATGTCAGGCACTATGATCAATATGTGATGGGAGGCAGGTAGTGGTTAAGCGGGATGCGTTGACTCTTTGATGGCTTTAGCAGTTTTGTGAAGGAATATGGTGTCTAATATAAAAGCTATTGTTCAGTCTTGATGGTTATATCAAGAGCTGTGGCAACTCTGTGGTGGATTGCTGTGGCTTTGTGGGGCTACTGTTTCTTTCTGTGGTGGCTTTATGAGGGTTGCTTCCGGACAAGAGACCTGTGTTGGTGGCTGTGGCGCTAGCTTGGGAACAGCACGGCGCTGGCCTCGGTGCTGCGCTTGCTCAAAATTTTGAGCGCTGTCCTGAGATGTGCACTAACGTTGCCTGCTAAACCTTCACCTGGGGAGTGACATGTCTGTCTTCTGGCCCCAGAAAATACTCTGTTCCTGTGAAACCAGCTAGCAATGGTCCTGATGACAGAAATTATCTCATAATATCAGAGTCACCCAGGTGCCTAAGCCCGCCAACACGAGTGTCAGGTAAAATTGTACAATTAAGAGGTATGATTTAAGTCACAAGTAGTGGAGCTGTGAAAATGTGCATAAAAATACTCAGCCTCTGTTCATTCACTTTCACTATGGCCGCCGAGGTATCTTGCTTACGTGTTTTGAACTTTACATTGTTACTATGCATGATACCTTGGAGGTGACTGACGTGCCAGTGAAGCCAGAGTCCTCAGTCGCCCCTCTCTGTTTCTGAGACAAGGAAGGATGGATATCTGGTTTTGGTAAAACTAGAGGGTTCTTACCTGTGAGACAAAGGGCTAGCTACCCACGCTGCCACTGGTGAGAGTGGAATCTGTGTGCGGCCAGAAAAGTCACTTCCTCCCCCCCCCCCACCTTCCATTCCTTTTAATACAGCAAGTGAACCCGGCTCCACCCACCGAATCCTATCTGAGTATGTTTGGGCCTTCTGATAGTCAGTGGCTAAATTGTTAGGATCCGCAGTCGCCCTTATTAAGCAAACTTACCCACCACCGTCCCTCCTGAAGGGCTTGTACACGAAAGATGCATTTTTAAAGAGTACATTTAAAGCTTCCTTCTCCGCGAATCCTCTACCCGTTTTCCCAATAAATATGGACATATGCTGACACACAGTGTTAAATTTGGCTTCTGAGCCGGGATCCTGGAAAACCACGAGCCTGCTTGACAGGTGGAAGAGGCACTTCCGGGTCAGCTGCTAGGACCCAGGACCTCTGACCACCTCAGTTGCTGCAGGCGACGCAAGGGATCTGTCCCCTCCCACGGAGACTCCTGCTCGCGCTATACATCGAGCGCGTTCTAAATGCGCGCACTGCCCCGGGGCACAGACAAGGCCACGCGCCCAGGACACGGAAGACGTCATGCGCGTGGCATTGTGCACATCTAAGACAACCATGTGATGGGCCAAGTTCAACCTCTAAATGTGAGTCAGAGAGAAGCTGCCTGGGGCGCGAGCGGACACCGCGCTGAACAATATTCCCTGCCAATGTCAAAACATGGTATCGCCCACACCTCTTTACATTGGATTGGGCAGAAAGAAATGCTCACGCTGCTCTGATGCAAACAGCTCGAAGGAGTTTAAAGTACCGCCTATCACGTGGGGCAATGGGGTCACCGCTATGTATAGGATCTAATAAAGCAAACGCCCACTCAAAACAAGCACTGGCAATGCAATAGGACTCGCATTTACGCGAGACCTATTGCATTGCAAATAGCAATGCGTGCGGGCGACAAGGCACGGGGGGCGGCGGCGAGAAGGCATCGGACTGCGGGAGGGGGGGCACAGGAAGAAAGTAGTCTGTGCTGTGAAGGGGCCAGTAGCCATGGAAGGATACAAATGACTGACATGGCTGTTATGGGGAGGGGCTAACAAGCTTAAAACCAATCGGAAGGCAGCATTTAGAACCTAAGCCAACGAAGAAGATGGGCCGGAGAGTGGGCGGAGCTTCCACGAAGCTTCCACACTATAGTGTATACTGCATGCCTCGCAAAGCGATGGCAGCGCATTCGCGCTGCAACGCTAGGCGAGACCTAAAAAGTCTGGCCCAGCCGAACAGAACAGCCAGAGTAGGGAAAACGTTTTTGTCATCGAAGGAAAGCTGCTCTCTGGAATGCAATATTTCAGAACTGACGCCGGGATTTCTACGCGCATTCACATTTTGGAAATTACATTTCGTGAAAGAAGTAGTTAAGGGAATGCTCCAGAGATCAAATCCTTTCCACTCAATTGACGACCGTGCAACATTTACAAGCTGCGTACAAGGTGAAATCATGATAAAATGTGCCTTTGTATTTCTGGGGTAAGGTAGAAAAATGAATGAAACCAACTACACCCAAAACAAAGAAAAATAGAACATACAAGGAGACATCTACCCTGGACCTTGGCACAGAAGCGCACTATATTTATGGCGGCTGTGCACATTGTGCACAAACTAAATTCTGTCACTCACTGTCCCGTGCTGTATAGTGTGGTAGCAGAAGCAGAGTTTGAATGACTGGTGAACAGACTAATGCTGAAGACAGTTAAACAAAACTACATATATAAAAAATGCTGTCTCGAAGGCCAGACCTAAAATTATGGTTGAATGCTAAAAATCTCAAACAAAAACATAGAGACAGAGATGTTGTCCAAGTTAAAGCATTATTGATAGAATCCAAGGCTTAATGCTAAAAGAAAGTATAAAAAGTACCTGTGCATGGCTTTCCATCTTACACTTTAAATGAATAACCATGTTTTTGTATTGGCCAAGAGTTTGTTTCTTTACATTTTATATAATACATTTCATGTATAGAATTACAAATAATGGATTAAAATCTAATGAACGAATTAACGCACCCAATAACGTGTTTATACTTTAACGAATTGTCCATTCATTATGAATTTAAATCAATGGATGATCACCCCCTCCCCAACCCTTCTATTTTGTACTTGAAGAAAATCTGTTAAACATAATACTCTTTGCTCAATAACATACTGTTTTGTCTTGTTTTTAGTGATTTATAAATAAAGTCTTGATATAACGGTTTGCACTATATAATTAGTCATTAAAATGTATAGTTCTAGGCTTTTTAAAATGTCATAGTGATAATTTATCCATTCAGCTTTCTTGTACTTTGCAATTTCAGTTTTACTGCATGTTTTGCCCTTTATTTCTAGTACCCAGTAAACATTTTAATTGCTTCATTTCAACTACGAGAAAATAGTTATCCACAAGGGAACACGATTAGACGTAGACTTCTAACCACACTCCTTTAATAAGCAAAACACGATAAAAGAAATGAATAAAGATATTTTAAGAAAGAACCGTCATATAAGAACCGAAGGTGCTCTATCACCACCATGTAGGGTTTTTTGGTTTATGAATGGAAGAACAATACAACTATTTTCTATATAGCGCTTGTCACTGCAGTTTGCAGTGTGGTAGCGCTGGGTGAAGCATGTGATAGCATACACTTTTTATCCTATTTTGAAGATTGAAAGAGTTAAATAGCTCGGTCTGGATTCAAATGTTATACATGCATCTCAGCAGCACGGGCTCAATGCCACTGAGCAATCCTGCTTCTTACCTATGTTCCACATTATGTATTTATGCTAGCATTTATATAAAAGTGAAGGAAACTGTTTAAAACACCCGGGGTTGCTCCACTATCCACTCATTCTTTGAGGCAGAAGCTGATTGGTCAATATGGAAAGGTTGGCAGCGGCCCTTCTCAGAATGGAACAGGAGAGTGGCTCTCCCCCAGCCCTGCCACAAATTCCAAGGAAAAGGGTACAGGAGAATTGGCTATGTACAGCTAGCATGTAGCTTACTGGTCTGAGGAGGGAGGCTCCCGGGAGCTCCCAAGTTGGCGCTCCTTATTGGGTGAACAGTAAACAACACCAGGAGAATGCGGGGCCAGGGGGTGCATGGCTTTAGCCGGTCTCCCCCTGGGCAACTTCGCGCAAATGCAACAGGCCACGGAGCGGGATAGGCAGGTTGCTCCATAGGGGCGGGTCTTAGCGGTAGGTTATAAAAGGGGGTGCTTTGGGGAGGGAAAATCAGTCGAGAGGCAGTGCTGAGGGCATTTTAGCAGTGAAGGGAAAAGTTTGAGTAGGCAATTCCTGTCAGGTAAGGGAAAAAATTTTTGTCTGACTTTACATGTTTAGATTATTTTTAGGTCCTGGGGGATAGTGAAGAAATTCGGAAGGCGATAAGAATTTTGTGCGAAGCTGGCAGGGAAGACCTTTTGAAACTGGGTGTGCCGGAGGAGTCTTGGGTAGGTTTGGAGAGGCCAAAAAGAAAGGCAGCGAGCGGAGTTGCAGCGGCTGTGGCTGCGTGTTTGCCGGCTGTTAATAAGGCAAAAGGTAAAGACGAGAGCGTGCCTTTCCTTATGTCCTCACCTCAGACCGCAGGCGTTTCAGGGGCTTCAGGCTCATTTCAGCCGGTTGTACAGGAGGAGTTCAGGTCGCAAAATGAAACTAAGGTGGCGCTGAGCGAGCATAACGTGCTCCCACTTCGCACTTGGTTAAGCGGTCTGCGAGGGGAGTGTCTAAGCGTAAGGGAGGAGCGGGCAGGGTGAAGGAGATGACGTTTGACCTAATGAAGCCGGCTGAGCAAGAGTTGGGCGTGTCATTTAAGGGAACTAGTGTGCGCCCCTCTGGGCAACTCACATCTTTGATGTCAGCCCCTGCCTTGCCTGCTTCAGTGGGAGTTGGAGGTCAGCATTTCGTTTCTAATGCTCCCCCACTGTCTGATAGTGGTGAGCCTCGCGCTAAGATTAGCAGGATTTCATCTAAAGAGGAGGTCCAATGCAATGATTATGTGTAAGAAAGCACGCAAGTTCTACGGAGGGAGCCGGTATTCATTGTAAATCCCTCAGGTAGGGTGCTTGAAAAGGTGAATGCTTGTCAAGGTAATTTTTCAGCGGCTAGCCCCCCACTCACACAACTAAGCGCTAAGACACCAGTTTCAGGCTCTATTTCATGTTCGCCATGGGTGGATGAGGATGAGGTTATTTTTGACAAGTCCTCCAAATACAAAATTTGTCCCTTCACAAAAAAGTGTGTCAAGAAAAGTTTTTGGTTTAGACAAGCATTGCAAGAAGGTGGATTCAGAAGAATACTCAGAGGTAGTGAGTAAGGGGAAAGGTTTTAGCCCCAGTAACATCATTTATTTGGATGGCTTAGGTCAGGATTATCCTCAAGGGGTATGTGAAGGCAACAGCACTAGGTCAGGACAGTGGGTCTGGGTGGAGCATCCTGGTAAGGTTGTTATTAAGTAAACAAGGTGCCCCCTTTAAGGAAACCAGTACTGCGGAAGTTGCAGGTCAGCGAAGCCTGAAGAATTCACGCAGAGGCGGCCGTCTGGTCGAAGCTTCATCAGTACAAAGGCCAACGGAGAAGGTTGCGGCTCTATCACGTTGGCCCGAAGATCAAGGACGATCAGTAGCGGATTTTCCTTCTACAGCAGACCAACATAAACCTTCTTCGTCATCTCAATGGAGGTTGTATGATGGTGGGGAGAAACCGGGTGTCAGCTGTATGATTTGTCTGAGCGAGGGTGAGGAGGTTTTAGGTTATGATGAGGAGAGCGAGGAACTGGAAGAAGGTGAATTGAGAGAGGGTGAATGTGGTGAACGTTTGAAGGAGATGTCTCCGGGTCAACCAAGTGTTTTTATTGCATTGCAGAAGTCTGGAGCAGACAACGCAATCAATCAGCCGGGGAAGAAATGAATTCTACAGTCATGTGAAATGGATGAAGTTCACAAGAAGGCGTCTCAGTTTCCAAAAGGTAGGGTATCATGGTGGTCTGCTTGGGATAACATAGATAATGTTGTTTTGGATCACAAAAGTTCGATCGGGGTGGCGAAAGACCAGGGGTTAAGAATTGTGGTACTACTACACAAAAGGCTGAAGCTATTTCGGACAAACAGCAACAGAAGGTAAATGACAAGAATTAAAAAAAGAAAATGTGTGATAAACAGGTACAAAGTGATAAAGAGGATAAAAAGGAAAATAAAGATAATCAAAATGAGGTTAATCAAGAAAATACAAAGATACGGCAGAGATTGCCTTACATGGTATTGCCATGCCTTTAGGGTCGCATTTGTCAGAGAAAACAAAAAACAGAATCTGGAACCATGAGTTCATTGACGTTTTTAAATTGTTGCATAGGGACATACAAGCAAAGGAAGGTTCAAAAGAGGAGGAGTGGGAGTTAGCTAGGAGGCCAAGAGTCCCAAAATCAATTGAGAATTGGACATCTGCATTCCTAATTTATGCAAGTGTTTATTGTGAGAGGCATCAAGAAAGAGCGTTGGCAATTTTTAAGTATATTGACATAATTCGAAAAGCTCAAATGCATTTCGGTGGATATGCTTGGCTAAATTATGATGAGGAATTTCGAGCCAGGGTCAGTTTAAATAATGACAAACCATGGGGGGGACATTGATTCCGAATTATGGCTCCAGTGGATGTCATCTACGCAACCCCCAGCTACTACACATTCGGCTAGTGGTTTGCCAATTACTTACCGGTCTTTTCAGTATCGTCCCGCCCAACCTGGGGTGGGGTGGTTTGGGAGGGGGCAGACAGTGGTTTCAGCTTCATGTTGGAACTTTAACAAAGGACTTTGCAGTAGACAATTTTGTCGCTATAAACACGAATGTTCACAATGTGGAGGAAAGCATCCCATCACACAATGTTTCTCAGCATCTAAATTTGGGGATCAAAGTAAATTCCAGAGGGGAAGGGGCCAGCAATTCCAGTCTTTTCAAAAGGGCTCACACTCCTGTTAGAATTGAAATCTTATCTGCATGGTTACAAATTTATCCAGATGGAGAAGCGGCTTCTAGATTATTTTGGGGCTTTACACATGGTTTCAGAATTGGTTATCAAGGGCCGAGACAGAAAAGATGGGCTGAGAATTTAAGGTCGGCTAAGGAGCTGCCCAATATAGTGCAGGAAAAATTGAACTCAGAGTTAAAGGCAGGCAGAATTGCAGGACCTTTCCATCAGTGCCCCTTACCAAATTTGATAATCTCACCTTTGGGAGTAGTACCAAAAAAAGACCCTGGGTGAATATAGGTTAAGCCATCATCTATCCTGGCCTGAAGGTCAATCAGTGAATGATTTTATTTCTCAGACAGACTCTAGTGTTTCTTACGCGTCAGTTGATGATGCTCTTAAATTGGTTCGTTCAGCGGGTAGAGGTGCTGAACTTGCTAAAAGTGACATACAATCAGCATTCCGTTTATTACCTATTCACCCGGGTGATTTTGAGCTGCTGGGTATACATTTTGGGGGTTTCTTTTATGTTGACAAAGTTCTCCCTATGGGTTGATCGATCTCTTGTGCATTGTTCGAACTATTTAGCACCTTTTTACAGTGACTCTTCGTGAAGAGGAGTGGTCACAAGATGGTTTGTCATTACTTGGACAAATTTATGTTCATCGGTCCAAAAAATTGAGGAGAAAGTTTGAAGGCTTTGCAGGAGTTTCAAGGTTTGGCTGATGAGCTTGGCTTACCTTTAGCTCCGGAGAAAACAGAAGGGCCCGCTACAAGACTGACATTCTTAGGAATTGAAATTGATACTTTGGAAATGATAGCTAGACTTCCAGCTGTAAAGGTGCAAGAAATAAAGTTGTTTTTGATGTCAGTGATTGGGGAAAGAAGATACAGCTGAAGAAGCAAAAGCTACTAGGTTACCTAAACTTTGCGTGTAGAGTGGTTAGAGCTGGCAGGACATTTTGCAGACGTTTAGGCTTGGCTTTGTCCGGGGCTTTTCTACCTCATCATCGGATAAGAATCACCAAGGCCATTAGGGAGGACCTAGCTATATGGTTAAAGTTTGTTGAATAATTCAATGGTGTTTCACTATATTTCATAGAAGAAGGCATGATATGGCAAATTCAACTTTTCTCCGATGCTTCAGGATCAAAAGGCTTTGGCATATTTTGGGACAGCCGCTGGTGTGCTGAGAGTTGGTTGCAGCAGTGGTTGTTGCAGGGTCGCAGTATAGCCTTTTTAGAACTATTTCCTTTAGTAGTGGCTGTATACATTTGGGGCGGAAGAATTGAAGATCAGGTCTGTTTTATTCAACGTTGACAATATGGCTGTAGTTGAACTTGTGAACAAGCAAAAAGCAAAAGATTTGAAAGTATTGAGCCTGTTGAGAGCATTAATGCTGAAATCTTTACAACTCAATATTATTTTCAAGGCATGTGCCAGGTGTCACCAATAATATAGCAGATGCTTTGTCTTGATTTTAGTGGCAGAAGTTTTGCAGCTTGGCACCGGGTGCAGAGAACTTCAAGACACAGATCCCACAGAGCGTTTGGGCCTGGGGGATTGAGGATAGTTGAGCTGGTAGAAAAATCATTAGCCCCATCTACTCGAAGAAGTTACCAGAAAGCCTGGACTGATTTAATAGTTTATGGTAACACTAAGTTTCCGGGCTGGAAATAAGGAGCAAGTTATTTTGGGTTTTGTTTTAGATTTGATAAACGAAGGTTTATCGCATTCAACCATTTCAGGAAATTAGTAGGTATTTCATTTTATGGACAATTGTGGTGGAGCTATGACCCTGTACAAAGCGTATTAGTTTAAAAAGCTCTGAAAGGTTGGAGTAAAGAACAGCAGAACAAGAAATCACTTAGAGAACCTGTAACTTTTGAGTTATTGCAACAGTTACTATTGCACCTCAAATTTTGCTGTTATGATAAGTTTGAGGAGTTATTGTTGAGGCTGTGTATGTTATGGTTAATGTTTGGAGCTTTTAGAGCATCTGAGTTACTGGGTTTGAGAAGACAGGAAGGGTTAAAATGTGATGAGATATTTTTAGAAAAAGGCAGTCTACGGATTTGGTTGAGGGCATCAAAAACTGATCAATTGGGCAGAGGTAAGTGGGTTTGTTTGAACAGGAGTGGGATGTCTGGTTGCTGCCCAGTGGGCGAATGGGAGAAATGTCACTCCCTAGAAATTTTCAAGAAAGGCAAAAATTTTTGCCATGCAGATGGTAGCAGAGTAACTATTTCAAATCAATTGGCAGTATTAAGGAAAACATTAATCCTTTTGGGAAAAAATCCTTTGCTTTATGGCACTCATTCTTTTCGAATTAGGGCTGCAACTGAGGCCGCAAGACTGGGATGGTCATGGTCAGAAATTAAAAGAATAGGTAGATGGAAATCAAACTGTTGCGAAAGATATGTTAGAAAATGAATAATAATGGCAATTTTTTTGGTTACTAACCATATTTCTTTCAATCTTAGGTTGCGTTCATGGTCCTCTATCTTTAAAAATGATTACATGGATAGTGGGACATACCTTCATAAAGTGGGCAGTATTATACGCTGAACAACAAATTTATGGCCGTTCCCTTGGACTTCCAAGTAACATACATGAAGTGGTATGGAGGGGTAAAAGCGGTATGAGATGGGGAGGTTTGTTACCAGTTTTAACCGAACTCTGCTCTTCTAGAGGATGCCCTGGCATGTTATTAATCCATCTAGGTGAAAACGATTTAGTCAATCTTTCTGGTTTAACGTTAATAAAACAAATGAAATTGGATTTATCTGTGATAAAATATAACTGGAGAGGCACTTGTTTAATTTGGACTGAATTTTTACCCAGAAAATTTTGGAGAGGTGCAAAAAGTCATGCAGCAATTGATAAAGCAAGAAGAAAGCTGAACAGGGCAATGAAAGTATTTTGTGAAAATGCAGGTATTCAAGTTTTATCTCATGGGAACCTATTGAAGTGTGCTGCTGCAAATTTTCGTTCTGACGGGGTACATTTAGCTCAGATTGGGCAAGCTTATTATTTGTTGGAAATTAGGGAATTGCTTTCAAAATTGTGGAATGAAACTCTCTGGTGCTCAGCTAAATCTCTTTGAAAAAATTCAAATTGCAGCAAGACAGTGGTGGGGCAGGAAAACTCTTAGGTTTTCCTGGGTGGTGGTTTTTGGCTGGATTGGACAGTCTGGAGCGGGCTTATCCATCCCTCGGGGGGGGGGGGGGAGGACAGAACACAGGGGAGCTGAAGAGGAAGCGATGGGGGTTTTTGAACAACACTAGAGCACATCACTTGGGGATGCTTGATGGGGGGGGGGGGGAGATTGTGAGATCTGGGGTATGCAAGGCAAGGTGGTGCTTATTGGGGAATTGAAGGGCGGGGAACGTTTCAGACTTTTATGTATTAATGAAATCTAATTCAATTGTATTGCTTGGTATTCTTTACTATTATGCTACATACCTGTCTTAAGAAAGTGGCCTTTTTTTTGCTAACAAAGCAATAGTGCTATGTGATTTCTGGTGCGAAAAACCCATATACCCAGTTGAGACCTGGGTGAGACTAATAGCATACGACAATGTCTCAACAGGTATTAATTTAGCAACTATTTCAGAAGGTTAAGTAATTGCATTGAAACAAGAGAGGATTGATTATCATGGACTGTATTCATAAGTAAGTATAAGAAGAAAATCGGACAGCAATAATATTATTACTCTATGGATGTGCAATCGATATAAAGCAGGTACATAGTGCTCGTGAAAAAATGTGAACGGTGCACGTGAGGTACGTTAAAGAGTAACAGTGGATTTACGGCCTATGGCACTTCACTTGCGTCTGTAAAATTGTTTCCTCCATTATTCCTGTTTTGTACTATTTTAAATTAATGCCCTCTCGCTGTTACCTTCACTCTTCCACGTGCCTCACATGCACCGTTCACATTTTATATTGATTGCACATCCATAGAGTAATAAAATTATTGCTGTCCGAATTTACATAGCTTTCTTTTTTGAGGCCCTGTGACGAGTATGCCCAGATGTGGGTCCCGGGCGCACTATGCCACTGGAATCAAGTAATACCTGGCTGATGAGCCCATAATAAAGGCAAAATCGGTCCTGGGTTGCTTGTGTTCTGGTTCAGGGAGGACCAGGCTTGACAGTTAGGGCTAGACTGTTCCCATTGGAGCAGGATCAAGGATTATTTGCATATGGCTGTGTCCAAACTGAGGAGGCATGGTGGGCAACAAACAATTGCTTGGGATGCGGCCCGAGCAATTGCCAGTGGCTGACATTTGTTCAAGCATTCCATTTATCACTTTGTTTTTTATGCCCTGAATTAGAATTTAGCAGACGGAATAAAGGCAGACTCGGTGGCGAAGGACTTTACTCCACTCACCAAATTTCAAGATGTCCCCCAGCCCAGCAGATATCCATACATTGGCAGGGACCAATTATGGCGGGATTATGGCGGTTCCTGCCAATTTAGGAAAGGTTTAATAGATGGCTCTGTCAAACATGATGGCGGGCGTCAAATTTTTGCATAATTTTTTATTTTAAAAAGAAAAAAAACTCCCCAAACAAGAGTTTATTTCTGAGAAATAAAGAAAAAATAATGACCCAGTCCAACATTGCAGCACAGTTAAGGGCAAGGCTTGGGCAACTCCCGTCGCATTTTCTCTGATGCTTGTTTATATAATCTGAACTCAAGCGGCCCAAAGGAGTTGGAGTGCTTTAAATGAGCGCTAGTTACATTACATGTCAGATTAATTTTTGGGGGGCATTTTTATAGAGCGCAAACTCGACTGACCCAAAGGTATTGAAGCGCTGTACAAAAGCGGCAGTTACATTACACAATGGCAGATACATTTTTGGGGGGCATTTTTATAGAGCGCAAACTCGACTGACCCAAAGGTATTGAAGCGCTGTACAAAAGCGGCAGTTACATTACACAAAGGCAGGTTAATTTTTTTGTTTTTAGGTGCGTGGAGCGTAAGTGATGCTGATGCAGCCCCTGTTTATTCATTATTTTCCCTCTACCTGACAAATGAGAGGAGCATTCGTCCCTCCCACATCGCTGCATGCACGTCTCGCTGCCTCTTCCTGTCCTCCTCCTCCTCTCAGAGCTCTAATTTCAAAGCACATTCACAGCAGCTCCCCAGGGAATTGGAGACATTTTTTATTATATAATGTGAACTCGAGCAACCCGAAGGTGTTTAAGCGCTTTACATGAGTGCTAGTTACTTTCCACAAGGACAGATTAATTTTTATAGATCGGTAGCCAGGGCCGGACTGGCCGTAGCGGGCACCAGGTGTTTCCCTGGTAGGCCGGAAGGGCGGGGCCAGTTTTAGACCAGTGGGGGCCGCTTTTTGTTACTGGGGGCGGTTTTGCAGTAGCCCCCCCTCCCGGCTGGTCAGACGTAATTGCCAGGGCTGGTTTGCAATCCCAGTCCGGCCCTGTCGGTAGCTCAACTGACCCAGAGGTATTGGAGCGCTTTACAAAAGCAACAGTTAGATTACACAAAGGCAGGTACATTTGTTCGTTTTTAGGTGCATGGAGATTAAGTGATGCTGACGCCGTCCCTGTTTATTCATTATTTACCCTCTACCTGACAAATGGGAGCATTTTGTTTTTGTTGCTGTGTCCAGTGCTCCTGTACCCAGGGCGGCTGGGACAGAGGGCGGGCCGGGGGCTTGCTGGTAAAAGGATGGTGCGAGCAGCGTTTCAAGGGAAAACTCTGGAGAAGGGTGCCTGGTGAATAGAGGCCTGGGAGAGCAGGGATGTGACATCTCCGCCATTGAAAAGTACTTCTCTGCTTTTTTGCATAGGCTGCTCAATACTTTATTGATGCAGTGGCACACAGAATGTTATAGTGCTGTTGACATGCATCGAGGCACTTGTCTTTCTGTCTGTGCATTAAAAAGCCTTGGAATGGGTCTATAAATGTTTACAAGCATGTATTCCTGAATCAGATTGCCTGGCCCGGTGTGTACGAATTGTATAGCTCTTCAATCCCTGGCAGCACAGCACCCAAGATAATGTGCTTCATGGCTAAACACGTATAAGGTCCCAAAGGCCCCCACGGACCCCTGCCCCCACCACATCTACCGCAAAGCCGCAGACATCATCGCCCCCGAGCTTCAACGTATCATCAGCCGTTCCTTCGAGACCGCCTCCTTCCACGATGACTGGAAACACGCAGAGATCAACCCTCTCCTGAAAAAACCTTCAGCGGACCCCACCGACCTCAAGAATTTCAGACTGATCTCCCTACTCTCTTACCCGGCCAAAGTCATGGAAAAAGCCGTCAACAGCCAACTTGCCGCCTTCATCGAAGAAAACCACATCCTCAACTCCTCCCAATCAGGCTTCAGGAAGAACTACAGACCCTAAACCACACTCCTCACAGCAACAGATGACATCCGCGCCCTCCTTGACAGAGGAGAGACTGTGGCCCTCATCCTCCTAGACCTCTCCGTGGCCTTCAACACCGTCTCTCACCGCACCCTAGCCCGCAGACTCCACGACGCAGGAGTACGGAACAAGGCCCTCGACTGGATCCTCTCTTTCCTCTCCGGCAGAACGCACGAGTCAGACTCCCTCCATTCCTCTCAGAACCGACTCCAACCACCTGCGGAGTCCCACAAGGATCCTCCATCAGCCGGACCCTGTTTAACATCTACATGTCCCCGCTCACATCCATCGTTAGAGCACACAGACTAAACATCACATCATACACAGACAACACCCAACTCATCCTCTCCCTATCCAATGAACCAAACATCACCAAATGCAAATTCCAAGACGGAATGGAAGCCGTCGCCAGATGGATGAAGAACAGCTGCCTTCAACTCAACACAGACAAAACCGAGGTACTCATCATGGGCCCTCACCCCAACGCCTGGAACGACACCTGGTGGCTCCCCGCCCTTGGGCTGCCCTCGGGCCCCCCTCCTTCCCCACGGACCAGGCACGCAACGTCGGAATCATCCTGGACTCTGAACTCAAAATGGACCACCAGATCACCGCCATCACCTCCTCCTGCTACCACACCCTCCGCCTCCTCCGTAAGACCTTCAAGTGGATCCCCCCGAAGACAGGAAAACTGTCACACACGCCCTCATCAGTAGGAGACTGGACTACGGCTATGCACTCTACGCTGGGATCAATAAGAACCTCACCCGCAAACTCCAGAACGTCCAGAACACCGCCGCCAGACTAGTACTCAACCTACCACGCCACAGCCACATCAGCCAACACCTATGGATCCTACACTGGATCCCCGTCGAGAAGAGAATCACCTTCAAGCTTCTCACCCACACACACAAGGCCCTCCACAACACCGGACCCGCCAACTTGAACCACTGCCTCGCGTTTCACGCTCCCCAGCGCTCTCTCCGCTCGGCCCAGCTCTCCCTCGCAACGGTTCCTCGGATCAAGAAAAGCAGAACAGGAGGGCGCTCCTTCTCCCTCCTCACAGCCAAGGCTTGGAACTCCCTCCCTCTTCAACTTCCGACAGACTGCATCGCTCCCTAAGTTCCTAAAGGACCTCAAGACCTGGCTCTTCGATGGAACTCAGTGAACCACCGAGGATCTGCGGAACCCCCTCCCCCCCCCCTTCCCCCTTTCCCTCAGTGCCTTGAGACCCGTTCCGGGTGAGTAGCTTGCGCTTTATAAACCCCCTGATTGATTTATTGATTGAAAGGCAAGACCTATTGGCTATGTCAATGCTTGTAATATATATGTCACCCCTAAAGTAGGCCTGCCGAGCCCTAAAGCATGGTGCTGTATATTAAAAGTAGGAACATGTACTTTCACATGTTCCAGCAGTAAGAACCATAAGTTGTTGTTTTTTACTAGTAGCCCTAAGTACAGAGTGACATCCTGACCTCTCAGCCCTGCTCTCACTACTTAAGAGGTCTCCTAAAGTTGGCACTGTAAGCTGTCAAAAGAATCAGTGAAGGGAATCTGATTTTGTGGTTAAATCAAATTTAATTTGAGTGGTGGGCAAGTTGCCACTTAAGTTGCCCATGGTATCAAGTGCCCGTTTACAGTTGCACACAAGGACTCTCCTCACATATAGCCCTCCTGGGGAGACGTGTGAATGACTCCCAGGAAAGGACACAATAAAAGCCTGCGTGAGGGAGAGGTGTTCCCTCTCCCAGGGAGGCAGCGACATGAGGAGTTAGCCCAAAAGGCAAGCTTCAAAGGAGAAGCTGCCTCTAAAAGGTAAATGCGAGCACACGTCGGGGGGGGGCGCGCTATTGTCAGGGTAGACAGGCTGGCAGAAGGGACAGAGAGGGGATGCTGATTGCCAAACCAGTTTTCCCATGTGTGTGCAGCCCACAGGCAGCCACATTCCAGGGGGACTACTGAACTCTAGAGACCAAGATAGTGGTTCTACCATTTTGAGAGTAGGCAGAATAGTGCACTCTGGGATAGGCAGACGCTACACTTTGCAGGTGGTCATCAGGAGGGAGGGAACCTAGTAGCCCATTGGGTACTGACCATGACCTACCCTGCGGGCATTTTCTCAGCATAAAAAGGGCACCCCTGGTAGCCAGAACTCAGATCTTGACGAACTGGAGAAGAGGCCCTGCTGCACCAAGGACCGAAGAGAGGTTGCACCAGCGTGGTCTGCACCTGCTGAACCTTGTGGCTAGCAAAGGGGAAGGGACTGTGCCTGCTCTGTCCTGCTTGTGGAGAAGTCGTCCCTGAGCCCTGCTAAAGCAAGAGACTCCAAGGATTAGTTTGCTGACCGCCTGTTCACGGCAGAGGGCCACAACAGCTGAAGAAGCCTGCTTAGGCGAGTTGGATGGCCAGATCTTCTAATCGCAGCTCCTCGCCACCATGCAGCACCAAGGACCAGGGCCCCACGTACAAGGATGCCCCTGAGTCTGCTGAACCCAGAAGAGTCACCAGCGTGCAGCTTGGTCACCCAGAAGGCAAGGTAGCGCCCAAGAAAGGATTCTGCCATGACCTAGACTCTGGGCGACTGTTAGCCCAGTGGCAACTGGACTTCTGCCAGGCTGGATATGACTTCGAGGGACATCGACCCCTGTGGCCAGGCCAGCCTTTCCAAACCCGTAGACCGAGGAGTATTCGCAGGAAGACCCCATCAACAGTAACGCATCCTTGAGCATCCTACATCCATTGTATCAGGACCAGTTTCCATAGGACTCTATAAAAAGGAGATAAAGGTGCCTGGAACTTACTGAAGACTGCTTCTTCCTTTGAAGTAACTGTTTCTGAGGACTTTGGAGTTGGTCGCCTAAAGTAACCACATTGATTCTTACACAGGATTTTCTTAATAAAAGTTTGTAAGTGTCAAATCTGTTGAATTTGCCAAGACTTGTTTGCGGTTAAGTAAAAAGTGCATATTTACGTTACCTTGTAAATGTTGTGTCTGCACAACCCTCTGGTTGATCTTTTTCATTTTGGTTCTAAAAATACAATCTATTTTTATAAATTGGTGTAGGATTCCTGATTGTTGTGTGCATTTCTTCTTCAATTGTTTTGGTGCTGTGTAAATGCTTTGCACTGGTTCCTTTGTGTTGCTCAGAGCCACAGCTACCCAGGGTTAAGCTAAAGGTTCGACAAACGAAACCTACTGGTCTTAAAGGGGGGGGGGTGTTAAATGTATTACCCAGTGAGGTCACACAACCACACCATATAATATACCCTATTTCCTCACAGTAGAATGGATATTAACCATGTGCAAAATTACCACCCAAGATTGTGCACACCTTCGAATTAGGCCCTAAAGAGGGAGAATTAGAGGTCATGCAATAGCCAACCAATCAGAGCAGCACATAAACTAAGATGATGTGATCTACAGAAAATACTAAAAATGCTTAGAATCTCAAGCTCTGTTGCCCCATTAATAACAGCAATGTTGACCTTGATTCTTTCAAAGTAGAAATTGTTCTCATTAGGAGGGCGAGGGGCAGGAGAAAGGGGTTCCCCCTGCTTGAAAAATGACCTGATGAATTTTGGAAATAATATGCCAGCATTATTCATAATTGACTCTGTCTCACGCCTATAAACTGTTTAAATAATTCAGATCTTTTTCCAATTGGATTTCATGCCTGCAGGTGTGTTCTGGTACATGCTCTAGACACTATCAAAAAGAAAAAACAGAAAGCAATTAAATGAGACTGCTTTGTTAAATGTCCCTACTTTACGCTGCCAGTCCTTTCCACATACCCAAAGTGAGTGGCAAAGTTACTGAAACATATTTAGGTAAAATCAGAGGACGCTGAGAAAAACAATACATGTTTTATTTTTACTGGACTCTGATTAAATATGTAAAAACTATGCTGAAAACAGTCTTTGCTGCAGCCCACTACAGCAGTACACTATTCTACCAAAGGTGAATTCCTTTTATCTGATTTCTGTAGCACACTTGACCATGAGAGATGACCTTTTTAGGTCTCGCATTAGCCAAGGCCTTTTGATTTTACTAAAATATGTATAATATACTTACATATACTTACATAAAGGGGCTTTCAGCCACCTCTAGTCATCCATTGGTTTTTTCTTTCTCTACTTTCTTTCCTAATTTCTTTCCTTCCTTCCTTCTTTCCTTATTGCCTTCTTTTGATGTTTTTTCTTTCTTTCCTTCTCTCTTACCTTAGTCCTTGGTTGGTGTCATTAAGTTTTTTCTTCCATCCATTCCAGGACGCATTAAAGAGTGGAGTGTATCAGCCTACTTCAGCCATTGGCAGACTTCACTGCAAGTAACGGCATGTCACCCTTTCACAAGTTTCAACTTTCACACAAAGTAGTTTCCTTCAGTGCCAGGGAGTACTGTGTGTTTTTTAGTGACCGGTAGCAAATATTTTGTTTTTAGACTGATGAGTGCCCAGCATAATCCCAAACAATAAATGTTATCAAACACCATGACAAAACAAGAATTTCCTGAAGGCTGACAGCCAACGCCAGACCTATTGGCTTTGCCAATGCTTGTGCTTCACTTGTATGCTTTGAATACTTGTATGTTCTTGAGGGCATCATTGAAGAGGTCTCAAAAAATAGGGTAAGTTTGAAATGTTTTAACCAAATTTTCAACTTTCAAGAATATGGTGCAATCCTCTGTGCACCAACCATGTCTAGAGTGAGATGTATCGGGTAAACCGATTAGTCGAAATATTTAACACTCCTATTGGTGGAATCAGCACACCACCTGAAGCATCCTTTGAAGGGCTGGTTCCATGTTTGTTTTAACAGTTGATGTATGGGAGGTGGGGTTCACTGGTCCTTCGGAGGAGGGTGATCACCTAACGGAGCAGAGTGAAGCCAGATTCTGCAGCACTGCTTGAAGAAGTGGATCAGCCCTGTGGATCCTGCCCCAGGCCCATGCAGAAGCCTGTGAGAACACAGTGGCCCTTCAGATAGCTCATGAAGTGGGAAAAGACTTTGTTGGGCTTTTTAGCTTTGGCTAGAAGCCTTTTGACTTTGTCAATGCTTGTTGGTTTTGCCATAGTTTTTGTAAACTTAATTCTTAGGGGAGTTGCCAGGCCCTCACCAATGTTAAAAGAAAAATGGCTAAAATCAAACATATTATTGTTTCAAAAACACACAGTGCCATAGTAGTGCCTGTAGCCGAAGGGAACTAGTTTGTGTGTGGATGTTGTCCTTGTGAAAATGAAGAAATCCATCACTCATAGTGAAATTAGCCAATGTTTGATGTGGGCTCATCCATTGCCCCATGCAGAAAGCTGTAGTGGGGATAAGAAAATTGTGAATGACACAACAACAGACTAGTGAATGAAGAGACTGGCTGAAAGCCCCTAAAAGTATGTGTATTATACAGGGCCGGACTGGCCGTAGCGGGCACCGGGCGTTTCCCCGGTGGGCCGCTAGGGTGGGGGCCGGTTTTGGGCCCCTGAGAGGCCGTTTTTGTTACCGGAGGCTGGCAATATCGGCCCCCTGTAACAAAATCGCCCGAAACCGGCGGTCGCAAACTGCTCGGCTGCACCCCCCCCTCACCCCAGGGGGGGCCGGCCGAGCAGTTTGCCAGGGCCGGTTTCGGTTGCCAGTCCGGCCCTGATATTATATATATAATTTTAGTAAAATCAAAATGTCTTGACTAACGCCAGACCTAGAAGGAAAGGATTGATGGAGGATTCAAAGTGGTTTGTTCAAGTCTAAACCCTTAAAATCACTGTTATATTTATTCTTATTCCAGAAAAATAGCTATCTGAATAATTCAAAAGGTTTGTTAAATGAAATTTTAACCAAAAATGGGTCACCATTTTGCTTCCTCAATGGCAGACGATGATCCTGATACAAATGCACAACGACTCATAGGCCCTCAATGTACCCTAAGTCAGAGGTACATAAAAAGTATTTTTTGCAACGTCAAAGTCTCATAATGCTACTTCACAAATTGGAACTGGGCATCTCGACTGCCAGTATGGTACCAGCTCTGCAGGAATGATGTTTGCGTCTCGCAAGTGTTAGCGATTAGCTATGTGCAAATTTGGAACCCATAAAGTGCTACTAGATGAATCGAAGTTCGTAACTGAGGTTGGTCAACAAATCAATACATTCAAATAATGTGAAGCACATTAGGCTCTGGAAGGAAGACAGAGTTTAATTAGGTTTTCAAGCTATAAATGTTTATTAAATGTTAAAATGTTTACAGAAGGCAGAATCATCAAGTTAGTGTCAATCAATAGTCAATATATGAATGCATTAGGTAATTATGAAGTTCAAATCCATCAAAGTCATATAAGTAAGAGGACGAACTAACAGAGATGGCTTCAAAGGGGAAGTTAAGTGATGTCAGTTCTCCCATAAAGAGAGTACCCTAAGGGGGAGACTTACTAAGATCTTGCGCCGTGTTTGCGTCACAAAAGTGACGCAACATGGCACAAAATCTTTTTTTCCTAATTAACTTTCCAGCGCTAAACTTGTTTAGCGCTGGAAATAACGTAAAAGTAATGCGAAGCAGTGCATTGCGCTGCTTAGCGTTACTTTGCGCCATGGGGCGTACCAAGGGTGGTGCATGGGCGTTCCCATGCAACCACCCATGGTTTCTCACGCTAAACCCAATTTACTAAAAACAGTAAATTGGGTTTAGCGTGAGAAAACTGTGCCCTTTTCAACTAGGCGCAAGGAAGGAGAAATGCTTTCATTTCTCCTTCCTTTTCCGACTTTGAATGCCTGCTGCACTGTGCAGCACGCATGCAAAGTGGGAAAAGCTTTTCCTCGTGTGTAGCATAGTATTTTGTACAGGAAGGGTACCCTTCCTGTACAAAACCTATGCTACACTCATGCACACACCCTAGTGCTGCGGTGCTAAGGTGTGTGCATGGCGCACGGCAGCTGAAACCAGCGCCGGCGCAAGGGAAAGGGGAGGAGAGAGCCATATCTTTGAAGATATAGCGCTCTCCTGCTCCCTCCCTGCCGCGCAACGCAGCGCAGCCTCACGGGGGGCAGCGCTGCGTTGCGTGAATCTTTAGTAAATCTCCCCCCACATCTCCTAACTCTGCTCTATTCAAAATCTGGAGACGGTCTGCTGCTTAATATACATTACACTATATTATTATTATCATTATTCATGATTTATAAAGCGCATGGCTAACTAAAAAGGTTTCTCAGCACTAGTCTCATCACAGTAACATGCGTCAGATCGATTCGTTATCCGAGGATTTAGAACAGCCACGTTTTTAGCAATTTACAGAAGGCTGAGAACGAACGACAGGCTCTCAAAGTCAGTGGTAGGGCGTTCCAGAGCTTAGGGCCCAGATAAGAAAACGCTCAACCCCCTTGGCGGGATTTCCTTACTCTGGGAATCACAACCAGCTCGAGATTGCTTGAGCGCCGAGAGCACTTGGGTGAGTGTGAAGACACTAAAGATCTCATATACAAAGGCCCAGAGTTGGATAGGCATTTATGCATGTAGCATAAGGCTTTGAATTGTACAAGGCGTTCAATTGGCAGCCAGTGCAGGTCATGAGGCAGGCTGGCTGTGGATGTAAATTTAGGGGATTGAAGTAGGAGAGATGTGGGGACGTGTGACCTTAAGTCACACAATTCTAACATTTGATAACCTACACATAGTACTACACGCGCACACAGTTCACATAAAACGCTCCAGTCATGTTAGAGTCAAAAGATATCATCTTGAGCTCTTTAGATTCTCAGGATGATTCACAACACAGCTTCCCTAAGCTTCCTTCAAACTTGCATTTACCTGCAACAAAATGAGATACATTGGACCAGTCTGTACTATGCAGGTGTACTGTTGCAACCAATCATACCATGTCATCATTTTCACCGTAAAAGAAAACATTTCACTTGGTAAAGAAAGCAAAGGGACATCACGTTTGTTGATTTTGACTTCATTTTTGCCTAGAAATAAAAGTTCACTTGTCTTCAAGCAAGATGGCAACCAACGTTAGCCATTTTTAAAAAACAGGCCTACATTAGCTATGGTCAATCTAAACGTGAATAATACACAGTTAATTACATTTTTGTGTTTACATGTTATTGTTGATACAATGCAGAAACATTTAATATGAAGGAACCAGTTCACAAGTTAAAGTTTGTCGGTTTGTGTTTTCCTTCTATAGGCTCCAGTAGCAATTGCTGAACCAAAATCACTGTATTAGCGTCTCCTCAGGTCCTCAAGAGTGAACCACTGTCTAAGGGCTTTATTACGAGTCTGGCAGTGTACGGACCAACAGACTTGCGGGAGCGCAGTGGTGGCGGTCTTCCGACCGCCCCATTAACACCAGGGCAGTAAGGCCACCCTGGGACCACCAAAACTGCCAGGGATTCGGGCTGGACTGTTCCCATTGGGCACAGGGTCAAGACTGATTTGCATATGGCTGGGTCCAAACTGGAATGGCATGATGAGCAAAAAACGATGGATTTAGGCCCAGATCTCTGTACTGGGGTGAATGTATGACATTGTTCTGCATTCTGTCCATCAATTGTTCTTTTTGCATTTGTCACCCTGGGACCACCACAACTGCCAGGGATGAAAGATCCCTGGCGGTGTTGCGGGGGTATTGAGGCTGCAATATGCTTGGCGGGGCCGCCTGCCTCCGCCAAGCATATTACGAGTTTCTTCACCGCCACACTTTCCATGGAGGTGCGACTGCCATGAAAAGTGTGGCGTTGAGGAAACAAAGGGGGCCCTACAGGGCCCCCTTGAGCCTCACGCCATGTGGATGCACATAGGGGGCACAACATGTGCCCCCCCTGTGTACATGCACACCAGTACCTGACTGCATGGACTGCAGCAGTCCATGCCGTGCAGGTACTGCCTTTGACGTAACCATTGCGGAACGCCCTGGGTGCGCCAAAGGGCTGCCAACCAGACAGGAGAAAACTCCTAATCTGGCCGGCGGTTTGTACATGGGTTTGGCAGTGCGGGAGCGGGCCGGTCCCACTCCCGCACCGCCAAACTCATAATGAGGCCCTAGGTTTCTCCTCACCCTCTGTAACAGAGCATTACTCAATGTCATTCCAGTACCTTTTAAACCCTATCTTCGCAACTTCTGAGTTATTACCAATATGAGACCATAGTGTCCTTGTTTACACAAACCATTTAGGGATCCCTTTTCAAGTTGTTATCCCAGTCCTGCATAGTGCACCAAATGTGACCACCTTACAAGAAAGAACAGAGTGGAGAAAGTCTGACCTACAGGGAATTAATTCCTACTGGTGGGTTTCAGGAAGGCCAACTAGAGCAGGAACCCACTGCCCTTCTGGAAGGATTCATCCCCAATACTGGAAATGGTTCTGCTGGTTGCTGAACACAAAATAGCCTTAAGAAGCTGTTTCTCACCATAGTAAGAATTAATATCCGGTATTCCCTAGAGCTGGTGGGGCTTTAACTGGAACGCTGCAAGAGGGAAAGATAGCGAAGGAAAATATATCTACTAAGCTTAAAACCCAATATGTGTCGCTAGACTAAGGCCACCTACTTGCATCACAGAATCAGTCAAACTTGTAACCTGTTGAAAGAGTTGCACAGAATTATAGTGGAACTACAAATGGTTCAGGTACCCATTGAGTCCTCACTTACTTGGCCAGTCTGTGCAAGGATTTGGAAACCTTCTACGATGAAATGTTCTACAAGAGCCACACACACATATCATACCGGAAACAATTCCTCTGCCTTAGGCGTTGACTGGTATTAAGCCCACAAGTTCTCTATGGCACATGGAGTACTTTACTTTAATGACATCAGTGACTGGAGCTCGTGTTGGTGACTGCCAACAGTTGCCCCACAGGCCCTCTCGCCAATATTGAGGAATATTAAGGAATTACTCCGGAAACACTGAGGAAATACTTATGATCCCAAATTTCACAGACCATCAGCCCTATTTAAGGGGAGGGTCATTCCGACATACTTTATTCCCTGTTCAAAACCACCAGGAACAATATGGTGGTCCGGAACAGGAAGCACATCCAGGCTCCCCATAGCCATCACAATGCTGCAGGGCAGCGTTCTGATTGGTCTGAGCGCCGCAGTGGGAGCCTAGAGATGTTCTTCACCCAGGCTGCAATACACCCTGGGTCGAGAACATGCAAAGTGCGCATTCATGTGCACTTACAGAGTTTGCCCACTACTCCTCCCCCTGCTCTGAGAGCAGAGGAGCCCAGCCCCGCAAAGCTGCCGCAGCAGGAACAAATAAAATGATAATAACGTCACATTATTATCATTGTATTTTCCCGTTACTTCACTTCTAAAAAGCAGTGGGGTGATGTTCCTCCGCCTTAGCGGAGGAGCCGCCACTGAATTGATGTGGAAGTTACCTATTTGTCGCCTTTACGCACAATGCCCTGGATATGCTATACAAGAGTTGAATTCATTAGCAAAGAAATGCTAGGCTAGATACAGAACGTATAGGTTTTACATGCACAACCTAAACGTAGCTAAGAAGCATGAGAATAGCTATATATTAAAGGAGACTTCATAGTAATACAAGATCGACTATATCTATTAAGGTTGTATATTTGAATCAAACAATAAAATTTTACAAGAACAATATATTGCATTTCGCATATTTATATTTCTTTATTGACAGGGAGATGTAACGTGTTGCACAGAATCACACGGTATTTTAGGTGTGTGCCGAAGCCAGCATCAGAACCAAGGTCCACAGATTTCAAAGGCAATACTCCACATCGCATCATGAATCCTTTGCTCAGACCAAGGTCAGCTTCAAGGAGGGAAAGAAAGCCTGCTTAATTGCTTTCTTGTGTCTTATCTCTTTAATTAGAGCTGTTCTTCAGCACCATTGTTTTGACTCTGAAAGCTATTGTTTACTTTTCACACCAGCTTCCATAGCAAGTCTCAGAGAGACGCTCAGAGCCAGACTGTCTGAGGACCGTGTGCATAACTGCTATTTTCTAACTTCTCCAGGGCCCTGCTGCTGAATGTCTCATGCAGGCACTCTTTGTTGCCTCATTTCTACATCAATTTATTAATGCACCTTTTGACCCAGGTGCTTGTCAGTGCTGAAGAAAGTGAAATATTGGCCTAGGCTGTCCATTTCACCCACAACTCTGTCTGTGCATCAATTTTTGAACTGTAACCTGCTGCCCCTTACCGGATTTTTAGAATAATCACTGACTGTGTAAATAATTCCCACTAAGCCTTAATGGATGTAAAATTATCTTATGTTGGATATCCTGATAGTCTGGCATGGATCTGGCACTCGAGGACCAATCTGGAAGAGCCTGGCTATAGATGGCCAGTCGAGGGGAGGACATCTGCGTGTAACATGGCTGTGTGTGGCCAGCTACCTCCGGTGCAAACCAGGCAGACTCCTCTACTTGTAGTCTCTGCATTGGTCCCTGGGGGGTGATATCAAGAACTGAACGACATGGAGACCTCCCCTTAAGGGCAAAAAGAGTCCCATTGGCAAAGCATCCCGAATCATGGAGGGAACCCTTTGGCAAACAAGTCAATTCATTACACCAAGAAGTTGGAGATGTGACCACTTCAGGAAACCTTTGACGGAATGGAGTCAAATGGTGGCTTTTAAAACACATTTTCCAGCTATGTTGATTTTAGAGATGATGCTGAAGGAGAGTTATCTAAATAATACTCAAATTCAAGATCTCAGAACTATCCAGAAGCATTAAGAGAGCTCAGTGGGCAAATCATTTGTTGATCGCCATGGACATAATGGAACAGAACCTTATATAAGCCCCACTTCTGAGTGCTGATGTCAGTTTCCTAATCTTTCAACTTCTGCACCACCAGACACAGAAGACATAAAACAAATTATCAATGCAGTGTGCTGATCTCTAACTTGGGAGAAGAAGTCCCTTCCACAGATCTGGGAGAACAGAGGCCAATTAAGAATCTCCATTTAGGTAGAGTATCCACCAGAAAGTGTTACCAAAGTAACTTGTTCTTCTGAGGGATACTTCTAACTGCAGATTGCTCACCTTTAGAGTAGATACCATTACAGTACCTCCCTGTTGGAAGCCGGAGTCCCCGTCGCGCGTCACTGTCACAAATGCGCGACCCGGGACTCCCCACTCAACGTTAGGCCAAGTAAGGACACCGTTTGAGATAGCCCTGCTCACCCCCTTAGTAGATTGGCACGAGCAGCCAGGCCTATCTCCAAGGCACGAGTGTACAGTATGTGCAACCACGCCCACAGCAACCCCCTGGTGACACCACAAATGGACTCCACACGAGTTTGATAAAGCAGTATAAACTTTATATAGAAAGATATACGATCAGACCACACGTTACAAAAGCCAACATATAATAAAGGGTAATATTCGTTCTGGCTGGCTGGTAGGTTCAAATCCCAACCACCGCTTTCCAAACGCTATGCTGGTCGTAATGCTAGAATCACACACGTTGCAATGGACAAACAATAGTGCTCTGCGTAACGATACAATCCTGTGCCGGGCACAGGAGAAATAATACAATGCGTAACGATACACTCCGGTACCTGCAATGGGAGAAATTATGCAATGCGTACCGCTACAATCATGTACTGCGCAATGAGGGAATCATGCAATGCGTCACACCCCAAACACGTACTTTGCAATGAAGAAACAATGCAATGCGCGCCGCCACAATCATGTACTTTGCAATTAAGGAATAATGCAATGCGTAGCTACAATCATGTACGTTGCAATGACGAAATAATGCAATGCGGGCCGCTACAATCCTGTACTTTGCAAGGGAGAAATAATGCGTAGCGCTACAATCGTGTACTTCATTAGGCGGAAATAATGTCAGGCGTCATAAGACAGTCCGGCAGTTCGTTAGCAACAATATTGGCAATGTGTATTACGACAGTCAGCCTCTTCGATAACAGTTGCCCTCCACATGTATTCACGATGAAATAAAGTACAGCTTCCCACTCATGCCCCAGTACCACCACTCCTTGGTCAGTACGGGCCCCAATCTGAGCCGAAGCAAAGGCTCACGTCGTCGAGAGGCCGAGAGAGTGTCCCTCCGAGCCCGCACCCCGCCCAGGCAGTGATCCACGTTACTTGGGGGGCGCGACCCCACTCTCCTCTCCTCCTTCAATGAACTAGGCCTTTCGTGCAGAACTTTCTCAATGGGCCTCAGCGGCTCGGGCTGGCAGCTCAGCTCCTCCGGGGCTGCCGGTCCGGGCCGCGACTGTTAGGAAGGTCTCAGGCGGCCGCAGGGCACACGTACCCCACGCCCCTGAGATTACGTTACTCCGGGTGCACGTTCACCACCGCACCCTCCGGGTCTCTTCTGGCACGAAGCCACACACACAACGCTGATGGGACTTCACGTCAACTCCGAGTGCACGTTCAACCGGCACTCCTTCCTGCGGTCTCAGTTCGCATCAAGACACGCACACCACGCTGCAGAGACTCACTTTCTTCCGGTGCACACGATGATCAGCCGATCACCTCCACAGTCCCAGGTTGCACCAAATCACGCACACTGCTTCACTGAGACTTACTCCAATTCCGGTGCCCCGATATCCAGGCGCTCTTCACCAACGCCTCCGGCCGCACCTCGACACGCTCACCGTATCCGAGCCTCGCTTCTCCTCCGGTGCACTCGATCACCAGGCACTCTTCACCAACGCCTCGGTGCACCCCGACACGCACCCTGCGCGTCCGAGACTCACTCCACTTCCGATGCACACGTTGACCAGGCGCTCCTTGCCAATGCCTTCAGTGCACCGCTACACGCACCCAGCGCGTCCGAGACTCTCTTCACCTCCGATGCACCCGCTCACCAGGCACTCTTCACCAGCGCCTGCGGTGCACCCCGACACGCACCCTGCGCGTCCGAGTCTCACTTCACCTCCGGTGCACACTTCACCAGGCACTCCTCACTGACGCCTCATGTGCACCATGACACGCACCCAGCGCGTCCGAGACTCACTCCTCCATCGATGCACACGTTCACCAGGCGCTCTTCACCAACACCTCCTGTGCACCACGACACACACCCAGCGCGTCTGAGTCTCGCTTCTCCTCCGTGTGTCCAAGATTGCAGGGCACACCTTCTGAGGGTCTCAAGCTGCCACAACACGCGCCCACCACGTTGCTTGAAACTTCACCGGACAATTTTATGTTCCTGTGTTTCCAAACAGGGAGCCAGCTCAGCTCGGGCCCTTGGGGTTACAAGACACAGCACAAAGCACAGTCTTCTTCAAGCAGGGGAACCCAGCGCCTCCAAGCACAGTCCCAACAGCCTCTCCCTTAGTTAGAACAGCAAACTGCAGACCAGCCCCAGATCACGAAGCAAGGATTGGTCTTTCCACAGCAGTCTCTTCAGTTGCTCCTTCTTTAGCAGAGGTTCCTCTTGACCACAGAATGGGTCCAAGCCTTTTCAGTCTCAATCCATTTTTGTTTCATTCCAACGTTCAGGGGTTTCAGCTCTCATAGATATACCCGTAAATGTCTTTGAAGTTCGTTGTGCTCAGGGGTCCCTGACCCCTGCCTAAATCAGTTCTGGGTGTCTCCCTCCCAGTGTCACCTTTTTCCCTTTGATACTGGGGGTCTGGATCCTTAATCACTCAGCAGGAGATGGGTCAATTGTTTTATAGCTGCAACCCAGGCCTCTTCACCTCCCGGGGCTTCCCCTCGCATACTCTCCAGCTGCAGGTCAGCCTGGTGCCATCTCACCCCCTCCCCTCTCAGATCCAGACAGTCAATCCACATTCAACAGAGACACACAGAAATGCCTAAAGCACAAAACTCAACCACTTTCTAAAAGAGCGGCTTCTGAACACACAGTGACAAAACCACCTTCATAGAAAGATGGGTTATGACGCTGTGAGTTCATACATACCAAACTTCACCTCTCCATTTTAAACTTATGGGAAACTAGGCTAACAAACACAATACCCTGCCTCCCCCATTCTGTCCTATGGACAGAATGGCCTTTCACCAGTGAAAAACGAAATGGAGTGTTTTTCACTGTCAGGACATAACACACACCTCAGTATATGTCCTGCCTTTTACTTACACGGCACCCTGCCCAGGGGTTACCTGGGTTCTACCACAGGGGTGCCCACTGTGTACGCAAAAGGGAAAGTAAGGCCTGACAAGTGGTTGCACTTGTCAGGCCAACATGCTAACTTAGCAAACTGCGCGCAGGCCCTACACTGCAGGCCTGAGTTCCCTTCTCCGCGCACCCTTTGCATTGCTAGCCCTGGCACACACAGTGCACATCACTAGGGACTTTACTAGTAAGGCAAACATACCAATCATGGCCAACCAATTTCCATTACACTTTACACAGGGAACTCCTGTACTTTGACATTGATCAGCAGTGGCAAAGTAACCAAAGCATCTAAATTGGCACTCTATGTCAGGAAAACGGTCTGGGGGAAAGCAAAAAGTTTTAGGGACTTTAGCCAAAAAGGCCAAGTCCTACACAAACCCCTCCCAGCCAAAAGCCAGGGTAGACCAATCATTACCTTGATGGACTTCCCGCCTTCGGGCGATAGAACCAGGACGCAGGCCCTCTTCCACAGGGACACCCTCCTGTTCCACGCCTTCCTGACCCCAGGGAGTCTTCTTGATCACTACTCCCTGAGCCAACAATGCTGTTCCATGGATCCCTCCCAGCCTGGGGGACCCCTCCAGGGGTGTTGGTCCCATGCCAAACCCCCCCTGGAGTGGTACCCTGGGAAGGCCCATCGGTCAGGATACTACCTCCAGTCATCCTGCCCCTCCAGGTTAAAAGTGGGTTCACCCTGGTCATTTCTAGGGGACCCAGCCCCACTGGCTGGACACTGTCCCACCGGTGTTCCCCCGGGGGAACACAACCCTCTTTTAACCTTCCATTTATTTTTCTGGGCCTGCCACTTAGGAATGGCACCCACAAACTTCAGGACGGCAGGAGCTCTGGCTACAGACTCCCCACGCCCTCCTGACTCTAGGTGTTCTTCCTCACACCTGTGGCAAGTAGGCACTAGGCCTCCACCCGGGGGCTCTCCTACGGCCCTCCCATTTTCCTGGGTGGTGCTGCTGATCCCTGGGGGTGCTGCTTACTCTTCCTCCCCCTCTTTTGAGACAAGGGGCTAGCCAGCAACCCCTACTCACTACTCTGGGATCTCCTTGCGCCACGTGGCCCTTCTTCCCTCTCTGGGGCCTCTTCAGGCCCCTGGACCCATGACCAGGGGTCCGGTTTTCGTGCAGGTTCCCGGGAATCAAGGATCCCACACCTTAACCCGGGGTGGCGCAATCCTGGAAAATAATTTCTGAGCCTAGGCTCCCCTGGGGCCAAACTGGCCAACCCCTCCAAATCATTTAACATGCTAACCACTACCCAATCTTCCAGTGCACTCTTGTACTCACCAGCACTTGGCACTGGCTGTACGCTGCCACCATACGAACTGGACTCTACATGTTTACCCTTAATGTCCAGTTCCCTCATGCTTAACTCATGAGCGAAGAGAATCCGTTTCTCTTCCAACGCGAGAGCGCTCCTGCTCTCCTCTGCTTGAGTTTTAAGTTTTAACACCTCCAACTCATGCAGTCTGACCCTTTGGTTTTCGTCCAACTCCTCTGGTGAAAAACTCCTCCCTGAATGGCTACTACCAGCCCCTGCGGCTGGTCCCTCCACTGGCAAATCCTGTGGACCAAATCCATTCCCTGGGTCATCCTCATCCACCTCAACATCACCCGTCTCCTGAGCCTCTTTGGCTTCCCACCAGGCCCTCAAGGCCACTTGCAGCTCCTCCTTCTTGGAGCTACCCTTCATGGGCCATCCCAAAGCTCTGCAGAATTTCCTCAACTGATCAACCTTGTAGGTCAACAATACCTCAATGTTAAACTCTAATTCTGCAGCCACACCCTCACCGGCTATCTGGCTACCCTCCTGAGACATGATGTGTGGTTTAAAGGTTTCTCAACAATAGAACCAACAATTCAAAACAATATGTTGTGGCGTCGTGGTCTGTGATCAATTTATGATGTACACCAATTACTGTGAGTGGTTTTGCACACACGCTTTTCAATTACGTTAGGATTGTATCCCACCGCTCTGCCACCAAATGCTGGAAGCCGGAGTCCCCGTCGCGCGTCATTGTCACAAATGCGCGACCCGGGACTCCCCACTCAACGTTAGGCCAAGCAAGGACACCGTTTGAGATAGCCCTGCTCACCCCCTTAGTAGCGGCACAAGCAGCCAGGCCTATCTCCAAGGCACGAGTGTACAGTATGTGCAACCACGCCCACAGCAACCCCCTGTGTCATCACAAATGGACTCCACACGAGTTTGATAAAACGAGTATAAACTTTATATAGAAAGATACACAATCAGACCACACGTTACAAAAGCCAACATATAATAAAGGGTAATATTCGTTCCGGCTGGCTGGTAGGTTCAAATCCCAACCACCGCTTTCCAAACGCTATGCTGGTCGTAATGCTAGAATCACACACGTTGCAATGGACAAACAATAGTGCTCTGCGTAACGATACAATCCTGTGCCGGGCACAGGAAAAATAATACAATGCGTAACGATACACTCCGGTACCTACAATTGGAGAAATTATGCAATGCGTTCCGCTACAATCATGTACTGCGCAATGAAGGAATAATGCAATGCGTCACACCCCAAACACGTACTTTGCAATGAAGAAACAATGCAATGCGCGCCGCCACAATCATGTACTTTGCAATTAAGGAATAATGCAATGCATAGCTACAATGATGTACGTTGCAATGACGAAATGATGCAATGCGGGCCGCTACAATCCTGTACTTTGCAAGGGAGAAATAATGCAATGCGTAGCGCTACAATCGTGTACTTCGTTAGGCGGAAATAATGTCAGGCGTCATAAGACAGTCCGGCAGTTCGTTAGCAGCAATATTGGCAATGTGTATTACGACAGTCAGCCTCTTCGATAAGTTGCCCCCCACACGTATTCACGATGAAATACAGTACAGCTTCCCACTCGGGCCCCAGTACCACCACTCCTTGGTCAGTACGGGCCCCAATCTGAGCCGAAGCAAAGGCTCACGTCGTCAGAAGGACTGAGAGGCCGAGAGAGTGTCCCTCCGAGCCCGCACCCCGCCCAGGCAGTGATCCACGTTACCTGGGGGGCGCGACCCTACTCTCCTCTCCTCCTTCAATGAACTAGGCCTTTCGTGCAGAACTTTCTCAATGGGCCTCAGCGGCTCGGCCTGGCAGCTCAGCTCCTCCGGGGCTGCCGGTCCGGGCCGCGACTGTTAGGAAGGTCTCAGGCGGCCGCAGGGCACACGTACCCCACGCCCCTGAGATTACGTTACTCCGGGTGCACGTTCACCACCGCACCCTCCGGGTCTCTTCTGGCACGAAGCCACACACACAACGTTGATGGGACTTCACGTCAACTCCGAGTGCACGTTCAACCAGCACTCCTTCCTGCGGTCTCAGTTCGCACCAAGACACGCACACCATGCTGCAGAGACTCACTTTCTTCCGGTGCACACGATGATCAGCCGATCACCTCCACAGTCCCAGGTTGCACCATATGATTCTATGGAGCACTTCTTATAGCCACTACAATCTGCTTGGCTGCAACGTGGGCAGTGGTGCACACATCCACAAAGTACTACTGCCTTGACAGTCAGGTCCACCATGAAGGCTGTTTTGATTGCTTGGCCTCGCAAGACTTTCTGATCGGAGTCCACTCCCCAGGCTCACCTTCTTTGGGAGTGTAGGACTTGGCCTTTTTGGCTAAAGTTCCCTAAAACTTTTTGCTTTCCCCCTAGACCGTTTTCCTGACATAGAGTGCCAATTTAGATGCTTTGGGTACTTTGCCACTGCTGATCAGTGTCAAAGTACAGGAGTTCCCTGTGTAAAGTGTAATGGTAATTGGTTGGCCATGATTGGTATGTTTGACTTACTAGTAGAGTCCCTAGTGATGTGCACTGTGTGTGCCAGGGCTAGTAATCAAAGGGTGCGCGGAGAAGGTAACTCAGGCCTACAGTGTAGGGCCTGCGCGCAGTTTGCTAAGTTAGCATGTGTCCTGACAAGTACAGCTACTTGTCAGGCCTTACTTTCCCTTTTACATGCACCGTGGGCACCCCTGTGGTAGGTCCCAGGTAACCCCTGGGCAGGGTAACGTGTAAGTAAAAGGCAGGACATATACTAAGGTGTGTGTTATGTCCTGACAGTGAAAAACACTCCATTTCGTTTTTCACTGGTGAAAGGCCATTCTGCCCATAGGACAGAATGGGGGAGGCTGGGTATTGTGGTTGTTAGCCTAGTTTCCCATAAGTTTAGAATGGAGAAGTGAAGTTTGGTATGTATGAACTCACAGCGTCATAACCCATCTTTCTATGAAAGTGGTTTTGTCACTGTGTGTTCAGAAGCCGCTCTTTAGAAAGTGGCTGAGTTTTGTGCTTTAAGCTTTTCTGTGTGTCTCTGTTGAATGTGGATTGACTGTCTAGATCTGAGAGGGGAGGGGTGAGATGGCACCAGGCTGACCTGCAGCTGGAGAGTATGCGAGGGAAGCCCTGGGAGGTGAAGAGGCCTGGGTTGCGGCTATAAAACAATTGACCCATCTCCTGCTGAGTGATTAAGGATCCAGACCCCCAGTATCAAAGGGAGAAAGGTGACACTGGGAGGGAGACACCCAGAATTGATTTAGGCAGGGGTCAGGGACCCCTGAGCACAACGAACTTCAAAGACATTTAGGGGTATATCTATGAGAGCTGAAACCCCTGAACGTTGGAATGAAACAGAAATGGATGGAGACTGAAAAGGCTTGGACCCATTCTGTGGTCAAGAGGAACCTCTGCTAAAGAAGGAGCAACTGAAGAGACTGCTGGGGGAGACCTATCCTTGCTTCGTGATCTGGGGCTGGTCTGCAGTTTGCTGTTCAAACTAAGGGAGAGGCTGTTGGGACTGTGCTTGGAGGCGCTGGGTCCCCCTGCTTGAAGAAGACTGTGCTTTGTGCTGTGTCTTGTAACCCCAAGGGCCCGAGGTGAGCTGGCTCCCTGTTTGGAAACACAGGAACATAAAAGTTTCCGGAGACGTTTCAAGCAACGCGGTGGGCGCGTGTTGTGGCAGCTTGAGACCCTCAGAAGGTGTGCCCTGCGATCTTGGACACACGGAGGAGAAGCGAGACTCGGACGCGCTGGGTACATGTCGTGGTGTAAAGGAGGCGTTGGTGAAGAGCACCTGGTGAACGTGTGCATCGACGGAGGAGTGAGTCTCGGACGTGGAGGGTGCGTGTCGTGGTGCACAGGAGGCGTCGGTGAGGGGCGCCTGGTGAAGTGTGCACCGGAGTTGAAGCGAGACTCGGACGCGCAGGGTGCGTGTCAGGGTGCACCGCAGGTGCTGGTGAAGAGGGCCTGGTGAGCGGGTGCATCAGAGGTGAAGAGAGTCTCGGACGCGCTGGGTGCGTGTCGTGGTGCCCTGGAGGCGTTAGCGAGGAGCGCCTGGTCAACGCATGCATCAGACGTGGAGTGAGTCTCGGACGCGCAGGGTGCGTGTCGGGGTGCACCGAGGCGTTGGTGAAGAGCGCCTGGTGATCGAGTGCACCGGGGGAGAAGCAAGGCTCGGACACGGTGAGCGTGTCGAGGTGCAGCCGGAGGCGTTGGTGAGGAGCGCCTGGATATCGGGGCACCGGAATTGGAGTGAGTCTCAGTGAAGCAGTGTGCGTGCTTTGGTGCAACCTGGGACTGTGGAGGTGATCGGCTGATCATCGTGTGCACCGGAAGAAAGTGAGTCTCTGCAGCGTGGTGTGCGTGTCTTGGTGCCAACTGAGACCGCAGAAAGGAGTGCTGGTTGAACGTGCACTCGGAGTCGATGTGAAGTCCCATCAGCGTTGTGTGTGTGGCTTCGTGCCAGAAGAGACCCGGAGGGTGCGGTGGTGAACGTGCACCCGGAGTAACATAATCTCAGGGGCGTGGGGTACGTGTGCCCTGCGGCCGCCTGAGACCTTCCTAACAGTCGCGGCCCGGACCGGCAGCCCCGGAGGAGCTGAGCTGCCAGGCCGAGCCGCTGAGGCCCATTGAGAAGTTCTGCACGAAAGGCCTCGTTCATTAGAGGAGAGGAGAGTGGGGTCGCGCCCCCCCAGGTAACGTGGATCACTGCCTGGGCGGGGTGCGGGCTCGGAGGGACACTCTCTCGGCCTCTCAGTCCTTCTGACGACGTGAGCCTTTGCTTCGGCACAGATTGGGGCCCGTACTGACCAAGGAGTGGTGGTACTGGGGCCCGAGTGGGAAGCTGTACTGTATTTCATCGTGAATATGTGTGGGGGGCAACTGTTATCGAAGATGCTGACTGTCGTAATACACATTGCCAATATTGCTGCTAACAAACTGCCGGAGTGTCTTATGACGCCTGACATTATTTCCACCTAACGAAGTACACGATTGTAGCGCTACGCATTGCATTATTTCTCCCTTGCAAAGTACAGGATTGTAGCGGCCCGCATTACATTATTTCGTCATTGCAACGTACATTATTGTAGCTTCGCATTGCATTATTCCTTAATTGCAAAGTACATGATTGTGGCGGCGCGCATTGCATTGTTTCTTCATTGCAAAGTACGTGATTGGGGTGTGGCGCATTGCATTATTCCTTCATTGCGCAGTACATGATTGTAGCGGTACGCATTGCATAATTTCTCCCATTGCAGGTACCAGAGTGTATCGTTACGCATTGTATTATTTCTCCTGTGCCCGGCACAGGATTGTATCGTTACGCAGAGCACTATTGTTTGTCCATTGCAACATGTGTGATTCTAGCATTACGACCAGCATAGCGTTTGGAAAGCGGTGGTTGGGATTTGAACCTACCAACCAGCCGGAACGAATATTACCCTTTATTATATGTTGGCTTTTGTAACGTGTGGCCTGATCGTATATCTTTCTATATAAAGTTTATACTCGTTTTTATCAAACTCGTGTGGAGTCCATTTGTGGTGTCACCAGGGGGTTGCTGTGGGCGTGGTTGCACACACTGTACACTCGTGCCTTGGAGATAGGCCTGGCTGCTCGTGCCAAGCGACTAAGGGGGTGAGCAGGGCTATCTCAAACGGTGTCCTTACTTGGCCTAACGTTGAGTGGGGAGTCCCGGGTCGCGCATTTGAACCCGGGCTGACTGAATGGCAGCAGGAAGGGGGCCCCCCAGGGTGGAATTCTGTGAGGAACAGAAGGGGTGCCCTTCTCTTGTAGGTTTGCGGCAGCAAGCAGCAAACCAGGCAGCAGGTGATCAGTCGGGATCACACTTGATTTACTGGGAAAACGATCTCCTGTATAGTGAGCCAAAGGTGGCTGAGCCTGGGTCAGCCCGGACACTGGTGGTACCCCAGCGCTTCAGAGCCTTCCTATTGGGGTTGGCTCATGATGTACCTTTGGCGGGACATTTGGGGCAGGACAAGACCTTTGAGCGACTTGTCACCCACTTCTACTAGCCCCAGATGCGCAAGAGTTCTGATACTCATTGCAGGACCTGTCAGACTTGTCAGGCGAGTGGTAAGAGTGGAAGGAGGCGAGTGGTAAGAGTGGAAGGAAGCGAAAGGTTCCCCTCCAACCTTTCCCTGTAGTCAGCACACCCTTTGAGAGGGTGGGCATTGACATTGTGGGGCCTCTGGATCCCAAGACGGCCATGGGCAACAGGTTCATCCTGGTCTTGGGGGACCATGCCACCCGGTACCGGGAAGCCATCCCTCTCCGGACGGTGACAGCCCCCGTGGTGGGCCGTGCACTGATGGGGATTTTCTCCCGTGTGGGGTTCCCCAGAGAGGTGGTGTCCGACAGGGGTACTAATTTCATATCGAGGTATATGAAATCTCTGTGGAAGGAGTGCGGTGTAACTTATAAGTTCACCACACCTTACCACCCCCATGGTAATGGTCTGGTTGAGAGGTTTAACTGGACCTTGAAGGGCATGATTATGGGTCTGGAGGAACCCATGAGGCGTAAGTGGGACGTCCTCTTGCAATTCCTGCTGTTTGCGTACAGAGAGGTGCCACAGAAGTCATTGGGGTTCAGTCCCTTTGAGCTCCTGTATGGGCACCCGGTCAGAGGACCCTTGAGTTTGGTGAAGGAGGGCTGGGAGAAGGCTCCTAGTAAACCCCCACAGGATGTATACAGCTACATGCTGGCCTTCAGGAACCAAACTAGGCGTTTCAGGCAACTCGCTCAGGCGAACCTGGAAGTCAGCCAGGAGGATATGAAACGGTGGTACGACCAGAATGCCACTCTGGTCGAGTTTCAACCTGGGCAGAAAGTGTGGGTGATGGCGCCAGTGGAGCCTTGTGCGCTCCAGGACAAGTGGACTGGGCCTTATCAGGTGGTGGAGCGCAGGAGCGAAGTGACCTACCTGGTGGACTTACGGTCTCCTAGGAATCCTTTGAGGGTTCTCCATGTGAACTGCCTCAAACCACACTTTGAGAGGTCTGAGGTGACCATGCTCTTGGCTACAGATGACGGGGCGGAAGAGGAGAGTGAACCTCTTCCTGACCTCCTGTCAGCCAAGGAGAAGGACGGGTCAGTGGATGGGGTGTACCTCTCTCCTACCCTGACCCCGGAACAGCGGAGGGACTGTCGCCAGGTATTGGGTCAGTTCGCCTCCCTGTTCTCCCTGACCCCAGGAGTCACCCATTGGTGCGTTCATGATGTGGACACTGGAGTCAGTCTGCCTGTGAAACAAAAATTTTACAGGGTAGCTGATAAGGTCAGGGCCAGCATCAAGGAGGAGGTCTCCAAGATGCTAGTGCTAGGGGTGATTGAGCCATCCAGCAGCCCCTGGGCCAGCCCAGTGGTCCTTCTGCCAAAAGCTGCTGCGCCGGGTGCCACTCCCGAACTTCGGTTCTGTGTGGATTACCGTGGACTCTATGCGGTCACTAAGACTGACGCGCAACCCATCCCCCGAGCTGATGAGCTCGTGGATCGGCTGGGAGCTGCCCGGTACCTCAGTACATTTGATTTGACATCGGGGTACTGGCAAATTGCCTTGACCGAGGGGGCTAAGGAGAGGTCAGCGTTCTCAACGCCAGAAGGGCACTACCAGTTCAGGGTTATGCCCTTTGGGTTGAAGAACGCCCCTGCCACCTTCCAGAGACTGGTTAACCAGGTGCTGAGTGGGCTGGAGGAATTCAGCGCCGCTTACCTGGACGACATTGCAGTGTTCAGCTCCAGTTGGGAGGAACATTTGCAACACCTCTGTGAAGTATTGAAGGCCTTGCAGAGGGCGGGCCTATCAAGGCAAGTAAGTGCCAGATAGGGCAGGGTTCCGTGGTGTACTTGGGACACCTGGTGGGGAGCGGCCAGGTGGCGCCCCTACAGGCAAAGATTGATACCATCCTGGCGTGGGAACCCCCCAAGACCCAGACAGGAGTGAGGGCCTTTCTAGGACTCACTGGGTATTACAGACGGTTCGTGAAGGGGTATGGCACCCTCATTGCCCCCCTGACAGAACTGATGTCCAAGAAACAGCCCAAGAAGGTGGTCTGGACTGATGCCTGCCAGACCGCCTTTGATGCCCTGAAGTCTGCCATGTGCACCGCACCCGTGTTACGGGCACCGGATTTCTCCCGAGAGTTTATCGTGCAGACAGATGCTTCAGAGCATGGGGTGGGAGCAGTACTCTCACAGTTGAAAACGAGGGCTTGGACCAACCCGTAGCTTTCATTAGCAGAAGGCTACTTCCCAGGGAACAGAGGTGGAGTGCAATTGAAAGGGAGGCTTTTGCTGTGGTCTGGGCGCTGAAGAAGCTGAGGCCCTACTTGTTTGGGACCCACTTCTTGGTTCAGACCGACCACAGGCACCTCAGATGGTTGATGCAGATGAGGGGTGAGAACCCAAAGCTGTTGAGGTGGACCATCTCCCAAATGGGATGGACTTCACGGTGAAACACCGTCCGGGAACAGAACACGCCAATGCTGATGGTCTGTTCAGATTTTTCCGCCTTAGTGATGAGAACTCCCATGAGGGTGGGTAGTTCCCCCCACTTTTCGGCTGGAGGGGACGCATGTTAGACCTGGCATATCTTGGCGTGATTTCCCATGACTTTTTGCCTCTACCTCCTTTGCTTTTAGATGCTTTGGGTACTTTGCCACTGCTGATCAGTGTCAAAGTACAGTAGTTTCCTGTGTAAAGTGTAATGGTAATTGGTTGGCCATGATTGGTATGTTTGCCTTACTAGTAAAGTCCCTAGTGATGTGCACTGTGTGTGCCAAGGCAAGTAATGTAAGGGCGTGCGGAGAAGGGAACTCAGGCCTACAGTGTAGGGCCTGCGCGCAGTTTGCTAAGTTAGCATGTGTCCTGACAAGTACAGCTACTTGTCAGGCCTTACTTTCCCTTTTACATGCACCGTGGGCACCCCTGTGGTAGGTCCCAGGTAACCCCTGGGCAGGGTGCCGTGTAAGTAAAAGGCAGGACATATACTGAGGTGTGTGTTATGTCCTGACAGTGAAAAACACTCCATTTCGTTTTTCACTGGTGAAAGGCCATTCTGCCCATAAGACAGAATGGGGGAGGCTGGGATTGTGGTTGTTAGCCTAGTTTCCCATAAGTTTAGAATGGAGAAGTGAAGTTTGGTATGTATGAACTCACAGCGTCATAACCCATCTTTCTATGAAAATGGTTTTGTCACTGTGTGTTCAGAAGCCGCTCTTTTAGAAAGTGGCTGAGTTTTGTGCTTTAAGCTTTTCTGTGTGTCTCTGTTGAATGTGGATTGACTGTCTGGATCTGAGAGGGGAGGGGGTGAGATGGCACCAGGCTGACCTGCAGCTGGAGAGTATGCGAGGGGAAGCCCCGGGAGGTGAAGAGGCCTGGGTTGCGGCTATAAAACAATTGACCCATCTCCTGCTGAGTGATTAAGGATCCAGACCCCCAGTATCAAAGGGAGAAAGGTGACACTGGGAGGGAGGCACCCAGAACTGATTTAGGCAGGGGTCAGGGACCCCTGAGCACAACGAACTTCAAAGACATTTAGGGGTATATCTATGAGAGCTGAAACCCCTGAACGTTGGAATGAAACAGAAATGGATTGAGACTGAAAAGGCTTGGACTCATTCTGTGGTCAAGAGGAACCTCTGCTAAAGAAGGAGCAACTGAAGAGACTGCTGGGGGAGACCAATCCTTGCTTCGTGATCTGGGGCTGGTCTGCAGTTTGCTGTTCTAACTAAGGGAGAGGCTGTTGGGACTGTGCTTGGAGGTGCTGGGTCCCCCTGCTTGAAGAAGACTGTGCTTTGTGCTGTGTCTTGTAACCCCAAGGGCCCGAGGTGAGCTGGCTCCCTGTTTGGAAACACAGGAACATAAAAGTTTCCTGTGATCTTGGACACACAGAGGAGAAGCGAGACTCGGACGCGCTTGGTGCGTGTCGTGGTGCACAGGAGGCGTCGGTGAGGGGCGCCTGGTGAAGTGTGCACCGGAGGTGAAGCGAGACTCAGACGCGCAGGGTGCAGAGTCGGGGTGCACCGCAGGCGCTGGTGAAGAGGGCCTGATGAGCGGGTGCATCGGAGGTGAAGAGAGTCTCGGACGCGCTGGGTGCATGTCGTGGTGCACTGGAGGCATTGGCGAGGACCGCTTGGTCAACTCGTGCATCAGAAGTGGAGTGAGTCTCGGACGCGCAGGGTGCGTGTCGGGGTGCACCGAGGCGTTGGTGAAGAGCGCCTGGTGATCGAGTGCACCGGAGGAGAAGCGAGGCTCGGACACGGTGAGCGTGTCGAGGTGCGGCCGGAAGCGTTGGTGAGGAGCGCCTGGATATCGGTGCACCGGAATTGGAGTAAGTCTCAGTGAAGCAGTGTGCGTGCTTTGGTGCAACCTGGGACTGTGGAGGTGATCGGCTGATCATCGTGTGCACCGGAAGAAAGTGAGTCTCTGCAGCGTGGTGTGCGTGTCTTGGTGCCAACTGAGACCGCAGAAAGGAGTGCTGGTTGAACGTGCACTCGGAGTCGACGTGAAGTCCCACCAGCGTTGTGTGTGTGTGGCTTCGTGCCAGAAGAGACCCGGAGGGTGCGGTGGTGAACGTGCACCCGGAGTAACGTAATCCCAGGGGCGTGGGGTATGTGTGCCCTGCGGCCGCCTGAGACCTTCCTAACAGGCGCGGCCCGGACCGGCAGCCCCAGAGGAGCTGAGCTGCCGGGCCGAGCCGCTGAGGCCCATTGAGAAGTTCTGCACGAAAGGCCTAGTTCATTGAAGAAGGAGAGGAGAGTGGGGTCGCGCCCCCCAGGTAACGTGGATCACTGCCTGGGCGGGGTGCGGGCTCGGAGGGACACTCTCTCGGCCTCTCAGTCCTTCTGACGACGTGAGCCTTTGCTTCGGCTCAGATTGGGGCCCGTACTGACCAAGGAGTGGTGGTACTGGGGCCCGAGTGGGAAGCTGTACTGTATTTCATTGTGAATACGTGTGGGGGGCAACTTATCGAAGAGGCTGACTGTCGTAATACACATTGTCAATATTGCTGCTAACGAACTGCCGGACTGTCTTATGACGCCTGACATTATTTCCGCCTAACGAAGTACACAATTGTAGCGCTACGCATTGCATTATTTCTCCCTTGCAAAGTACAGGATTGTAGCGGCCCGCATTGCATTATTTCGTCATTGCAACATACATGATTGTAGCTACGCATTGCATTATTCCTTAATTGCAAAGTACATGATTGTGGCGGCGCGCATTGCATAGTTTCTTCATTGCAAAGTACGTGATTGGAGTGTGACGCATTGCATTATTCCTTCATTGCGCAGTACATGATTGTAGCGGTACGCATTGCATAATTTCTCCCATTGCAGGTACCGGAGTGTATCGTTACGCATTGTATTATTTCTCCTGTGCCCAGCACAGGATTGTATCGTTACGCAGAGCACTATTGTTTGTCCATTGCAACGTGTGTGATTCTAGCATTATGACCAGCATAGCGTTTGGAAAGCGGTGGTTGGGATTTGAACCTACCAACCAGCCGGAACGAATATTACCCTTTATTATATGTTGGCTTTTGTAACGTGTGGTCTGATCGTATATCTTTCTATATAAAGTTTATACTCGTTTTTATCAAACTCATGTGGAGTCCATTTGTGGTGTCACCAGGGGGTTGCTGTGGGCGTGGTTGTACACTCGTGCCTTGGAGATAGGGCTGGCTGCTCGTGCCAAGCTACTAAGGGGGTGAGCAGGGCTATCTCAAACGGTGTCCTTACTTGGCCTAACGTTGAGTGGGGAGTCCCGGGTCGCGCATTTGTGACAGTGACGCGTGACGGGGACTCCGGCTTCCAACACTGATAATTCTAAAATCTAAAAGCATTATTGACGTTATTATTGACATTGATATTTTCTCACTGTTTCCCACCAATTTGTGTTGTTAGCTACTACATGTACTTATGGCTACTGCACATTTTAACTACGCAACAGCGTATTTTATTCATAGCTCGGTGCTTTAGTACATGAAGACAAAAAGAAAAAAGATGCAAGCAGTAAACCCAACTTCACATTTCCTACAAACGGCAGGCGATCCTCCAATAAAATGTAAAACAATGTTTTGATGCCTTTGAGACATATTTGGGGGCCATTGGGGCACTCCATTTTCGCACTGAGAAGATGTGTTTACTACTTGATTCTTTAGGTTTGTAGGGCAGAGCCATACTTAAACACTTACCTGAGGTATAAATTGAAGATGGGGAAGAATTAGATGTATATCAGGAAACTGTAAAAAAAAAAAAACTACAGACTAGGTTTGATGTGCAACCAAGTCTCTCTGTAATTCAACATAAATTCTTTATGAGTGCAGAATCTTGGTGAAGATGTGGACACGTATATTACAGCGTTAAGGAAGCTGGGTGCAGATTGCCAATGTGATGCTTTGTCTGATCAACTGGTAAGAGATCAATTTATCTGTCACTGCAATGAAAAAACCATTAAACAAAAGTTACTGTCAATGGGAAATCCTTCATTAGAAGTAACAATTAAAATAGCCAAAAGTGTTGCAACCTCTTAATTGTCAGCTAAGGAGCTAGAAAGTAAAAATTCTGATTCAGTTGCCTTCGTTAAGACCAATGGGAGTAAAATACGAACGACAATAAGCAGGTTGACAAACCGAAGTCATTTTTTTACCAGCAGGATGTGTGTTTCCGTTGTGGAAACCGCACACATGTCAAAGGAGGTAAACAATGTTCCGCTAAAAACATAACTTGTAGATTTTGTAACAAACTGGGCCATTTTGTGAAAGAGTGTCAATCTTCTAAAACTAAACACCAGCCATCAGTTTGATGTGTTATGGATGATGGAGTTCAAGATGATGAAGTTGTAAACATAGGAAAAGAGAGACATGGTTCTTGTTGTTAAAAGCAACTAAATCAGAACAGGTGATCCAGATATATGTGTGGATCCTTATGTTATTAAACTTTAAATTGTTAGTGGACTCTGGAGCATGCATTATTATGATAACTCAAGAGTTATATGACAATGTATGGCCAACCAGACCATTGTTACCACCTGATCACAAGGCTGTGTCATATAAAGGACAGAGCATGGATTTGTGTGGATATATCAAGGATACATTACAATTTAAAGGGTGGAGGATAGCTGGGAAAATTTACAAGCCAGGAGCAAAAGAGCAGGTGTTGGCAATCAGGGACAGCGAGGATTTAGAGAAAATAATGAACAAATTACCAGATGGGTTTTCTGGGAAACTGGGAAGAATGAAAGACTTTAAGCACAAAATAATGGCGAAAGAAGAGGTGAGACCTGTTAAACATAAAATTAGGAAAGTATCCTTTAGCATTCGTCAGGATCTCGAGAAAGAGACACTTTGTGCAAAGTGTCATGATTCACAGTGTCATCATCATCAAAGTAACTTGAAAACCATAAAAGTACATAAAATCAACTATACAGTTTGTAGTTACCATGACCTATTTACATACGCATAATAATCACTTCAATTATTTCAGTTTATTAAAAGAGAATAAAAATTAAAAATACCATCCTTAAAATCAGTCTAAAACAACACTAAGTGAAAATTCATTAATAATTCTAAATAATGTGGATCAATTACAACTATCAATATAGTTTTCTAGTAGCAATTACCACTTTTATCAAATTGGAAACCCCAATACATATGTCTGATGTGGCCAAAGAATATAAAAGATTAAAACCATCAATATAGGAACATGGCCTAGAACTTTTTAAGATCGGAACTAAAAATCTACTCCTAGGCTCCTTATATAGGGTGCAAAAAAGCATAAGGTGCAATGTGCTTTGAACTGCCAAATTGTCACAGGGGCAGGGCACCAAATTGTCCGTCCAGCCAGCTTGTGTCGGAAAAGCCACTAAAAAATGCAGGGCCAGTAAACGAAATCTTGTTAGGTAAAAACGTGCCTGGATATTTGAGGTGAACGTTAGGTAAAATTGCTGTTGAGCCGGAAATAAACACAGAGGGCCTGCTACCTCCGGTTGGTAACGGCGGGTGTTTGCCCTGACTGAATGCGCCTCTTTGATGATTCTTTTCGCATTCTCATGAATACTTACAGGGCAATCAAAATAATGTCCCAAACCTAACTTATAAAGGTTATCCCTGGCAAAACATAGCCAGGGGATAGCTAATGCACCATCAAGATTAAGACAGTCTATAATAATATCTCTGGTAAATATCAGCTCTTCCGACAACCAAATTTTGGCCCATAAAAGTAGGGGGGCAATGTTTATAGAATCTTCAACAAAGTCAAGCCCCACCTCATGATGACAGAAGCTTGTAGGGGCACCTTTTGGAACCATCAGCAGCCTTTTAATAAATGTGTTCTCCATAGTTTGCAACTGGCTACTGTTATGGTACCCCTAGACACCTGCACCGTATGTTACCACCGGGACACATTTGGCTTTATAGATTGTAACAAGCTCAGTCACAGGTTTTTGCCCTAATTTAGATGCAAAACGAAAAAGTCCCTCAACCACCCTACTTGGCATTATTTATTCTTGATGTCACAAGCGAATCCCATTTCAGCTTGTTGTTAAAAATATTCCCTAGGTAATTAACCCCTTCCGTGCTCATGACGAGCTCAGCTCGTCATGCTGCGCGGTAGCGCTGTGCGCATGACGAGCTGAGCTCGTCACGACCCCACCCGCGATCGGAATGTCCAGCACACGAGCGGAATTCCGATCGCGGTCAAGGGGTTAAAACTTTTCATTTTGTCAATACTCTTTAAGCCAACTGCATGGTTTCTGGTTTTGGTCGTTTTAGGTCCACAGACCATCACATACGACTTCACAAAATTGACCTTTAAATCCAGCGATTAAAAATCGGAGAATGCATCAAGAGATTTTTGAAGGCAATTTGCTGTTAGGGCCATAAGAACAGTATCGTCTGCATAAGAGAGGAGCGGAACCCGGAAGCTCCCAATGCGTGGACAGTCAAGATTTTTTCTCTACCAGGAACGCATCAAGACCATTGGTGTAAATTATAAAAAGAAAAGGTGCTAGTATGCATCCCTGGCGGACACCCTCTGTTGATACAATAGGCCTAGTTTTTTCACAATTGGCGCCATATCTAATGCTTACAGATGTAGAGGTGTGGAGCCTACGGAGAAGAGAGACCAGGGGTTCCTCGACTCCCATTTGCCCCATCAGTGCCCACAACTTGTCACGATTTACCGTATCGAAAGCGCTGGACAAGTCCATGAAGGCCAGATGGATAGAAACCTTCCTGGCCCGCATGTACTTGCCCATAATCAATGACAAGTTGAGGCACTGTTCAGTAGTGCCCAGGCCCCTCCTGAAGCCATACTGTGATCTTCCAATAACCCCTGTATCTCTCGCCCAGATTTCTAGTCTCGCAAGCACAACCCTACCCAATACTTTTGCAGTGGCATCATTTAAGGATATAGGCCTATGGCAAGAAGGATCGCACCAGTTACCTTTTTTAAACACAGGGATCACTATAGCCTCCTTCCAGGATGCCGGGATAGGGCCGATCACCACTGTCTTAAACACATTGGTCAGTAATGGGGCCCACAATTTAGGGTTAATTTAAAAAAGATCCAGTGGGACACCATCCGGGCCATGGGCTTTCATGCTGATACCTTTAGCTATGGCTTCCTCAACCTCAGCTACAGAGATTGATGCACTTAGATGGCGTGCCGAAGTCAGATCTAGGGGCAGATCCTCACTGGGGATCTCAAATGTGCGGCCTTTAGGATTAAATATGGCTGCATATTGGGCTTCCCAAACATCCGCCACGATCAGAGAATCCATCCTGCCTGACTCCTCATTGAATAGAGGGCGGTTTATGACTTCCCAGAAGCTTTTCGAATCTTTAAGGGTGCTCGCTCTATCCAAGTCATCCCAGGCTAAACGCCTTAGTTCTTCTTTCCTCTGATTCACTGAATCTTTATAAACCTTCCTGGCAGTTTTAATCTGGGCCCTATCTCGAGGGTGTCCATGGAGTGCCAGTTTTAAGATTTTATGTGCTCTAGGGCATTCCGCATTAAACCACCTTTTCTCCGGGTGGTCCGCCGCCTTGATTGTTCTAGTCACATTTTTGGCTACATTCGTGCAGATCAATTGAAACTCCTGAGTAATCATAGCAGGTGAAAGGTCATGGGCTAAACACTTCAGAATAGAGTCATAATTTGATATAACAGTTTTAACTTCAAACTCATTAGGTTTTAGTTTATTCCATCTAAGTGTTACCCCCTTATTAGGGTTAAAGGAGACTTTATGGCCCAGAGCAATACCCGGCTGAGTTATTATGCTAATTGCCATTGTAAGTGGATTGTGATCACTCGCACTATGTGGAACCACCTCAAAATCACCAATAAGTTGCAAAAACCTTTGTGATATAAACATAAAATCACTAGTACTCTCCCTACCTGCACCCACAAAAGTAGGGCACTGTATTACGGGGTTGCTAACTAGGTCATTAATGAGGCCTAAATCGTTCGCCAAAATGATAGAATTAAGAGCCTCTCCCTGGATAGTATGGTTAAAATGTGCCAAAGGCTGCCCCCTCATACTCGACAACCCACATGCATAGCCGGAGCTATGTGGACAGATTGAGTAGCTAAAGTCTCCCACCCAGAGAATACACATAGGTTGCCACTTCTCTGAGAGTATATTAATTTCTGTCTGTAGTGCCTCAATAACTTGAGAAGTGTTATGATTAAAAATATTGTAGTACCAATTAATCACTAATAACTTAGCTTTTACCAGATTAGAGATCATGACTAATTGATACCAGGGGGAGGTACCAAGAACTGTGACTTTTATAGTTTCAAACTTTACTGAAATTAACTTTGCCAGCCCTCCTTTAGCCCTTCCTAAGGACGAGGGGGTAGCATTAACTATGTAAGAGCTATAACCATTCAATGCAATATCCTTCGTGTACCATGTCTCTTGGAGGCAAATAATATCAAAACCTGTAATATACGTTACCCAGGACTCATCGGACAATTTAGAGCCAATTCCTGCAATATTCCAAGAAATGAATTTAAGAAGAAACTTTTGTTTGCCACATTTATCCAATCGAGTGGCTACATTATTCATATCTTGGATATCAGTGATAAAGGTCCCAGAGGCCTCCCTAGACAAGGTCTCACTTAAGAATAAGTTTTGGTAATAGGGTAAGTTCTCACAGTTGTCACATTTATTCGTATTAATGATTACTTTGTTGGAGAAGGTTTCAGGAGGAGCACCAAAGACCTTATCAAAAGTTAAATCTAAATGAACTCCAACCCCCTGATATCTAGGGGCAAGTCCTGCTGTCACCGAAGCTACAGGAGTGTTAGAGCACCCGGTCAGTCAATCAATTTCTAACAACCCTGAGAGGACATCAAAACGATTTTGATGGGTAAAGGAAGGTGGCTGCGTGGGCATATTCTCCCTAGAGCCCATCCTATGCGTGATTTCACTTGTCCGATGTTTGTGTTGCGGTGGATAGAAAAAGCCCAACGGATAAGCCTCTATAGAGTCGGCATGTGGGCTTTGGAAATGCGTCAATGCAAAATGCGCACACCAAGCATTACTGAAGTTAAGTACAACTTAATCCCCGCCCCCGCACTTGGTCGTATGGCCCAGCCAGCTCACTCGTCTGGCCATAATAATGTTTTCGAGCCAGTTTATCTTTGATGAGACTTTGTTGGAGCACCAATAGGCTGATTTATTTATAAGACTTTGGCAAGTTTCTTCCTGGCCCGCTTCCAAGCAGGGAACGCCCTTCAGGACCAGAATATACGGTGTACATTGTGGAGGCAGATTCAACACATCCTTAGCACCCCTCCTGACCCTATAATCTCGACCAGTCTCATTACTAACTATATTAACTTGTGATAGATCGACCCTTGCTGTCACAGGTGTCATAGAGTGAATTATGTTCCCTTGCCCCAGTGTCGTGATATTCCTGGTGGCGTTCCTAGACAGGACTGGGTCAGCATTTTCCCGAGTTGCTCTATCATTACGCTCATTAATAGATGGTGTGTCAATGAGAGAAGCCTGTTCTTTTGTAGTAGGTATCACACTTGTTAAATTCAATCTGCTTAACGGGACACTGGAAGTAATAGTTTTGGTATTAGAACCTCTCAGATAATTAATGTTTTCAGTCTGGTTGGAATCTGGGCTACTACCTGAACCCCTTAAGATTCCAGCTAACTGTTGATCAATACTGGCTAATCTCGCCAAAATGGGACTCAAAGCCTCTTTTATAATTATACCCACTTTGTCACCTTTATCATCAACATTGGTATCTGGGACATTCAATACTGTTGCCCTCCTACCTCCCTTCTGAGTCCTTGAGGTGTTGCCAATTGAGGTAGTTTTCTTAGTTCTTTTCCCCCTTGGCGAAAGACCCCTCAATTTATTATCGGGTCCCGGCGCGTTGACTCGTTTCTCCTCCCTCCTTTTTCTGCACGAATTACAGAAGATCTCTCCGCGGAACCAATAAGCGAGTCAGTTCCTTGAGTTGGGGCAGGTAAAGCACTCTGTCTTGAGTCAATTATAACAGGAGATAAGGGTGGTTGTGGCCTATGCCCTACGGTAGTTCCTGGGGATAGTAATCTCAGAGTCAATATGTTCGGAAGGAACCACACAGGGAGCAGGAGAAAGTCTACATTCAACTATTTCAATCTCCTTCGTTAGAGCCCCTACTGCTTTTTGTAAGAATCCATCCAATGTTGTATCTGTTGTTTTAGATGTTATAGTGGGCTTCCGTTTCCCCATTGTTCAAGAATATTCAAACAAACAGTCAAATCGGTTACCTTCACCTTCACGTATCCAGCCTATCGAATATATCTTGGATGAATAAAATCCCTGGAGCAAATATCGGAGCCAGAGAAAATGGATCAAGGGAGGTGGCCCAGCCCAGTCTCGATCGGGCTCCGACGGGCGCAGGCGGGCCTGCCCTTGGCCCGGGCGTGGCCCGGGCTCGGCCCGGGCACTCCCGCGCTGCGGGAGTTCCCTGTAGCTTTTAAGCACCTCCAGGCGCGGCGGATTCATGTTGGCGGCCCTTCCTGCTGCTAATGCTGCTGGGCAATGGAGTTTTACAACTCCCTCTGCTCCCGGTGCAGGGTGTAGGCATCCCGCGCTGCGGGAGTTCCCTGTAGCTTTTAAGCGCCTCCAGGCGCAGCGGATTCACGTTGGCGGCCCTTCCTGCCGCTAATGCTGCTGGGCAATGGAGCTTTACAACTCCCTCTGGTCCCGGTGCAGGGTGAAGGCGTCCTGCGCTGCAGGAGTTCCCTGTAGCTTTTAAGCGCCTCCAGGCGTGGCGGATTCACGTTGCCGGCCCTTCCTGCCGCTAATGCTGCTGGGCAATGGAGTTTTACAACTCCCTCTGCTCTCGGTGCAGGGTGTAGGCATCCCGCGCTGCGGGAGTTCCCTGTAGCTTTTAAGCGCCTCCAGGCGCAGCGGATTCACGTTGGCGGCCCTTCCTGCCGCTAATGCTGCTGGGCAATGGAGTTTTACAACTTCCTCTGGTCCCGGTGCAGGGTGAAGGCGTCCCGCGCTGCGGGAGTTCCCTGTAGCTTTTAAGCGCCTCCAGGCGTGGCGGATTCACGTTGCCGGCCCTTCCTGCCGCTAATGCTGCTGGGCAATAGAGTTCTACAACTCCCTCTGGTCCCGGTGCAGGGTGTAGGCGATTCAAAGTGTCATAATAATGATTCTTCATTGTGGTTATCGCCATTGGCGGTGGCTCGTAAACAGAGTGGAGTATTAAGGGTTTGTGGTGACCTCCGTTATCTCAATAAGGAGATTTGGATAGATTCCCACCCTTTACCTAACATCAATGAACTTCTGACTGGGTTAAAAAAAAAAAAAAAGCCAAATACTTTTCCAAATTAGATCTGGCTTCAGCATATCATCGAATTGAGCTGGAACTGGAGTCAAGACATTTTTCGGCATTTGTGTTCCCTTTTGGAACATATCATTACTATCATAAGCCTTTTGGTTAGCCTCTGCAGCTTCAGTTTTTCAAAGGGTAATGACTAACATGCTAAAAGGGATTCAAGGGCAATTAATTTTTCAAAAGGATAAGGATGTCATAGTTTATGCAGCTAACAGGCAAACCCATGATAGTATTCTTGAAGAAGTTTTGAGAAGATTTCAGATGAAGGGGGTTGTCTTAAGGAGGGACAAGTGTGTTTTCCAGGCTGACAAAGTTGAGTATTCGGGCCACTTCATAACCAGCCAGGGAATTGCACCGAAGTCTAGTTTAGTCAACAGTATCACTCAGGCAAAACCACCAGTAGATAAAGCAGCGTTAAAGTCATTTCTTGGTATGTGTAAATTTTATTCACAACTCATTCAAAATGATGAAACACAGTTGAGACCGCTATCTCGTATGTTCATGAAAGGTATCACTTTTGAGTAGAATGCCAAGATGTTTTTGAATGGATAAAAGATCAGTTAACATCTCCTAAAGTGTTGAAGCATTATGACCCTGATTTGCAGTGTGTTGTAATGGCTGATGCCAGCAATGTGGGGCTGGGAGTGGTCCTTAGTCGAGTGAAGGATGGGAATGTCCAAACAGTTGGTTATGAATCACGAGTTTGATGGGTGCTGAAAAACAATATTCAGTGATTGAAAAAGAGCTCCTTGCTTGCTGGCGGGTGGTCATGAAGTTGCGAAATGTTGTGTGGGGTAAACGATTTGTGATTCAAACTGACCACAAACCGTTGCTGTAAATATTGAGTGGTAAGAATGCCAGAGGATTTACTCTGTGCATCGCTAGATAGTCGACAAAACTTCTACAATTTGATTTTGTTCCAGAGTATATTCCTGGTGGAAAGAATGGATATGCAGATTACTGGTCACGTTTCTCGGATTGTGCTGAAGAAAACAGTGAGATTGGTTGTGATGAGGATAGGGAGGACTGTATTGTTGCAGCCGTAGACCTACCACAGATGAGTGCATTTACAGAACATGATTGGCATAAGGCATTTAAAGACAATTCCACCATTAGTATTGTCATAATGTCTGTGGAATCAGGATGGTCAAAAGAAAGAAACCTTGATTTTGATTTTAAAACATTTGTGAAAGTAGCGGAGGAGTTGTCAGTGGAAGATGATCTGTTATTAAGAGAAGACAAGTTGATCCTCCTATCTCATTAAGGAATGCTATTATAGTTCAAGCTTATGATTGTCATCTATGAGAAACCAAGACAAAGAGGCATGTGAGACTGTGTTTTTGGTTGCCTTCCATGGACAGGGAAATAGAACAAGTAGTGAAAGAATGTGTCATATGTTCCAGTTGTGACAAAGCCATAAAGTTGCGGACTCTCCCACTGAATTACCTACTATCCCGTGGGAAAAAGTGGGCATAGATATTGTAGGACCATTTAATTCTCTGGCCATTATATCAAGGTTTGCTTTAGTCATGATGGACTATTACAGTAAATGGCTGGAAGTCAAATTTGTAAGTGAGTTCACGTCGAAAGTGGCTGTTAAATTTTTAAAGGAATGTTTCCCTGCTACATTAGTATCAGATAATGGTGTTCAATTTGTTTCTGGTGAAGTGGAACTTTTCTTGAAAACATGTAGCATTAAACATCTCAGAAGCTCTCTATATCATTCTCATACCAATGGACTGGTTAAGAGGATGAATAGAGTGTTAGGAGAGTGTATCAGAGGGATGTTGCCACCAGGTGTGTTGTAGTGAATGCAGTTAAAACCATGTTATGGTTTTATAGCACCACCCCACATGCATCCACTGGAGTTTCACCTTTCGAATTGTTACAGGACGGAGAGCTGCAACATGTTTCTGTCCAGTGTGGATGAACAAGTGGGTTAAACATGGTAAATGGACAGATGAAAGTGTTAGATTGAGAGTTGAAAAAGTACAAGAAAAACAAAAACCATATTTTGATGAGAGAAATAAAGTTACATTTCCAAAATTCAAGGTTGGTGATACAGTGCGTGTTAGTAAGCCTGTACATGTGAAGAAAGAGGGAACCAAGATTGGTCCACCTGTCAAAGTTCTGGAGGTGGAAGGCAGTAGCATACGAGTAGAAATTGGCAAGTGATGGAATTCCAGTTATGTGGTCAGTGTGGAAAAAGTGGAAGGAAAGATGGTTTCGAATGAGGAATATGGTGTGGTTAGAGAGAAAAAGGTAGTAGGGAAGATTGATACGAATAAGGATGGTGTTCAGGAATCAAGTATAAGACGTAGCAGCAGGACAAGAAAATTACCTTTGCGATTCAGAGTGTACGTTTGTGTGCAGGATAAATATCCCTGTTTAAATTTATTTTTAGTGTGAAACGTTATTGTATATATGTGTATTATTTTTAATAGAGTTGCCAAGTGTAGTTTTTTAACTGTTCATTTTATTTTTCAAGTTGTTCATTTTCCTATACTTTGTGTACTGCAGTTTACATCAATTGTTTTAAATCATATATAATATTGTTCAATCTGTTTTCTCTGTAAAAGGGAAAAGCCATGTAGAGAAATACTCAATAGAATCATATTTATGTAAGAGGTTAGAACGTTGGCATTGTTGTGTCAGTTCCTATGTGGGAATGGGTTTTGAAATAAAGGTCAGTAGGTGCCTACTTTTTTTTTGGTAAACAGAATTTCATTAACATTTATGATATAACAAACATTTCTCTAGTTACATATAATTTGTTCAGGATACAAAGATGCATCTCCACAGATAATCACTAACAACCTCCCCTCCCCCAACTTGCCTTAAGTCCAGCCCCTATCACACCATACATAAATTTTTTACACACCTTTTATATTTCATGCTCTCCTTATGGATTCAGATGTTACTATTACCCCTTTTCCATGTTATTACTACATACTTTCCTCTCCAGATACATCATCCAGATCGGGCTCTTTAAGACAATCCAGTAGATGATCCCATGCACAAGCCATGTCAATTGATCCCCTTCCTTTCCTCCCTTCTCTATGCAGGACAACACTCTCATATCCCGCCCAGCGAATCAGCTCCTCCTTCCATCTTTCAACCCTGGGAGCCCTAGCAGCTTTCCAATGCATAGTAATCTTGTGCCTCGCAAGTACCAGGCCCAAATCAATAAATCTTTTTTTTGCATTTGGCAAGAATAGGAAATCCCCCCCAAGAGAGTTTGCCACCAACAGCTCGCTATGTTTGCAATCCTCAAATAAACTTACTTGAGGTACAGCTTCCAGGCTCTTGTGTCCTTTAGTCACCACACAGACGTCTAAAACCAGTACCCTTCATGTCAAGGCTGTTGTAGTCGACTTGACTCAAGTGGAATGAGCCCACAGGCCATCAGAGTGTTGCTTCTAGTCCAGTGAATACTCACGCTTGATATATAGGGCTATCCTCCTTGATAGGGTCCTTTTCTACACAGGCTTTCCTTTCTTTGCTCCAGTAAACCATACAAAGAGCTGGTTGTCTACACAATGATCTTTTGTGAGGCTCGTTGCCCTTTTAGGGTTGAGCCAATTAATCCGGTCTCTCCTCTTTCAAGGGGGTGGCATGGAGCAAAAACATTGACATTATAATGGATTGGCCTACAAGAAAATGAGTCAAAACTTTTTGATAAAAAGGCCGCCCGGGGGCAGAGGGCAGTTGCTCCGAAAGTGTCATCAGTTCACTTATGCAGCATGCAAAGGTGATAATGAGAAAGATGGTCTTGAGTTTTAAGAGTCACAATGAGCAGCTTTGCATTGGCTGAAAGGGCGTACAAAAAGGGCGTACAAAAGAGAAATAATAATCTTTATTGTTTAGTTAATTAAAACCATAACAATTTTTCTATGAATATCGACTTTAATTAAAAGCATACATTAAAATTATTTTGTCAACCCAATATGTCACAGTGTAATTTCACACAATTATAAAACAAAGATCTTCCATTGTCAATGTTCTCTAAAACCCTATAAAATGTATCTAAAATATTTAAAACTATTGATTTGATTGGGACAGACATGAAAAACCATTAACTAGTGGGTTACAAACTTATTAGTTTCATTTACGATAGGAGTAATTTGTGAGTTAAATGTTAGGGTCCTAGGTCTCTTATATTAGTACGAGTCATTAGGTCTTTGCGGGTCGTGATTGTTTCCTGCCTGGTATGTAAAGCAGTAGGTTCAGTCATTAAGATGACAATCCAGCAGACTGGTAGCAGCAGGCGTTGTTTCTTCAACAAATAGACCCTCACTTGATGGCTTAGACTTCAGAGCCTGTTCATGTATGTGAAGAAACTTAACCAATTTGAAGTTCATCTGCCGGTCAGATGGATCAAGCCCTGTAATAATAGCGGACCTGCAGGATCGTATTTCTCTAATCTGAAAGGCTTCCTTTAGTTAAGTGACTCGTGCTAGATGAAGTTTCTGACAGATACATATCAGGTGTATAAGATCTTCCTTGTGACTACTACATAGGCGACATGTTTTTAAGCCTATGTTTTTCCACCTTGGAGCGTCTGATAGTGAGGGATAATTTCCAAAGCGTAGTGCCATTAGCTTTTTTTTTTTAAGTGGACCGAAAAAGTTAGGTCTAAATAGGCCGCTGGTTTGAGGACTTTATAGTTGTTGAGTACTGTCCAGGAGTGCGATCTTTGACTAAAAGTACTTTTGTCCAATAATAGAGAATGGAGTTTTGCGGATTTATTTAGTGCTAACTTAAATGTTAAGAAGGACAGGTTTTTATTCCAAAGGTCCAAAGTGCGTGTGGGTTTAAGTGCGTTGTGCAAAAAGATAGTGTATGGTGATTTCTTCCCGTTCTCAAGTTTTTGCCACAGTGCCTCGTTAAGGCTGGAGTTCTCCACGTTTTGTTTTATCCGATACCAAACTTTTATTGATGAGTAGAGTCGGCCTAGTGTTTCATTAATTAGGCCAAATTCCAGGCGAATTTGAGCTGGCAAAGCGGTTTGAGGGAGTTGAAAGACCTTTTTAAAAATACTAGTTATTAAGTTGTATATTTTTCTTGAGATTCATGAACCGTCCCCGAGTTTTACTCTTACCCATGTATCAGTATAAAATAACATTAGTCCTTTTAAAATTCTTTCTGGAATGTTCCATGCTCGCAGTTTGGTCCACAGAAGATTCCGGTCCACACAAACGCAGCATTTAGATCAATAAAACAGAGATGCAGGTTCTGTTTGTTTGTCTTGCATTTCTCTGCAATTAGGGAGATGGATAAGATGTTAGATATAGTTCCTATCTCTTTTCTAAAGTCCGTTTGATTTGCAGGAATCAGGTTGAGTTTGTTAGACCAATTAACCAGATCTTCCAGGATCAGGGAGGCAAGGTATTTTGATTCGACATCCAACAGTGCTATAAGCCTATAGTTGGATTGGTTTTCTCTTTCTCCCCCTTTATATATTGGTGTAAAAATAGATCCTTGCCAGCTCTCCGGAATTTGGTTTAGGATCTCAGCTTCAAAGAAAAGGTTCTCTAGTGTAGAGCTCCAGAAAGCTGGATCATGTTTAAAAAAGGCTTGCGGGACACCATTGGGCCCCAAGGCTCCATCTCTTTTGCTTTGGTTTATTATTCTTTTTATTGCGTCTGCTGTGTAAGGGGAGTTGTTTGTATTGGGTTCCGTTATTGTGCCAAAGATCTCGTTCGTCGATTTTGCAAAGGTACGTTGGTCGTCAGCATCTGATTGCTGTGGATGACTTAGGTGAACCTGCACTGTTTGTTTCTGTTGGGAAAGAGAGTGCTGTGTTCCACATTTCTGCATTATATAGTTTGCCCATCCCTGTTCCTGCACGTTTGATGTTAGAATGTTCTTTGTCCGATTCAATTCATTTATTGCTTGCCAAAATTTGTTTGAGTTATTATTTCTTGCGTTATGTAATATTTTTACCCAGAAGGTATTGCGCTTGATCTTTTATTCTCCCATAGCTTTTTTTTTATAGAGTTTTCTCTGCTCTCGAAATGCTTCCCTTGCAGCATCATTACTAATTTTTGTTTGTAGTTTCCTTAGTGTTTTATTTAAGTCTCTCCATGGCTAACCAAGTCACCACAGTGGTAGGCACCTGCATAGGGCTTCTGACACAGCTACGGAAACTTGTGCCCCTTCTTTCTACTGCCTCCTTACAAATGATCGTATCGGCCACAATTGTCTCCAGACGGGACTACGGAAATGCTTTATATATAGGCCTCCCTCAAAAGCTTATTAATAAACTACAATTGGTACTTAACGATGCAGCCAGGCTGATCTTTAGGCTACCAAGACGGGCCTACGCCTCCCCTCTGCTGTGCAAACTACACTGGCTCCCCATCAAGCAAAGAGTAAAGTTTAAAGGCCTCTGCATTGCCCATAAAGCAATCTACGGCATAGCCCCGGCCTATATTAAGGAACGCTTGAAGATCTATGTTCCGGGACGCACACTGCGGTCCTCTGAGGCCTGCCACCTGGCCACCCCAAGATGCAATACTGCCTCTAAAGGGGGTAGAGCTTTCTCCGTGCTGCTCCCACAACTCTGGAACCAGTTGCCCGACCACCTGCGTAAAGAACCGGCTCTCCTCCCATTCAGGAAACAACTTAAAATGCTCCTGTTTAGGGAGGTACTGGACACTGTCTAAACTCACCACACTGTGGGGCCATGTTTCTGCCCACGACCTCTGGCTATTCCTCTTAAAGCGCTTAGAGACCCGCCGGTGATTAGCGCTATACAAAAATCAATTATAATTACAATTACTTGTTATTCCTTTGTGTGTGTTAAAGCATGGAATCTTGTAACAAGGCTTAATCCTTACGGTTGGTAAATCGATCAGAAATTGTGACCACGCTTGTACCATATTTGTGTTTACTTGAGTAGACTCAGCGAGTTGCACTTTCGTTGTTGTATATTGCTGCTGATTGCTTCCACTTGGCCAGGTGAGGCATTTTAGGTTTATTGTGTTCAAGTTGCCTTCCTGAGATGTAGAAGCTTGAAATCGTGTCAAGTTCACATTAAAAACAATGTGCTGAATTGAATGGTCGCTCAGTGTAGTGTATTCAATATAATAATGAGTAAGGAGTGGCATTAATGGTAATGTTACGATTGTGTAATCCAGTGTCGATTGTGACCTTGGGCCATGGTATGTGTATTTGGGTGGAGTGTCTTCTTCCAATATTCCATTAATCACACACATTCCCTGGTATTCGAGAGCTGTTACCAGCTGTTGGCCGATTTTGTCCTGTCGAGTCGGCCTGTTTGAGAGCTGTTGACGTACACTCCAGAAAATATTGTCAGCTCCCAAAATGTCATCTTCTTCAGGTGTGTGGAACAAGTTTGTGTTGAAATCTCCAGTTAAAACTATACCCCATGTTGGTTCAGCCCAACGTAATTCCGAGATGGTTTTAAGTAAAACTGTGCTGTTGTACTTTTTTTTGGGACATTCGGCTGCGTGTAGTAGTTGATCAATATTACTGTTGTCCTTTTTCCCGAGCGAAGGTATGTAAGTTTGATAAGTTGAATACTCAGATCTGGAGAGTTCAGCTGTTCCGAGGTAATGTTTAGAGCTAATGCAATATAAACTGCCAGGCCACACATTGCCCGGCCATGTTGTTTGGATTTTTCTGCCACCATTGTGTAGTGAGCGAATCCAACTATAGGAAGGTCTTCCAATGCCCATGTCTCCTGTAAGGCAATTATGTCACAGAAGGCCCACTCTTGTAGTGGAAGACCTTCTTCAAGAAGTTTCTTTGCTCCACCTATGTTCCAGGATAGAATGTGAATCTCGTCCGGAGTCCTAGTTTTATTTGTTCTTTGTCATTCTCTGTTACTGGTGGCTAGTGTACCCGGAAGCCAGTGCCAGTCATTTAAACTTAAGTTGTTTACTGGGTGTCAATCAATCAATCAAGCATTTGTATAGCGCGCTACTCACCCGGAGGGTCTCAAGGCGCTTGGGGGAGGGGGGTCCGCTACTGTTCGAACAGCCAGGTCTTGAGTTGCTTCCTGAAGGAGAGGTGGTCTTGGGTAAGGCGGAGGTGGATGGGTAGGGAGTTCCACGTCTTGGCAGCCAGGTAGGAGAAGGATCTTCCTCCCGTTGTGGCTCTTCGGATGCGGGGGACGGCGGCGAGGGCGTGGTTGGTCGATCGTAGCTGGCGGGTGGGAGTGTAGAAGGTCAGACGGTCGTTGAGGTATCTGGGGCCTTGGTTGTGGAGAGCTTTGTGTGCGTGGGTGAGGAGTCGGAACGTGATTCTCTTGCTGACGGGGAGCCAGTGCAGGTCTCTCAGGTGTCCGGCGATGTGGCTGTGTCGGGGGATGTCCAAGATGAGTCGAGCTGAGGCGTTCTGGATGCGTTGGAGTCTTTTTTGAAGTTTGGCTGTGGTTCCGGCGTAGAGGGAGTTGCCGTAGTCCAGTCGGCTGGTGACGAGGGCCTGGGTGACCGTCTTCCTGGTTTCGGTGGGGATCCACCGGAAGATCTTGCGCAGCATGCGTAGGATGTTGAAGCAAGACGAGGAGACGGCGTTGATTTGTCGGGTCATTGAGAGGGAGGAGTCCAGGATGAAGCCCAGGTTGCGTGCGTGGTCCGTTGGTTTGGGTGCGTTGCCCAGGGCAGGGGGCCACCAGGAGTCGTCCCAGACGGAGGGTGATGATCCTAGGATGAGGACTTCCGTTTTATCTGAGTTCAGTTTCAGGCGGCTGTTCCTCATCCACTCGGCTACGTCCTTCATCCCTTCATGTAGGTTGGTTCTGGCGGTTGTGGGGTCGTTGGTGAGGGAGAGGATCAGCTGGGTGTCGTCGGCGTAGGAGATGATGTTGAGGTTGTGTTGGCGTGCGATGGCTGCGAGGGGGCTCATGTAGACGTTGAAGAGGGTGGGGCTGAGTGATGATCCTTGTGGTACGCCGCAGATGACTTCGGTGGCCTCGGAACTGAACGGGGGGAGGCGGACTCTCTGGGTTCTTCCGGCGAGGAAGGAGATGATCCACTCCAGTGCCTTCTCTTGGATACCGCCGTTGTTCAGGCGTTGCACTAGGGTGCGGTGGCAGACTGTGTCGAACGCTGCGGAGAGGTCCAGGAGGATGAGGGCCGCTGTTTCCCCGTTGTCGAGCAGGGCTCGGATGTCGTCGGTAGCTGTGATGAGGGCGGTCTCGGTGCTGTGGTTGGCCCGGAAGCCGGACTGCGAGTTGTCGAGGGATCCATTCGTCTCGAGGAAGGCGGCCAGTTGTCTGTTGACGGTCTTCTCGATGACTTTGGCAGGAAAAGGAAGGAGCGAGATGGGGCGGTAGTTTTTGAGGTCGGTGGGGTCTGCTGACGGTTTCTTCAGTAGGGCGCTGAGTTCGGCGTGCTTCCAGCTCTCTGGGAAGGTGGCGGTGACGAAGGAGGTGTTGATGATGTCCCGGAGGTGGGGTGCGATGATGGCGTCGGCCTTGTTGAAGACGTGGTGAGGGCAGGGGTCGGTTGGTGATCCGGAGTGGATGGAGTTCATCGTGCGGATAGTGTCTTCGGTGTTGATAGGGGTCCAGGCTCGGAGGGTGGAGGTGGGGGCGTTGGAACGGTCGTAGGGTACGTCGGCTGTGTGCTGAAACTGTAGTGTATGTCTGCGATCTTGCTGTGGAAGAACGAGGCGAGCGAGTTGCAGAGGTCTTGCGAGGGAGTGATGTTGTTTCCGGCGCTGGGGTTCGAGAGTTCTTTGACGATGATGAAGAGTTCCTTGCTGTTGTGGGCGTTGTTGTCCAGTCGTTCCTTGAATGCGGTTTTCTTGGTGGTGTGGATCAGCTGGTGGTGTTTTCGGGTGGCGTGCTTGAGGGTGGTCATGTTGTCTGCAGTCGGGTCTCTGCGCCATGCTTTCTCGAGGGCCCGGCAGTTCTTCTTGGATATCTTGAGTTCGTCGGTCTAGGGCTTTGCTGTCCAAGGTCGCATGTGAACTACTGCTTCCTTTAGCGCTCCGTAGTATGGAGTAAACTTGTTTCGTAAACAGAAGATTATTGCGATCTCGTTTAGTTTGATGTAAGTGATTTTCAATCAGGGGAGAGGGGTAGCGAGGGCTTGTTGGTATAAATAGTTTTTTACCCCAGTCCGCAAATTGTTGGGAGCTGTTTAATATTAACTGAGCAATTTCTGCCAATTGCCATGTGGCTAATGTTTGTTCCTTAGAGTCTTTTCGGTCTACTGTAAGGAACTGGACTGCCAGGAGGTTGGTCGTGTATCCGTTTTAGGTCCGGGATTACAGCCATAAGTCTTAGTATATTACTTCTGTTCAAGATATCATGGTTGCCTTGTGAATCGTATTCCGGAGTCCATATTATCTGCTGAGTTATGCTGTTAAACTTAGTTATGTCTCTTAAGCTTTCCTTAGGTATACTGTCCTTTGATACGGGGTTTATCTGGTTTGCAATATGATATCGTAGTTGTGCTTGTGATAGCTGGTTTCCCTTTATCGGTTCCTGGCTTACGGCAATGATTCTTGAAATCTCTGGTGGGTCTGGGCTATTAATCTTTTTTATTTCCTGCTGCTGAGAGCTCAGTGTATCATCAGAGTTGAGTGGGTATTCTTTTATGTTTGAAGACTTGTTTGAATGGTTGACAGGTTTAGGACCTACTATTGTTCCGGGTAAAAGATTCTGAACTGGAGGCAGTGAGTGTGCTGTTGATAAGAGATGCGAGTTTAAAGGAGCTTGGTTTTCCCTTTTTTTGGATCCTTCTCTATCTGTTCGCCTCTTGAGTTTTTGTGCACACAAACTAACTCTGTCAACTGACTTGTGTGTTTCCATTTCCTCCTCGGGGTTAGCGTAAACTAAGACAGTAGTGTCCGTGATTTTGTTTTTAAGAGACCCTGAGGGTTCTGTATTCATTCCTGCGGTCCCTTTGGTTGAGTTGGTTTGGATTAGTGGTGGATTTGCAAGTGTTGATGACGTTAAATTTCCTTCTAATTTTTTTGTTTGACGTGATGTAGTAAAGATCGGATATAGTTTGGTGAAACTTTCAGTAGGGTAATCCTTTATTCTATTTCTTGCTTTCCTTTCTCTCTTTTTTTTGCCTTCGGGATTGCACCAGTGTAGTTGTTTGACCTGGAGAAACCATAGGTTTCATTACTTGCTCAGCATTTGCATATACAGCCGTTTCAGTGGTAGAAGACTGAGTTGTGCTATTCATTCCAAGTGCGGAGACTGGCACTACTAACGGAAGTTGCTTGTTTGAAGTTGAGTCGGTATGATCTCTAATGATACTCTCCGGATGGTAGTTAAAGGGAACCATGCATACAAAAAGGGCGTACAAAAGAGAAATATTAACACTAGATATAAATGCCATTGTGGCATGCTGAATGACTTAGTGGAAATATGTGAGTCAGACCTATGATAAAATGCATCACAACCGCTGATTTGAGTAAGATGGTTCATTAGGTAAACACAAACAGGCAGAAAGGGTTAATAAATAACCTTTTACTGTGCCCAGTGCAAGGCATTTAAGACATCCGAGAGTTTGCCCTGCAGAGGTACGCTGTGCTGAGCACCACACAAGGGAGCAAATTTAACCCAGTATAGATGCACTTCATTGAAGCGTGTCTGGCTACAAGGCTGACATCAACTATGTCAGTCTGAAATTGAATGCATTTAACTACTGCCACTAAGTCTCCACACACGGAGGTGTAGGTTGTGAAGGCTCAGTGGAGGACATTGCCCTGTTGCGAGACAGGAGGTCCTCCCAAAGAAGTAGACGGAGTAGCAGGAAAAATGGTGGTGGAAATGCGTACGGTAGAGAGTGTCCCAACTCATACGGAATAAGTCTGCTGGAGAGTACTATGGCGGAAACTCCAACACGCAAATGTTTGGTCACTGTGTGTTCTTGATGGTGGTGAACGTATCTATCTGAGGCATACCGCATTGGTAGTAGATGCCCAGGTTTGTTCGTGTCAGCCACCATGCAGAGTCTGAACCATCTCCTGTGAGATCTGAATGGAGTCAGAGAGGCAGCCCTGATACTGGGCCCACATATGCCATCTGGTGTTCAGAATGAGAAGAATGCACGAATCAAGCAGCCTCAGAGATTCTGGCCCTAATTGGTGTCTGTCAGTATAATTACTGGTTGCATCTTTGTTATTTCATAGCGCAACACAGGCCTCGAGTGGGTCCATGTCAATTCAGGGTCAGAGACCGGCATCAGAATCTAACCTCAGTCCAGCAGAGTCAATATTGATAACATCACGAAAAGAACTGGCAAGGGCCATGTTGTTGGTGTGGAAGTCTGAACCTGTGTGGGTACAGCTCCTGAGTGGTCAGTCAGTGTCATGGGTTGACCCACTAGTGGGGGACCCTGCGGCATCAGAGGGAGCTGGAAGTGCCTGAAACATTTACCATATGGCTTCTTTAAAAGCCACTATTTGCTGTGGAATGAACGACTGCCTGGGGAGTTTTGGTTGCACCAGAACTGGGCTGCAAAATCGGGTTAGATTCAGGAGACATGGGGGGCTGCGACCCTTAGCTTGATGCCCTCATGCCTTTTCATCAGACTTCGAGTAGCGGGATAGGGTTGAGTCCCGCTTGACATTCTTGCACTTATGGTGCGTATTCAACTTACCGGAAGACTTCGACTGTGAGTTGGCAAACGACTTGCACAGAGAGTGGGACTTGTGTTTCAACCATGATCACTTATGTTTTGTGACATAGGGTTTTGCTTCTCATTCCTCGATAGCCTTTGGGGGCATAAAGGTGCACTTATCGCACTACTGCGTAGTGACTGAAGCCAAGTCACCACAAGCGCACATCGTGCAGGCCCTTGTCGACATCTGTTTCTGCAGTTTTGGCACAGTTTGAGTCCTGTTGTTTTTAGAGCAGGCTGTAGTATGAACTCTGAAGTCGTCGGAAGACATACAGAGTTGGGGGAGGAGCTTTGTATCTGCATTGATGTTGTCAGCATGCAGAGGTGGTGCTTAGAGGCATCTCTTGCCTGTCACTTCTGTGGCAGAACAGAGCCACATGGCGCCACCTATCGGTGCACAGGGGCATTGCTGGAAATAATTTCGGATCCAGTATGGCATCTGGGAATATTCTAAATATGAGGAATCTGTGGTTAGAAGTACCCATCAGAATGTACTTTACTGTCAACACACAAAGGGTACTATTGTACACAAAAATCAGGCAGCAACAATACGGAACACAGTTACAAAGGAAGTAACCACTATGCCAGTAACCAGTGTGCTTTGGCTTAGGTTGTTACCATTGGTAAGGTACCATTGCATACAGATACAGTCAGTGCAATATAGGACTAATTGCCCCCCCCCCCCCAGGGAAAGTGATGGTTAAAGATCTCCTGACACCCCTTTGGGTTCCCTGCCTAGGCACCCCTCCAAATCAACAGTTTGTGTTTATGTTCTTGGTGCAGTTTGGCTTGTCCAAAATTCAAAGTTCTTCTTGCAATCAGGGCCGGACTGGCCGCTTTGGGCACCAGGCATTTCCCCGGTGGGCCGCCAGGTTGGGGGCTGGTTTTGGGCCCCTGGGGGGCTGTTTTTGTTACAGGGCCGTTTTTGCAGCATAGCTGCAATATCGGCGCCTGTAACAAAATCGGCCGAAACCGGCCCTGGCAAACAGCTCGGCCGCACCCCCAACCCCCAGGGGGGCCGGCCGAGCACTTTGCCAGGGCCGGTTTTGGTTCCCAGACCGGCCCTGCTTGCAATGCATTACCCTTGCACAGTATCTTAGAGCGCAGGAGCCCTCTTCTGCCACCTCGGGCAGGAGCTGTACTGCTCCCGGTGGTGTGTAATTCTCTACAGCCTAGTAAGAAAGGCCACGCTTATTCGCCCTGGCTGACACTGTTTCTGTCTCCAGCTTCCGCATCTTGTGATTAAGCATACACCTCTGGCTGGTAAAGGTGTGGCTACCTGAACACAGGTGTTCAGGGTCGAGTAGATCATCTCTCTCTGGGATCTTCCTTTTGCCTTAACACAAACCCATCACCCAAACTAAGTGAAGTCACCACCCTGGGTCAAAGTGGTGCTTAAGGTACCTACAATTTCATGCAAGATATAGCAGCAAACATCCAGAGGCTTCTTCTGAACAAGCAGCCGAATGCGGTTGCAAATAGTGCCAAGCTGTGACAGGTGCTTCAGCTTTTAGGCATGGGGCAGGGGAAGCAAGAACTCAAGGTCTTACCACATGGTCTGGGGGTGCAGCTCCTTCCCCAAGTATGGTGATTCTGTTCTTTCATCCCCAGCTCCCTGCACTCCTCCTTTCCTAGGCAGCATTTCTCTCTTGCAGAGGCATCTCTAGCAGCCCTCCTCAGCAGTCAGTCATCTCCAGGGGAGTAGCTTGGTCAGTAAGATTGGGGGGGGGGTGAGGTTCAGATTTTTCGACAATCACGCTGGCATATAACGTTAAAAAACATTATGCGACAAGCAGGGCCCATGAGAGGGGCTTAAGGGGCAGCGGAAAGGGAGAGGAATGCTGACTGGTATGAGTACTAAGTGAGAGAAACACAATGTTTTGTAAAATAAGCAAAACATTTTTCAATTTTCGAAACAAAAATGAGAGTGTGTTGTTGTCAATGTGCGCGTACAAAATTCCCAGGTGAAATCTGACAGACACCTCACAATACGCGACTGAAAGCACCTGTACCCCACTATTCTTTAGAAAATACATTTATTTGGGAGGTGTAACACCGCAAACACTACACCCTCCCCTGAAGCTACGCCCCTGGTCATCTCCTTCATCCCTCTTTCCAAACCTGGTAAACGGGAGTACATATGAGTTTCTCAGACTCCACTGGTCTCTACTGGCGTTCGACCTTGAAAATCATGGCAGAAAGACTGGTTGTCTCTGCCCCAAACTTATACAAAGTCTGCAGACAGTTTGTGTTTTTATAAAGTCCTGCTCTAGGACCCCTTTTATGCAGTTACTGACTTCTGTATGTTCCTTCTGAGCTTATGTGTGTTCTATGTCCTTGGTAAGGTAAGGTAATATTTATTATATGCTTAGTTAATAAAAACCTTTGCATAAAAAAAGGATCATTGAAAATAAAACAAAAAATATGTATATAACTGAATAAAACAGGCACTGTTGTCACGTCGTTATCTCATTCACATAAGATACTTGGGTCCTTGGGTTTCAGCAGGAAGGTGGGCTGGGGTTGAGAATTCCCTGGCAAGGAAGGCCCAAAACAAAGTCACAACAGGTGGAGAGGCGTAATCACTTAACTACCTCTCAACCTGTCTGGGATAGCATCACTGTGGAAGAAAAGACAAGGAAGGGAGGAATGTTTGTACCTAAACTACAAAGGGGTCTTGTGTCTCCACCTCTCCACACCCTAAAGTCTGCTCCACTATAAAGAACCTGAGGAATGCTTTCCTCATATTGTTGTCTGACAGGCCCTTGCACTCCTCCACCTTTGGTACCACTGATGTGCGGGAAACCAAAAGGGATCCTGGGCCGCTGTAGTTATGCACAGCACATACACTTCACACACATCCTGCGGTGGTAATCAGCCTCTATGAGGAATGGATGTCCCACATGGATAGAAATGACCCATTTCTATGGGACTGACAGACCTGCTTACATTAGGAGAAGTCAGTAGACAACTCTCCCTAGCAGGCAACAAGTAAAAGGGTATCCCTCTCTCCTTTAACTGGATCCCTGCTTTATCCAGATAGATGTTTTATATAAAAACTCCCATTCGTGGCTGAGTCTGCCCTGATGGTATTTCCCTATCAGGGTGTGGATAGGCACCGATGATGAAGCATGCCACTATTTAGTGGGTGAGGCGTCTACTCCAAAATCATTCGATTTCCCAGTACGTTCTTTAAGTATTTGCCTTGTTTCATTCTTTTTCTTTTCATCCTAAAAATCTGGTTACCTTTGTGTGCGTAGATATAAATCCAGGAGAATGTCTAGGTGGGTCGTCTCTCGCTCTCCCCCTGGTAAAGCAACAAGTAAAAGGGCCCGACCTGCCTGTATAATCTGCTGCTGTCACCACTGTCAGTTCTCCACAGATCGGTAAGATGACGGTAATCTTCATCAGTAAAGGAGGGAGCACATGGTGTGCACACATACACCTGCTATAGGTCACACTCTATGTCACAGAGGTCCTTCAGCAGAAACACGATTGTTGTGCGCACTGAGGCCAAAAAATAAATTATAAAATCAGACACTCGTTATGAGAAATGCAGGGCAGGAATTCTCCAGACGCCTGCCAGGGACCTTTTCTGTCCTAGCACTTGTCAAAAGAGCCATATCATTATGTACTATACAAAAGAACTACTGATTTATCAATACAAAACCCATTTATGTAGCTCTCAGACATTACATCATGTGTTAATTCCATAGACTGGTGCTGGAGAGAAAATGTTGCAAGCCACATAAGAAAATAAAGCTAGCTGAAAACATGCAATAAAACAAATATTGTCCCTCATAAGACATAGTAGGATATAATCACCAGTACAATAAGTGTGCCAGAGTATACGATACTTCATTCACCACCAGATATCCTGTGCCCTAAAACATAGCCTACAGTTATTGTGAAGCAAAGTTTGTTCATCAATTTCTCTTTCTGACTATGGTTGTCTACATGATTGTGACAATCAATGGCTGTCCATCAGTTACTGTGCCAGACAATCAGCGGCGGCTCCTCCGCTAAGGCAGAAAAGTGCCGCCCCACTGCTCTTTGAGCAGTGCAAAGAGGAAAAATAAAATGATAATAACACAATGTTCCTATCATTTTATTTTTTTGCACTTAGGCAGTTTTGTTTAGCTTACGGGGCACGGCGGGCTGGGCTGTCAGCAATGCCAACAGGGGGAGGAGTGGTTGGTGCACTTAAGGGCGCATGAAGGTTTGGGCGGCGGTCTTGGGCTGGCCAAACAGACATGCGAAGTTAGCATTTCTCCACCCAGCTGTATTGCGCAGCCGGGTGGAGAACATGCATAGGCTACGACTCCCTGTCTGAGCACCGAACCAGGCCACTCAGACCAATCACAACGCTTCTGTCATGCTGGTGACAGCGGCATCGTGATTGGCTTTGGGGAATCTGGGAGACTGGGTGCTGCTGGAAGCCAGTAACAGAGGGAGGACGGAAGAGAGGTGGCGGCCGACGTTCAGCAGGTAAGTCATCTATTCTGGGTTTTTTTTAGCCCCCCCCCGCCATCCCGCCACCATTTCTCACAGCCACATCTGCAGACAATACCTACCCATGAGTAAATCTGCCAGACAATTCTTGCCTATCAATGACTGTTATACACAGTGCCTGCCCATGGGTTACTGTGCCAGACAGTACCTGCCCAGAATTTACTGCATCTGGCAGCACCTGCCCTTCAGTTATCCTGCTAGACAATGCCAACTCATCGATCACTGTGCCAACCAACTCCTGCTATAAGTTCTTGTGCTGTTGATGTCTGGATATTGGTTACTGTGGCAGGCTATAAACAGCTAAAGATTTTGTACGCTTTGCACTCTGCCTGAATTTCACACAATCATCTGTTGTCACATCAAATGCCCAATTCTCAATGGGTGTAAAAGACAACTTGGAAAACAAACATATGAGAGTCTCTCCCAAAAGGGACATTGCTCAGTTTTTACTTGAATTCCTATTTGAATACTTCATTATAATATTTCCAATCGAATCTTTCAATTTTTAAAATGAACAAATTGGTTTCTGTTTGTGTTTCGGGTTCCTTTAGCCCTTCATCAGGAGGTATATATTTAATTCATCTGTGAATGAAAGGCAGTCATTTCATCAACATTTCTACAAACCCAAACCTTTAAAGGATACCACAAAAACAAATAAATATTCAAGTTCATTGTTTCTTAATGAGGACAATCCATAAATTCCCTTTGTTAACTAATCGAGATACAAGTTAGAAGGCCGTAAAAACCTTTACAAACGTTGTTCTGTAGCCCACAAAGCCATCACCGCGTCTGCTCACTGCATGATTGGCATCTCTACCGATGTCCTTTTTCCACTCCCAAGAACATACTATCAATACCTGCCCCTCAGCTACTGTACCAGACAATACCAGCCCATTAGTTACTGTGCAGCAATAGGTCTGCACATCAGTTACAGTGCTAGTATACAATGCAACATTCCAGTAATTAAAGCCATTTACAAACACGCATTGCCCAAGAAAGAGGTCTTGCCTTTGGGTCCTATTGGTTTGATATTGTGCAGCATGGCTAAAAAAATAAAAGGAAACAAAAAAAAAGAAAGTGGCACAACAACGTGGCTGCTGCAGCCGTGTTATTTTGTTGGTAAGCACATGCACGTTCCTCCAAAATTACTCAGGAGCCTTTTTTTCTTCTTTTTAATTAGAGATTCAAAATGTTTTGGTTAAGAAAAAAAAGTAGAGCATAAGTTCGTTTTTTAAAAATCGGTCAAGGGAGGAGTGGGTTGGGGTAGTGGATGGAGGAAGCAACATGGAGGTCCGTGAGGGAGGACACAAGGGAGAACAACAAGGGGCAAAGGAGAAGCTCACGGGCGACAGAGAGGAACACAAGCACAGGCAGGGGAAACAGGCACACAGAGAAAACAGCTGCAAAGCACATGCATTCAACATGGATTGCTTAAGCTAAGAGAAAAGAACACAGTTTCCTAAAAGTCAGGAGTGAAAGGTATAAAAGCCAGGTGATCAGGTTGATGTTAAAGAGGCTATGCTCTAGGGGAGGAACAAATACAAGATTGACAGGTTGCAACACAGAAAGCCATCGAATAAGGAGCATAGAAATGTGTGACCATAAAGTCAGCCAATGGTAACCAATGGACAGCTGTAAGCCCTTGGTAAGCCCATTGTTGTAACCAGACTGCTGTGCCTAAAAAGTCAACATTATCAAAGCTTTAGGAAGGGTCAGTGCTCTACTTCATGATTGCACAAAAAACTTAGAACAGGGGTCTTCAAACTGAGGGGCGGGTCTCCCTAAGGAGGCCTCAAGTGAACCAAGGGGGGGGGGAGGGCGCCAGGCTCTGGCCAAAAAAAAAGCATTATACTGATAACAGTAAAGTGGAAAAAAATGAGAGGCAGTAACCTGCTCTGTAATGGGCCATCACTAACATCTTTTCTCATTGATATCGTAGCTGGGATTATGTGTCAAAAGGGAAGTGACTCCAAATATGCTTAAACCCCCCCGCCATTTCTAATAATCACACTGTGGATACGTTTGCACATTAGTAAGGCCTGCCTGACCAGAATAGTATGTTTAGCAATCATGTATTTGATTGCATTTTTAAAACAGTAACAAAACTTAACTGCAATGTTTAAATAAGTCTAGACATATTTAAACATTACCAATTTTAATAGAACAATTGTGAAAAATTCTAAAGGGGGCCCGATAAATTTGTTTCCGCTGGAGGGGGTGGCATGAAAATGTTGGAAGACCACTGCCTTAGACTGTATTGGACACAGAGGTCGTCCCCACATAACACATCTGTAAAAACAAACATTTATCTAAAAACCTAATGGCATCACCTGAGTAAATTCAGAGCAGTAAAAAAGATAGTGTGCAACTCTTGTTGTTAACATCATACATCTTCAATCGTGGTTCGGAAAACTTTGTAGTTGAGGCTAAAACGGAGTACATGGGATCGGTCTTGATTATTTTGCCAACAATGACACTTTATAAAAGTGTGGTCCATAAACTGCAGCTCTTTTATTTGTCCCAGCTTTATAATCATCATTTCCTTTCCAGTCTAAATGCAGGCAATCGTCTTCTTATAGCTTTCTCAATACTTATGCATGGATATTCGTAGATCTGGACAATGTTTTAATGACGCCTGAGTATTTGGCTAATTCGTACAAAGTTTCCTGAATTTACCCACCGTCGGCATAATTTCACTTCTCCCACCCAGACATTCCGTATGTTTCCTCCAACATAGGCAGGGCATCAAGCTAGAGTGAAGTATATTTCCACGCTGCCATCTGAATGGAACAATATGATATAGAATAGTCACCAGTCAGTCACCAGTCGACTGGTTCTTTCCTTTTTATGCTGCCGGAAGTCCCGCCCTGGGACTTCCGGCAACAGGGAAAGGATATAGCATGGGACTGCAGAAAACACAGGTGAGCAACTGCCAAGCTGCAGGTGGAAGGTTCCACCTGCGGGACAAAGTCTGTCTCCAGTTTGTGTCCATTGCTTTAAATAGCACCAGCTTTGCGGTCTGTGAAACCAGCTCAGTCTAAAAATGTTTTGCAAAGATGCACTGTTGCCGACTTTACTCAGTCGCACACAGATTGTAACTTTACTAGATACTCATTTCCATAGCGTCCACTTGTTTTTTTAAATATTTTTTTTAAAGACTTTTAGAGGGTTCAGAGAATGTATTAAATGTTTAATTCGATATTTAATTAGGACCTGTATTAGACCACAAGTAAATGGCAAAGCATTCAGACAGTCTGAATGCTGTCAGTGAACTCAGTTGCTAGTCTTATTTTTCTAAGGACTACATTTCTGTCTTGTCTCGTGCAGATCCGGAGGCCAGCCTTGTCCTCCACACTTTCCCTTCAATGACATCTACAAGGCACTGTTTGATCTCCGTGTGGCTGGACTACCCAAAAGCTAAGGCACAATGTTGACGTTGTATGCTCTTACTGTAGGGGTCAGCATGCTGCCACCATTGCAGCCAATGAACCTTGACTGTTCAGTGAAAATGTAATCTGGAGTATTTGGTCAAGAGACTGCAAAGAGTGCAGGTAGCTGCGGCTAAACTGACTGTAAACAGATCCCGCATATCCTCTGCGTCCAACGCTCTCTGGGAGCTCCATTGGTTTCCCATAGAGCAGCGGATCCTTTTCAAATCTTTGTGTATTGTGTTTAAAGCCCTTCAGAATAAGGGGCCGGCTCCTTTGCAACTGATGGAGCAGGGTAAATGTAAAAATTTTAACCTCCTAATATTTTCGTACAATATTAATAAACATGTTCGTTTAAGTAAATAACCAACGATGTATGTAAAGGGTTAATGGTAACACGCAATTCAGTGTGCACATTAATTGACTTATAATTGTTTACGTTTTTAACATAACATAATATTTGCATACTAATTTAATAATAAATGCATGATTTGTGCTTTAAATAAAACGTGTGGTTGCAAAATAAAGCAATGGTAAGTAAGGGACAGCTTTATATGTTGCTTCTGCTAGGTAATACCTAATTGGGGTATGTAGAAAGACGGGAGGGAAACGAAAGGGTTTATATTTCTTTGTTTTAATAACATTTTGTTTATCTTTGAAAATAGTGCGCTTAGGCCTGCCGAGTAGCAATATAAAATGGCCGCGAGTTACTAGAGTGCGCATGAGCGGATGAGACCATGTGATAGAGGAGAGAGGCTGTGGAAAAAGGATGATCACGTGCTGATGCCGAGAGGCTAAGATGAAAGTATGGTCAAGGCTGCTGTGACCCTTCTGAGCAGATGTGTGCCAAGATGATCAGCAAGAAGCGTGAGAAGCCTGGTTGAATCAATAGACGGAATTGTATTATACAAAATGTAGCAGAAAAAGATACAATTTGGACTGATCGAAACGGATGAGCAAGTGCATGAACTGTGGGAAACGATGCTTGCATGGACATTCCACACGGAACTGGTTAAGACCAGGAAGTTTGATTAAAATGTATATGGACCTGAGTTTTTAACCAATGAGAATGAATCGCGCCATGTAAGAAGAAACATTTTATGCTGTAAGCTAGAATTAGGGTATAAGAAGACCTACTCTTGGTGGGAGGGGTTAGAATGCTGCGGGATGCTGCGGGAGATGCTGAAGAAGTTAGATGCTGTAGATGGGAGAGTTTGCGGTTGCTGATGCTGACGAGCTGATGCTGCTGCTGTTATTTTCTTTTTCCAGTTGAGTATAAAGATGCTGCTTTAGGAGAACTTTTATTGATAAATTTTATTAGAATTATTAGGATTTCCCCAGAGAGATAGATAGGTTGATCTATAGAGTTCTTAGTATGATAGCCTCGTTTTCCGTCTAATAAAAGTGCCATGCAATTTCAAACCATTCTTATAATGATGATAAATGCAATGATCTGAAATAATAAACTTAATCTAAATTTCATGCTTTCAAACTTTATATAAACTTTATTATTCTTTAAACAAATGACTCAGTGATTTTCTTTAGCATAATGATTAATAATGAAATGGTAAAAGAGTTCATTGTGATTGAGCTGGTCTTAATCACCATCAACTGATTCCTACTTGTTGGTCCATCGACCAATGAGCGGAATACCTTAAAAGCAAATGAGGAATACTATGTCATTATAAAAGAGGTATCCCGTCTCCTTCCAGCAAATCGTTTGTCTCCTAGGTACATTGACGGAGGAAATCCAGGGAACAAATGAGTAAGTGAATGTATATGCGGTGTTATGGGCCCCACCGTCATATGGATATAGTGTGTGTGTGTTAGAGAAATAATTGCACCTGGATGACCAAAGCATAATAGGAGAAATTATTTTTATTGTTAGCGCTGGATCAGATTTCTTGGTAGCAGAGTTATGGTTTCTATAGATTAGTTTGGTGATTATTGATTTTTGATTATAGATTATTGATAAGTTTATGTCTAACACTTTTTGTTGAGTCGTGTTATGTTATATGTAAGTTTTCACGCTTCCGGGTAGTAGGAAGTGGAACACGTGTGGCAAGAGAAGTCGCATGGAATTTTACACTGTCTGAGTTCATATTTGGTAATAACACAGGTTGTGTTATATTAGGGACATTTTGCGTATAAAAGGTGTGTAAGTGAAATAGTGATCGGTTTTCTTGTGAAACTCTGGCCTTAATTCTCAGGAGCAGTATAGTCTCCACAGGTGTTTTATCCCCAGAGAAACGGGTTTACGGATTGCTTGAAAGAAGGGTAAGGTAGAGGGAAGTGCTACTTTATCGGCGAAACTGAAAGTTCTGTGGTAAGGTAGAGGTAAGCGCTGCCTACTGGAAAATACAGAATTCTTGTGTGAATGGTCAAAGCTATCTTTTCGGTTTAGCGAATCAGACAATGGAAATGTGGATAAAATGTTGTAACTAACAAGAATTGTGGAAAAAGAAAATTGCCGATAAATTTTGTAAAGGAGGGGTCAAGAGGAAAGTGACGTAGACAAAAGCCGCGCTGGGATTGGACAGTGCGCTAGTCACATGAGAGCAGGACTGACGTAGACAAAAGCCGCGCTGGGATTGGACAGTGCGCCGTAGACAGAAATCGCTGTGATTGGAGTGTTGGTGTGAGTCGCGCTAGTATTGGTTTAAATAACGCATAGGGAACAGTGTTGAATTGCGGATTGTTTAAGGAGAAAAAGGTTGTGAATAATGTCGAACTAGGAGTATGGAAAAGAGAAAACGTCTTGGATGTCGAAAGTTAAGAACTTCTTTAAGAAGGACAAAAAGGTAGTGACTAGAGAGGGACAAATAATTCCTCCGCCGAAATCACCAGCTTCACATATGATGCTGAAATATGGTTATCATACATGCATATGGTTAGAAAATTGGACAAAATACACCAAGAACGATGGAGCATTGGCTTTCCCTGAGAATGGTTCATTTAATGTAGCTGTATTACGGAATTTGAGAGAAAAAATGGTAATGTTAGAACCTAGACCTAGACCGACACAGTTTTAACGGAATGGGAAGATGAGATGTATGAGCGAGAGAGATCCAGAGGATTAAAGAATCATGAGTTTATGCCTGGAAGGTTGTGGGGAATAAATCATGAGGACAGAGTAAAGCGTTGGAGATACGCTAACATGCAGGAGGTTTGTTTCCAGCTTTTGCGGTTGAGGAAGAAGCAAAGAGAAAGTGTACCGAGAAAAAGAAACATGTAGTGGTAGAAAAGTATGTGTATGGTGGTAGTGAAACAGATGACGAATTGCTGGAAGATATTTTAAACAGAAACCCACCTCCATACCAACAGACTTCTGCCGTGGTGACACCTAATGCACCGCCAATGGAAACTGGGAGGAATAAAAACCCGAACGAAGAAATGAAATAAATAGGTCACAAGAAACATTTAAAACTTCACAAAATGAAGAGACAGAAAGTGACAATGCAACGGAATTAGCAAAAACGACAAAAGAATTGACTGAGAAAATAAGAGAATTGACAAAGAATATGGAAGCTGTAACTGTACCAGTAACGATAGGTCCAGTAATGCCAATTTTTGAGAATCAGAAAATAAATGAACATTCTTTGGTGATTCCCATGAATTCACATTTGCAAAGAAAAAGAGAAGGGATGGAACTGAATAATGAAGGTGCACACAATTTGGCTAGTACGTATAGACCAAGCCCACCTACAAATTTGACGATAAATGAGAATGAGATTAGGAGAATGCCTATGGTGACAGTCTGCATCAGGAACACCAGAAAGAAGCAGTGATTGGATAGAATTAAATAGTACGCTCTGTAGGTCCGACTCCAGAAGAGTTAGATGAATGGATGAAAGCGCTAAAAGCAAAAGAACCGGAAGAAAAACCATTAGATGTAATTAGGTTGAAAATAGACATGGAAGAGTTGATTTTGGGAACCATTGGTACAGAAAAACTAAAAAATTATCAGGATGACGAGATTATGTTTTTGTGCAAGAGTCTTACTTGGAGAGCTAGAAATTTACATGACAAATTGGAAGAGATTGCAGGTGAACTAGGAATAGAATTTGTGAAAGTAAGGACGTTGCAGAAACCGTACAGAGTAGATTTTTGTGAGAAAGACATAGAGAATTTGAACACATCAGGAAGACTGACCCAAATAAAAGAGCTGATTGTTTTATTGAGAAAATGGGGTGATGTGGATAGATGGAGAAATAGATGGACAAAGAGGAATGAGAAAACAACAGATAAAGCATCTTTGGCTTTTGCAGTAACAGATAAAGAATCAGTTGCTAGGGAATACCCGATGAGAGAAACACCAGGTGGTAGTTATGTGCATGTTCCGTGGACCAGACAGGATATACTGTCATTTACAAATGACTTCCCAAAATTGAGAGAGAAACCAGTAGAATGGTACAGACAAGTGGAGAGATTTGTTAAGGTGTCAAAAGTGCTGTGGATAGATCTGGATGGATTGTTTGATATAGTAGTGCCTGCTGATTTGTGGACAGAATGTAAGATTACCATTGATTGGCCAACTGTAGAATATCCAAGGGCTGCTAAAACAGGAGCGCCAGGTCCAGAAGTGATGAGGAAGTATGATCAAGTAGTTACCTTTTTGAAAAATAAAATTCCACCAAAAGAAACAGATTGGGTAAAAATAGACAGAACAACACAGGAAAGCAAAGAATCAGTGCACGCGTACTATGAGAGATTGTTGTTGGTTTTCAAACAGTATAGTGGTTATGAGACACTAAGTGAGAAGGACACGAGTCATTTTGTATATAGGTTTGTGTATGGATTAACACCAGAGATAAGTGAAAGGATTAAGCAGCACTTGATAGGATGGCAGAATAGCACAGTGGATGAAGTTTTGAGATATGCTAAGTATTGCAGTGATGAAATTGAGAGTAAACAGCGTAAATTAAAAGAAAAAGCCATGTGGGCACAGGTGAAAGTTGCAGAGAAGCAAGAAGCTCAATTGAGTAATACTGGTAGTGAAACAGGACAGTTTAAATCCCGACCTAATATAGGTAAAGGAAAAGGACAAATGAGCACAGATGAGGCAAAGAAAAAGTGGCCATGCCACAATTGCGGAAAGCTAGGACATTGGAGAAACAAGTGTAAATTTCCTCCAAAACCTAATGTGGAAAATCAATCATTAAATTCACAGGTGCAGAGTGAGGTAGTTACTCAACAAGGTCAGGTGCCACAACCACCACTTCCCAAGAGTGCTAACCAACAGAAATACAGTGCAGAAACAGGATTCTACGGAGGAGAACAGGTAAAACAGTTGTCACGTGCAGCTGAAATTTCACAATATTGGTTACGACAGAATGAAGATGAGACGGATGAAAGTTTATGACGGTGCCTAAGAGAGAGGGAAGAGTGCGTGCTTGGCGCAACTCTAGAGGTAGATCAGTCTGGTCCATTTGTGATGGAGAAGTGAATGGTGCAAATGTAACATTCCTTGTTGACACTGGAGCTACCCGTTCTACTGTTAGGTCAGTGGAAATTCCAAATCTTCCTCTCTCAGGTGAACATATCCAAGTGGTTGGAGTTTCCAATCAGCAAATTGAAACGCCTCTTACTAGATTAGTAAAGGTAAGAATTGGTCAATTTAGTGAAATGCACCGATTTGTGGTGTGTGATTGTAGTCCCGTGAACCTTTTAGGACGCGATTTATTGTGCAAAATGAACTGCACATTTTATTGTACTCCAGACGGAATTGCATTTCAGACCCCAGATGAGGATGTGCTGTATAAAATGACAATGGTAAATTTAGATCCAGAAGTAAATGGTTTGTTTCCTGTATTTGATGCAGAGAAAATCCCAAATGAGTTAAAAAGGACAGTGAAAGAAGAAGTATGGGACTTTACAGGAGAAGATGTAGGATTAATGGAAGGAGTAGATCCCGTTAAAATAACAGTAAAAGAAGGAACGAGTTACCCAAATACGCCCCAGTATAAATTGACTCCAGAAATAATTGAACGAATAACGCCAGTAATAAATAAAATGATTGAACAAGGGATTCTAAAAGAAATCATGAGCAGTCCATGTAATTCGCCAATAATGGGACTGAGAAAGCCAAACGGAACATATAGAATCGTACAGGATTTAAGAAAGGTAAACAAAATTGTTGTGCCTTGTTGCCCAATAGTACCGAACCCTGCTGTGATTCTATACCAGATTCCTCGCGAAGCGGAATGGTACACAGTAATTGATTTATGTCATGCATTTTCTCTATTCCATTGCATCCAGATAGCCAGCCAATATTTGCGTTTAGGTTTGGAGAGCGTATTTTGGCATGGTGCCGAATTCCTCAAGGGTACACAGAAAGTCCCTCAATCTTTAATCAGATCCTAAAGAAATCATTGGAAGATTTAAGAATGCCAGAAAAGTCAGTAATGGTTCAGTATATTGATGACCTACTGGTGGCATCAAAAACGAAAGAAGCATGTGTCAATGATACAATTGCTTTGCTGAATCATTTAGCAAAAAGAGGACATAAAGTGTCCCCTTCAAAATTGCAGTTTTGTCAACAAGAAGTCCAGTATTTAGGGCATAAAATTGAGAAAGGAGTGCGAAAGGTAACGACAGAAAGAATAAAAATGATTCAAGGAATGAGAGCTCCAATGACACAGAGAGAGGTAAGAATGTTTTTGGGAATGGTCGGATATTGTCGACAATGGATAAGCGGTTTTTCACTAATTGCTAAACCATTGCAGAAACTGACAAAAAAGGATGTTAAAGATCCTTTTGAAATGAATGATGAAGAAATGAAAGCATTCAGAGAGCTGAAAAGGAAGTTGTGTGAGGCTCCAGCATTGGGAATGCCTGACTATGAGAAAGATTTTGAGCTGTATTGCAGTGAAAGAGATGGATGTGCATTTTCAGTTTTGGTGCAGAGACATGGAACTATGAAAAGACCAATTGCATATTTTTCAGCTGTTTTAGTCCCCGTAGCGAAAGCGTTGCCTGGATGTTTGAAAGCGGTTGCTGCTACTTGTGTGAGTCTGGAACAGAGTGAAGGCATAGTGATGGGGTATCCATTGAGAGTGTACGTTCCCCATTCTGTGGAAATTCTTTTGACAAGAACGAAAACCCAATACATGACACATAGTCGGCTGACTAGGTATGAAAAGGTAATTTTGAGTGCAGATAATGTGACCATTGACAGATGTATGAATGTGAATCCTTCAACATCATTGCCAGATGAAGAGAATGTGATTGAAATGGATGAAGTAGATCACGATTGTCTGAATGTGCTCGAATACTGTACAAAACCAAGAGCTGATATACGAGATGAGCCTTTGAAAGAATCAGATTATATTCTGTTTTTGGATGGCTCATGTTTGAGAATGAGTGATGGAGTTCTAAGTGCAGCATATGCAGTTTGCACAGTAGCAACTGTATTTATAAGCATCTTGTCTGAAAGGTGTACGGTCTGCCCAAGTTGCAGAATTAGTAGCTCTGATTCAAGCATGTAAGTTGGGAAGAAATGTACGGGTTACGATTATGACTGACAGCCAGTACGGCTTTGGGGTCGTGCATGATTTTGGTCAGATTTGGTCACAAAGGGGTTTCTTGACGTCTGCAGGGACGCCCATCAGAAATGGAGATTTTGTGAAAAAGTTGCTTGAGGCGATACAGCTGCCTAAACAGATCGCTGTCGTGAAGTGCAATGCACATAAAAATGGGGAAGACTACATTACTGTTGGCAACAGATATGCTGACGAAATGGCACAGTACTGTGCAAAGAATGTGGTATCTTTGAATAAATGTAGTGAAAGAGAGCATATTTCTTGTCCTTTGCTTTTTACTAACTCTATTGAAACATGGGATGAGGTGAGACAGTTACAAGAAGCTGCAGAAGACGAAGAAAAAGATACTTGGCTAAAAGCAGGATGTAGAAAACATGAAGAAACTGATGTATGGGTTTACAGGGATAAGAGACCAGTTATGCCTGATAGCATGATTTCTGACATGGCACGGATGTACCATGGGCAAGCCCATATCTGGAGCGATTCAATGATCAGACTTTTTAGACAAACATGGTATAATCCAAAATTCAGAGCCATAGCTGAGAGTCTTTGTCAGAGATGTCTTATTTGTCAACAGTTAAATCCAGGAAGGAAGACAGTAGTGAGTCTAGGAAGAATAGGGCGAGAAGGGGGTCCTTTCACCAGAATGCAAATGGATTTTATTGAGATGCCACCTTGCAGCAGATTGAGGTATGTTCTAGTGGTCGTCTGTTTGTTTTCCCGTTGGGTGGAGGCATATCCAACAAGAAGGAATGACAGTATCACAGTAGCAAAACTTTTGCTGCGAGAATTCATTCCAAGGTATGGTTTTCCAGTCACGATTGAAACAGATAGAGGAACACATTTCCAGAACGAATTAGTTAAACTGATTTGCGAAGCACTTAGTATTAAACAGAAACTGCATTGTGCATACAGACTAGAGGCTTCTGGAATAGTAGAGCAAGTGAATGGAACGATCAAGAACAGGTTAGGAAAAATGTGTCAAGCTACAGGACTCAAATGGCCAGATGCTCTGCCATTAGTTCTGATGACAATCAGAAGTATTCCGGAAAGGAAAACTGGACTCAGTCCACATGAAATAATCATGGGACGAGCAATGAGACAAGCACAAGTACCTGTCAACAAGCTACTGACTATAACTGATGATCTAGTACTGGATTATTGCAAAGGATTGGCTGATGTGGTGCGTTCTGTGTTTCATCAGGTTGGACCGGATGCGACCACTCTTGAAAGAAAACCAGCTCACAACTTGAATCCAGGAGATTGGGTTCGAATAAAAGTCCACCGGAGAAGAAACTGTTTGGTTCCTCGCTGGGACGAACCACGACAAGTGATCCTAGTGACGACCACCGCAGTCAAGTGTGCAGGAGTGAAACACTGGGTACATGCCAGCCACACCATCAGAGTTCCAGAACCTAAAGATCGACATGTGAGTTGGCATCTGGAAATATCAGAGAACAGTTCAGCATCAGAAAGAGAAGAGGAGACAAACAGGGTGCCAGAATCTGAAGATCGACCTGTAAGTCGACATCTGGAAGACCCAACTACAAGTGCAACAATAGAAGAAGAAGAGGAAATAGAAGAAATAGCTGAAGTTCCAGAATTTGAAGATCGACCTGTAAGTCGACATCTGGAAATATCTGACACCAGTTCAATCTGATACAGAACATTCAGAAGGTGAAGAAATTCCAAAAAGAAAGTGGAATTTTGAAAGCATAAGAGAAGAAACTGAGCCAGAAGATAGTGACAGTGAACAACCAAGTACAAGTTGTGGTAAAATTCCTTCGAAGATAATATTAATAGATGAAGAAGGGAGAGTTTCAAACCAAAAGTTAGAAAAATCGGAAAAACCCCGAGGAGCAGTAGGGACAGATAGTCAAACACAAGAACAGGGAAATTTAGAAGCAGATAGAGAAACTGACACGAAATCGGAAGAACCTCGAGGAGGGACAGAGATAGGTGAACGAAGGAAAATAAGAAAAGAACCACAAGTAGATGAAAGCGAAATTATAAGCTTTAAAATAAGAGGAAATAACGAAAGGATTGAAACAGAAACAGAAGAAAGTGGAGAAGAAAGAAATGAAAAACTAGAGACGAGAAGAAAGAAATGAAAAACTAGAGACAAGAAAAAGAAATTGGAAAACAGAAAGAGAGGAAAAGGAAGTGAAGCAAAAAGGCCAAGAAAAGGAGACAATTGGCCCAACGAAGTAAGAAGATTAAGATACAGAATCATAAAATTGGATGGGAAGAGTGCTGAACAAGTGAATGAAATAACAAGTCAAAAGAGCAAGGAAAACAAGGTGGAAAACACTTGCAGAAAACGAAAAGAATAAAGAAAGTAAATCAAAAGTATAGATCGCCTGAATGGTTGTATCGTGCTTTGACTAGTCACAAAGAAGAATTGAACACTCACGAAAACCCAGAACAAAGAAACCTGATGGGAGAAAGTGAAGTGCAACAAACCTGAAGCAACAAACCTGAAGAAGTTTTAGATAGTTTACCGGATTTGACCAAACACTGAACTGACGAATTTACCGGATGTAACAAAGAAAGAATTCTGAAAAAGAATTAAAAGAAAGTACCAAGCAAAGACAAAACATTGGAAGTACAGAGTGGCAAGCAAGTCATTTCTGAGGTGTAGTGACACAATTTTCAAGAAAACAAATAAATAAGGTTAAAGGACAAAATGGAGAATACTAGAGATAGAAAGTGTAGATGTGAGTTTTTAAGTAGATGGTGCAAGATGTGCTGTTTTTGTACAGGTTTATTAATAACAGTATGGGTGGTTTTAGCAATAACTATTCCAATTAGTTTAGCTGTAGTGGAAAAGTCTAATAACACTGAGAAAGAAAAAGGAGCTAACACTAAAGAGCCAATTATTTTAAAGAGTAGTGCAGAATTACATAAGGACAAATCAATAACAGATTTTTCAAAAAATGTTTTTACAAAATTATTATACGAGTATGTAGAAACGATGGATGTAAGAGATTGCTATGTTTGTATGCAGTTGCCTGCATCTGTAGCAGAGGGTGTGACTTATCATCACCTCCCTTTGACATATGGAATAACATGTAGTGTTTTAGCAAGTTTATTTTATAAAACGGGTAGATTAGAATATTATTACACTGACATAAGTAAGATTTTTGCAAAAGTTTCTGTAGTTCCCGAGCTTAACAAAATAAAAGAGGGAAAGACGTTTGGTGAATATTTCTTAGAAGATAAGATTTTAACATTAGATAGTATAATTAGGTACAACCTTACCTGTGAGTTAAAGAAGGAAGAAAAAGTATTTTTAGAAATGGTTGAAGAGAGAAGAGTGAAATTTCAAAGAAAAGTGATAGAAGAGACAAAAACACCTCTTTGGGCGTTTGAGGAAGACAATCATGACAAGAAAAAGACAAATGCAGCTATGACTCTGGATTGGCCCCAACAGGGAAGGTTGTGCATTAGAAGAAATAAGACCAGATATGACAATTATTTTGTGGGTTCCAGCAATTGCCATGACAATTACCAAATTTTAGGTGGATGGGGATTCAAAGGGGGAAAAGATCCAATATTTCCAGGGATTTATTATGTTTGCGGGAATAGGGCTTATTATAGGTTGCCGGACCATTGGTATGGGTCATGCTACTTAGGCCTGGTCTTTCCAAAGATGTTTCATGTGGATAGAAAAGAAAAAGGAACACACAAAATGATAAATACCTTTACACATAGAAAAAGGGAAAGTTTTTCAGAAATAGTAGGTGATATTTTTGGTGCATTGATACCAGCAGTGGGAATATCTTTGAATGCATTTAGAATCTGGAAATTATCCACAGTGGTAGATCGTTTATCTACAGATACTGCTGGAGGGTTCTTAATGGTAAATACCGAGATGGTTGCCATGAGAGCTATGGTGATGCAAAATCGTCTTGCCCTTGACATTCTTTTGGCAAAAGAGGGCGGAGTCTGTGGAATGTTGAAAGTCCAACATTGTTGCACTTACATTCCAGATAAAAGCGAAAATATACAGAAGTATATAACAAATATTACAAATTTGCACAAAGAACTTGTTCCACTGGAGGTTGAAAGTGTGTGGGGAAAACTTGGTAAAGGGTTTTCTTCTGTAACAAATTGGTTAACAAGAATGAGTGGATTAATAATAGGGAAAGTTATTATAATAGCAACCATGATAATAATAATAATATTAGTACTGAAACTTGCAGTAACATGTATAAAGAGAAGAAGAAAGCAGAAGATAGAAAAAGAAAACATGATAAACAAGGAAAGACAGAGAGAAATAGGTGAAATAGAGTTAGAAGAAATAAAAGAGAACATGTACAAGAAAACGAAGAAACAAGTTGAAAGGGATACAAAAAGTATAAACTAACAAAAGCAAATGGATAAAAGATATATGCTGTCTGAGAAAATTGTATAACTTGGGTTTTTGTGGTGATATTAAAAATCACCAAAGGGGGGAGTTGATGGAGCAGGGTAAATGTAAAAATGTTAACCTCCTAATATTTTCGTACAATATTAATAAACATGTTCGTTTAAGTAAATAACCAACGATGTATGTAAAGGGTTAATGGTAACACGCAATTCAGTGTGCAAATTAATTGACTTATAATTGTTTACGTTTTTAACATAACATAATATTTGCGTACTAATTTAATAATAAATGCATGATTTGTGCTTTAAATAAAACGTGTGGTTGCAAAATAAAGCAATGGTAAGTAAGGGACAGCTTTATATGTTGCTTCTGCTAGGTAATACCTAATTGGGGTATGTAGAAAGACGGGAGGGGAAACGAAAGGGTTTATATTTCTTTGTTTTAATATCATTTTGTTTATCTTTGAAAATAGTGCGCTTAGGCCTGCCGAGTAGCAATATGAAATGGCCGCGAGTTACTAGAGTGCGCATGAGCGGATGAGACCATGTGATAGAGGAGAGAGGCTGTGGAAAAAGGATGATCACTTGCTGATGCCGAGAGGCTAAGATGAAAGTATGGTCAAGGCTGCTGTGACCCTTCTGAGCAGATGTGTGCCAAGATGATCAGCAAGAAGCGTGAGAAGCCTGGTTGAATCAATAGACGGAATTGTATTATACAAAATGTAGCAGAAAAAGATACAATTTGGACTGATCGAAACGGATGAGCAAGTGCATGAACTGTGGGAAACGATGCTTGCATGGACATTCCACACGGAACTGGTTAAGACCAGGAAGTTTGATTAAAATGTATATGGACCTGAGTTTTTAACCAATGAGAATGAATCGCGCCATGTAAGAAGAAACATTTTATGCTGTAAGCTAGAATTAGGGTATAAGCAGACCTACTCTTGGTGGGAGGGGTTAGAATGCTGCGGGATGCTGCGGGAGATGCTGAAGAAGTTAGATGCTGTAGATGGGAGAGTTTGCGGTTGCTGATGCTGACGAGCTGATGCTGCTGCTGTTATTTTCTTTTTCCAGTTGAGTATAAAGATGCTGCTTTAGGAGAACTTTTATTGATAAATTTTATTAGAATTATTAGGATTTCCCCAGAGAGATAGATAGGTTGATCTATAGAGTTCTTAGTATGATAGCCTCGTTTTTCCGTCTAATAAAAGTGCCATGCAATTTCAAACCATTCTTATAATGATGATAAATGCAATGATCTGAAATAATAAACTTAATCTAAATTTCATGCTTTCAAACTTTATATAAACTTTATTATTCTTTAAACAAATGACTCAGTGATTTTCTTTAGCATAATGATTAATAATGAAATGGTAAAAGAGTTCATTGTGATTGAGCTGGTCTTGATCACCATCAACTGATTCCTACTAGTTGGTCCATCGACCAATGAGCGGAATACCTTAAAAGCAAATGAGGAATACTATGTCATTATAAAAGAGGTATCCCGTCTCCTTCCAGCAAATCGTTTGTCTCCTAGGTACATTGACGGAGGAAATCCAGGGAACAAATGAGTAAGTGAATGTATATGCGGTGTTATGGGCCCCACCGTCATATGGATATAGTGTGTGTGTTAGAGAAATAATTGCACCTGGATGACCAAAGCATAATAGGAGAAATTATTTTTATTGTTAGCGCTGGATCACAACGTAGGCTAAAACGATGCGTTCGAGGAGACCGCTATGTTTCACTATGACTAACCTTGTTCAGGAACAAAGATTCCAAAAGGTACGCCAAGGTGGACAAGCTTTCTCAGTTAAAGCGGCTCAGCTATGGAATAAGCTGCTACCTAATTTAAGGCCACACATGGACCTGCTGAAATTTAGGAAAGCTTTGAAGACCTGGTTGTTCCCAGAACAATAAGTGCCTGATATTGATGTTACTATTCTCTGCTTTTCTTACTCCTGGACTTTAGTTTCTTCAGCGCCAGGATACCAGTCTGGTTACACTGCACTCTATAAGTACTATAAATAAATAAAATACATTAATATCCTTGGTTTTAGATCTGTCAAAATGATCATGCCAAGAACATGTTTTTATTAATCATTATACCTTGAGAATTATAACTAGAGTACTCCTTCAGTGAATCCTCTCACAAGAGGTAATTTTGGCAGTTAATGTTTAATTTATACTTATTCACACAGAGTCACAGTGCATTATGCATTAATTTATTACTGTAATCTTTTCTGGGTCATTTCTGGAATAAATGCCTTATTAACATAATGGATCTCAACTCAGCTACTACCTGTCGGTGGACAATCCCCTTGACTAGATAAAGACTTTGTCAAATCATCAATTTATATGTTAAATAAAGTTGGGGCCACAATACACACTTGTTTTAGTCTCGGATATCTTGTCCTCAATTTGCCAACTTCGGGCTCTTGTTGTCCTGTGTGAACGTGAGACTTTGGACGCGAGTTTGCATTGTGACTCAGGCGCACACGTTACATGGATCTAGGATATTTTGTCTGCACCAATCCCACTTGGAGAAGTTTGCATGAGGAAAACAGGTGTGAATGGGAATCTCATATGGTTAAAATAGTATTCCCTATTCTGACCTGCAAAACTCTGAATTAGAAGGCAGAGCAACCTGCAGTTTTACATTGACCATACAAAAACAGTATATCCTTCAAGAGGTTTGATTCGCTCGATTCTCCAAGCAGGGCTCTGAATGCAAAAGATATATTAGACTTACGAGGTCAAGATCCATACCAACTATTCTTAATTTAGGGGGCGTGGCTAGCGCCCGAGGAAGATGGCGGCACTCCCGTGACTCGCCTGCGAGGTCGGGGCTCTCTGAGGGATTTTCGCACTCCAATGGCGTCTGAATGTATGGCAAATTAACTAAAACAAAGTCGGAATGTGAGAGCTTTCAGACGGAGAGTCTCTCGTTTCATTTCTGGCAAGCTTTGTACTTCAAATGAGCTCTGCGCTCACAGCTGAGGCACTGACTGCCGTTATTCTATTGTGGCTCTCGCGCTGAGGGAGCTGTTTTTCATCGAGTATTTTGTCTCCACTGACAGCAGGAATTCACGCTTGACAAGGAAACACACCAGCGTGTAATGGAGCCCACAAGCTAAGTTCTGTAAAGATTTATTGCCTCTCTTTGACCCGCAATGCCCCCTTTCTGGTCCTCTACGTCCTAACTAAATAGAGCAGCAACTATTACTTCAAAGCTGCCTGCATGCTGAGGTAATCGCTTTTACCGCGCGCTGTGTCTGTTCAGAGGAGGAAATTATTTACTGCCTTCATATTAATGACTATTGATGTCTGGCACTAGAGGTTAAGAAAAAAAGTGAAATTTGGCCTTTTTTCAACGCACTTATCCTTTTTATTAGCAGGCTTTGTTTAGACATATTAGTAATCTCATCTCTAAATTGCTAATTTGTTTATGTGGAACTGTCTGCATCACTTGGTTGATTTTTCCAATGCTTGCAACGTTACATGGAAGTACCTCACAGCTATTTATTTAGAATGAGTTTTTTTATTTTTTTATTTTTTTATTCTAGCATTAGGGTTAGCATGCTGTGTTGCTCGCTATGCTGTAGATATGTTCCTGTAATGACTTATGGTGCCTCACACTTCACACACTCTCCTCTCATTAAGCCTAAGGTTACCACTTTTATACCTTATTTAATGCTTATTGGTAAACGTGTGTCATAATAATCTGTTACGTGCCAAATGCACATAATTTCCATTACAGTGTATTTTTTCTAATATTGTTAAGTGGAATTGCATACTTAAATTGTATCTTGCAGTTTTATACATCCTTTTACGTACAGACTTCTACTCTTCCTATTGTATGGGCAGGTTAAAGAGGGTATCCCCTCTGCAAGCATCCTCACATCGTAGTTTCATTGTTCGTCCAAAGTCACGTGCGAACTTCATTCAAATGGAGGACTCCCAAGCATCAACGCCCAAAACAGCTGCTTCACCAGCTGTGGCTAATGGTTCCTCTTCTCTTAATAAGGTAACAACTAAACGTCTCCAAAAGGATCCCCTTCTCCACCAAAGCAATCTTCGTCTGTTTCCATGGATCTTCTTTTGGAGGAAATCCGAGCCCTACGACCATTTGTCGAAGAGACAAACTCCAAGATACAAATCCTAACAGACAGTTGGGAAAAATTGGAAGAACGAGTCACTAAGGTCGAGCATAGTGTTGAAACTCTCAATGCATCCTGCACCAAAGTAGACATTCTTCACTCCCAAATCACATCTCTGCAAAAACAGGTTGAAAACCTTGAAAACAGAAATAGACGTAACAACCTCCGCATTTATGGCCTATCGGAGGGCGTGGAAGGGTCGGATCCCATCTCCTTTTTTCAAAAATTCTTACCGTCAACACTGAATTTACCGGAGGACACTACTCTCCATATACAACGTGCGCACAGATTGGGCCCACTGCATTCCACATTCTCAAGTACGAAAAGACCGAGAGGAGTCATATTGTATTTTCTTGAATATACGGATCTCCTCAAAGTGCTATCAGCAGTTAGGCTCCTGAAGTGTATTTCATTCTCTGGTCACCAATTGTTTTTTTCGCAGGACTATGCCAAATCCACAGCAGATAGACGTAAGGAATTCCTTGCTTTGCGTCCAGCATTACGTTCTATCGGAGCACGGTTTGGACTGTACCACCCTTGCTTGTTCAAAGTCACTCTCAATAATAACACCATGACCTATGAGGATCCAACAAAGTTGAAGAGTTTCCTTAATACACATTGCCCAGAAAAGATGGACATTTCTAGTACTCGCTTTAAATAGCTTCTCTTTTGTTATACACTGGAACAGGGTTTAGCTTCTCAGCATGCTGTTTTACTTCCAGAATTTTAGAATAGTTTCTGTCATGGTTTAATGGTTTGTCTGTTCTCATTATCTTCTTCCACTTCAGGTCGTGACATTATTTTGCCTGACATCATAATTTGTCATGACATACTTCATCTCGTCTGTATTAACCATTTTTTTTGTTTGTTTTGTTTCTATTTTACACAGGACCTACCTCATGTGCTTAACCTATTAGTCTTGAATGTTGTTTACATCCCGAAGTCTTCCCCGTCTTGCCTCATGGAGTCCGGGTACGTCATCATTCCATGTGGTCTCTCCCCCCATCCTTCCATTGTTTTGACTTCTATATGGATATGATCCTTTTTCTTATATTCTTCTTTACAGCTCTCACCCTTTCTCCTTTATCCCCTTTTCTTTCTTCTTATCATACATGTTTCTACTATTTGTCTCTTTTTCCAATCTTACTTCTTTCTTTTCTTCATCTTTCCCACCCTCTCAGTTTTCCTCAATTGGTTTTAACTTTCAATATCTTCGTACCTAATATACGGTTTACTTCAAAGTTTTTTATAGTTCTTATTGTTGAATTTTTCACAAGTACTATTGTTCACAATATATGGGTTCTCATTGGTTCACTTATGCTCTTACTACTGTCATTTTACACATGTTTTTGAAAATTGTCACATGGAACGTCAGAGGCTTGAATTCCCCATTAAGCGACAGAGAATACTTTCCCACCTCTCCAAATTAGATGTTAATATTGCATTATTGCAAGAATCCCATCTCACCGAAAGCGAATCATTAAAACTCAAAAGGAATTGGGTTGGTGAAGTTTTCTTCTCACCAGGTGATGGAAAACGGAATGGGGTTATAACTCTATGTCACAAAGCACTGAACGCCAAGCTTGTATCTCAAGAATCCGACACAGAAGGCAGATGGATTCTCACTAACCTCATGTTGGGAAAAACCCCTTTGACCTTGCTCAACATTTATGCCCCTACCAGCGGAGACATCACATTTTGGTCTCGTATATCTCAGTTACTGCTCAAACTCCCATCAGAAAACTTTATTCTTGCAGGAGACTGTAACCAAGTGATGGACCAGTTTATTGATAGAAATTCTAAATCCCCCTTTATCCCAAACACACCACACAAAGCTTTCACACGAACTATTCAACAGCGAAACCTATTAGACTCATGGCGCCTTTGTAACCCATCCACAAGAGAATATTCCTTTTTTTCCTCTCCGCATCAAACACAATCTCGAATAGACCATATTTTTATTTCACGGAACATTTCCAAATCCTTACGTTCTGCTGACATAGGCCCTATACTCATTTCGGATCATGCACCTGTTTCGATTCAACTAGACATTTTAAACCAATTCACAATAACAAAAAAATGGCGCTTCAATAATTCCTTACTCCTTGACCCTAATTTCAATACATCTTTTACCTCTTTCGCTCAGGAGTTTTTTCATATTAATTTAACGAATGATGTCTCCTTTCATACAGTATGGGACGCTTTTAAGGCCACCGCTCGGGATTTCATCATCAGATTTGTGTCAAATAAACGTAAAGCTTCCCGCACATCACATAACATACTTCTTGCTAAGATTAAACAGCTTGAGCATTCCTTCCATACCTCCAAGTCGAAAGACTCCCTCAAAGATCTCATCAATGCAAAAATCGCCTTTAACGAATCCACTACTGAACAAGCCTCCCTATACTTACTAAAATCCTCAGCGAAGTATTATGGTGGCCAAAACAAATCGGGCAAACTGTTAGCTAATTACTTAAAGATTAAACAACAGAAACTTCATATTGATTCCATTATGGATGATAACCAAACATCGAAATTCAAAGATACTGAAATACTCCAAGAATTTGTACATTTCTATCAATCCCTCTACACACCAGAAAACACACCCTCAGATACAGACATATCCCAATATTTCTCCACAATTCAAAAACATATTAATCCCCAATTAGATTTAGCGTCTTTGGAAGCTGAACTTACACAAACAGAAATGTCAAATGCTTTAAAATCTCTTAAAAAGACAAGGCCCCGGGCCCAGATGGCTTCACAGTGGAATTTTATGTACATTTCGCTAATTTATTACTCCCACATTTACACACTCTTCTTTCTTCCTTTATCACCTCCTGTAACTCCACTGGCTCTTTTTCCGAAGCCTTGATCTGTCTAATTCCAAAGGCTGATAAAGATCTTCGTTATTGTAAGAATTATAGACCCATATCCTTAGTTAACGTAGATTATAAAATTTTCTCGAAAGCTTTAGCCCTACGATTAGAACCACATCTTCCCAAGCTGCTTGGAAAAGAACAATCAGGTTTTGTCAAGGGTCGCAATATCACTGACAATACACGCCTATTCTTTAACATTTTATCCAAATCATCACACTATCCGGACTCCCTGGCAGCAATAGCATTAGACGCAGAAAAGGCCTTTGATAGGGTATACTGGCCTTTTATCTTCCACGCTCTCAAGTGGTTTGGGTTTGGACCGAAAATCATTTCTCTAATAGCCCTACTTTATTCTGAACCCAAGGCTGCCATATCCACCAATGGCCTCATCTCCCCTTACTTTAATCTCAAACGAGGAGTACGCCAAGGATGCCCCTTGTCCCCTTTTCTTTTCAATTTGGCATTAGAACCTTTTCTCTCAAGAATACGCCAGAAGAACTTAATCACAGGTTTTGTCTCAGACTCTCAACAAATTAAGTTGGCAGCATATGCTGATGATGTTTTAGTTTTCCTCTCCCAACCACAATCTTCACTTGCAGCTTTCATGGATGAGGTAGAGGCCTATGGATTGGTATCTGGATATAAATTGAATAGAGGAAAATGTGAGATATTACCCTTAACCAAATTTACCTTTAAGGATGATTTTAAGATTTCTAACTTCACTTGGAGCCCTAAACATATAAAATATCTTGGCATTTGGTTCTCTCCCTCTATAAAAACTTCTATCTCTTTAAACATAGACAAATGTTCTGCCAAACTTAAAGCGCTGGTCGCAAGATGGCATCCTCTTTATCTTTCTTGGTGGGGCCGTGTTGACACAATCAAAATGATGTTGACTCCGATAGTTTTGTATATCCTTTCTAACATTCCATTGTCCATCCCATCTAAATTCTTTCAAAAGATTAACTCTATTTTGACTTCTTTTTTATGGAACGCTATCAAGAATGGCCTTAAACAAATTAACTAGACCAAAATCTGAAGGCGGTGTCAATTTCCCCCATTTCTCCAATTATCACAAAGCCTTTCAGTTACGACAACTATCGAATTGGATCACTAACCAATCTGAGGATAAACCTCTCTGGGTGGATCTCGAGACCTCATTTTTAGCTCCCTTCTCATTTCAAGAATATCTCTCCTTTACCCGCAAACCACAAAAGCTCTCTAATCCCATAATTAAGCAATCCTGTAAACTACTATCCACTGCACCCCACTTAACGGTACATAATTTAGACACTTTTCTCAATTCCACGATTTGGCACAATAAACAAATCCTACTTAATAGGAAACCTATATATTGGAAGGTTTGGAGAAACAAAGGTCTAATCTGGGTTCATCAACTTTTAGATCAGGGCTCACCCATTCAATTCACGCAATTACAAACTCTTTATCATTTACCTTCTTCCTTTAAAACTAAATTTTTGACATTGCAGAGCTCAATACTTGATACTTACACTCAACTCAAATCTTCACCTTCCTAGCCCTCCCAACCCCTTTTCCCTTGGCATAACCTTTTGCACATAAACCCCAAAGCGTCCACCATTTATGCCCGTTTAATGGTACCTCCTGAGATACGGGACAAAACCAAAGTGGAACTTTCGTGGGAATCCGATCTAGGAACGAATTGGCCCATTTCTTTTTGGAACACAATTTGGACGAAACTCTGGAAATCGTCCAGAGCGGCCAGTAGAACACAAACACTCTTCTTTATTTACAATAGATTGTTTATTACCCCCACATACTTACATAAAATACATAACACGAATCTCAACACTTGCTGGACATGTTCCCAGGCTGACGCTGATCTTCGTCATATGCTATTCACTTGTCCACATGTTTTTATATTCTGGAAACAGGTCTGGCACCAAATTAACACTATCTTTCACACCACAATTCCCTCTCTCTCACAAACATTTTCCTAGGTAGTTTAACATCGGACTGGAAAACAAGTCATTCCCAGCTACCACTTATTGATTTGTTAATAGCTGTAGCTTTTCAGCAAATATCAAAAAATTTGAAAGACTCCTCTAAATTGTCCTATTTAGCTTGGTGGTATGCTGTATGTCATAATCACCGCCTTGATACAGCACTTGTTCACCCTATCTCTCTTGCTACTAAACGATACCACCTGTGGGGCCCACTCACACATTTCCTAGATGATACTGTGAGGAAAACTTCCTTACCTGTCCCCTCACAACAAGAAGTTACCAAGCCTCCATGACCTCCTATTATTTGTTTATAATTATGCTTAATTTATCGTTTTCTATAACATGTTTTAAAATTGTGTATTTTTTGACATGTACTGTTATTTACGCTTTTTGTGGACCTTTGATTATATTGTATTCTTATCATTTTCTATTTTATCCTTTTTACTATTTTAATGGATATCATAAATCATTATTATTCTTTATTACATCTTCATGTATCAACAAATAACTATGTATACGAAGTATTGTTTTTATGATCATATTAATCTTTTAAATAAACCTTTTCTTGAACTTAAAAAACAAAAAACTATTCTTAATTTAGTTGATAGTATTATTTAAATTCAAGCATGCCCTTAAAATCAATGATAGCAGCACTTCCACCTTTTAGCACTTTTTTCCAACCAGCCAGGTCAGAGTGTGTTTTACAATCAGCAGGAAGGACACCAGTCTGATTAGGGAGTAAGTTATAATTGTACTAATGCAATTCTTTAATCTGCCTGAGTAGTCATTCTGATAACAATGCTCTCCTGTGTCCAAGCGGAAATTAGCCTGAAGATGGCTGAATCCTTTGCACCCCCTACCTACGTATTAGTTAGATGTTAAAAACAAAGTCTAACCTACACATGAGTCAAAAAAATATGCTCCGCATTATACAAGCTGTCCTAGTGAACACCATATTTGCTCGGGAAAACAGATATTTTATGCATACACCCCTGATCATGAATGTGTCAGAAGAGTGGGTGCTGTTTATCACACCCAATAAAATCATTCAGCCATAAGATCAAAATTTATTGGGTGCAGTAAATAGCACCTGTTACAAGTTTTCCAGAAATATTGGGGAATAACACACAATTTGGGGCTTAGGATTTCAATATTTGGTTAGACTAATCACAATCACACAATTTTTGGATGACTTCTACACTTGACATGCACCTTGAAAACCATTTTCCCACCCGTAATGATGCCCATTTCTTAGATCCTATTTTTTGGATCAATCATATATTAACGTGGATGCCCCTTGTAAGCTTCCCTGGACTGGCCACCAGGTTGCCACCTTTCTTTTTTCAATTCACAAAAATCTTAGGCCTGCCAAGATAGTCTCAGGACTTTAAAATAGTCTGTCAATAGCTGGCCTTCTTTGCACGGTTGACAAATGTCTCTTGATGCGAAGGTGAGGTCTGTTGCTTCTTTTTTCCTTTTTGAAATCAAGAGTTGTGATAGGAGAAAAGGAATGGCCAGATTGTTACCCCTGAAACAGCAACGAGACATGGCCACAAGGAGTGCCCGCACCCGATGGGACTGCAGTGGCAGCTCCTCAGTAAGGGTGCTCGGGCTGTGCCCTACCACTTGTGAGTTATCATAGAATACCCTTATACATTGCCTACACTGCTATTTATTTTATTTAGCAATGTTTATGAAAACATGAAGTTCGTGCTCTCACAAACAGTGCCTGTGCACAGCCTCTCCAGGCTCCTGATAGGGAGGAGGGAGGTGCGGGGGAGAGAGGGGGAGGGCTGAAGGGCTGAGCCATGGCCCTTCTACAGAGTGCTGTTTGAGAATACGGGACTCTGTTTGCTAAATGTGTGGATTGAACATGTGTGGGTGGGACCTCAGCTACGCCCCCTCACACAGGCACAATCCGTAGAAGTTAGCACATACATTGCACATGCCTCAGGCAATGCATCATATCTGCTAAACGTGGCTGTCAGTGGTACAGATGGGAAAAGGCTAGGGGCATTAAATGGAGAGTCACCGGAGGCAGAACACTGCCCAAATGCCCTTGTTGACCAGCTGCCAGTGTTAAATACCCTCTTAGCGCTTTGGGCTTTTTTGAAAGTTTAATTTGAGAACTGTGCTTTAAAATGTACTATTTGACAGCATTTATTTCAAAGTTTTCTCGGGAAAAGAACATTTCTAGAAGATCAGGCTTGCGTCATTCAATGTTTACATTCGCAAGCTAATATGTCCTCATTAAAGATGATTCACAATTACTCCAAGAGCTACGAACATCAGCATTAGGACAAAAGGGTCAGATAGCTACAGGAGGATATTTTTACTGTTTACATTCCTATAAAATGGATTCTTCAAAGAAGAACAAAAACCAAAAGAAACCACACACTTTAAATACTATTAATTTATTACAACAGAATTCAGATTGGTATATCCCCGGAGGACAAGAAATCCCTTGCAGAACAATTTACATCTTTCTTCAAGCTATTTACATGTTTCTTCAAGAGATTCAGCTATGCAGCTTACACCGTATATTTTCTGATAGCACAGAAAACTGGTATTAAATAAGTTGAAACGTTATCTGATGGTTTTTCAGACCGTGTGGCTGTTTCTGGGAGCATATTTTGTAGGAGGGATCAGGCGCATGGGTTTCGTTGGACACTAGACAAAGTTAAACTCTGCATTAGAGAAACACATCGCTTTATCACTGACTTATTTACAACAAATCTTGCAACTGAAGTAATCAACAGTATGGGAAATAAGATTAAAGTGGCTACCTGCCAACGAATTGAAAACTAAAGGTCTTTACACAGAAACAATATTAAATAATAAAACTATTGGACAGCAAATTAATGAGTGCGAGAATACAAGAAAACTACTAGCCTGGACCGTGAAGACCAAATCTTCTGATAAAAGTTTCACAAATCAGATTGTGACTGAAACCCGAGCAGATATGGCAGGTTTTTCTTCAACACTATGAAATCATATACTGAGCAGAAGTTAATGTACCACCCTTACAAATAGACACTTTTTGGCCTCAATTTGAATTTCCTAAATTTACCGAGGATCAGGCGACAAAATTACTAGCTCCCATTGAGCCAAATTCATATCTGCTTTGGTTGATCTTGCAAATGGAAAGGGCTTGTGGTGGGGATTGTTTTCATTCCGAACTATTTTTATTTTTTTACCCAGAATGGTGAAAGGCGCCAACGTTATTATTTAATCACATATTCACTGGAGAACCAGTCCTGAATGCATTTTATGAAGTGATTGTTAGGTTTTTTGGAAAGAGGGAAACATTCTGATATTCTGAGTTCCTATCGCCAGTTACTTCGCTTAATTCAAAATATAAATTATTAACCAAAATATTAACTATAAGAGTGACACCAATAGCAAGGAATTGGGTACATCTTGATCAAAACAGATTTATTTTGGGCAGACAAATCGTGGCCAACACTATTTAATATAACCCATTGAATATTTTTCTATTTCGTAAAATAACAAGGATGTGATCATAACGATTAATGCTGAAAAAGCATTTGATCTAGTTAACACAGTTACTGTTAGTTCCTTCTTATCACTTCAACCACTGCTATTGCCAGGAATGACTCACATGAAGTTATGTGAGTTAGGCGAGCAGTCATCAGTCTCTGTAAGTGTCTGCACAACCAATGATCTCTACAAGGTGTTGAGTGTTCCTCTCTGGATTGAACACGTCACATTACCATCTCCAGGGACACTGGAATTATGCGGCAGGTGACGCTCAAATTATGTGGCAGGTTTGACTAAATTATGCGGCAAGAAAAGGCAAATTATGTTGCGGAACGTGGCAAATCTTGTGATATTATTACTTCATTGTTTTGCCAGTTTTATGCATAATAACACGATTTGGAAAAATAGTTCATCGCATTATTACCAGCTTAATACCCAAGTACAGTAATACGCAACCAAAAGGTGAGCAGTCAACCTTTGCCATGGACCTTCCACTGCGCAGGAACACATGTAGCTATGTTTTTAGTAACTTATGATCAGTTTGAGCTGAAAATAGTTTTAAAAAATCTGCAGATTGTATAATTCCAGTGGCTCTGTCCATCTCCAATGCAACCTGGACGACCTTACACATAATCTTAGGAGCGTCTTTTCCTCCTGCTCTGTTCTGGTTACCTCAACCTGCCAATAACTGCAAAGGCACCATGGGTACCCCACAGAAATCAACACTGGCTTAATTACAAGGCTACGGAGATCCCCCAATCAGCACAAAATCAGCACTTTTCATTTCATGACAATGGCTACAGCCTGTTTCAGAGTCGTCTTCCAGCTTCGAGAGTTTACGCTGCCGTTTTGTTCCCAGATCACATCAGCATCATTCTTAACGTTAGGCGACAGATGTGCCCTGCAGATGTGTGCATGAGCAGCAGCTCTTGACTGACAGGTCGTGGTTGCTGCAGTGCAGGGGCGTGCATTTGAATAAACGTGGTATTTTAAATTATGCTGTCCCTCAAACATTTTCTCAGTCTGCTCTTTCAAAGGATGGTTTCAAACAAAATAACATGTTAAGTCAGCCGCGCTTCAGGTTCTGCTGATATGTCATTCTCAGGAATAAAAAAAAAAGGCTCTGCCTTGCACCTCCACAGCGCCGAAGCAGGAAAACTAAAAAATTACAATTTGTGACCGATATTGCCCAGGATTGTCAGGGGCTCAGTGCCCAAGGGCTTGTGCGTTGCGAGAAGTGCCTTGAAACTGAAGGTTCTCCAAGGAGACGTGAAACAACAGCTTGGGAACAGACCTCATCTGGACAACTAGGCCTCTGGTCCTGGGCTCCGCCGAGGCTGCATTCTAGGAGAGGGGTGTGTAGGACTTGGCCTTTTTGGCTAAAGTTCCCTAAACTTTTTGCTTTTCCCCTAGACCGTTTTCCTGACATAGAGTTGCCAATTTAGATGCTTTGGGTACTTTGCCACTGCTGATCAGTGTCAAAGTACAAGTGTTCCCTGTGTAAAGTGTAATGGTAATTGGTTGGCCATGATTGGTATGTTTGCTTTACTAGTAAAGTCCCTAGTGATGTTCACTATGTGTGCCAGGGCTAGTAATGCAAAGGTGCGCGGAGAAGGGAACTCAGGCCTGCAGTGTAGGGCCTGCGCGCAGTTTGCTAAGTTAGCATGTTGTCCTGACAAGTGCAACCACTTGTCAGGCCTTACTTTCCCTTTGCGTACACAGTGGGCACTCCTGTGGTAGGTCCCGGGTAACCCCTGGGCAGGGTGCAGTGTAGGTAAAAGGCAGGACATATACTGAGGTGTGTGTTATGTCCTGACAGTGAAAAACACTCCATTTCGTTTTTCACTGGTGAAAGGCCATTCTGCCCATAGGACAGAATGGGGGAGGCTGGGTATTGTGTTTGTTAGCCTAGTTTCCCATAAGTTTAAAATGGAGAGGTGAAGTTTAGTATCTATGAACCCCCACGTCATGACACATCTTTCTATGAAAGTGGTTTTGTCACTGTGTGTTCAGAAACCACTCTTTTAGAAAGTGGCTGAGTTTTGTGCTTTAAGCATTTCTGTGTGTCTCTGCTGAATGTGGATTGACTGTCTGGATCTGAAAGGGGAGAGGAGCTGGGGGAGGTCTTGACCCAGGGAGGGGTTGAGATGGCACCAGGCTGACCTGCATCTGGAGAGTAGGCGAGGAAAAGCACCGGGAGGTGAAGAGGCCTGGGTTGCAGCTATAAAACAATTGACCCATCTCCTGCTGAGTGATTAAGGATCCAGACCCCCAGTATCAAAGGGAGAAAGGTGACACTGGGAGGGAGACACCCAGAACTGATTTAGGCAGGGGTCAGGGACCCCTGAGCACAACGAACTTCAAAGACATTTAGGGGTATAACTATGAGAGCTGAGACCCCTGAACGTTGGAATAGAAATGGATTGAGACTGAAAAGGCTTGGACCCAGTTCGTGGTCAAGGGGAACCTCTGCTAAGGAAGGAACAACTGAAGAGACTGCTGGGAAGGACCAACCCTTGCTTCGTGATCTGGAGCTAGTCTGCAGTTTGCTGTTTTAACCAAGGAAGAGGCTGTTGGGACTGTGCTGTGCGCGCTGGGTCCGCCTGCTTGAAGAAGACTGTGCTTTGTGCTGTGTCTTGTTACCCCAAGGGCCCGAGGTGAGCTGGCTCCCTGTTTGAAAACACAGGAACATAAAAGTTTCCGGAGAAGTTTCAAGCGACGCGGTGGGCGCGTGTTGTGGCAGCTTGAGACCCTCGGAAGGTGTGCCCTGTGATCTTGGACACACGGAGGAGAAGAGACTCAGATGCGCTGGGTGCGTGTCGTGGTGCACAGGGGGTGTTGGTGAAGAGCGCCTGGTCAGCGTGTGCATCGGAGGGGACGTGAGACTCGGACGCGCAGGGTGCGTGTCGTGGTGCACCGCAGGCGTTGGTGAAGAGCGCCTGGTCGGCAGGTGCATCGGAGGTGAAGGGAGTCTCGGACGCGCAGGGTGCGTGTCGTGGTGCACAGGAGGCATTGGTGAGGAGCCCCTGGTCAACGTGTGCATCGGAAGTGGAGTGAGTCTCGGGCGCTCAGGGTGCGTGTCGGGGTGCACCGGAGGCGCTGGTGAAGAGCGCCTGGATATTGGGGCACCGGAGTTGGAGTAAGTCTCAGTGAAGCAGTGTGCGTGCTTTGGTGCAACCTGGGACTGTGGAGGTGATCGGCTGATCATCGTGTGCACCGGAAGAAAGTGAGTGTCTGCAACGTGGTGTGCGGGTCTTGGTGCCAACTAAGACCGCAGGAAGGAGTGCCTGGTGAACGTGCACTCGGAGTCAACGTGAAGTCCCATCAGCGTTGTGTGTGTGTGGCTTCGTGCCAGAGGAGACCCGGAGGGTGCTGTGATGAACGTGCACCCGGAGTAACGTAATCTCTGGGGCGTGGGGTACGTGTGCCCTGCGGCCGCCTGAGACCTTCCTAACAGTCGCGGCCCGGACCGGCAGCCCAGAGGAGCCGAGCTGCCAGGCCGAGCTGCTGAGGCCCATTGAGAAAGTTCTACACGGAAGGCCCAGTTCGCTGAAGGAGGAGAGGAGAGTGGGGTCGCGCCCCCAGGTAACGTGGATCACTGCCTGGGCGGGGTGCGGGCTCGGAGGGACACTCTCTCGGCCTCTCAGACCTTCTGGCGGCGTGAGCCTTTGCTTCGGCTCAGATTGGGGCCCGTGCTGCGGTCAGGAGTGGCAGTGCTGGGGCCCGAGTTAGAAGCTGTACTTTATGTCATCGTTGATATGTGTGGGGGGCATCTGTTATCGAAGAGGCTGACTGTCGTAATACACATTGCCAATATTGCTGCTAACGAACTGCCGGACTGTCTTATGACGCCTGACATTATTTCTGCATAACGAAGTACACGATTGTAGCGCTACGCATTGCATTATTTCTCCCTTGCAAAGTACAGGATTGTAGCGGCCCACATTGCATTATTTCTTCATTGCAAAGTACATGATTGTAGCTACGCATTGCATTATTCCTTAATTGCAAAGTACATGATTGTAGTGGTGCGATTGCATTATTTCTTCATTGCAAAGTACGTGATTGGGGTGTGACGCATTGCATTATTCCTTCATTGCGCAGTACATGATTGTAGCGGTACGCATTGCATTATTTCTCCCATTGCAGGTACCGGGGTGTATCGTTATGCATTGTATTATTATTCTTTTGCCCAGCACAGGATTGTATCGTTACGCAGTACACTATTGTTTGTCCATTGCAACGTGTGTGATTCTAGCATTACGACCAGCATAGCATTTTGAAAGCGGTGGTTGGGATTTGAACCTACCAACCAGCCGGAACGAATATTACCCTTTATTATATGTTGGCTTATGTATCGTGTGGTCTGATCGTATATCTTTTTACATAAAGTTAATACTCGTTTTATCAAACTCGTGTGGAGTCCATTTGTGGTGTCACCAGTGGGTTGTTGTGAGTGTGGTTGCACATACTGTACACTCATGCCTTGGAGATAGGCCTGGCTGCTCGTGCCAAGCTACTAAGGGGGTGAGCAGGGCTATCTCAAACGGTGTCCTTACTTGGCCTAACGTTGAGGGAGGAGTCCCGGGTCTCGCATTTGTGACAGTGGCGCGGGACGGGGACTCCGGCTTCCAACAGGGTGCAAGAAGGAAGTGCTTTCTGAACGGAGGGTTGACACCGAGACATCACCCCCAAAGCAGTGTCGTGCTAGAGCGAGCCAGAGTGCCGACCTCAAGAAGCAAACTGGAAGCACACTGAACTATTGGGTTTGGGTCTGTGGTTAACGTGTGCCGGACGCCCTACTAGCACTTATTTCAGGGACCCGAGACCCTTTAAAAGTTCCTGCATGTAGTGGCCTGCAAGGCCTTTTAGGCTACCTGCCCTTTTGGTCCTGTGAATTCATAGCGCGATCCTTGTGCGGCGCCACAAAAGATTCTCTGTGATGGTACTGAGGCGGGCAGTACTGGGTGCAGGTCGTGAGGCCAGCCACTTGCCTCCACTAGCCTTCCGTTTCTCCTCAGCTGTGATGGCATAATATTTCAACAATTGGATCAACTCCTGCGCTGACTCCCTGCCTCCCCTCAAACACAGCAATACAACAAGATCTAGACCCCAGGCCAGTTGGTACATGGAAGAACTCAGACTGATGAAACATCACTGCAAACGACTGGAGTGCAAATAGAGAATAGGGCAGGACCATACAGGCAGAAGCACACTCAAATCCACTCAGAGATGCTACCGCTAAATGATCCGGACCACCAAACGAGCTGCTCTAGCAGAGTGCATCGATGCCAGCACCAACAGAACTAAAGAAATTTTCGCCATTGTGAAGAATTTCACCTCACCAGTACCAGCTTCAGCTACACAATCACCACTATTTACAGCAACTTCAACCTGCAACTGAATCAGCCAGACCTCACAAAAAGCCTCCTGATCTTACCCAAAGAACTAATGCTAACCCCATGGTCCGTCATCACCCCAGAAGAAACCGCCACCACCATGAAGTCCATCGACTCAGGGGCCATATTGAACCCCTGCCCTCACCATGCCTACTCCAGAGGACCGCAACACTTCAGCTCACACCCATTCTTAATGCCTACATCTCTTCTGCGACGTTCCCGGACGCTTGGTGCCTCCAGCGCTATCTGTATTACAAAAGGGGCAGCACAAGTATCTGCGGGCCCCTCATGTAATACTAAAGTGCCACCGGGGTTCACAAAGTGGGCGCACATGTCCGTTGCACCCCTGGGGCACATTCTGTAATACGGCCCCTGCACACAGTTTAAAATGTGAAATTTAGCAATATTCAAGGATCAGTGAGAAATTCGACCCTCAGGGTCCCAGTGACACTACACTTGCTGCACCAATGGAAACTATGCACCTTTATGGTGCATGCATTGTACTTTAAATGGAAACATAGAATTGCAGGTACTCACTATTTAGAGTACCTGTTTGATCCTGAGAAGTGTCTGTCGTCTTCCATTAAACGTATTACAGCAGTGCTGAGAAGAGCAGGCACTCTACTTTCAAATTAAAGAAGTGTGGGAGCTCTGTGCCAGACAGTACCTACCCATTTAAAGCACTGGGCATGCACGTTCACAACTTTCCTTGGGAAAAGCCTCCAACTGTCAGCTCCCTTGAAGAAATCACTATGTGTGTGCACTATCATAAGAAAAACAGCAAACGGATACTTTTTGCATGAGAATGGTCCTTGGGAGGGCTAGGGTGCTCCATCGGGAAGGCCTGGTCCTTCCCCCTAGAACCAGTCCTGGCTAAGGGTTCAAAGGCCTTTGATTCTCTTTTGTTTAGGCCCTCCTCCTGGTTGCCAAGGACTTCCAAGGTCCACCCCTGGGAACCACCTCTCTGCAGTGAAGGTGAGAGTTGTGAGAGAGCCAGTGGAGTGACTAGTGGATAGGAGAGCAGGGTAGAGGGTCAGGAGGAGAGCAAGTCAGAAGAGTGAGAAGACAGGTTGGGTGTGAAAGAGAGAGAGACCGCGAGAGAGGGCCCAGAAATCAAGGAGGCAGCGGAGAGGACAGAGAGGAAAATGAGCAGAGAAGACCCGGAGGGAAAAAAGAGCAGTCCAAGGGAGATCACGTTTATGAGGGCTAGAGGAGAGGCATAATGTTGGTTTAGAGAGGAGAAACTGCATAGCATGGATAGAAGTCAAGAGGAAGGAGATCAGAGGGAGAGAGGGGAAATCAGAAATGGAGGGAGAGAGGGGCAAAGGACAGAGAGGGAGGCAGCAGCAGTGGTAAAACTCGGCCACACTCCTGGCGGAAATGAGTGGCAGCCTCCTTAAAATAAAGTTGCCGCTTATTTTTTAGCTGTATTTATTAACTCATTATTCTTTTTTGTTTTACAAATTAAGCACTAGTTTAGATTTATGTTGGTCGTGCAAACTCAACTGAAACCAAACCGTTGTTAAGAGGACTTGCTATTAAAGTGCCTCAGTAAGGACATTGTACAGACAATAGTTGCGCTGGAATGCGTGGCCAAGCACAGGCCAATCCCCCATCTCGCCTATGCTGAACCTGAAACGTAGGCGCACGCACCAGTGTCGTAGAGTGTCGTTGAGTGGAATAGAGTAGAGTGTCATAGAGTAGTGTCATAGAGTTGAGTGTCGTGTCGTAGAGTGGAGTGGAGTAGAGTGGAGTTGAGTGATGTATAGCGGGGTGGCGAAGAGTGGAGTGGCATAGAGTGGGGTGGCAGAGTGGAGTAGAGTCCAGTAGTGCATTATAGAGTACAGTGGAATAAAGTGGTGTGCAGTGGCATAGAGGAAGCTGCGTAGAGTAGAGTGAGTTTTGTAGAGTAGAATGTCATAAAGTGGAGTGTCATAGAGTGGAGTAGAGTGTCATAGAGTGGAGTGTCAGAGTGTCTGAGAGTGGAGTGATAGAGTGGTGTAGAGTGGAGTGACGTGGAGTAGAGTGGACTAGTGTGTCAGAGCATAATGGAGTTAAGTGGCATGGAGTGGCGTAGAGTGGAGTAGAGTATCGCAGAGTGGCATAAAGTGGAGTAGAGTGTTGTAGAGTAGAGTGGTATAGAATGGAGTAGAGTGTCAGAATGGAGGGGCATAGAGTATCATAGAGTGGAGTGGCATTGAGAGGAGTAAAGTGTCAGAATGGAGTGGCAATATATCAGAGTGGAGTGTCATGTTGTAGAGTGTCGTGTTGTAGAGAGGTGTGGTGCTGAGTCGAGTGATGTAGAGTTTAGGGGCGTAGACAGTAGCGTAACATTAGCCATTACAGACAACACATCTTCAATGAAAATTACTATTATATTTGCACAGACACACAGTTTTACTGATAAAAGTATACAGCGCACAAACGATAATGTGCGGAAATGTCATCACCAAGTGTATTGATTGTTTTGATCATATTAAAATATCTGTTTCCACCACACCAAGCTCCCTCGAAAGACTTGGCCTGACATTTGACCTCTGTCTATGAATGCACAGCAAATGTGACAAAATAAGAACAACATTTAAAGGGCTGTTTACAGAAAGGGAGCAGTCGGAAGGTTACAGTAAATAAGGAGAAACATATAAAGTCAGCAAACAGAAAACAAGACAATGTGACTTACAAAGCCAATGGTAAGCAATGGATGGAATACATTCCCAGGGAAGCTTTCCGATAGTGCGATAGATGTCGTTAGTAAATTAGACAGCTGCGCTGTCTGGTAGGCTTCGACCAAAAAAGGGCTATGGAGGGAGCAGCAGGCAGGGGGAGCCAGGGGGGGCAAGAAATTACCTGAATCACATTGGGAGCAGCGGATGGGCACGGATCAAGTTGAATCAATCTGTGCTTAGTCCCTGCTCCACAACAAGCATCCTCAGTGATGTTGCACTGCATTGGCCAATTAAGACACTGAAAAGAAGAGTGACGCTGAAGCAGACAAATGGTAAGCAATAGGTGAGCCCCAAGCTCTTTTTGTAAATAATAGTGTCTCGCGAGTAAGACGAATGCGCTAGCGCATGCTCTCGCAGGCTCCACCCTAAAAATGCTGTGCTGACAGTCATGTTTTAAGACATGCAATTTGTTTCAGTTTGAGGTGAAAGTGGGTGGCAGTGGTTTATTTTTAGTCAAATCTTAACATAGTTCAAAGACATCCATACAGAAGGGGTGTCAACCAGTACAACTGGTCAATAGTCAGTAAGATTTAAAGACAGCTTCACAGCGGGTTTGGAGGGTCTCCTGCAATGGAGGTCTGTCATAAGTCGTGGCATATGGAAAATCACAAAGCATATAGGAACAGCCATATTAGGTAAAATGGCACAGAATGTAAATACAGTTTTAGGTGGTTTGGAGATACCCCTTCTCCTCTAAGGACTGTTTGAGAAAATTGGGGCCAATGGCACATTTCGAAGTACAACCGGTCAGTGATATTGATGAACACTGGATAGAAAGAAAAGATAGCTTTATAGGTCATAAGTTAGAACTTCAAGGAATCTGAACAAAATATATTTTTTTAAACAATTTTAGCCATAAACATAGTGTCCACTGGGTATGGTTCAATGTCAGATGTAAGCTTGATAGACTAAAATATTAACAACTGATACACATTAGTGCCAGCTCCATGCTGTGGGAGCAAATCTATTTCATAGTACAGCATCACAGTCCACCAATAAATAGGTATATATAAATCTCATACTGGCCAATTAATGTAAGTCCCCAGCGGCACAAATCTGCGGCAACACCTTTCAGCAACCCCCGTTATAATTCTGAAGAAAGGTGTCACTCTATACATTTATCCAACATTGTTTTCCTTGTAACATCATACAGAGGGCACTCCAGCTGCATCTTCACTCAGGCCAACTGCGGCCATCTTCTGGTTTCTCTGTTCTGGTCAATTAATAACACATTTGCTTTTGGAAATACCACAGGGCTCAACTGCGTTACCTTTAAAAGCAAGAAGAGAGGCAAGTTACCAGCCTCAATAGGAGAATATGTGTGCGGTGCTTGGAGAGATTTATTGAAATGGAGGAAATGTGAACTTAGAAACCTTCAAACCGGCCCTCCCGCACCTTTAAACTTGCATCCCATCTGGCAGCCGCCAAATCACTATTTCTCCATCAATTCTCTTCTCAAACATAAAACATGTCTCCAGGATGGACGCAGATACTCCTGAGGAAAGACAGGTCAATCCAGCTGGGATCAGATTAAAGGAAAACATAATAGTTTGGGCCTCGGTGGAGAGAAGTGAATTATGCGCAGCTTGCAACAGTTGTGCACCTCTAAAGGCCTTTAGATTTATGCACATCTGGAACTTTCATGTTATGAAGTTATATTAAAAATTGCCAGAACAGATGCTGCTCTGCCAATGGGGGCTTGAGCATTCGAAGTATGCGGGATAAAGTACTTAATTAAGAGCATTTTCGTTTCCTTTACAGAAGGCGGATCTGTAGCTAGTACGCATGTAAGGTTTTGCGTTCTGGTACTTACGTCAGATGTGTTCTGGGACTCGTTGGTGAGGACGCTCACCCCAAAACAAGGTCACAGTGAAGTCTGCAGCACCATATGTTTCCACTGTAGCTATAACAGAGCCAAGTTCGATGAAGGAGAACTTGTCATAATAACTTCAGGTTTCCAGGAACTCTCTTTACAAACCCCAAATGGATTCTTTCATCTGGAATGACTTGCCATTGCTAGAAAGTTCTGTTTGTGCAATAATACTTAACCGACGCTGCGCATGAGCTCTGAACTGAGGCAGTAACAGGCAGAGCAGCGGCCTCTGTGCCTTACACAGGTCTTGTGTGCCTGCTAGGCCTACAACTCCCAGCTATGGGCTCCTTCATGGGGACCTGCAGACTAGTAGGCTGCTCCTGGGAGTTGGCAATCAATCAATCAATCAGGGTTGGTAAAGCGCCACTACTCAGCCATGAGGGTCTCAAGGCGCTGGGGGCGGCTCTGTTGAGTGCTGGGGTCACCCGAAAAGCCAGGTCTTGAGGTCCTTCCTGAACTGGGGCAATGTGGGAGTTTGGTGGAGGGGGAAGGTGTTCCAGGCTTTGGCTGCGAGGGAGGCTGCAATGAGGCTGGCAAACAGAGGGGGTGGGGGGGCTGCCCTTATTTAACGGAAATGTTATCGAAATAAACCCAGCTGTAACCAGACAATGGCAATGCGGGTTGCTCAGAGTTTGCTGGATTCGGGGCTTCAGTACACACTATCAGTAGGGCAAACGGGGCATCTGCCAAAATCTGGAAGATGTCCTACATCTGTCAAACTCTCAATAACTGGTGAAATATCCTGTCAAAATCATTGGGTCACACAGGAGATCATCTGAGGTGTGTCAGGAAGTAGTTGTGAAAATAATCTGTTAAGAGCAAAGTCTACACTGACGCAGGGGCGGCTCCTCCGTATTGGCGGAGGAGCGTCGCACCACCAAGTCAGTCAGCGAAAAATAAAATGATAATAAAACAATATTATCATTTTTTTTCCCGCTGACTGACTGAGCCACGGAGTCTTGGGTGGGGCCGGGCCATGGCAGGAAGGAGGAGTGGCAGGTGCACTGTAAAGTGCGCACGTCGGTTTGGCCGGCCTTCTTAGGCTGGCCAGACATGCGCACTTACGTTTATCCAACCCAGCTGTCTTGCACCGCCAGGTTGGAGAACTGCACAGACTCCCGGCAAACCAGGCCGCTCAGACCAATCCTGGTGCTGCTCTCAGGCTATTAAGAGCAGCGCCGGGATTGGGTGGGGAGCCTGTGCTGGTGTCCCAGGGACTGCTGGGACACCATCAGGAGCGGGAGAGAAGAGGAGCACCGAGGCGACCAGCAGCATTGGCGGCAGGACAGGTACTTTTTTTTTTCTTTTCTTATCTTATTATTATTTCCCTAATCCTCGGCCCTCCCACTTGAGTTTTGTAGCAGCCACCACTACATTGATGTCATCTGAGGTCATGCTGGAAATTTCCATGGAAATCCTCTGAAGTCAAACAAAAAAACCATGTTGAAACCAACTCACTACGTTGAAAGCACATGTTGAGATTATCTGACGTTAAGCAAGAAGTACATGCGGAAATCATCTGCAGTCAAGAAGGAAGTATCTCTTGAAATCATCTGTGGGGAAAGAGGAAGTATGAACAATCATCAATAGTGCCAATAAGCCTCGCCTTCATAATACGAGTGCCAAGCTATTGGCTGTGCTAGTGCTTGTTTGTAAAACATTGTTTAAAAAAGAAAAGAAAAAACCTTTCAGAATACTGGAGGAAAAGTACACACATATTTAAGGTACTTTACTGTACATTAAATTCATTATTTTGAATCTTTATAAATGGCCTGTTATTCAAGTATTATATTTCACTTAGTATGCTCGGAACATAATAAAAAAAAAAAAAAAGAAAACTCAGAATTTAAAAGAAAAAGCTTGCCAAGGCCTAATTTACTTTTTACAAGACTCCAAAGTAACACGTGCTCCAGCCATTTGCTCCTCTGCAGTAGCCGAAGAAGCAGATGTATGGACCTCCAGAAGCCCCCCTCAAATGGCAGCTGAATTCAACAGCATCCCCCAGCACCATAAAAGACTGCAGCAGATAAAAACAAATCCATGCACTCTCATGGACTGCTGAATGAAAAAAGTAGTTGCCTGAGTTTGAGCGGTGGAAGGATACAAGTCTTCCAATCAAAAGAATGGTAAAGAGGCTATACTCCAGGCAGGGCCGAACTGGGAATCCAAAGCAGACCTGGCACATTTTTTTAAACTTGCCCCTCCTATACGGTGAGTAGCAGGCGGGCGCAGCGAGTGAGCCTGACCACTGCAAGGAGGGTTGGGAGAAGGATGGTGGGTTCTCACCACAAGAAAATTTGGCAAAAAAATGGTGCATTTTACAACACGTTTCATTATATATTCAAGTGTATTCACTTTTCAAGCATAGTAAAGATAACCTTAAGGTGCATCAGGACACCCGCTCATACATAGGAAATGCTACTCATCTGTTTAAGGGGTGGACAGGATAGAGCTGTTACTAGAAGTTGTTATGGGACGTCATAGACATCTATTGAGAACTTGTAGTCCAGGAACAGGAAACTACAACTGGAACCAATCCAGCCTCCTCTGGAACCACAAATCGGCAATTAATTTAAAAACCACAACAGCCATAACAGGTCCCTTTACAGGCAAAAGAGAAAAGAGTCCACTTTGGGTACCTTGCTAAAACCCATCAGTTAGATCCTGCAGATCCTCATTTTACACTGCAGGAGACAAGGCTAGGATACTGACTGTGTCCCTGAGGACAGGGTTGGCACTGTTGCCTCTGTAATGTGCTTACTGGGAAAATGCTACCTCTCATGGCACCTGTGTGCACTACTTGAACACATCAAAGAAGAACTTGGGGCATCTCCCACTGTAGGCATTGGTATGAAATCGATTGGTAACATTGATAGGGTAATGAATTCACAGAAGGGGGGCTAAGGGAGATTTAAGGACCAGCGTGAGCTACCTCCCCACTCTTAAGTCACATCACAGAAAAAGCCACGGGTCCGAATTGTTGAGAGAGGTCAAAATTAAAGCTTTGTCCACTTAACCAAATGTCAGGGGGAATCCCTTTTCAGGACGGTTCCCCTCACATACCAAAGGTGTCATGCTTCATCATAGGGGTGCCTCCTCGCGTGAGAGACCTAGTCCCTGCTACAATCCCCTCTCTACGAGGGAGGAGCACAGGGATGTTTTTATTTGTAATATGGCGGGTGTACTAAAACCCTATGTGAGCTAGGTGTGGTAAAATAGTGCAGTGCTAGTGTGTGTGTGGTTTAAAACTGGCTACGGAGTTAGCTAAGTAGCAACTTTATTCTGCTATCCGGTGTCAGGATTAAAAACAGATCAAACAGCTTGTAACACAGATAACGCTATGAGGAGGGTCTGTGTCAGTACGAGACCAACATGTTTCGGCCTGGGGACCTATTCTAGTGTCTTGGCCTTCTTCAGGGTCAGTTGATCAGCTACTGCGATTTGACTATAGTGTATTGTATACACACATGTGAAGGAAAACGTGCAATAATAAAAATATGAAAAAGTATTATACTGAACCAGTGGAGTATCTGTTCAGTATGTTAACTGCATAACATGTAATAGGAAACAAGAAACAGCATATAATATGTACATACATATCCAGTGTAAGCAGGTTTAGTGGACTAAGGGTCTGAATGATCCTCTCAAACAGATGTATGACTCACCAATGTTGGTTATTGAGTTTCCTACATCAGTCCTGGCATATTAGCCAATTGGTACGGACGCCGAACCTATCAAAGAAGGTTCGTCATGTATTAAAAATAGGGATCAAGAGAAAGAGAAGGAGAGTTGTAGGTGGAACGCAATGGCAACACACGGGGTGCAAAAGAGAAAGGGTTATGATTTGTAGTAGGGCATCTGGTGGATAAACCGTCTCCAGTCGCTAATGTAGCTCCAAAACCTCCAGCCAAACAGTGAAGGTGGACAGAACGAGACACGCGTCTATGGAAGGAGTGGTTTTGAGGGCATGACACAACTGAGACCATCCTGCAGATTACGGATGGAATCGAGGCGCTAAGCTTGAGTGGATAAATTAAATAAGCATGAAACTACAGAGAATTAGGCCGGCGCCTGTACGGAGGTCGGTGCTCCTCTCATACATGTGGCGCGATGTGTGGCCCTGAGCCCATGCAGTAAAACCAGCTTGGCTATAGGTAACCAGACAACAGGTGTGCTGTTCCCCGGTATACAGGGATCAAAATACTAAGTGTCTCAGCGCGAGGGTACGCTATACAAAATAGCCTGCATGAGGGATTTGAACGAGCTAGGTAGCGCAGCGCGCGCCTCGCACTGGGAAATGACGCGGTTTGGAAAGTACTCACCGCGGGTATGCGGCACCAGGTCTGTAATGGCGTACATCGATAGAACTGGAGGAATGGCCTCTGGGACGTGCTGCATTAAGTAGTGCCAATTCTATTGGGAGCTGGTGTGTGGCTCTCGGCGAACGGAAATCCGCCGGAAATGGAATGAGCGTGGGAAATGTAGTCCATGCTGACGATAGTGAACCGTGATTGGTTCAAAAGTAAACCATACTTAGTCATGGAAACGGAGCAAGCTCAGAGGCGGAACAATCAAAACAGGATTGTCTCAGTTGTGTCATGCCCTCAAAACCACTCCTTCCATAGACGCGTGTCTCGTTCTGCCCACCTTCACTGTTTGGCTGGAGGTTTTGGAGCTACATTAGCGACTGGAGACGGTTTATCCACCAGATGCCTTACTGCAAATCATAACCCTTTCTCTTTTGCACCCCGTGTGTTGCCATTGCGTTTCACCTACAACTCTCCTTCTCTTTCTCTTGATCCCTATTTTTAATACATGACGAACCTTCTTTGATAGGTTCGGCGCACGTACCAATTGGCTAATATGCCAGGACTGATGTAGGAAACTCAATAACCAACATTGGTGAGTCATACATCTCTACTACATTACAACTAATGTTTTAGTGTTTCCTAATTTTTTCATGTTTGAGAGGATCATTCAGACCCTTAGTCCACTAAACCTGCTTACACTGATATGTATGTACATGTTATACGCTGTTTCTTTTTTCCTATTACAGGTTATGCAGTTAACATACTGAACAGACACTCCACTGGTTCAGTATAATACGTTTTCATATTTTTATTATTGCACGTTTTCCTTCACATGTGTGTATACAATACACTATAGTCAAATCGCAGTAGCTGATCAACTGACCCTGAAGAAGGCCAAGACACTAGAATAGGTCCCCAGGCCGAAACATGTTGGTCTCGTACTGACACAGACGCTCCTCATAGCGTTATCTGTGTTACAAGCTGTTTGATCTGTTTTTAATCCTGACACGGGGTAGCGGAATAAAGTTGCTACTTAGCTAACCCCGTAGCCAGTTTTAAACCACACACACACACTAGCACTGCACTATTTTACCACACCTAGCTCACATAGGGTTTTAGTACACCCGCCATATTACAAATAAAAACATCCCTGTGCTCCTCCCTCATAGAGAGGGGGTTGTAGCCCGCGTAGGGACTAGGTCTCTCACGCGAGGAGGCACCCCTATGATGAAGCATGACACCTTTGGTGTGTGAGGGGAACCGTCCTGAAAAGGGATTCCCCCTGACATTTGGTTAAGTGGACGAAGCTTTAATTTTGACCTCTCTCAACACTGATAGGGTAGCCAAGGTAGTTCTAGGCAGTGCAACAGGAAATGCTACCCTGGTGCCAACGGGCAGAACTGGTGGTCTACCAAAGTCGGGGTTGTCCAAGAAAATACGAAAAAGTTTGGAAACAGTGGTGTGACTAAAGGGGGCTGTGAAAGGTTACTGTAGGGGGATGGGAGGTACTAGCGGGCTAGATGTGGGATCAATGAGGACAGTTTACACTCGATGTCAAAATCTCAAAACTATGATGTATACTGTTAGTTGATATTAACTGTCATTGTAATGCAATAGTGACTCTTCTTTTGTAATGCTGTAAATTATTTGTGCAAGATTGCATCTACGTTTGTAAACTGAGCAATTGTTAAATAAAAAGATTTAACAAAAAAAAGGAAATGCGGGGGCGGGCCTAGCGATCCAGCATGGTGGACGCGCACTAGGAGAGCTCCGCTGAGCCCGTCTTTAATATCCGTCATTTATCCTGCCTCGTCGGCATTATTCTTACCGAAAAGTCCCCGTAGCGATTGAGGATCCAGTGGGGAAAGCGGTAATCGGAAAGTTTGCAGAGACCGCGGCATTTTGTGGCGATTGCTGGAGTGAGCGGCCTGGAGGCCCGGCGAGCGAGCTCGAGGTGGAGCCAACTGGGCGGCGGCTGGCGAAGCCGACGACGGGCTTGGAGTGCTGATGTGCCTCGAGTGAGGAGAGCCTGGCGGAATACCGGATTGGCCCCTGGAGGCAGCCTTGGAGCGGGGTTGCGGTGATTGCAGTGCCTGTGTGTGCGGGAGGTATCGGAGGCGGTCTGGTGAGTGCCATGATTCCCCTCTCCCCCGCATCCCCTCGCTAAATCTAGGCGGTCAGATCGGGTCGCACGAGGAGGTTGGGCAGCCACGTCGGGGACCGGAGGTGGGAGCGACACCCCTGGAAGTTCGGGGCATCTGTGGTGGTGCCCATGACACCGTGCGGCCCTCGGACTGGGTGTTTGTGAGCCGGCCTGCGTGTTGCGCGGGGGCTGTGGTGCTTGCAGTGCCTACTTGAGCGGGAGGTATTGGAGGCGGTCTGGTGAGCATTCCCTCACTGAATTTCAGCAGTCAGATCGGGCCGCGCAAGGAGGTTGGGCGGCCACGCCGGGGACCAGAGGTGGGAGCGGGAACCCTGGAAGTCCGGGGCATCTGTGGTGGGGCCCTTGAAGCCGCGCAACGCTCAGGCTGGGTGTTTGTGAGCTGGCCTGCGCGTGGCTTCTTACTGCCTGCTGTGGAGCGCGTGCTGGAGGCCAGGAGATCGGGGGTGAATCATTTGGGCCCCACAAGCCATTGAGGTCAGTGCAGTGGAGAGCCGATACAGCCATTTTGTATCCTGGAGTGCCCGATTCAGGGCCCTGCCCTGTCTGGTTCTTGCTCGCTGGAACAAAGGGAGATTTGGTGCCGTGGGCGAGAGGAGCCGGACGCTGGGCCTCGGGCAGCACATTTTGCCAGCTGCAAGCAACCACAGCGGATGGTGAATGCCACTGTTATATGTGGGCGTCATCCCTGGCAGATGCGGCCTGTGGAGACGTCGCGTTGGGGATGCTAGAGTGATTCCCTGTGTGGGCTGTCATGGGCACTATCCCGGTCATTTGGAGGGAGGTGGACACCCGTTAGGGGGGGGGAGGAGACTCGACTGTCCGCGGAAGCGGCCGGGTGAGCGCTCGGTGGGGCTTGTGGGCAGGAGGTCTCCGCCCGTGTTCTACCTCCTCAGGAGTCGTCCTACTAGACCCAGTCACTGGGGTGAGATCGTGCAAGAGAGGGCCTGCACGTGTTGGACTTGGTGGGTATACCCTGGCCCGGGATCCCGTCTGGGGGCCTGTCTGGGGGCCTGTCTTGCCGTCCCTTAACGGGATTAGAGCCTAGGAAGCCATAATGAGAGACAAGCTGACAGGCGGCTCGGCTAAACAAAGCACGTTGGATCGATACACCGGCCCAGGGGCCTCAGCAACTGAACAGGGGGGCGCACAGGGTGGTGTCCCGGACAGCACAGCACTAATGGCGGCAATCACGCAGTCCAGAACCGCCTTGGAAACTAAAATTGGGGAGGTGGGCTCTGAAGTTCTACTACTCCGACAGGATCTGGGGAAAGCGACGGAACGAATTACTGAGGCTGAGACTAGGGTCTCAGAGGTAGAGGACTCTGTTACCATCCTAAAGAAAAAAGTGGCGACGTTGGAGGGTAGGGCCAGGAAAAGCAATCTGCGTTTTGTGGGATTCCCTGAAGGATCTGAGGGGGGAGATATGGAACAGTTCTTGACCAAGTGGCTCGTAAGTTGGCTTCCCCCGGAATCAATGTCTCGTTGCTTCGCTATCGAACGGGCACACAGGGCCCTTATGCAGAAGCCACCCCCGGGAGCCAGGCCGAGACCGGTCATCGCAAAGATCCTAAATTATCACGACAGGGATGTCATTTTGAAACAGGCCCGCCTTAAAGAACCCCTACAATTTAAGAACACTCGTATTCTTATATTCCCGGACTATACTAGACTGGTTCAGCAGAAACGGCAGTCATTCATGGCGGCCAAGGCCCGCCTCCGAGAGTTGAAGCTCCCGTATGCTCTCTTGTATCCCGCCAGACTGAGAGTGGTATACCAGTCTCGTACAATGTTTTTTGAATCAATCAATCAATCAATCAATCAATCAGGGAATTGTAAGCGCGCTACTCACCCGTGAGGGTCTCAAGGCGCTGAGGGGGGGGGGTCCGCAGATCTGTTTAGCCGAAGAGCCAGGTCTTGAGGGTCTTCCTGAAGGTGTTCAGGGAGGGGGCGCATCTGATGTCTGCCGGTAACTCGTTCCAGGTCTTGGCTGCAATGTGAGAGAAGGTCCTCCGCCTGCTCTGGCTCTGTGGATGCGCGGGGTTTCGGCCAGTGCGAGGTTGGAAGATCGGAGGTTTCTTTTGGGTACGTGGAAGTTGATTCTGTCGTTGTTGTGTAGGCATTTGTAGGCGTGAGTGAGGATTTTGAAAGTGACTCTTTTCTCCACGGGGAGCCAGTGGAGACTTCGTAGGTGTTGGCTGATGTGTTCGTGTCGAGGGATGCCGAGGACGAGTCTGGCGGCGGTGTTCTGTATTGTCTGGAGTTTGCGGAGTAGGGACTTGTTGATGCCGGCGTAGAGTGCGTTTCCATACTCCAGTCTGCTGGTGATGAGTGCGTGGGTGACTGTCTTCCTTGACTCAGGGGGGATCCACTTGAAGGTCTTGCGGAGGATGCAGAGGGTGTTGAAGCAGCTGGAGGTGACGGCGTTGACCTGTCGGTTCATGGTGAGTGATGAGTCGAGTACGATGCGGAGGTTCTTGGCGTGGTCTGAGGGGGTAGGTGGGCTTCCGAGGGCGGTCGGCCACCAGGTGCTGTCCCATGCAGAAGGGGTGGTACCGAGGACGAGGACTTCTGTCTTCTCGGCGTTGAGCTTCAGGCAGCTGTTGGTCATCCAGACTGCGATGTCTTGCATTCCTTTCTGGAAGTTGAGTTTGACAGTGGTGGGGTCTTTGGTGAGGGAGAGGATGAGCTGGGTGTCGTCGGCGTAGGATACGATGTTGAGGCCGTGTTGTCGGACGATGGCTGCGAGGGGGGCCGTGTAGATGTTGAAGAGGGTGGGGCTCAGTGATGAACCCTGTGGGACTCCGCAGGTGATTTTCGTGGGGTCGGAGAGGAAGGGTGGGAGTCTGATCCTTTGGCTTCTTCCTGTGAGGAATGATCGGATCCAGTCCAGGGCTGTTCCTTGTATGCCTGCGTCGTGTAGTCTGGCGACTAGTGTGCGGTGGGAGATGGTGTCGAAGGCTGCTGATAGGTCGAGTAGGATGAGGGCTACGGAGTGGCCTAGGTCCAGGAGGGTGCGGATGTTGTCTGTGGCGGCGAGTAGGGCGGTCTCTGTGCTGTGGTTGCTTTGGAATCCGGATTTGGACGGGTCGAGGACGGCGTTCTCTTCAATGAATCGTGTCAGTTTCCTGTTGACTGTTTTCTCTGCAACTTTGGCTTCGAAGGGGAGGAGCGAGATAAGCCGATAGTTCTTGAGGTCGGTGGGGTCAGCTGTGGGCTTCTTGAGCAGGGGTCTGACTTCTGCGCGCTTCCAGTCGTCTGGGAAGGTGCCTGTTTTGAAGGTGGTGTTGATGGTGTGTTGTAGTTCGGGTGCGATGGCGGCCGCGGCTCTGTGTTAGATGTGAGGGGGGCAGGGGTCGGTGGGGGCCCCCGAGTGGATGCTTTTCATGGTCGAGGCGGTGTCTTCGGCCGTGATCGGTGTCCAGTTGGAGATGGTGGGCTGGCTGGTGTTTCTGGGGGACGGGGGGCCGTCTGTGGCACCTGGTGGATGGTCAATGAAGTTGTCGTAGAGGTTTTTGATCTTGAGGTGGAAATAGGTTCCAAGCTTGTCGCAGAGGTCTTGGGATGGGGTGATGTCTGTGGCTTTGCTGCGTGGGTTGGTGAATTCTTGAATGACACTGAAAAGTTCCTTGGAGTTGGTGGAGTTGGCCAGGATTTTGTTGTGGATGAAATTCCTCTTGGTGGCTCTGATCTGGTTGTGGTAGTCCGTCATGGCGTCCTTGTAGGTGGTGTGGTTTTCGGTTGTCTTGGTGTTTCTCCAGTTCTTCTCCAGGCGTCTGCAGGTGCGTCTGGCTTCTTGGAGAGCGGTGGTGAACCAGGCGGCTTTCCTGGGGCGTTGTCTGTAGGGGGTTGCGTAGCGGGGCGAGCTAGTCTGCGCAGTTGGAGATCCAGGTGTGGAGTTCTCTGGCTGCGTCGTTTGCGTCGGGTGCCCAGGTGTGGTTGTCTCGGGTGAGGGTGGAGTTAAGTTGCTCGTCGGTAACCTTGCTCCAGTTCCTTCGAGGTGGGCGTGGGGCTGGTTTGGGTGCCTTGGGTTTGTTGATGGCGAAGTGTACGCAGTGGTGGTCGGTCCATGGCGGCTGCGTTGTGTGGCTGAATTGGACGCTGTTTCCTGCCACAAAGATGGAGTCGAGGGTGTGTCCTGCTCTGTGGGTCGGTGTGTTGACGAGTTGTTTAAGTCCGATGCTGGCGAGGTTGTCACGAAGGATAGTGGAGTTGGGGTCGCTGGGGTTGTCGAGGTGGAAGTTCATGTCTCCAATGAGTATGTAGTTTGTTGAGGCGATGGAGTGGGGTGCGATGAAGTCGGTGATGGTGGTGGCGAAGGGTGTTCGGGGGCCGGGGGGTCTATAGATGAGGGTTCCTCGGAGTGTGGCTTTCGGGGTGGTCTGGATCTGGAAGTGCAGGTGTTCGGCGGAGGGGAAGGTTTCGCTGGAGGTGGTGAGGCGGAGGGTGCTCTTGTGGGCGATGGTGAGGCCCCTCCTGGGTGGTTGGGGCGGTCTTTCCTCTGGATCTTGTATCCGTCTGGGATGGCGGTGCTGATGTAGGGGGCGGAGGATGCGTTGGTCCAGGTCTCTGTGAAGAAGGCGATGTCGGGCGAGAGAGAGTCAAGTAGGTTCCAGAGTTCCGTGGCGTGTTTGTGTACGGAGCGTACGTTGAGGAGGATGCATTTTAGGGTGTCGCCGGTGCTGGCGTTGGCGGTGTTGGAGGCCGGGGTGGCGGTGATGGTCTGGCGGCAGTGGAGGCAGGAGAACTGGCCGTGGGTCGTGTTCGGCAAGGCCTGTTGGCATTCTCTAAGTCTTCCAGGGTTGAGTGCGAGGAGGGTGGTGGTGTCGTAGCGATGGGTAGTGGGAGGTCCAGGGTTCCTGGCGCTGGCCGCGGTCGGGTCGCGGACGGGCGCAGACGGGCTTGCCTTTGGCGCGCCGGCGGCGCGACCGTGCAGCGGCCGCCATTAAGTAGGGGAGGTGGGAGGGAGGTGAGGCTGGAAGGCGGGAGCGGGGGAATTCCGGGGGGGAGGGGCCACGGGGGCAGCCGCGGCGAAAGGAACAGGCAGGCACGAGAAAATAAAAACAGTGGTGGAATTAGAGCAAGACACAGATGGGCACAATAACAGTGGCACAACAGGGAAAAATTAAGAAGAAAAAAACGGCTGAGAAAGGTTACGGTGGTTGCAGGCAGTCTGGTCCCAGTAGGAGCGGGCAGCAGGCGCAGGAGCGGGCAGCAGCCTCGAACCTCCCAAGGAGGAGGTCGGGGTCTGGAGGCAAGAGACGGCACAGCAGAGCTGCGCGGAGAGAGTGGACCTAGACCAAGGGTCGGACCACCGAAGATGTCTTTAATTGGACGGATGAAACGGTAAAGGTCTGGCCGCACACGCCGCCCAGGATGGAATCGGACTCTTCGTCTAGCGAGGTAGTTCGTAAACCACCCAAGTCTAAACTTAAGGGGACCAGGAGATCGAGATCCAGACGCAGCTCTCAGTCCCATGGGGACTCCAGCAGATCTGCCTCGGCGCCTCGGCCGGGGAATTCGGCCTCATAATCACACTGGAACTTTCTCCGCTGGGGAACTCTTGAGATTACTCGCTTTGACCGACGAAGCGTGAGTAGGGGCTAGTGCCCTTGCTTGACTTTCAATAGTCCTGGGGAACGCCCGTTGACTATGGGTGGGTTCTGGGGAAACCACGGGCGGGGGGCTCCTGTTGGGGCCCGCATGCCACCTTCGCCGTGACAGATACTTCAGCAGTTTTGAGGTATTGGGGTGGGGGGGGGGTGTAGTTGGGGTGTTTACACTGTTTGTTTGCACTGGAACACTGCTATACAGGATCACTAATTGTATGCTAGCTGATAATTGTCTTATGTATCATGACCTGGGGTATTCTTACTATTTGCTTGCACTGCATCACTGGTATTTTGCACAACTGCCTGTTTACTGGTTGTTCATTGTCCTGATCACTAATGTCATCGGTCTTATGGATGGCCGCCCCCACAGATAGGCTGAAGATTCATGCAGGAGATCTCCGGATTGTAAGTTGGAATGTCAGGGGAGCGTTGGACAAGGTGAAGAGGGGGGCTATACTCCAGCAGGCCAAACGCTATCGGGCAGACGTTCTGATGCTGCAGGAGACGCACCTAATGGGAACAAAGACCCTCTGTTTTCATAGATATGGTTACATTCAAGTGTTCCATTCTGGGTTCACGAGGGGATCCCGTGGGGTCGCCATTCTCATCCACCGAAGGGTCCCATATAAGCACTCCAAGACGTGGGCAGATACTCAAGGGAGGTATGCCTTTATCAAGGGCACTGTATATGAGGAGCAGGTGACATTGGGTAGTGTTTACGCCCCTCCGCCATTGTCCTGGACATTGGTTGAGTGCCTTACGACCCTGTGGGCAGACATACCCGATGAGTTGGCAATTATAGGGGGAGATTGGAATGATGTGATGGATGTGGCCAGGGATAGATGGAGACCGGGTGGACTACCCATTGCTTGCCAAACCACCAAACTACACTCCCTGGCATCAGGATTGGGCTGGGTGGATTCCTGGCGTAGGCTGCATGGAGAGGCACAGGGCTATATGTATCTCTCAGCAGTACACGAATCATTCTCCAGACTGGACTATATATTCATGCCATTAGGTGCAGCCGGTAGGGTAAGGGCTGCAGAAATTCTCCCGAGGGGATTATCAGATCATTCTCCGGTGGTACTTATGCTGCAGCTGGGCCCTGCGAAGCCACCCTTTCGATGGCGTCTCTCCCCCTGGAATTTGCAGGATGATAAGTATAGAGAACATATAGGGCAGGCAATTGATCAAAACTTGGATTTTCACGTTGGGTCGGTGGCTGCAGCTGAGCCCTTATGGGAGGCAATGAAATCAACTATACGGGGCGTAGACATATCGTATTGCTCTTCGGCACGTCAAGCATGGAAGGAGTCGCTGCTGATGTCAGAGTCTCATATCTTGGAACTTGAACGGGACAGCAGGGAGGAGGGAGGGGGGCTGGCGCGCCGTCAGTTGCTGATGGCGAGACAGGCCCATGCCGATCTTTTGATGGACGAGGCCCGATTGGCGTGATTGGCGTCCCGTAGTAGGATTTACCAGTGGGGGGATAAGTCTAGCAAGTTACTCCATCTTCTGTGCCAGAGGGCCTTGTGCCCCCTGATTCTTCCCGGTATACCAGGACCCGAAGGAAAGATCCTTGGGGATCCCTCTTAGATTGCGGAAAGCTTCTCAAACTATTTTGCGAAACTATATACCCCTAAGGAATCCTTACCAGAAGATATGATACACCGCTTCATAGGGGATCTTCCGCCCCGGACCCTTTCCGATGAGGCTCGCGCAGAACTGGACCTCCCATTTACAGAGGAGGAGCTGAGTACAGCTCTAGGAGACTTAACCTCCGGGAAGGCTCCGGGCCCTAACGGATTTCCATGCGAGTTTTTTAAGAAATATTCCACGAATTTGGGGCCCCATCTCCTTAGGGTGGTGGAGGAGACGCGGGATCTCGGATGCCTCCCGCGGGACTGGAGGCATGCCGAGGTGGTCGTGTTTCATAAACCGGGCCGACCCCCAGAACAACATGCCTCATATCGCCCTATCTCTTTATTGAACATAGAGGCTAAAATCTTGGCAAAGGCTTTGGCCAACCGCCTTCAATCCCATATTATTTCCCTGATTCATCCAGACCAGGCGGGGTTTATGCCTCAGAGAGCTACGCGGCATAACATTCGTCGAGCTCAGGTTGCCATTGCCACCATTCGGAGCTTAGGGGAACCAGCGGCACTCCTACTGGCAGATATGGATAGGGCATTTGATTCCCTTAGTTGGACGTATTTATTTGCCCTTCTAGATCGTTTAAATATGGGTCCACGCTTCTTGTCCTATTTAAAATTATTATATACGGACCTTGCGGCATTGGTACGTATCGCGGGTCTACCTCTTTCACTTTTTCTATCGGACGGGGCACCCGACAGGGTTGTCCATTGTCACCGTTTCTTTTTGCTTTTGCAATGGAGCCTTTGGCGGCATGGGTGGGGATGGATGCACCGGTGGCAGGCTTTGAGTGGGCACAGGGGCTATCAGACCGCATCGCATTATATGCCGATGATGTCCTATTTGTTTTGACAGATATTAACAGGACGGGGCCGAGGCTGCTTCGTATTATGCAAATCTTCAGGGAATCGTCGGGCTTGTTCATGAATTCCTGTAAATCCACCCTATGGATACTGGGGAAACAAACGGAACTGGGGCCTGGGGCCTCGGCAGTTCAGGTCACTACAGTGGGAGTAAAGTACCTGGGAGTCTTCCTGTCCGATTCATCAAATGTGTCTTGGGGCAGAAATATTGAGCCGGTGCGGGTGCGCGAGGAGCTGAGAGCCTGGTCGCACTTGCCCCTTTCTATTCTGTTGTATTCCTCTTAGGGTGTCCATAACGGGCTTTCCAATATCATGTCCTTATATAGGCACAATTCGCCCTGCCCTTATATATGCATAGAATCCCAGGCCTTATTTAGGCATTAAACCGTGCACTCCAAATACAGGCATGGTCTCTGACATCCGTCCACCCTAACGTCACAACGAGTTCATGAAGAACAGACCTTTAGGCTGCGGGAGTTTCCCTAGCCCAGGACTATTGATTTCTTCAAGGACTCATGTATTATGCATGAACCATTATTCCTTAGGGGTTCATTCATGACGTCTTTCGTTGTCCAATTCACGTCAATGCTAACATTCCTAAGGTGCTCTCAGGTATAAATATACCTTCCCTAGCCCCTGTAAACTAGAGGAGACCTCGACTTCAGAGGAGCCCGTATCCCGGCCTGACGCACTGAGAAGACGCTGCCATTCCCTGCACGCAGAGAGCCCAGCTTCCAGTGATCTGACTTCCCTTGCGGGGTGTTGGAGTTCGAGTCTGGCAAAGAGATTCCAACCTCTCTCATTCTTCAGGTATGGAGCTGATAAGAACCTAGAGGGACTCTTGGCATACTAGGCATACTAGACTTAACATACTCTTAGTATACCATAGTAAGGAATACTTCACCTACTTCATACCTTGTCCTACACCTAGGTTAGGTACATTGGGGTAGAACTAGCTTAGCACCGCATCGTATGAGTACTCGCATTTTTAGTCTGTGTTATTTATGTAACAGCATATGTACTAAAAGATAATGCTATCGCAGTATTATTTATTTCTACTGCTCACCCTGTACATTATTTATCTCGCATACTGTCTTGTGATCGTAACAGCACATTATACTTACACCAGAAACAAGACTGTTCAATAAATCTTTTATTGAAAACGCCCATCTATTATTTCTGTGTAACTCTGAGGAAAACTAAGCATGCACGACTGAGCTGAGTGAAATAGTTATCTAGTGTTTCCACGACTCTGGGACACGTTCTGATTCTAAAAGGAAACATATTGGTCATGTTTTGCGGCTGCCAGAAACTACTCCCTTCTTGTTGTCAAGGAGTTTCTAGTGGCCTCTGAGCTAGCTGGCACAAGTAATTAAGTTTAATATACTCGATAGGGACATACCGACCTTAGTCCTATGTCAAACCTATAGGATATATTATTCCAATGCGCAGAGCCTATTAGGGAAATAGGAGCTACACTACATGGCGCCCAACGGTTTGGTTAGGCAGTAATTCAACGTTAGATACTGAGTAACTCAGCCGTGCTATTTTCTCTCAAGACCCCTACCCATATACTCCAAAAGACGTCTGGAGTGGGCAGGGTTAGGTATCCACCAAGGCTAGATAGGGAAGTACCCTATATATTAGCTGTTTGGTTTACTCAACTTTGAAGGATACAGTGTTCCAAAATATGGTGCACCTTATCTTTGTTTTCTTGAAACTTGTTCTACATTTTTCAAAAAACAAAATGCCTGACGGAGACAATAACACCGAAAACGGTGGAGCTGCGGCTGATCCAGCCCAAGCAGCAGTTTTTAACCTTACAGGTTTAAATGAAACTGAGGAGGGTGTGGTTCACATCCCTCAAAACTTAAGAAGAGCCATAACGCACAAGTTACTAACTTGTGTAACGATATATCTGTAAGAGACAGTAGTTAGTGACAGATTCCTTACCTTAGAATATCCCCAGGCGTCAGACTGGATCCGGAAAGTTTTTGCGTAGCAGTACCCTTGCGCGTCGGTAGGCGGCGTCGTGTGGCTCCGCGTCCGTCGTCGGCGTCGGGAGCGCCGGGATGACGTCGCGGGCAGTACTTAGACGCCGCCCCTGCGCGCTGACGTTAGTTCTGTACACGACTTTCCGCGCCAGGAACGCAGAGCCATGCAAGAAGCTGACATAGGTGTCTGAAAAATACTAGGGCCCTGAAAGGGATGTCCTTAACCCTAGAAATCAGTTCGCAGAATGGGGAGGATGGGTGGGGCGGTAGGAATCTGTCACTAACTACTGTCTCTTACAGATATATCGTTACACAAGTTAGTAACTTGTGCATCTGAAAGAGACACGTTAGTGACAGATTCCTTACCTTAGAATAGATACCCCAGCAATACCAACCCCGGTGGTGGGTCTGCGAACAAAGATCAGACAAGGAAGTCCCGGAGGACAGAACGGCCAAAGAAGCCGTCCCTCCGGACCTGACTGTCAAGGCAGTAATGCTTTGTAAACATGTGCAGCGAGGCCCATGTAGCTGCCTGACAGATATCCTGCAGCGGAACACCGCGGCCTAAAGCCGTGGTAGCAGCCGTTGCCCTGGTGGAATGGGCACGCAGCCCAACAGGAGGCTCCTTCTTAGCCAAAGAATAGCAGGCTTTGATACACAAGGTTACCCAGCGGGAGATGGTTCTCTTGTGCACCGCCCGACCTTTTTGGCGCCCACGTAGCCAACAAAGAGCTGGTCATCCACCCGGAAGTGTTGTGTGCGGTTAATATAAAAGGAAAGCGCACGTTTTGGGTCCAGACGGTGGAGCCTCTCTTCCTCTCTGGAAGGAGGCGGAAAGAAGGTGGGCAAAGTGATGGTCTGCCCAATGTGGAAGGCAGTAACCACCTTTGGCAAGAAGGACGGACGCGTCCTAAGAACAACCTTGTCTGGATGGACAGACAGAAAGGGAGGTTTGCATGATAGAGCCTGGAGCTCACTCACCCGCCGAGCGGAGGTGATGGCCACCAGAAAGGCTGTCTTCAGAGTCAGAAGACGAAGAGGACAGTTATGTAGAGGCTCAAAGGGAGCGCACATGAGAAAAGTAAGAACCAAGTTCAAGTCCCACTGAGGCATGACAAACGGAACAGGAGGGAAGAGGTGTGTAATGCCTTTTAGAAACCTGTTAACAACAGGGGACTTGAAAAGGGAGGGCTGATCAGGAAGCCTGAGGAAGGCCGAAATGGCACAAAGATAGCCCTTGATGGTACCCAGGGCAGAACCCTGTTGGGCCAGGGAAAGAAGGAACAGAAGAACCTCAGAAAGAGGGGCAGAGAGGGGATTCACAGCCTTTGCTGTGCACCATGCCACAAACTTGTTCCACCTGCAGGCGTATACCACCTTAGTGGAGGGACGATTGGCTGCCAGAATCACATCCCAAACTTCGGGAGGCAAGTCGAAAGGAATCAACTGCCGCCGCTCAATCTCCACGCAAGCAGGTGGAGGCTGGACAGGTTCGGGTGGAGGACCGTCCCCTGCTGCTGCGACAGAAGATCCTCCCGAAGAGGCAGACGGATCGGGGGATCGACGCTCATACTGAGTAGCTCGGGATACCAAACTCTTCGAGCCCAGTCCGGAGCCACAAGGATGACTTGGACCCGGTCGTGCCGAATCTTCTTCAACACTCTGGGCAGAAGTGGTATAGGCGGAAAGGCGTATAACAGACCGCAACTCCACTCGCGACGAAAAGCGTCGCCGAGCGAGTGCCGCCTTGGAAATTCCAACGCGCAGAACTGATGACATTGCGCGTTCTCTTCGGTGGCGAATAGATCTAACCAAGGCTCTCCCCACTGTAGAAAGAGTCCATGCGCCACTTCCGAGTGAAGATGCCATTCGTGATCCATCATGCACCTGCGGCGGAGTTCGTCCGCCCTGGCGTTCAGGGAACCAGCCAGGTGTTGAACCATCAGGAACATGTCCTGATGTTCCAGCCATGTCCAGAGGCGCAGAGCCTCCTGACAGAGGGTCCACGACCCCACCCCGCCTTGTTTGTTGCAGTACCACATGGCGGTGGTGTTGTCTGTGAACACCTGCACTACCTTCCCTTTGACAGAGGGAAGGAATGCCTTGAGTGCAAGTCGGATCGCCCGGAGCTCCAGAAGGTTGATATGGAGCCGGGACTCCGCCGGAGACCAGAGGCCTCTGATCTCCGCCTCTCCCATGTGACCGCCCCATCCCAGAAGGGACGCGTCCGTCACAACTGTGTGCTCTGGCTGGGGAAGGGAGAGGGATCTGCCCATGACCCATTGCCGGTTCGAGAGCCACCACTGCAACTGTTTTGCAGTCCCCTCCGAGATCTGGACGTGATCGGACAGGTTGCCCTGGTGCTCCGCCCACTGGAACTTCAGGTCCCACTGCAGAGCCCGCATATGCCATCTGGCATGATTGACCAGTAGGATGCAGGAGGCCATGAGGCCCAGCAGCCTCAGGGTCATCCGTACCGAAACCCAGGATAAAGGCTGAAAGATCGGAATCATAGCCTGAATATCCCGGACTCGCCGTTCGGGAGGATAGGCCCGAAACTGCGTCGTGTCCAGAACTGCTCTGATGAAATGGAGCTGTGGAGAAGGAATCAGATGCGACTTCGGCACATTGATGGAGAACCCCAGCGAGTGCAGGAGTTCGGCCGTAGTCTGGAGGTGGGAGACGACTGCCTGGGACGAGCCCGCCTTCAGCAGCCAGTCGTCGAGGTAGGGGAAGACTGGAACCCCTGCCCGGCGCAGATGAGCTGCGACCACCGCCATCACTTCCGTGAACACCCGAGGGGCACTCGTAAGGCCAAAGGGGAGCACGGTGAACTGAAAATGCTCGAGGCCTACCGTGAACCGTAGGTAACGCCGGTGGGCCGGCAGGACGGGGATGTGGAAATAAGCATCCTGCAAGTCCAACGCTACCAACCAGTCTCCAGGGTCGAGGGCAGTCAAGACCTGAGCTAGGGTGAGCATCTTGAACTTCTCCTTCCGGAGGAAGCGATTGACGTTCCAGAGGTCCAAGATAGGACGCATGTCCTCCTTGTCCTTTTTGGGCACCAGAAAGTAGTGGGAGTAGCAACCACGTCCTACTTCTGGGGTCGGAACATGCTCGATGGTCCTCTTGGCCAAGAGGGCCGTGACTTCCTTCTGCAGAAGCACCAAGTGATCCCCTGACATGCAGTGGAATTGAGGTTGCATGGCTGGGGGGGTGGTCTCGAAGGGGAGGGAGTAGCCCCTTCGGACAATGTCCAAGACCCACCTGTCCGAGGTGATGGCACGCCAGTGGTGAAGGTGATGGCGGACCCTGTCCCCTACTGGCGTGCTGTGCACCTGAAAGGAAGGAGTAGGAGGGCTTGGAGGCCGCGGACGGGGCGGATTGGGTGACCTGACCCGCACGCTGGTTGCCCGACCCGCCACGGCGGGAGCCACGTCCTCGGCCACGCGAAGACGCTTGCTGCGCGGGCCGGTGGCTGGGCAGCGGACGTGACTGGGCGCCCCTTCCATGGCCACGAAAGGGGCGAAAAGCAGAGGTCAGCGGAGGGCGCACAACAGAAAGGCCCAGGGACTTGGCAGTAGCCCGTGAATCCTTAAAGTGCTCCAGCGCATGGTCTGCTTTGGTACCAAAAAGACCGATGCCATCAAAGGGCATGTCCATGAGTGTATTCTGGACATCACCCGAGAAACAAGTCGTTCTCAGCCAGGCGTGGCGACGCAGCGCCACCGTCGTTGCAAGCGATCTGCCCAGCGAGTCGGCGGTATCAAGGCCACAACGTATGGTGTACTTTGCCGCATCCCTACCTTCCGCAATGGTGCGGGTAAGCAGTGTCTGGACCTCCTCAGAACACTGGGGCAAAACGGCCGCCACCGAATCCCACAGGGAGTGGGAATATCGGCCCAAAAGGCAAGCGGTGTTGACGGACCGCAAGCCAGCACTGGAGGAAGAAAAGGCCTTCTTCCCAAATTGGTCCAGGCGTTTGGATTCCCTATCCGGAGGGGCGGTAGGGAAGGCGGTTTGGGAGGCAGAGGCTTGGACAACCAAGCTCTCGGGGGTGGGATGTTGAGAGAGAAACAAGGGGTCGCCCGGAGCAGGGCGATGGCGTCGGGCCACATTCCTATCCACAGGAGCCCCTGTGGTGGCCTTGGACCAGGTGCCCAAAAGAACGTCAGACAGTGCATCATTAAACGGCAGCAATGGCTCCGAGGAGGTAGCTGCCGGCTGAAGCACTTCCGTCAGGAGGTTAGTCCTGACAGCCACAGTAGGCAATTGGAGGTGCAAGGCTCCAGCTGCTCTACGCAACACCGTTGCGAAATTTGCTCCCTCCTCCGTAGCCACGGAAGGAGGAGACAGCATGCCAGTGTCAGGAGAAGTGTCCAGACCACTGGCATCCCCAAGTTCCTCTGCCCAGTCCTGATCATACTCACACTGCTGTGTGAGAGGGTCTTCTGCCCCTCCCAGCTCTCCTGGTCCTCCTCTGGCTCAAAATATGGAGGAGGAGGGACATCTGGGACCCAAGGTCTCATCGGCGCCGGGGCCGGCGTCGAGCGACTTCCGTCCGGCTCCCTGTCCGGAACCGGAGAGAACCGGGGAACGACGCCGCCCGGAGCCCCGGGCGGCGTCAGGAACGGCACCGGGGACATCGGCGCCGGCGGAGGCGTGGTTAGGTCAACAGGCGTCGATCGGGGTTGCGGTACCACCGGAGCCGGGATCGAGGCCGGAGCCGAGGCCGGGATCAAGGCTGGCGGGACGGGCGACGCCGGGACCGGAGTCGTCGGCGACGCTGGAGCAACCCCATCAGGGCCCGCGGGGCCCGAAGGCACACCGGAGGGACCTTGAGGCCCGAAGAGGCGGGCCATGGCCAACAGGAATTCCTGTATTTGGGCCGGAGTCGCCCCCGAACCCGGAAAGGACGGGTAATGCGGGGGCGGCTCCACAGGCACGTCCGGGGCCGCGGGGGCGGGAACGGTGCCGACAGGGGCCTCAGCCGAGTCGCGAGACCGGCGAGGCGAAGTCTTAGAGCGATGATGCTTCTTAGACTTTTTGTGCTTCGACTTACCCGAGGAGTGCGAAGACTTGGACTCCGACAACCGGCGGGGGCTCCTCGACCGGCCCCTCGACCTCTCACGGGACCGGGGCTTGGTGCGGCACGGAGCCGACTGCCGGACCTCGAGGAGCTTTCGAGACCGCTCTCGCAAAGCCTTCGGGTGTAAGGCCCGGCAGTCAGGGCACGACTTCGTGTCGTGGTCTCGGCCGAGACAGTAGAGACACTGTAAGTGCGGGTCTGTGATCGACATCATTCGACCACAGACGTCGCATGGCTTGAAGCCGGGCATCCCTACCGACACCTAGAAGTCGAGATGACTCGAAAAGAAACAGTGAAAAAATCACCAAAAAGTTAGTCAAAAATTGACTAGGGCACTGCTCTTCCCGGATCTGCGCTTACTGGCGCGGAAAAAGAAGAACTGACGTCAGCGCGCAGGGGCGGCGTCCAAGTACTGCCCGCGACGTCATCCCGGCGCTCCAGACGCCGACGACGGACGCGGAGCCTCACGACGCCGCCTACCGACGCGCAAGGGTACTGCTACGCAAAAACTTTCGGGATCCAGTCTGACGCCTGAGGATATTCTAAGGTAAGGAATCTGTCACTAACGTGTCTCTTTCAGATTCTAAAACTTATAAAACATGGCCTATCGCCAAGAGGAGGTAGAGCAGTTTTCGTGATAGAGGCACATGAATCATTTCAGACAGAGGTATTCTATTCATGGGTACTACTTCCGGAATGCAATCCAACATCACAAACATTTCACTTCTACAAAGAAGATGATCTACCAGAGGAATACATTCCTTTCGAGGATATTGAAATTCCATTAACATACCAAGAGCATCAGCTCTGGTTTAAAGGCGCCCTAAAACATCACAAAAACATTACCAGGCTCGGTCCACTAGGTAGACCAGGAGCAACATGGCCGATTTTAGCCGGCTACACACCTCATCCTGAACTGGATATAATGACAGATGAGGAATTACATACTCAAATAAAAGAGTTAATAAAAATTTACAGACAATTGGTCCAATATGTCATGCGGACTTTTACAGTCTGACCTCCATTGACATATCCAAATCCAACTCCCCAACAGGGGAATACACTAAAAATTACACCACAGACTCTTAATTCAGTCATGGGTAAAATGCCCACAAAACGTGAGCAAATTCCGTTTTGGATAGCTCAAAAATTACTCAAATCGAAGCAGTATTTCCAAATACTAGCCCGCATGAGAAACACAGAATCCTAACAATCAGTTTACCGATGGGGATCACACCACAACTGGAAGACTGCACCACCTGGGGCTCAGTCTTTGCTGCCATCTATACTAAAACACATGGTATTCCATCAATTGCGGTAATACCTGATGTCCTAAAACAAATTCAAAACGAATACGGGGCAGAGCCTGCTCTAAATTTAGGTATGAAATTGCTGAAAAATTTCGACCAGGTCTCAACAATAATATTGTCTAATATTAAAGGGGAGGCAGCAGCAGTGGCGATCCGCCAAAAATTGAGGGAATTCGATGTTACAGAACATCAAACTGAGCTACCCAGAATAATTGAACAATCTTATGCAGAATTAGGCAGAGATAGTTTGGGTGGAAGACCACTGAAGCCAAAACTATCTGAAAGTCCTGAGAAGGACTCAATAAAACAAACTCCCACATCTTCTAAAAAGAAGTGGGAGTCTACTAAACAAAAATCAAACGAGAAACGTTCTCAATCCCGAGGTAGGTCTCCTCAAAAGGAGCCCTCTGAAAGGAGGTTATAACCTCAGGAATAGGGATAATTTGAGAAAACCTGATAGGTATCACGATACTGATACACGTTCCTCTCGTCCCTTTCAGATCTCACCACAGACTTCGGAAAGAAGAGGACGGACGGAACACAGGGAAGAACGCGTGACATCGAAAGACGACAAACACGCTCCAAAAACTAAAGCAAAACCTCAATTCTCCAAAAAGAAAGTAGCAGGTCTGAAAATCAGACATGCCGAGAATACTGAGAACACAACTCAAGAACGGAGAATGGGCTCAGACCATGCTGGACAGTGCAGCAGAAGTCACAATAGTTCGCCAGAACCTGAGGGAACTTCTGGAGATAGTGGACTTGAATGAGTACATCACAGTTGAGACTGTAGACACCAAGGTTAGTACTCCACAAAGGTTATTTGACATAACACTCCGGATGGAGGGAGACAAACCTAGACAGGTGAAAGCACTTTTTTGGGAAAGACTATCAAAGGGCTATGACATACTTCTAGCAGAAAAGGACTGGCCACCACAATTTGTCAGGGAGTGCCCACACGGCGAGGACATTATTATGCCGGCCTTCTCCAACCATATACCAATGCATCTAAGATATACATATGCCAGGAAATGGGCAGTGGCCCAGGCCCCAGCATTATATAAAAATCATGTAGGATGGGATGAAGATTCACCTCACCATAAAATACATCTGAAACATGAACCAACTGCACAACGGCAGTATCCTATTAAGCAAGAAGCTAAAAAACAGGTCAGGGAGATCTTAGATCAACTTGAATACCAAGGGGTGATTGAAACATGCACCTCCTCAATGAACAATCCTTTGTTTCCTGTCTCCAAACCAGACAAAACATATCGTCTAGTTTTGGATTACAGACATCTAAACACTTGTTCTAAAACTTTTGCAGTGCAAAATGCACATAGCACAGCATTAATGAATAACATTGTGCGTAAAAAATATAAAACAACATTAGACATATCAAATGGTTTCTTTTGTCAAAACATAGCACCTGAAAGCAGGTACTTAACAGCATTCTCCATAATGGGGACCCAGCGTCACTTTTGTCGACTCCCACAAGGGTTCAAGAATAGCCCAGGTTTATTCTCAGCGAGGGTAATGGAGTTACTACAAATTTATGACAATGAGGCATTGTCCTATGTCGATGACATATATCTGACAGACGATGACCTGGAAAAACACTTGAACAGGGTGAGCACCATTATACTGGGATTCGCCTCTGAGGGTTACAAATTCAACTTTAAAAAGTCCAGAATTGCCCATCTCAATGTCCTATTTCTAGGATATGAGCTTTCAAGTGAAGGCAAGAGCTTGGCAGCTAACTTTTTAGAAAAGTGTGCGCTGCTCCAACCTCCAAAAACGCTAAAAAACTTACAATCAATCCTGGGTTTCTTAAATTTTGGAAGAACATACATTCTAAACTACGCAGAAAGAGTTAAACCTCTCTACGCATTAATCAAACCTGATTTTTCAATCAAAAACTGGACACAGGAACACACAGAAATTTTGCGTTCACTCCAGGCTAACATGTTAGCAACACATCACTTACAAACACGCGTAAGTGAACGAAATTTGGTGATCCGAATAATTTCGGGTCAATGCGGATTCACCTACTTAACTTTCAATGAGGGTGAAAAAATACCAATAGCGTATAAATCACACTTGTACACACAAGCGGAAATGCGCTTCAGTTCTACTGAAAATTTTTTAACAGCAGTTCAAACCGCTGTAGCAAAAGAAAGAGCCTTAGCCCAAGGGAAACGCATTATTATCCTAACCCCAGTACCTGCTTTAGAAGCGGTTACAAAAGCAAGCATTCCAAATGCTAAGGCATTGCATCCAAGATGGATACAATGGGTTAATTCTCTTGCTGCAACAGATGTTGAATATGTTTTTGATCCAGATTTGAAAACACAAGCCTTCCTGCAGTATGAACATGAATGTCCCCTGCCTACTGAAATTCTGCCTCTCGATCAGTACGAATTCATAATTTACACTGACGGATCCGCACAACCCGCAATAGGGGGTAAGCAAGCTTACAGTGCAGCGTGTGCTATCGTTAAAGGTCGCATGCGAAATGGCATCTTCAGACCTATGGTCACAAAAACACAATCTCTAGGGGATTGTACAGCTCAGCGAGCTGAACTACAAGCATTCAAACTGGCACTTGAAAGTACAGATCGAGAATTCCCCACACTAATCGTGTGCGATTCCTTTTACTGTGTTCAGTCGTATAATGAATATATACAAAACTGGCTTGAAAATGGTTTCAAAGATGCGAAAGCTGGCACAATAAAGCACAAATTGCTTTGGGAACAAGTAGTTCAGTTGAAAAACGAACTACCAAAGGCTCACGTGCTACACACACTGAGTTATCAACGTGATGGCGTTCACGTTGCAGGGAATTCATTGGCTGACGAAGAAGCAAAGGGAGCTGTGCAAACGGCTTCCGTAGCTGCGATCACTCGTTCAAAAACAAAAATAGACGGTGAGATAATGTTGGCTGTCAATGCATCAAGCAAAGGCAGCAGTGCAGCGTTACCAAAAAAGTTTCCACTCAAGTACTCTTATGTAATTGATGCGAACAACGTTCCTTTGCTCGAATCCCTGGAGTGGGGGATAGGGTAATACCAAACATGGAACGTAGAGCAGCCTTGATTTATGAAACACATTTGGGGGAGGGTCTGTCACATCAAGGGATCTCTAAAACTATCTTGACTTTAAAAGAGATGTACTGGTGGCCTGGGATGAATACAGAAATTCACATATTCATCAACAACTGCTTAGACTGTAAATTACAGCGAAAGAGCCACCAGACACCATGCTGCGAATGCGGCAGCCCAGTACAGAGACCACTGTTAGACAGCATTCAACTATCTACGCGCCAGCGTCCTACTGGACAAAGGCATTCCCACAAATACTGAATCTAGGTTCCTATGGTTATGGCCTCAGCGCTCAGCTGACGCTCGAACTGTTATAAAAGATTTGCGAGTCTTTATCGGCATATACGCAATAGGCACGCTACATTCTGACCAGGGTCCTGCGTTTAGCTCTCTGGCTTACAAAGACGCCATGGCCAGTCTGGGCGTTGCATTGCGGTACTCCTCTCCATTCCATCCTGAGGGAAATTCGGTTGTGGAAAGGAAAACCGGGACATAAAGCAGTCTATAACAGCTAGAGTATTAGGTTCGGGTGACGGGTGGGTCAAACACCTTAGTGGAGTTCAACGTGCACTTAACAACCTGCCAAGAAGTTCTCTAGGGGGTCACTCCATATGAGGTCCTATTTGGGACAAGAATGTGGGTACCAGACTTAGAAAACGTAGGCACAGTGGTGGAAAATAAACCCTTTGATATCAAAGATCGTTTGGCTGTTTTACAGGACTTAAACAAATTAAGAACCAAACAAAGCAACGTATTCCTACAGTCAACCACCACTGGGGATCAACCGGCTGTCCCAGCAAGGCCTGTCTGGATTCCAAAAGTTGGGGATCTAGTCAGGGAAAAAATTGTGGACAAGAAGGAATTTGGACCTTCTTACAGACAACCAGTACCTGTCCTAGCAGTTCAAGGAACAAGAACAGTACTACTGCCGCCCCTTGCTGGAAGAAAGGAGAAAAGATTTGTGTCCATCGACCTCATCAAACCACAGTATGTGGCCAATACTAAATAGTAGGCCTCGTGGACTCCGACCTAGTAGCAAACGCACTCCTCTCGCTACTATCCAAGAGGTTCATACTGAAAGACTGATAACAATCGAGAATTCAGCTGAAACAAATGAAGGACTATGCAACAACGCTATGGAACTCATCCCTCTTGAACACCAAGTAACAGTTCGTCCAAATACACCTGTCTACACCAATGTAACAAGTGATGAACTGGTTCCAGTGATTTCTACGAATCCTGATGCAATTCCAACAATTGACAGAACTGCTTCTGGCTATTTCATTAACTTTGATACGTTCTCAGAAGATCCGAGTGAACCTGAAACAACGCCAGTGTCATTGAAATTCAAGCAGCAAGTACAAGACTTTCTTCATTTTGTGAAAAAGACTTATTTGGTTTCTCCATGGATTGAACTCTGGATTACATCTGGACTTTTTGTTTTCCTGCTCTGGCTAGCTTTGGTAACAACTGGAAGCGTGCTTATAAGTGGCAGATACATCCATGTGAACATTGAAGGAAAAGATGTAAACGTACTTTTGAAACCTCATAAATCCTCCCATCGTGAAGCAAGAGACTTGTCATCAGTGAACATCACAGCTGTTCCTATACACGATGGTATAGTGTGGGACAAAACAGATTTTGATATATTCGGTCCGACGGAAGAATTGAACATTCCACATTTGTTTAAAATTTCATTAAGTGATCTAATCACGTCCAGTACCTATTCTGATGATTGGGACTTTGAGACTGTGACTGACATTATGTTTGACCTAGAAAAATCTGCTGCATTTTCTAAAAATGAATATTTAGAGGGTTCATCAGACTATGAACAATTGTATTGTTATAATCACTATGGTCATCATTTTTTGCATAAATCTGCATATCCAAGAAATGTGTTTATGTTTAACCAATGGGAACATTGTCCTACACCACCTAAAAGTAGTTCAAAAACATTTGCCAGTAAATTTCCATATTTTTCAGGTTACAATACATCTGATCCAGAAATGTTTTACTATAAAAATGTAAACAAAACAGGACTGAAAATGATGTTAACAAGTACAAAACAGATTTATTCTGCAATATTTAATGCCCAACTGTCTAGACAGGGTTTCGACTTTTGGAAAGACACAATAGACACAAAAACGTTGTGGGGTACTAAAGAATGGCAAGTACAGGGGATAGAAGCTTTATTTAGAGCCTGCATCATCCCTGAACAAATAATGTTTTTGAATGAAACTATCCAACAAACATCTTGTCTTGGATTAGCCAAGATCAAAGAGATGAACACACCTTCTGTACCAACTCCTGCAAAAAATAATGAAACACAGGCAGTGGTGACAGTTGAGAATATACTAGAACTCAACAGATCTAATTCTGATTGGAAAAAATGGTTGATCTGGCCCACAGACACGAATAACTGTCAGGAAAGATTCCTGAATAAAACTCAGGGCTTTACTATTAATAGGCCAGACCCAAGATACGTCCAAAGACAACATCCGGGGGTAGTAACAACATACAGTGTAGGTAAATTATGCCTCGATTGGCTGCATACATCTACACTACAGGATGTGAAACAACACTTATCCTTACTTGCAAAAGACGCAGATCTTAGGGATTTCTTGCTTGGACCAAGAAAACCGCGTCAAAAACGTTTCATATATGCCAGCATTTATGCTGCTTATAATGAAGCTTGGAAGGTGTCACAGATAGAGGCCGCAGAACGAATACGTGAACTTGATCGTATTAATTTAGAGAAAACACTCTCTGTGGTCGACAATGGGTTAACAACTTTGTCCTCCAGAATATATTCACTGGACGGCATTGTATCCTCTGCTATCGACATACTAGAACAAGATTTGGCGATGTTACAACAAGGCCAATCTCAAATACGTTCTATTATGTTATTAAGCTGGACGCTGCAATCATAGCGAGCAGGCTATGTGCCTTGGCGTTTCATCAACACAACGGCTCTGTTTGCAGAATACAATCTAACTGATAAACAGATCGAAATGGCACAAAGAGGAGCAAAGTGCTGAGCATTGAAAAACTGGAAAAGTTACCATTCACAGTGGCAGAAAAACCAGCTACAGAATGGCTTATTCATGGCAAAATTACACTACCTGTGACTACTTTTCAGTTTCAGTATTGCCTCAGAGAAATGCAAGCAGGCAAATATGAAAGGTTGGGTAAGGAATACATTAAGACATCTTGGGCTTTACCGTATACATATAGATGTTGGAGCGGGGATCGTGAAGTGTTTTTAAGCGGTAAAAACTGTAAACGTGCACTAAGCGGTCCACTTATATGTCAGGACATTTCCTTGCACGGGGCTTGTAATGGTTCTGTGGCAAATTTGTCTTGCCATCAGCAGGGTACACCAGCTGCTGTGATTAATCCAACGTTCGGACAACTTTCAAATGGGAGTTACCTCATGTTGAATGATCAGAGTTGCTGTCAGGTATCCCATATCTAGTAACGGTCAACTCCAGGGTCACTTGCTGTATGCAAGTATTGTTTGCCCCAATAGACACAGTCAGGGAGTCGCCTCTATGGCCTTCGCTGAACGTCTCTTTTATAAGATTTGATACTTTAAGCAGAATGAAAGCCATGCTTTTACAACAAACAGTGCCTCTGACCTCGGCCAAAGAAACCTATGATCTGCAAATTGCAAGGACTTCGGCTGAGATACAGACTTTAATACGTACAAACTGCCCTATACATTTCGTGGAAATGATAGGACGAATTTTCAACATGTCTGATACAATAGGAATTGTACATGTATTTAAGGGCATCTGCTCGGGTCTGTTAGCACCTTTCCAGGCAATACTCGGAATCATCCCGAACTTTGCACATTCGGTGTTTGGTGGCATACCATTAATTCTAGCACTTGTTGCCGGAAATTCTATTTCTCTTCCTGCTATTTCGCTATGGCCAGCCAATTCGCCGACATCACTCCGAGCGACATGGAGAAAGCTCTCCTTGAACGAAAGTGCCGTGAGCAAATAGTACAGCTTTTGGGCATAAATCGTCTACGGGACCTTAATACCACATGGTTCCTGTCCTTTAGACCAATCTGGCAAGATTGCATCTTACCTGTTCTACGATGCCTGCTATGCGGTGTAGAATGCGTGTTGGACACCTGTCTAACATTTCCATCGGATGCGCCAATGGACGTCGATACTCTGCTGGACCAGATAACGGCCCATGCTATGTGTTGTCCCCAGCGGCTTCCTATCCTGATGACAGCATTCATTGAGATCTCACAGACGCTTCCGGCAGCTGCTGAGGTACGAGAAAGAACTACAGGCACACAGGTAACAACGGTCGCGGACATTGCGACAATTGAAAGCAATGCTTCACATCTCTGTGCAATTAACCTGCTTCACGAGGTGTTCCAACTCACACCAACTACAGTGGATGATGTTTTGTCTATAGAAATAGATGATCTAATGTTTACACCAGATCCGTAAACTGACTCTGATTCAGCATACAGTGTTCCAGAAATACAGCAACAATTTGCCCTTCATTTTTCAAAAACTTGGAACTCTACCAAAAATTGAACTTTTTCCCATTTTTTCGAAGGAAAATGGTATATCAATCTGCTTAAAGTAGAACTAGCCTTATAGTACAGACTTGGCGGTCCTTCCAAAGACATTTAGTCATCTTATGTGTCTAAAAACAGTTCATTTAATTTTCCAGACATGAAATGACTTTGATTTATGAACAACTTATCGATCATTTTCTGTCACATGTAAATATTACTGCTTAGTTCATTCCAATTGCATTTATTTTTTAACTTTATGCCTGAAATGATAAGCAATGCTTCGAATATACAGTACCTTTTTGCATTCCAATATGTTTTTTTTTTTAAATGCCTTTTTAAATGGTTTTATGAAATATTTTAGAAATATGTGATACTCCATTTTTATGTTTAGCATTTTTTATGTTTAGCATTTATCTATTATCGTATACACGAAAGTGGAGTGGGTGTTGTATTCCTCTTAGGGTGTCCATAACGGGCTTTCCAATATCATGTCCTTATATAGGCACAATTCGCCCTGCCCTTATATAGGCATAGAATCCCAGGCCTTATTTAGGCATTAAACCGTGCACTCCAAATACAGGCATGGTCTCTGACATCCGTCCACCCTAACGTCACAACGAGTTCATGAAGAACAGACCCTTAGGCTGCGGGAGTTTCCCTAGCCCAGGACTATTAATTTCTTCAAGGCCTCATCTATTATGCATGAACCATTATTCCTTAGGGGTTCATTCATGACGTCTTTCATTGTCCAATTCACGTCAATGCTAACATTCCTAAGGTGCTCTCAGGTATAAATATACCTTCCCTAGCCCCTGTAAACTAGAGCAGACCTCGACTTCAGAGGAGCCCGTATCCCGGCCTGACGCACTGAGAAGACGCTGCCATTCCCTGCACGCAGAGAGCCCAGCTTCCAGCTTCCAGTGATCTGACTTCCCTTGCGGGGTGTTGGAGTTCGAGTCTGGCAAAGAGATTCCAACCTCTCTCATTCTTCAGGTATGGAGCTGATAAGAACCTAGAGGGACTCTTGGCATACTAGGCATACTAGACTTAACATACTCTTAGTATACCATAGTAAGGAATACTTCACCTACTTCATACCTTGTCCTACACCTAGGTTAGGTTAGGTACATTGGGGTAGAACTAGCTTAGCACCGCATTGTATGAGTACTCACATTTTTAGTCTGTGTTATTTATGTAACAGCATATGTACTAAAAGATAATGCTATCGCAGTATTATTTATTTCTACGGCTCACCCTGTACATTATTTATCTCGCATACTGTCTTGTGATCGTAACAACACATTATACTTACACCAGAAACAAGAAATCTTTTATTGAAAACGCCCGTCTATTATTTCTGTGTAACTCTGAGGAAAACTAAGCATGCACGACTGAGCTGAGTGAAATAGTTATCTAGTGTTTCCACGACTCTGGGACACGTTCTGATTCTAAAAGGGAAACATATTGGTCATGTTTTGCGGCTGCCAGAAACTACTCCCTTCTTGTTGTCAAGGAGTTTCTAGTGGCCTCTGAGCTAGCTGGCACAAGTAATTAAGTTTAATATACTCGATAGGGACATACCGACCTTAGTCCTATGTCAAACCTATAGGATATATTATTCCAATGCGCAGAGCCTATTAGGGAAATAGGAGCTACACTACAATTCCTGGTCAGTCGGCCATCTTCAAGATCGTATCGTTACCGTGTCTGCTCTATCAATTGCAGAATTACCCATACCCTGTCCCCCCTTCGTGGTTTCGTCAGGTCAACTCGGCCCTGGGTCAGTTTTTGTGGGCAGGAAGGGCACCCAGAGTGGCGCTGCGGACCAGCTTTCAGTCAACGTACTGTGGAGGGCTGGCCACCTCGGATGTCCAATCATATTATATGGCCTCTCACCTATTGATATTGAATGACTGGTGGTATGGGGATAGGGCGGACCCCGCGTATACGGTGGAACGAAAATGCATGGGGACCACCACCCTACATACTATTTTATATTCGGCCCCTCTGCGTAATACTCTGCCGTCGGTCACAAGGGTGGTATTCCAGGTGTGGAAGCAGGCTCTTCGGAGGATGGGGTGGTAGGGCAGGTTGACGAAGGAGACCCCACTCTGGTCTAATGGGAGACTGCCACAATTAGCTGCCCTGTCAGGCGTCCGAAGCTGGGATAACATAGGAGTTTCTACCTTAGGAGATATGATGCGGGGCACGGTTCTGAAGTCCTTTCAAGATCTCCAACAGGAATATCAGATGCCGAAGACCCAATTTTATAAATATCTTCAATTTAGGCATGCCATCCTTCCCAGTGTTACGGGACTGGAGTCCCTCCCTGACTTTAGCCCTATCGAAGCCAAAGTGTTCATGGGAGATCTGCAAGATGACAAAATCTCCAAAATCTATCAGTCCCTAGTGACAAATTGTCCCACCACACTAGATAAACTTAGAGAGGCGTGGGAGGGGGACCTCGGCCCATTGGATGGGGATGATAGGACGGAGGCTTTGGCCTCCCCTCGGGAAGCCGCGATTGCGATGCGGCTCAGGCTAATTCAATTTAATTACCTACACCGGGTATATTATACAAGGGTCAGGCTATGGAAGGCAGGCCTCGTGGCATCTCCACTTTGCCTACATTGTGATCAGGAAGAGGGAACTCTGATTCACACGGTGGGGCAGTGTGCAGCACTCACAAAGTTCTGGCTGGGGTCTTGGCCTGTCTTGCGGAGGTGCTGGGGTGAGAGCTCCCCTTATCGCCTAAACTGGTGCTTTTACATATAATGGAGGGTGTCGGGGGAAATATTTATAAACGTCATCTAATGCTATTGGGTTTTACACTTGCTAAACGAGATATTGCACGAAAGTGGAAGGCAGAGGCCCCGCCCTCCTTGTCAGCATGGAAAAATGGTCTTGATTTTAGCATGGGATTGGAGATTCCTATATTTAAAGCACGGGGTTGCCCGCAAAAACATCCAAAGATCTGGAAGCGATGGGCGGACTATCGAGGCCTATACCTGGAGCCCCTTTCCTCTGGAGATACTATGATCCTGGGATGACTCCGCTGGACTGAGGTGTAAGGGACCAGTGAATATGTGGAAACGTTTATCGATGTAGGGGGAGTGGAGGTGGCACTTGAGATGCAGTGCTGAAATGGTGCAATGGGGGGGGAGTTATATCGTTTAAGTTTTATTGTTTCTTTTCGAAAAGGTATATTTTGAATGTCAATGCCAACTTTTTGTATTTTAGACTGTAGCAGCTAGCTTCTGGGTTACACAGCTCTGCATTGTATTTGACACTTGACACAATAAAATCTGTTTATAAGAAGAAAAG